>JALJVW010000172.1:5497500-6135000 GCA_024865655.1 Emberiza elegans
CCTGAGCACGTCTTTCAAACCAAGACAATCAAAGAACCCAAAATAAAGATGGTTTCATTCCTCTAGATTTTGCAAAAACAACCTGACAGATTCTTTGCATGCCTCTGTCTACCAAAAGGCAACCATGGCAATGGTGGTGTAACCACACATCCCTGCTGCAAAGGCCACTTTGAGAAGAGTCAAATATTTAACATCACACTTCATGCCCAACTTCTGCCACAGGTGTCAGCCAATGACTCTCTGACAGAGTGAGCATGGGTATGAAACAGCCAGTGACCCAAGGAAATGAAATTACCATCCTTTATCACTTCTGTGGAATTTTCTTTCTGCTCTTTTTAATACTTAGAAAGAAAATCAATTAAAGTCTATCCTTGATGAATTACCTCTTTTTATTTCCCATCCAAGCTCTGATTCTCAGTACCTGTTCAGGAAATGCCTAATAAGCAGCCACTTGTCTTATCTGGCAGTCAATACCTAAACTTAGTCACTCTGTTTTCTGCCACTGATTTATATACAAGAAAGGAAGACAAACAGTGTATTTAGGATTAGCTGCATTGGAAATACTGTAGAAAAGCTCATTTATAATTAGTGATAGAGTGCGACTTTCGCAATTTGAAAGAAAAGTTCAACCTCTGGAGAAAGGGTAGCAAGAGGAGGTAAAGCTGTATTTCAAACTTGTTCCATTTTTTTTGCCTTTCTTTTTGGATTTTTCCCTGGTAAAGGAGTAAGCCATTAAATAAGGTGACATAAGATTTTACTCTGATTCCTAGGGATTAAAGAAAGCAAAGAACCTGCAAGTGGAACCCTTTGATATTAAAAATACGATAGCAGTGCTACTCTGTCTCTTTCCAGTTACAAAGGAGATTATTAACCTACACTAATTCAAAAAGCACTCTTCAGAAAAGAAAGACTAAATACTACTCTGGGAAACTTTTTCCAAGTAGTTCAGGGTATGTAATGAAATGCTAATTTATTCAAAGTAATGGCAAAAGGCAAACTTCTAATTAGATAAATGTTGTGCTGTCTCTATGGAGATTAGGAGATTTGCCCACAATTTCCATTTATACTGCATAATTAGAGAAAAGAAGTTGTGCCTAACTAATATCTTGTGACTTTAGTGCACAAAAAGCACTATGGGAACAGGAAGTCCTTAATGGACAAAATAAGTAAGAAAAGTACATTGTACCTATGTTCATCTCATTTTCATAGTTTCAGCTGACATGGTATTCATTTGGGCTTTAAGGCACTGTACATTGCATGCTGTATTTGTTAACAGAAGTTATAGTAATGAGAGAAATGGCAATATCTTTTATTTCCCTTAATTCTGAGTCTTGCCAAAAAGTTGGGTGATTTTTATTCTCTTTCATGAGTACACACAAAGATGGAAGTGATCAAAACAACATTTTAAAAGTTAAGGTAAGTATTAAGGCAATAAACTCTTAAAATCTTCCTTATATAGGATCACTTTGCTACTCTGCCTCCAGCTTCACTTGTACACATATATTACAGGCAGAATACAAAAAGAGAAGCCACTTTATGAATTATTTTTAATTAGTAAATTGCCTGCATTTTTCATCACAAAGGATGGCTGATGTTCTCTTATTAGTGCTTGTTAGTAACAATTCAGGATGTTGGTCCCTCCCCTCTGCTCAACTTTAATCCCATGTTTATTGGCTATACATCACTTCTCCTGTCTCTGGAAACTGTCACAAGTAGCCCCATCTAGCTCATTCACATGCTTCTCCATGCGTGATCATAATTCCCATTGAAATCCTTATTTAAAAACAGCTCTTAGGAAAATCAAGAGGTAGAAATCCTACAAACAATCTTTTAAAGAATATTTAACTCAGTTGTTTTACATCATCATGAATGAGACTTCTATTCAGCTCTTGGGAATTTATTTTATTTAACATTTTTTATTCATAGTTTTCTTCAACTGTTCAGTATTCCTTACTAGTCTCAAAATTCTGATCTGCATTCTGTTATTAAACTCCATAATTCATTTATACTACTGCCAAAAGGTGAGATTCTTCAAGACCTTTTCAAAATCTTACAAAACTATTTGTTCTAAAAATCTCTAACCCATCCCTTCAAATTGTTTGTCATTTTTTGCATGACACTTGACTGTACTGCCAAGAAGACCCACAAGGTTGATACAAGTCATTTAAATGGAACTCATCCTGTAAGCTTTTCCAAACTTCCCTATAATCACATTAAAAGAATACTACCAGTATTGTGGAACCATAAACAGAAATAAGCACCATCAAATGGGACAAAAGTAACGCTACTTTGCTGAGTCAAACACAGGGTTACTCCATAATCAGTCTTCTGCAAGATTTCAAGGGTTTTGATTTTAGTATAAGCATTTAATGGTATCAAAAAAGCCATAAAAAACCTATGGGTTCATTTCAATTACATTCTCATCTCTGCAAATGAACAGTTTCTTTGGAAAACATCCATGGTATATTTTTTAATCCCTATGGAAATTCTTGAAATCTGTACGAAGAGTGGGACTACCTAGGAGTAGCCTCATTCACACAAGTGAAGAAACAAAAACACACGTAAGAGTCAACAAAATAAGTGCTTTAGTCAGACTCATCAGCTGCAGATAGTCAGACCTGTGCATGGGGTTTACAGGAAAGAAGCAAAGAAATTAAGACTGTCTGTACACAGGTCATCTGTTGTCCTCATATTGCAAAGCTCCCATAACTTCTTGGTGGTTTCTCATGGGCATCTCCTCACAGCACTGACTCCTTCCTCTTCACAGCACAACCAACAAACTCCAACTCTCTTCTCACCCAGCTAACCCACTCTTTTGCAGCACTCCTCTTCTTTTTGGACACAGCTGTGGCCTATTAAGGGCAGGCCTGTTCCTGATCTTTGGTGATTAGTACAGCTGCAACTCCTCAGGTGTGAGACTACCTTCTGCACTATTCTCTTACATTCTATCCCTCCACAGTCATCCTCATTAAAAATGTAACTGATGCACTAATTATCATCTTCCGTTTCATACTGAAATGGTAAGATCTGTACTCTATCATGGCAAGATCAGTTTCAAGAAGTAGTAGTTGCTTAGGGGCTGATTCACTGATTTATAGCCATCTATTTGAACAAGAGGAGAACCTGGAAAAGGCTTCTTAAGCAGCACAGACCTCACTAGCTAGTCACTGATTTTCCATAACTGACCAGAAACATAGAAACAGTGAGACAACCAAATGCTTGTGTACAACAGCCTGACATGTAAACAGAGCAACTAAATTAAACCATTCTTTCTGTAATAAAAGTTCTAGAAGAAGAACAGAGAGATGTTTGAACTTTTTCAGATTGTATCTGGTATCCACACAGTGGTAACTGATCCACATCACCCACACACTACAGTACCTATGCTGCAACCAAAACTGGCACAAATGGAATGCATGAAAGCACCATGCACACAAAGCTAAACACCACCATCCAGACAGTTCCATATATATGCATGGATATAAATTATGCATGTATTTTAGATAGTTTTCCCTGCAGTTAAAAAAAAAAGTAACAATTGCCTAAATTTGACAGACACATCTAAAACAGCTGAAGAGGAAGTATATAAAAAGAGCATAAGATTACAAACAATAGTTAGACTGTTATATATTTATACCTACACTGGTTAAAGTTTCACTTAGTTGAGCACAATTCATTATGCAAAAGCAAATAAATATTTGATTAAAAAGTTAAAATATGAGAATATTCAAAAGCAGAGCTTCCTACTCCTTCATATTTTGCCATTTCCCTCATTATGGAGTGAAACTGTACCACACAGAAGGATAGGGGTATCCTGGCTTCAATTATTGCCAGGAACAAGCATAACAAGGTGGAGAGAGAGAGAGCTGCAGAGCTTGATCCTGGCCCTAAATCAAGGGTCACCCCCTCCCCACCAGCACATGGAGAGCTCTCAGCAGCAACACACCCATCTGCAAAACTGAACACATACAGATTGGAGAAACCTAAGCAACCCACTCATGCAAGTGTTCCTTACTATCAGCTATCAGTAAGTCAAGAACACAGGCCAGAAGCTCAGTTTGTTATTTTTTGTCTCAGGTAACCATATCTGGCTAGTAGTGGCTAGTTCCTTATCCTGTGGGACAAAGATAGTTCATAAAACAAGAATATTAACCTTAAGAAGACTCAAAATAGATCAATAGTAGTATACCAGTGATGATTTTTTTTTCTCATTTTAAGCACTGACTCACAGAAAGAGGTAATAGCCATTTTTCTTCATAAGGAAGTCCTTATATCCGTGCAACAGAAAAGTTGTTTATTTTTTAATTTCACAGTTGAAGTACATCACCAAAAGGAGCAAAGAATAGCAGGGGAAAAAATAAGAGCAGCAAGAAAAGGTGTTGAATCAGCCAGTTACCTGGTGCTGATAAATGACTGCTGCCACTTTCAGAAACTAGTTAAGTAACAGAAATTAAAATAAATTTTAAAAAATATAAATGTGCATTCAGTAATTTTTTTCATCTACTGCCTTCAGCTTCTTACAATCCAGAGAAATACCAAGAAAGGGGTGTAAGGAGAGAAGAACAGAGCAATTCCACAGACTGAGGACTGCTGTGTGCTCCTCCTCACACACCCTTGCGAGGCTCCACGTACACACCAGTCTCCTCACTCACGAAGCTCACTGGGCACATAATTCAGTGCAAAGTCAGCCCATATTTTACTATGTCAAAAGAAACTCACACAAATCTGTTTTCCTTCAGAAGGCTTTGATAGGCACCAGTATACGAACCAAGGATGTTCCTTGGTTTAATGTCTCTGTCCCATGGCAGCAGAAGGCTGGCAGAGGTTAAGGCAGGGAAATGGCAGATGCACCCTACTGCCATATCAAAAAGGCACAGCAGACTCACAAGCCATTCTCCTCTTCCCTGATTATTCAAAGACCACAGAGTTGTACTTTTTCAACAAACAATCATGAGAAATGCTCTTTTCTCACCTCCAACTCCCTGCCCTGATAATCTATTCAGAAAAACAGCTTTTGAACAAATCTCTCTAAATGGCGTGACCAGTAGATTGAGTGAGGTGATTCCCCACCTCTGCCTGAGACCTCAGCTGAAGTGCTCCATCCAGTTCAGTGGTACTCAGCCTAAGATGTGGACCTATCAGAGGGTTCCAGAGGAAGGCCATGAAGATGGTCAGAGGGCTGGAACACCTCTACTGTGAAGAAAGGCTGAGACAGCTCAACTTATCCCACGTGGAGAAGAGGAGGCTCCAGGGAGACCTCACTGAGGCCTCTCAGTACTTAAACAGTGCTTATAAATAAAAGGGAGAGCAGCTTTTTTTATGAGTAGATAGTAAAAGGACAAGAGAGAACAACTCTAAACATGAGGAAAGATTTAAATTAGATATTGGAAACAAAATCTTTACTCAGAATAGTAAGGCACTTTAACAAGTTTCCCAGAGAAGCATAGATGTGCCACCAATCAAAATATTCAAGACCAGATTGGATGGCCTTAAGCAACCTAATCTAGAGGGTGACATTGCTCCCTATGGCAAGGGTTTGGAACTAAATGATCTTGAAGTTCCCTTCTAACCCAAACAGATCTATGATAAATGTGAACAAAGTTACCAATTTGGCAGCCAGTGTGTGTACTAAGATATAGCCAAGTATTTTCTTTATATTACCTTCTATTTAAATAAAAGTAGGCACACCTCAAACACTTATCAAGGATTCAAACAGTAATCAAGGATTCCATTCATAGGACAAAGGGCCCCACAGTATGAGATGAGAGGAGGGTACTCTTGTTTACTGGTGTTAGTACAATTCACCAAAACCACTCAACTTTGCAGTCACTCACTGGAATCACAACCAGATCTCACCAGATTTCCAGTAATTTGAGCTAGACCCACTGGACAGATTACTTTGTTCATTTGGTTGTTTCCAAAATTTACAGAGAAAGGGAATGAGAGAGGGAGAGATTAGAGTAATCCAGTATCAAACTGCAGAAATAAATATCCCTCTTCAATTCTAGCCTTTGGCACAGCCTCTGAAAATCCTTATCTTACTCAAATGTCTTAGATCATCTTTCATCTAAACATGATTGGGTTACAATTGTTCTTGTTAGTGGTGGTGCCCTCCTTATTCACCTACAGCATGTTCCGCAGAGTAGGATTGATGAAAAGCAAAGTTTCTTTACGCTCAGTTTTCCCTTTCTAAATCCAAAGCCTTGTTTGGCTTTACACATCACGAGTCTGACACATTCACACACTCGAGCTATGCAGTCCGTAAACACTCTCCCTTCTGGTTCAGCTGTTTCCAACACAATGGGAATCCTGTTACCAGGGCCATCAAGTCTGTTTTCCCTTTGCAGTCCCATATCCTCTCTACTTTAATAAAACCAATTACTCCTCAGGAAAAAGCAGAAAAAACAGCTCTTCCTACTCACCAGCACAAAGGTATTCTATATTTCTAAGCAAAGTAGTAAAAACTGATTGGCAGAAATGAATATTTAATACTGTGTCATCTAAGACCAAGCTTCACATGAGAATGACCATGCTGTTTTCAGAATGTGCCGTATTTTAATGTTTTTCAAATTTTATTGCAGATCAGCAGATTCAGGTTTTCTGTACCTTCATACAGTGGTCCTTTGGTGGCACTTTAAAACATTACATGGCTGCTGTCACTGTTAGTTGTCACAGACTAAGAAAAATAGGAATGGTCTAATTGCTAAGAAAAATAGGAATGGTCTAATTGCATCCCACAGATTACAGCAAATGCAAAAATGATTTATCTGACTTCAGTTACAACCAACTGCTCTCTTGTGTCTCCTTTCTCATGTGAGTAGGTGCTACCTGGTCTGTGTCATGTCATCATCACTTTTGGCAATATGATGCAGAAAGAACAAAGCACCTAGGCCAGGACTGATGCCACACAACCTTTCTTGAGTAAAAATCCTGACATTCATGAGATAAAAGGAAAGCAAATAATCTGTAGGTAAGCCACATTTTAGTGCCCAAAATTAACAGTGGACACTAAAAACTACTCTCATTTTCAACTACAACAGCAAACCCACCCACCATCACTATCTTGATCTAAAAGCCCTGTGTGCCAACAGCTCCACTGCAATTCCTTGAAACTAAGTCGTACTCCTTCCCCCATACCTTTCTCCTTTTTAAAGCTAATTTTGTAACTAAAAGTATCTTCTAAAAGCAACACAAAAATCTATCCTTTAAAGTTCCAACTAAACCAATATGTCTGTGAGGTCAGAGCTTTAAAGGTAAAGTGAGGCACAGGGGCACAGAAGGTCACTTTTGGTGATGGCAACTGTGCCATATTCAGTCATCCATACTCACAAGTCAGTGGCTGCTGAACTCTATCAAACTCACTCTTCCATACTCATTTAGAGGTTGATGGAAAAAACCCTAATAACTTCCTACATCTTAAACTTTTTATTATAAGAAGTAATCCAGCATGTACAACAGTATCCCAAATTTTTCAGCCCTTTAGGAGTGATTAGCATATCTAGTAGTTATTAATGCTAATGTTCATGTGATTTATTTTTAGCACAGTAATTGCCATTGTCAAAATACTTCATAAACTATTCTCACTTTGCAGAGCTTATGTGCAGTCACATTGACCGAGCCATGCCTCCACACAAAGGATAATCCAAAGGTTTGCACAACTGGGCGTAGGGACACAGGAGCACAATAATTTTAAAAGGAACTCCTATGCTGATATGGAAATGGGGGTATTTTGAACATAGACTGCACTCCTAGTCTGAAACAGGAGCTTTTATCTCTGGTCTGGTAGACGCCACAAAATACTCCTGGGGTCAGGTAATACAGGGCATGAAGTGAAACATAAATGCCACACTAGATCCTCAAGAGCCACTGGAAAAATACACTGCCAATAAAAATATTCTGCTGAAATAACAAAGACATTGAAAACAAACACAGAAAGCTGTTATATTAATATTATGGGTTTGACTTAAGAATAACAAAAGGAAGTTCAGAGTTCAAAATTCTGAAACTGCTATTTCAGAGGTCTCAAATACAGACAACACCACAGCGAACATGCAATGAGTGGATGCCTACCTGTTGCTATTCTTGGGCAGCTTTGTCACTGACTCTCAGACCTTCTGCTTTGTAATTCTCTTTAACACAGTGTTCCCCGGGGACCAATTTAGAATTTATTACAGTATCTGCATCCAAGCGTGACACTGCAGCTTCCAACAGCAGCCACATAGGCATTGTTAGAAAGTGTACCATTGCTCAAAATGTCAATAGTCATGGAACAAGACAGCTAAATTCATTTAGTGTTTAGCGCAATGCTAACTATTAACTAAAAAAAAAAACTGAAAAAAATTAAAATAATTGCATTTCTGCATAAAAACCCCTGATAATAGCATATGAGATGGGGAACTAACACACCTAATTCTACCATTTTAATTTACTTAAATTTGAGATGACACACAATCCAAACATGCAACATAATTCAGCAAAGTCAAATTTAGACAAAAAAGCTACATCTCTTTAACTCAAAAAAACCCACATTTTTCTAAGAGTAAACATAACAAACCTATTGCATGAGAATAACCTAACCTCTGCATCTATTCAAACTTTTTAGTATCTAGATTTTTCAAATCACTTTCCTCATCTGTGTTCAGCTTTTCCTAACTAAGATGAAGAGCTAGCTCTCCTCACCTTCATGATTAAGGACATCTTCAGCTGAATAGAAAGGAGAGAGGCCATAAAACCAAGATTCTTTATTTGAAAGTATATACAGCTTTTTGGCTGATACACAGGGGATGCCTACAGCTGACAAGCTCCCATTAACGTTTGGCTGGAACTACTGTGAAGGTATCCAAGAAAATGGAAATAATCTCAAAGGAGGAGATAGGTCAAGAAAAGTGAGAGGAGGAGGAGAGAGAGGATTAGGTTCAATGAAGTTTATCATCTGAGGAATCTTTTGTTCAGAGTGTGTGTATCTGTGTGTAGGACAAGCACTGAGTTAAAATCTCAGAAATCATTATTTTAAAGGTAAGTAGTAGTCCAGAAAGGCAAAAATGATAACTGCTTCATGATAATTCCACCTGTCTTTTGTGCATCTCTTATTAAGCTGAAAACTGAATATTTCATATTTGTAAAAGGATTTTTGCAGTCATGTAGGAGAATGAATGTATAAATTGCAGCCTCATATTCTTAGCACATAAACCTGAGTAAAAACTTTCTATTGATATCCTCCATCTTGCACACAAGGATTATATCATTGCTATTCTAACTGCATTTGGGACACCACAGGTAGCTCACTATTCTATCACAAAACTAAAATACTGGACTACTTCTGAACCACCCACACAGAATGCACACAGTAAGCAATTACCCATCTTCGGCTGCGGTGGTTTCATTGCCACTACTGGCTGAACACCTACTAGACAATATACCACAAAACAAAACAAAACAAAACAAAACCAAAAAACCCTACAAACAAACACTCCCCCCCAAAAAAACCAAACAAACCACCAAGCAATAATACTGTGTGTAGATGGCATTTCCATCTATATAACCCACATCAGCACTCTTTTAAAAATGGTGCAGCTGAAATGTCAGCCCTGCGATAAGATGCACTTAAAATCAGTATTTGATAGAAGAGGTTATTTGCATCCATGAGCACTTCTCTATGAAAAATCAAAACTAAGGAAAAATGAGAAAGGTAGGGGCCAGATATGAAGCCATTTGAAAATCTAGAGCATGAAGGTCCTGGGGGAAAGAAGACAGCTTCAGAGTTAGAGGAGAACACTTCTGAACAACAGCAGTTCTAGTAAAATTCACAAGTCTTTAAGGGCCAAAAGAGATGGGGAGTTAATGAGAGTCAGAGACTGAGCCAGTCAAATATATAAGAAGCCCAGGATAAAGTGACTTGTTATAATCAAACTCTGACTCAGAATCTTCTGATCAGGTGTCTGAAAGCTAAAAAAACCAACATCAGTAACAACAAAAACTAAAAAACTAGCACAAACCCATAGGTTTAGATAGAAGAAAATATACTAAACATATTTACACAAAGGGTTTGCATGAAATACAAAAGAAAATAAAGTATGGCAACACTATCAAAGAGAACATCATACATTTGTCAACAGAATCATTTTTCAGACATAGCCTGAACCTTGGAGGTTTAAATGAAAGATCTGCTCTACTAACAATATTATAATGAGTACAATCATCAACTCTTCCTAATACTTAAACTGCCTCTTAAAGGCTCTGTGGTTTCTAAACCAAACATCAATTGGGATGTCATTAAAGAGCAAGATTAAAGTTTATGAGAATGAAACTTAATATAAGAACACTGAAAAATGGGGAAGGTACATGTATCCTGCAGACCCTCTTCTTAGCTTCAAGATTTTAGAAAAGCACAAAGGATCTCAAGTCACATTTTCTACCCTTAAGCAGGATTTATTTGGCACTTGTACTTTTTTTTTTTTATCAGTCATTTCTTCCTTGTTTGATTAGCTGCCAAGAAGTTTCAACCCTCAGCTTTAAAACAGTTGTCTGGACTAGAACAGGCAAACAAAAAAACCCCCTCTGAATTCATTAGGATAACATCTGAATAACACTAAAACAAAAAACCACACTGTTCAATGGAGTTACAAGTAAAATAATAGGTTTGTGGGGAAAGAATGAATGCAACACTACCAGCCATATCTCAACAATACTCATTCCTTGCTTACACTCTGATCACCCCGTATCAAAGTTCATCAGGAAAATAAGTAGAAAAAAATGGCTTTAATAATAAATTCCTGATCTATTTTTCTTTACAGTGGACAGACTCTAAAAGACACATGGAGGATTAGCTGATGCCTAAGAGGAGAAAAAAAAAGACTGGAATAGCTTGGGGAAATAGCAAGTGAGGATCATGGTACTCAAGAACACGAACAAAAAGAAAGCTAATTATGCTTTTAGCCTGATGGAAATGCAAAACTGTTTAAAAGTGAACATTCAAAACATTATATAATGGGCCAATAAAGCTCATAATTAGAGCAAAGCTTAGATATCAAATCTAGTTAAATACTTTTAGGAATAGGAAGATTAATTTTTTGTGCTTAACAGCAAATAAAACACATATGCTTCAAGACATCAGCCATCCAACACCTATTATTTAAATTGGTTCATTGCAGTGGTACTCAGTATAGGTTATTGACTCACGGGATGGTTTGCATTTTAAAGGACCTTAAACATCTAGTTCCACCCCCCTGCCATGGGCAGGGACACCTTCCACTGCACAAGGCTGCCCAAATCCCCATCCAACCTGGCCTTAAACACTTCCAGGGATGGCATATCCACAAATTCTCTGGGCAACCTATCCCACTGCCTCACCATCTTCACTGTAAAAAATTTCTTCCTAATATCCAATCTAAACTTACTCTCTTTCAGTTTAAAGCCATTCTGCCTTGTCCTATCACTGCAGAACCTCAGAGAAAGTCCCTGTCCAGGTCTCTTACATCCCATATAAGTACTGGAAGGTGCTGTACAGTCTCCCTGCAGGCCTCTCTTCTCCAGCCTGAACAACCCCAACTCTCATAGCCTGGCTACAAAGGAAAGATGCTCCAGGCCTCTAAGCATCTTTGTGGCCCTCCTCTGGATTCTCTCCAACACAACCATGTCTTTCTTATGCTGGTGGGCCCAGAGCTGAACGCAGTACTCCAGGTGAGGTCTCACGGGAGCAGGGTCTCTCTGGATGGTGTCCCTTCCCTCCACATGACACAGCTGGGTGTCATCAGCAAACTTGCTGAGGGTGCACTTGATCCCACTGCCCATGCCGACAACAAAGACGTTGAACAGCGCTGGTCCCATTACCAACATCTGAGGAACACCACTCACCACTGGTCTCCACTTGGGCACTGATACATTGACTGCAACTCTTTGAGCAAGACGACTCAGAAAATTTCTCATCCACTAAGTGGCCTGTCCGTCAAATTCATGTCTCTCCAGTTTAGAGAATAGGACTTTGTATGTGACTTTGTTGAATGCTTTGCACAATTAAGGGTAGATGATAGCAGCAGCTCTTCCCTCACCCACTGACACCAGAACCCCATCACAGAAGGCCACCAAATTTGTCAGGCACTATTTGCCCTTAGTGAAGCCATGTTGGTTCTCATCGATGCCCTCATGATTTTCCATGTGGATAACTCCCAGGAGGATGTGCTCCATGACCTTGCTGGGCACCAAGATAAGACTGACTGATATGTAGTTCCCTGGGTTATGTTTCCCCTTTTTCCAACAGTCAACATTCACCAGAATGCCACAGCTTCTCAGATACAATGGACAGTGGTTTAGCAACATCATCGCCAGTTCCATCAGGACTCATAAATATATCTCATCAGGTCCCATGGATTTGTGCACTTTCTGGTTCTTTAGATGGTCTCAAACCTTATCTCCTACACAGTAGGAAAGTACCTGCCTTTGCCTTCCGCACCATGGGTAGCATGGCTGGAGAATTTGTCATCTAAGACCTAGGTAAAAAAGTCATTGAGTACCTCAGTCTTTTCTATATTTTGGATCTCCAGGTCTCCTGTTTCCTTCTGTAGAAAGCCAACATTTCCCTAATCTTTCTTTCATCACTGACGTGCCTGCTGAAGCTTTTGTTGTCCTTGAAATTCCCAGCCAGATTTAACTCTGTCAGGGCTTTAGTTTTCCTAACCCAATTCCTGGCTGCTTGGACGATTTCCTTGTATTTCTCCCAGTCTACCTTGCTTCCACCTTCTGTATGCTTCTTTTTGAGTTGGAATTTGTCCAGATGCTTCTTGTTCATCCACGAAGACCTCCTGGTGGTTTTGCCTGATGTCATTTCTTTGGGGACGCATCACTCCTGAGCTTGAAGAAGGTGAACCTTCAATATTAACCAGCTTCTCTGGGCTCCTCTTTTCTCCAAGGCTTCATTCCATGGTAGTCTACTAAGCAGCTCCTTGAAGAGACCAGACTGCTCTTCTGAAGTCTAGGGCAGAGAGCTTGATGTGCATCCCCTTGGCTGCCCCAAGGATCTTGAAGTCCACCAGTTCCTGGCCACTGCATCTGAGGCTGCCCTTGAACTTCACATTCCCCACCAGCTCCTCCTTGTTGGTGAGAATAAAGTTCATCATAGCACTCCTCCTCAATGGCTCCTCCATTACTTGGAGAAAGAAGTTTTCATCAGCATATTCCAGGAACCTTCTGGAGTGCTTCTGCTCACTGTGTTGTCCCTCCAACAGATAATGGGATGGTCAAATTCCCCTTTGAGGACCAGAGATTGTGAACATGAGGCTTCTCCTATCTGTGTACAGAGGGCCTCACCTACTTGGTCTTCCCACTTAGGCAGCCTGTACCAGACCCTCACTACAATGTCCTTCCTCTAATCTTGATCCATGAACTCTGTTTTGTGTCCTCACTCACCCCTAGCCAGAGCTCCATGCACTCCAGATGGTCACTGACTAGTGGTCAACGTCCCCTCCTTGTGTCCCCTCTCCCTGTCCTTCATAAGGAGCCTGCATCCATCCACTCTAGTCATAGGACTCATACCACCATGTCTCATGCAAGTGGCCAGCTCCTGACAAGTCTTGGCACTCCCCTGGGATTTCCCTGTCTCAGGAAATCCCCCTATATGCTGTGATCTCTTACTCTGCTGTGGAACATGCCTGCATCACCTCAGTAATCCCTCAAAAGCACCTGGCATTAGCTGCTATAGATCAATGACATCAGTTATTACTTTCTTTAATGCACAAAAGAACAACTAAGTAGCTGTATTTTGCTATAAGCACAAAAGTTCCTATAAACCAACCCCCTTGGGACCCTTGTTTTCAGTGCTTGCTGCCAACATAAAAAAAACACCAACCAAACAACCAAATCTGAATGACCAAAATAAAGCATGAAGGGCAGCTCTGATAAGAGAAATGAGTCAAACCCACTAAGACTGCACATGGCTTTCTGCAGTACTTGCCTGGACTTATGGAAGTCTATCTAATTGATTTGAGTGTATTAGCAAGTAAAAAAGATACTGGAAATGGTCGCAGACATCTACAAGACCTATGTATGTTCCTGGCACCTTTATGTAACTATGTGTCATCATCAGGCAAGCTGGAACTTTGTCAGCTTCAGAGCAAACAGTCTCCTGTGCACTCCAGCTCCCACCCAGCACTCACAACTTGTAACATAGATCATTTTGACAATCTACCTCACAACAAATGGTTGGGTTTCCTTGCAATGCAATTGGGTATCAAGCTGTCAAAATAGCCCTGGACCAGCTGCTTGGAAGTGTCTGATGGAGATTTGCAACCAAAACCATGCATCATGTGAGAACTCTCCTTTAGAGAGCTGACTACAAGCAAGGAAGGGGAAGATGCTATTTTGAAGATTAAACTGTCAAATTTATTTCACAGATGTCCAGGGCTATTGTGCAGATCTGGTCCTTAGGGGTGCGCTCATAGGAGCTGGGCAAGACCACAACACAGTTCTCCATTCCCAAATTAATTGATGTAATATTTTGTACCACAGATAAGCCTTCATACCCATGTGGTTGAGAGCTCAGATGTTCCTTGCTGCTGCCTGTAACAAAGTAACTTGGAACACCCCTTAACATACAGAATATGCCCTGAGGCTGTATGGATTATCTGGTCTAATATTTCCTAGAAGGTGCAGGAACACCGTACATGCACCTTACAAAACTAGGGACTTCCCAACTTTATGGGGCAAGATTTATCTTAAAAAAAAAAAAAGGAAAAAAAAAAGAGAGAGATAAAAAAGTATCTTCAATAAGCACACTAAATACTCTGATTTATGATTTTGAGTTAAATGGGAATATGTGTGTGGTTTATGAAGGGAACTCAGCTGCATGTAGACACCTTTAATACTAAAAGTTGAAAAGACTTTTAATGTTTTCACATGGAGAAACATGCCCAATGCTTGAAGTTTGGAACAAAGCTAGGAGCAAATTTAAAACAGTGGGAAGAATCACACTTCCCACAGCAGAGGCAACCCTAAGATGGTTAACCCACAGTCACACAGCAAGCTTCTGGCACATCCAGAAAGAGCAAATGCTCTCCCAAGCCTTAGATCAAGGCATTCATCTCAAGCTTATCCCCTCTTTCCAAACATGGCCTTTTGGTACTTGTTTTGAGACCCAAAACTCTCAAAACAAAAATATAGGCTTTCTTCTGACAGAAGAATTAATTCTATATTACCTTACACTAAAAAAGCATCATGTTAACTAATAATGATGAATAAAATGGGTTTCCCTTCCATAAAGCTGCTTTAACCTCATTACAAAAGGATCTGGCTCAATAAAAGGGCAAACTCTCCTCTCTGATAAAAAAGCACTCATTTTGAGCAACTAGTAGAAAGACATACCTGTTTCTCACTTCTTATATTCCTTCGATAGTCACTATACCTTTCACTGACTTAAAAAAAACCAGCAGCACAGTGATAAACCACAAAAACAAGTAAACAACACATTCAGGGGAAAAAAAACCAACCAGCCATTAGTCTCTCTCTTCAGAATTTATTTACTGTGAATTACAAGAAGAAGTAATTTACTTTCAGAGTGAGCTTAACCACTATTACACCGCAATAACATAACAGAACTTTACCTTGGAGCTGCTGCTGTTCATCCTTCCAGTTTCATTCACTACAGGCAAGTGTCTCACATAGCTCACAATCTCTGGTGGGAGCTAACTACAATCAAAAACTCTGAAATTTGAAGCACACAGCTCTGTTTTATTCATGGTGCTTTTGTTTGCCAATTAATTTGAAAGCAATTTTTACAGTGGGAAGAGAAGCATGGCTTGGCTAAGCTGCCCTCTTAGACTACACGGTGAAAGGACAGAGGCATAACCCCTATATAATTTTTAAAATTAACATATAAACAACTGCAGTTTGCAAAGTATCAGAGCCTTTGGTGCCATTCTACACTCACAATGTATACAAGTGTAACTTTATCAGCTCTGCAGGGATGATGTCATCCTCTCCATGAGCTTGTAAGTGAAATAAGAAACTGGTTCTTTCAATAAGCAAGAAGGCCATTCCTTTTGTTTGGCTTTCATAGAATCATAAAATCATTTAGGTTGGAAAAGACCTTATGATAATCAAGCTAACCATTAACTGTAGCACTGCCAAGTGAACCCCTAAACCACGTCCCCAAATGCCACATTAACACATCTTTCAAATACCTCCAGGAATCATGGCTCTACCACTTCCCTGGGCACCCTGTTCCAGTGTCTGAGCACCTTTTCCATAAATATTTTTTTTCTAATATCCAATCTGAACCTCCCTGATGCAACTTGTGGCCAATATCCTCTTGTCCAGTTACCTGGGAGAAGAGACTGATTCCTACCTCACTACAGCCCCCCTTCAGGGAGCTGTAGAGAGTGATTAGGTCTCCCCTGAGCCTCCTACTCTCCAGGCTAAACAGCCCCAGCTCCCTCATGAGGCTTGTGCTCCAGACCCTCCACCAGCTCCACTGCCCTTTTCTGGACACCCTCCAGCACTTCAATGTCTTTCTTGCAGTGAGGGGCCCAGAATTGGACACAGAAGGTCAGTGTGGCTTCACCAGAGCCTTGTATAGGGGGATAATCACTGTCCTGGTCCTGCTGACCGTTACTGATACAGGCCAGGTGCCATTGGCCTTCTTGGCCACCTGAGCACACACTGGCTCCTGTCCAGCTGTCAACCTGCACCTATAGGTCCTTTTCCAGTGGACAGTTTTCCAGCCACTCTGTCCTCAGCCTCCAGTGCTGCCTGGGGTTGTTGTGACTCAATGGCAGGACCCGAGACTTGGCCGTGTTGAACCTCATGTACGTAGCCTTGCCCCCTCGATTCAGCCAGTCCAGATCCCTCTATAGAGCCTTCCTAGCCTAAAGCAAATCAACAATCCTGCCCAGCTTGGTGTTGTCTTTGAACTTACTTAGGGTACACGTGACCACTTATTTATTATCATATATTTATTGATGAACATTTATCATCAATAAAGATGTTAAGCAGGACTGGTCCAAATAATGAGCTGTGGGGAACTCCACTTTTAACTGGCTGCCAACTGCTTTGTAACTCCATTCACCATCACTCTCTGGACTTGACCACCCACACAGTTTACCCATTATTTTTTCAGTGCACACACAGTCCCCTCTTGAAACACTAGTCCTTCGCTATTTATAAGGGGTAAAACAAGGACTGAATACTGGGGGTGCATTCAAAAGGCAGTCTGTGAAAGGGGAGACAGTTTTGAAATTCTCCACAGGTGCTTTGCTTTGTAGTTGATTGGTACATGGCCATGGAAATCCTGGGCACCCAGGAGCATTCCTGTGGCCATGGATACTCACTCTTCTCCTGCCTGCAGTACCTCTAGATGACTTTCCACTTCCAGAGCAAAAAATAAATTGAAAAAGAAAAAAAAAAAAAGGCAAAGGCAAGAGGCAACGTTCAAACCCATCCTGGCAATGGTCCAAAGGAAAAAGACCCAAACAAAGCACAATCCAACAAAGATCCACAGATTGGGAAAACGCTGACAACCTAAGTAGCAGGAAGTTTTTGATGATCCAAAAGCTATTGTGAAGCCCAGTTAAAAAGAAAACAACAGCTATGGTTGCTCAGCTTGGCCAGGCAATAAATAGATAACTCAATCATCCTAAAAGAGGAAAAGAATTAACCTTTTTGTCATGCACAAAGAAGATCCAAAGTAAGAAATTAAAAATACAGGTCTTCCCTCCATAAAAAAACAAAACAAAACAATTTTTTTTTTTAAAAGTCCGCAAAAAACCCAACAAAAAAAATCAGAAAACATTTTCACTAAGTGTCAGCTCAGTGAAAAAAGCAACTGTGAGCACAAGACCTTCCTACTCTTTATTTTGAAAATGATACTTCAATTTCTGCAGCACAGGCATTTCAGGTTGGGCTTTTTGAGTCCTTTTTTTCTGAAGCATTTCATTGCTCTTCACTGGTAAAGCAAACATCCTGGTAGTTATTATGTTTAAATACATGCTTCAAACAGTTTTCAGGTTATTTGGTTTTAGACAGAGAAATAAGCCCCAGATGTTTCACTGAGGAGGTTTTCCACCAGGAAATTCATGGTCCTTCCAGATGTCTCAGATATCTAAAAGTTGAAACTTATTTTTTTTCATGACAGGCATGAATATGTTCTTTCCAACAAGTTGATTATAAGATTATTATAAATGTATCCATAGGCTATAGGTGCAGATTGCACCAGATGGATTTGGGATTATTTGAAAGAGTGAGCAGCAACTAAATCTTCCTAGTACTTTCCTCTTAGCAGTGTTTTGCACATCTGTATCCTTGTTTGGCACACTATGACAAGCAAAATTTGACAGAAACAATCTAATTAAAAAATACATCATCTCTATTTATAATTACATGAAGTAAGTTGAAATGAGGGATGGTTTTCATCTTTTGTAAACCTTGGACAATCTTGTAGCTTTAATGATGTGTAGACCCATCTTTTGGGTAGTAAGATGCAGCACCCTTGATGATCATGTTATTTCAGTAGCCAAAATTCCTATTGCTCCCAGCTTTTCCGCATTGATAGTTAACTTTTGGATGTCTTGCAGGCAGCAACTGCTGCCATTTCTCCCCACCCTTGCTAACATTGTCTCTGCACCCCAGTTATCAGACATCTTCCCTCTCAATTTTTTTGTCATGCTAACATGATCTGTCACAGAGTGCTCTGACATTCAGGCCTCAGAGTTCCTACTTCTATTTCAGATCTGAGGAAAGGCTCACCATCTAAGAAAAGAACCCTACTTCTCTTGGCAGCTTTGTCTTTTTTTCCTGAGACAGTGGCACAAGAATTCTAAACAAGCAATGCTGGAAAGAAAAATGAATACAGCATGCTTTTTTTTAAACAGGAAATATGTCAGCTGTCTCTTTGGGAAGCACTATACAAGACCGGGTTTGCAGGTTTATTTAATGTACTCTTGTTGGATTTTTCTGGCAACAGCACCTCCTACTCCTCACAGATTTACAGGCACAATTCCAGAGAAGATACTGGGACTCTACATGGCCACCTGTAGGAACAGACAGATTTTGCACTCAGATTTCTTAAACAGCCACAAAAATATATTGAGAAATACCAAGCATGAAGAGATGAAGGTCCTGATTTTTCAGGGAGCAAACAAAAAAGTGTTCTCCTCAGTGAGGGAGGAGTGGGGTCTCTATGATACTCATGGTTGTACACCAACTGCTCATTCACACCATAAGCGCAGGTCTTCCATAAATCTCCATGGAATCAGCCTTGATACCTCCTGACTCTCAGAGCAAAGCAGAAAGCTCTGGCAACAGAGTTTGCAAGGATTTGCTTAGAGTATTTGCTTAGAAGGCAGTCTTTTCTTGTCTCTATTACCTGATTTTCCTGAACACACAAAGAGAAGATCATATTTGATTTATATTTTTTATAAGACCAAATGTACAAAGTTGTATCTTGACCTGTAGTAGCAAAAAATTTTAAATCTTGATTCATTGGGGCACAAAACACTTCTAGTAAAAGAATTAAATCTGTGAGATTTCTCTTTTTCTCTCTTCCAATTGGACCCGGTGTTTATGACATGAAATTGCACTACATTTATAACAAGAAATTACACCGATGAGTAACTGGATGAGTAACTGCAAGCCCTATGAACCAACAGAGAAGCTAATAAACACAAGTCATTTGTCCTGACTGCCCTTCCAGAACCATATGAAAATATTGATTACTAGTAAATAAATAGTCCTCCTTTAGAAACCACTTATTAAATAATCGAGGTGGAGGGTTGTAAACAATGTAGGGTATAGATCTGCAGTCAATTTCTACTATACTTTTTAATTATTATGTAAGTGGTAACTTTGTCCTTATGCTGGAGGGGAACCACAACTCAAAGTCCATCACTGAAAACAAAAGACAAGAATGCTGCAAATACATGATAGACAGAAATCCTGCAAGTCAAACTTTGCAATTTAAGCTTATGTTGGATATCTCAATCCCAGCATTAGGCTCCCTTCATTAGCTTTGACAAACAGTGGATTAAAAATTTAATCTGTTGGGCATATGCAGTAGCTTTTTCATACTTGTATGCCTTAATGGCGTTGTGAGCTGTGAAGGTAGTAGGCTTCCCTCCTAAGCAAAGGCCACAATTCAAGCACAAGTGACAGGAACAGCTCTTAAGTCACACAGTTTTGTGAGACACCAAACCAGAAAACTGATTCCATAAAACAACAACAAGGCTTCCACAGTACAGAGGATCCCATTGCAGAAATGCATATAAGAGAACCTCAGTATATAAATGCCAAGGCTAACCCATGCCAAAGGCTAACCCGTGCTTCCCTTCCACTACAGCCTTGGTTCAAATTTAGCTTCAGGTGACACAAGTCAATTTGAGAACATTGGTATATTTCACATAAAACATTCAAGAGATTCTTTTCCCAGGTCATAGACCTTTCAGGTACACTATGATCGTCTTTCAAAGAGTGTAATCAAGCCATTCAGCAATTTCTACTCCAGAAAGATCAGCTCTGATTGCTAAACAACGGTGTCATGATGACAAGCTGACCGTGCTTTGGCCTGATTAGACATAGTGGATGCTGAAACCTCAACAGGATGTGAAGAGAAAGGAATCCAAGATCATTACTGGCTATGGTTGATTTTCTGCTGGGAGGGTTTTTGATTGGCAAATCACTCTGCTGAGTTACCCTTACACATGTCCAGCTTCACATACTTCTGTATTCTTTGGTAGCAATTCATTTGTTTGCAAAATGCAAAAAATATTAAAAATGCAACAGATTTCATTTAAAGCCTATAGCAGTTTTTGGATGACTGTTATTAGAAGCCTAAATTATGGCTTGTGACAAAACAATAATTGTAATAGCAAATAAAGGTAAATAGTTATTCCAGGAGAAGGAAGAAGCAGAAGAATCAGGCTCAACAGACAAGTTCAAACCAGAAGCTGCTTATTCTTATATTATGAATATTGAATAATTTGACAGCATGATAAAAAACACTAACAATGGGGTAACAGACAACAAAAGTACATAATCACACTCAAAAAAAAAGCAGACTAAAGAATGCTTACCAACACTAAATGTTCATTCAGTAGCCAAATGATATCTACAATATATTTGAAAAAAGTACCTCGAGTTTGGATAGTAAAACAATTACTGTAATATACACAAGGGGAGTGCACATAAACTTACTGTTTAAGCCATTAATTCACTAAAAAGAGCTCTTGGAAAAATAACATTTGAGAATCCAGCTAAGCTGCGTATTAAGGCCATACTCATGGCCCACTACGCCACCACATCCAATTCAAGATAATTCAAACTTAAAAGAAAAATGTTTCCTCTGACCCATATCTAGAAAACCTCAGTGGAGATAGCTAAGCAAGTAGGAAAATGGCTTTCAAGTACCAGTGATTCACCATGGTGCTATGGAGACACACACAGTAAAATATCAAAAGTACTTATTGTAAAATCCAGAGTCAAAGTTCTAGGCAGCACCGTGTCATCAAGAAAATATCCCCACCTTCAACAACTGTCCTGCTACAATCTGTTAAATAAGATTAAAATTAATTAAAATACATTTGTGCAGAGAGCACCTTAAATGTTTGGAGAGTCTTTCACCACATATGCCAACATGGTGTGTTCCTTCTACAGTAAGTATTTTGCAAACAAGTATCTTCCCATCATTCATTTTCTATGTGTCTCCCAAAACTGAAAGTAGCTCAAATAACCTTGCTATCAAATCAAAAGTTTAATTTAATATGATATTTTTATTTAGGTTACTATTTATATGTCCCTTCTTTACTTTCTTCAGTTTAAATTACTTGAATTGAATAGCAAAAACATATACTACTTTTTAAACAGAGTTCTTACTCATTATAATAATTTCAAATATCAGTAACATTCTCACAGGAGAGATGACAGTTAGAAGACTCTTAGGCCATTAAAAGAAGAACATCCCTAAGGGAAGTCTCATTAACAACTTTCCTGTGTGAATGATAGGATTCAACATGCCAAAACTAGGGTGACTGCAGATTGCAGCATGGGTCATACTGTCAAACATCACCACTGTCTTGTATGCAGAATTTCTATTTTTAATACAAATGTGGAATGGTCCACATTTAACAGTGACAGCCCTCTCCTTAGAGATGAGAAATGGATACAGATTCCTTTGGGCAAAGGAAACTGAGTGTTGAGCCCTGTTCAAAAATCAACTGCTTAAGCAAGTACTGACATGACTATCCTGACAAATTCTATTAAACTTTTCATCCCAAAAACTTTTTCCAACAGGCATTCAACTAACTACATTTAAACACATGAGGTTTACACTTGAGACAAAATAGTCCATCTAGATACAGTTTTATTGCACTAACTGGGCATTTTTAGTACATTGGACTAGCATATTAAAACCATGGCCTAAACATGCTTCACCCAATATACAGTAAAAAGCCAGTTTTCCTCACAGCAACTTTAGACACCTGCTGCTCTGACACTGATGAGACCATGATGTAAATATAATTTTTCCTCTGGACAAATAAAACAACTGGATACCAACTCATAAATAAAATGAATTGTAAAAGCTTTCTCAGGGGCTGGCTGAAGTATAACAGTTAGTTAGGGAAGTTGGATAGACTTCATATCTTTTTCCCTGGCAATAGACATATTTCTTAAGCTTATTTTCACTTTAGAAAGTTTGAAGAATTTAAAGACAACAAAATAATTCCCCTGCCTCCAAATCATAAAACAATAGATTATGTACAAACCTTTTTTCTCCTGAACCAGAACAAAACAAGGTGCAATAAAAGACTGCTTATCAGTTTAGTACTTTATTTTGTACTTTAGAAGACTATGCTGAGGTTGTAATATAACACTCAAAGGAAAACTGCATAAACAAAACATTAACTGTATAATCTGCAACAGCAATGTTGATATTCAAACATCATGCCAATTTTTCCATTTGGAGCTATTCATCTGAAATGCTTCTCCTGGAATCCCAGGCACTGCTCTCCTCCTACCACCCCACTCACTCCTGTACTCAGAGAGACAATGATCCATGCTTCAAAACCTTTTGTTTCTCTGGGAAGATAAAATGGCTATTTTCCAAGACTTGATACAGGAAAGAAAATCTGTTTTGCATTCTTTGTTATACCACAAACATACATGTGCATCCAGGGGTGAGGTAGACTTTCTCTGTATTACAAGGCTTTTGTTTGATTCTTCCTTTTGGTCTAGCATAGCAGCTCTGCCAGTTCTGCTCTTCTATACTGATATGGTTCAAAGCTTCACCTTTTCTCTACTTCAAACAGAAGCTCTTCACTCAGTGGCCTCAAAAAATTAAAAAATCATCTTTATGTGACCCACTGCAGCATGTCTACAACTAACAGTAAGCATTTCCCAAATGTAAATCACGAATATGGCCAGGAGTACAACAAGGCTTTGAATATTACGTTGTACTGCACAGTTCAAATGCAATTTCCTTACTTGCCTATCCTTTTGTTAGCACTGGAGATTACAGCCACACGCCTTTCATAGATGGCCCTCCAGAAATTGCTTCTGAGAATCAAGCAATTACAATGCTATTTCTGGCTTTTAAATAACCCTTTTCTTAAAAAAGAACACACTTTCCTTCCTCTGTTACCTGTACTGCATGAAAGGAGCAAGCCCTGGTTACTCAAGACAGCTGTCCCATGCACCAAATGCCCATCACCATGGTGTCACCCATGAAGAGGAACAAAGTAGTTATCATCAATCGCCAAAATCTGTCTCCTTCAGGAAGCTGACTCACATCAAGCCACAAACCCACATCAGCTTTAAGCTGAGCTTGTACCTTCTGACATAGCACAGGCTGCAATACTGAAAAACAGAAAGGGGATGGATAGGAAGAATGAAACATGGCACAAATCACATAGCCTGCTTGGCTACACAGGCCTTTGTAATTGCCCAAACACCTCCATGTGTTTGTATAAACACTCTGTGGTTGGGGATTTGCACTCACCTCCCTTCTCCACAAGACAAACAAACTAAACACAGTAATTAGCTTCAACAGCATCTGATTAAGTAAATAGGGTTTTCCATTTCCATTAGTAGCTCATAAAGGTAGACACTAATATGAGCACCACTCAGGCCACTGCCCAGTGGTGACAGTTTTACAGTCAAGCCAAAACAGGTTCCACTGCAACAGCAAACATCAGTCAAATTCCCTGGCAGGACAGGCACAAGTTCACACAACTATGCTGTTACAGGCTATGGTAAGAACATTCAAGCCAAATCACTCAGACTTGCCCAAGGAGCTAATTAGAACTTCTCACAACAAAGCCCATCAATATTTAGCAGAGATGTCAAAAAATAAACAAGGGGTTTGGTTTGCTAGAACAGATTCTCCTACAAAATATCTTGACATAACACCTATTCAAGTTACAAGTTACAAAGTGCAGTCTACAATAGGTACTAGATTTGGCTGGCAACCTGCTCATGATTGTATTCTTGCTTCTGGGCCAAGAAAGCTTTATAGACTTCCTTTTATTTCTTATCGTGTACCCTCACCCTACTCCATCAGTCTTTGGTTGTCTCAAAAATCTGCCTTCAAAAATAACTTGAACCATACAACTTATTAGTAGCCACATGGAAATGCAGCATGAAATCAGTCACTTTATTTAAACTGTCAAACATCCAGCTGGTTAAAAAGTACCACAGGAGCATGGCCTCAATAATAACCTCCTATGACTCACCTATAGAACACACTTCAGCCTTGACTTATTTTGAAGAAATGGACAAATAATCAACATGAGAAAACAAAGGTATGATTAATATTACTTTGATTGCAGTTACATATACACACAAATGTCCAAGAAAGTAATCTTTTTACAGTAATTATTTGTAGCTTATTTTCCCTTCCCTGATTTTAACAATTAAACACAGAGACTGAGTACCCATCAGCCTTCATCCCATGGTTGGTCCTGAAGAGGAATTCAGTGAGGAAAAAGGCTGGCTTTTTTTTTCCTTTTTGAGTATTTCTTCAAACCATAATTTAAGAATTGGTGCTTAATTATCTCAGACATTTAGATTACTCTTTTCACTTCAAGAAATCTAATTTGGTGGATGAAGAACATGAAAGCATAATTTCAATCAATCTCCCTTGAAACTTCTTAAAATAACACTAGCTGATGACTTCTCACAAGATAATAAGCTATTTCCCTCTTCTCAGCTGCATATATCTTTCAGAAATGTTTGTTGGAATATCAGTGACAAACTGTAACAACATAAAGGAAGTAAATATAGCTCAACTTACACTGCACTGAAAAATATTTATAATCTCATTTTTGTCACTCAAATCACACCTAACTGTAATGATTTCCAAATGCTATGGTCTATTACCAGTGGCTTTCCCACAGAAGCAACATCAATCTAAAGAATGGGTTTAAGACAAGGACACTCTTTCAACAGCCTACCAGAACTATAGAAGAATAGTATAGTAGGTCATTTATTTGAGCTAAAAATCATGTGAGCCAAATTCATCAAGTTAAGAAAATACCTTCTTGAAGCATTAAATCCTAGAAATCATGGGACAGCATTCTGCCTATGGCCTTGTCAACTTTTAATTATGTCATGTTACCAACAGACTGCTAAAGCAGAGTGCAAGTGATAGCACACAGCATGTCTGAGTACAGCCTATTTTTAGTCTGCAACTCAATCAGCACTCTCACAATGGCAAGGATTACAGTCCAAGACAGCCACATTGCTGTATATAGGCCAATGCAATTACATGTTGAAACATGTTGAGAGAACGTGGTGGCAAACTGGAGTCAGTGTTGGGAGAAGGCACACCAGACAGGCAGCTGCTCTGTGGTAGCTGCTGTCTTTACTGGCAGAGCCTGCGCTTCCATCTCACCCATCTTTGTTAACAGACCACAAAGGAAAACATTAAAACAAATGACAGTTTTATGCCAATTCCTTTCAATATGATTACCCGCTTATGAAAGACAGACATTTTGGCAATCTTGAAAATCAATATCCTTTCACCTCCATTGACAGGTGTTCAGAAACCTTTAGCTTTGCCAACTCCGAGCAGCCCCCTTCAATCCTGCCTGAGAATGCTGCCAATGAAGAAACAACTCTGTCCTCATTCTGGCTCTCCTGAACTCTTGTGTTGAGGTAGCAGTTACAACATTTGCAAGGATGCTTTTAAATAGCTGTCTTTCGTAATACAGAAAAGAAAAATAAAGATTTTCAAGCCGATATATTTTTATACATTCAAATGCTAACTCTTAATTAAAAATGTTATACTCTCGTTGTGTTCTTAATCTTCAGGAGTCACATTTTCAGGCTTTTCCCATCAAACTATAGAGACATTTAAAAAATAAAAAATTAAATGAACCTTGCTGTGTAACAGACAGGATCAGACTTAGGACCTATAGGACTTAATGCTTTGAAACTATCAAAACAAAAAGAGGTGACACCACAATACAATCACTTATTCTTTAGGACACAGTTAAATGATTCATCAAACAGTAAAGACTTTTGTACACTAAAACTATGGCTGAATACTAATCAATGACATGAGGAAGCTTATGGCTGTGTTCCATTACCAGTTTCCCAGGACCAAAATTTTTTTTTTTTTTTTACCCAGCCTCTGAAAGTAGCCTAAATAGCATCCTATTCCTCTTCATGCTTATACAAATAACTCTTCCTTCAAATCCCTTGATGAAAGAGAGAAAAATACTAAAAGGAATACATACATATTCTGAGGACTTTCAAGCCAAACACTTATATAAGTCATGGGCACATCTAATTAGCAAAGAAAGAATTTTGTATCTTAAGATAATTCTCTCCATTATAAAAAGCTCCTAGATTTCAAACTTACTACAGGTGGTCATTTCTCCAAAGGGCACATTTTTGAGTGCTGATCACTTTTCTTTAGCAAGATGAAATGAAGGCACCAAAAACCAGATTCAGAGACTCTGAACAATAAGTTCAGAAACTCAAAGATACGGGCACACTCTAGGGCTTGACATAAATTCACAGTATATAACTAGTGGCTTTTTCATCCACATTTCAAAACTAAGCAAAAAAAATATTAAGAAGACAGAAAACCTAAAAGCATTTTAGGTTTTAGCAAATTCAGCAGCATCTGAACTGAGACACCCATCTTAAGCCTCAGAAACTATACTTCTTTAACTTGTAAGAGATGAGGATTTTCTTCCACCACTTTCCCCCACAACTCTCAGCTTTGTCAGAAAAATGACTCATTTTTCTTCTCAGACAAGGCTCAGTCTAGAAAAAGCATAACAACAGTAATGTACACATAAGGCAGAATAACATACAGTAATGCCACCATACAGTAGCTGAAACAATATTGCAGACATTTTTTTTTTTTAATTAGGCAAAAAAAAGCAACAATTGAAATCAGCATCTTAACAAGAACACATTACTGTCTACAAGGCAAGTATAACAAATAGAAGTGCATTACTTGCAGTTATTCAAGATCACTTCTGTGCAAAAAATAAAGGGGACATAACAAGTAAAATAATGAGCAACACTACACTATAAAGTGAAAGCTGTATATAAGACACTACAGGAGTGCTCAGGTCACAGACAAACACAACTGTGGATATTATACCCAGAAGAACTGCATTTCTTTCTGCCTTGGGTAGTCAGAGACAAAAACACCTCATGCACTATAATCAAACCAGAACAAAAAAATTCACAGTAAGATGAGAGCCCTTCAGCTGTGACCAGCAATGATCATTGCAATACATTAATCATCCAGAATGCTCATATAGGATAAGTCAGTCACGTCTGTCTGAAATAAAATACACTGCTTTTCCACCTGTGAATGAAGCCTGCCTGCCTTACTCATAGTCACTGGGATTGCAGGTTGCTTGCATTTATAACTGAAGCTCAAATCAACTAGTAGCATGGTAGAGTACTTGAAAAAGAATGATGAAAAGGCTGAAATAATACATGTAGAGACTGAAAAGCACAAACAGTGAAATTTAGTAGCACCTTTTCTTCCACAGTAACACTTTTTTTTTTTTTTTACAAAACACCTATTTTCAAATCACATTACAATTTCCTATAAAGATGCCTAAAGGAAGGAGTGTGATGAAATGTGCCTCATGAGGGGGACTTCTGAAATTCAGAAAGCCTTAGGACCGGTATAGTTCCATAATGAGATATACATGAATCTGCATCTCCTTTGAACTCACCACTACAAAGCTTCCCAGTCCCTGCACTTTTTTGAGGATGACCAACTTTAACAAAAAAAAAGTAAACCCAAACCAAAACACAAGGAAAATCCTGCAAATTCACTTACTTTTTATAGCTAATAGTCAGACAATGAGGTCCTTCCCGCCAGTGAGGCAGGAAGGCAGAAAAATCTTACAATTTCAGGAATATGAAACAGGTATCCTTAATTCTCTGCCTGGCAAACCTGGAAGGGTCTTCCATAAGAGAGACACCAAGACCTCCTTTAAAGAGGGCAGAGGACTCAAGATTTTCACAAGCCAAGTCCCTCACAATGCTAGAGCTGAAGGGGAAAATAACAACCCTTTGTGTGTGGAGTCAAAGGTCATGCTCCAGGGCCAGCTGCTGCATTATGGGAATAAACAGAGCATAGATATGTGGGTTTTTTTCCAATTTCTTCACTACCCATAAAATGCCAAGTTTTTCCAAGTACTAGAAGTCTACTAATGTCTACCCCATAGCTAGAATGGGTTCATTACCAGCACTTGGAGAAAACTCAGAACTCTAATTCCGCACTGAGAAAAAACAGGCACAAGACCCCATTTGGCATTTCACTAGCACAGATGAGATTCCTGTTGGTTTCCTGACTGCACACTCCACTATTACATTCATTCCTTGCAAGCCTTGCAGTAATGAAGTAAGAAAGCAGGCACAATGTGCTTTTTCAACTAGCTTTACCTGGCATATGGCACTCAGATAAGCAACCTGGCTGGCACAGCTGTGAGAGCTACAAGTGCCTTTTTTGCCAGCCTCCAAATCATGCCAGGTGGTTCACACTGAACACACAGAGAAAGCCCACCAGACAGAGTCCAGGGACTTCATCTTCTCCTTGTCAATAACAAAACCATCCCAAAAAAAAACTAAACACAAAATTCACAGGCACCTCACCAGCAGTAGAAGCAGCTACTTTACCTCCGATGCTGCTACTTGTAGCTGCAATAATATATTTACAATTCTAAAGAAATTTTCACTTACAAAGGTTGAAGGGCTCATTAGTAAACCTGAAGCAGCTAGCTTCATGCAACAGCACTGAAATGTCCCTCATTTTTACTTTTTAACCAATATCAAAGTTATTTAAAATTATCCTTTTAACTTCTAGAAGAGAAGGAACACAGAAACCAAGATGAAAGTAAACCTTCTTTCTTTCCTAAATAGGGAAATACATGCTATCTTAAGTGCATTTTATTCCAATATAATCATGCATGCTGTGTACAAGAAGAGAAGTGTATTGCTTTATCTGTATCAACAGAGTTAAAGCAATACAACTGCACAAGATACAGCTTACTACTTTTGTGGCTGATGAACATAAAGCTTCAAGCCATACACAACCCCTCACTACTGCATGTAATCAGACATACCTGACTTTACTATGTATTACAACTTGTTTATTTATGCACCTTCTTCTTATCATCCCGACAGTAAGAATTTAATTGTTAGTAAACACAAGAGTTTAATTGTTAGTAAACACAAGACAACACTGTCTGTTTCATTTTTCCAAGTATATATATTTTGTCATACAAACCCCTCTAGAACTAAAAGAAGATGAAGCTGCTTTTCCAGTCACCCCAATCCTTTCTATTCAGCCTAATGATCACTACCATGTAAAATGATGAACCAATATGACCAAAAGATTAATAATAATGCATGCATTATTGCCCATATTTAACGATAGCAACTAGGCATGCAGGACCAAAATTAGCAATTTTCCAGGATTCCGTGGAATAAAATAAATAAATATCCTTCTCACAAAATAGACAGAGGGTCAGTTGAGAAGTATGACTACTAAAGTCAAGCAGTCATACTGAAAGTAAAGGAAAAAGCCTAAGCTTTTTTTTTTTTTTTAAGCATCCTTAAAATGCTGGGAATGACAGAATTACTTCTTTTTAACTTGGAAATTGGAAACTGCAATGCATTTTTGTGGTATATATGTGTTGAGCTGATGACGTGGACAGTCTTCAATAGTTTCATATGCCAGACAGTTGCAGATGTTTCTAGGTAGCTGGGCTTACTAGAGAGCTCACTGCTACTATTGTCCCAACTTTGTTCCACTGCTAAAAATATGTAACAACATTCCTTGCTGTCTTATTAGGAACTGTAATACAATATAAAGTTAATATTAATATAACACAATCCAGGTTGTGTGGAAAGCGATGACAGAGGTGTAAGTAGCTGGCACTCTTTCCTTTGAGCTGGTAATGAAGTAGTATCTTAGCACATGGGTTCAGCCTACTGAAGCAACATTTACCAAAGGAGCTGTATAGCCCCAGCCCAGACCACTTCGCATCACTCAGAAATACAAAACACCTTTTGAAAGAGTAGAGGTACCAACCTGTCCTGGCTGAACTCCAGCCAGAGAAATGGACTGTAAAACCAAGTAGGGCTGTCGTCAGTGAAAATGTGATGGATGGGTGAGTTACAGCCCAACTGCCTTGCATACATTTGCACAAAGGCTGTAACGCTCATCGCTCATCGTCACAACCCAGCGAGTGAGATCAGACAGAAAGAAAAGGGATTCTCATTTATACCCTAATTACTGGCAAGGTAGGGTGGCTGTGGATACACTAGGAAGCGAAAACTCTTATAAAACTTTGGTGAGAACTTTTGTGAGAACTTTTGTTCTTATTTGGAACAAACAGAAAGGGGAGATTGCAACAGGCCAAGTCCCACATATCTGACTATTCCTTTACCAACATAGATATGAATTGCAGTCACCTTAGTTTCTTGCTCTGTTAATCCACTAGTAATCTTTACACAAGAAGAATTTGGATAAAATGGGGTATCTACAAACTGGTTTTGAGAGCAAGTATCAAAAGTTGGAACTGCAAGTGCGAAACTTGTGGTAGGATAACAGCAAGGTCAGACTTCTTCCTGTTAATCTCCTTTCTTTGCCTAAGAACCTCCAGGAAATGCAGGATGATGTGAGTTTCCAGAGGCTGCATCTGACCAATCTGCGATCTAAAAATTTAGTGGAATCCTGACAACTACCAGTACACTCGCTCCTATCATTCTTGACACATAGCTCTACGAAAGCTCTTGAGCTATGATCAGCCAAACTCAGTGACCTGCAAAAGAGGTGTCAAAGTCAGGAACTGAGTCTCTGGAATAGAGATAGATTGGTACCCCAGATTTTACAACACAGCTTTTAAGCCTGCATCAAACAACTGAACTGAACTGCAATTTGCCCAAACTGTAACTTGTCAGAAGAACCTTGCAAGAACTTCAAAGTCCTCTTACCTTAAACTTTCAGAGGTAAAGCCAGGCATTTGACAATTACTTTTTATCTGTTCCACGGGTATTTCTTCTTCTTTGAAGGCCCACACCACAGAAGACAGTCAGCTGGTGTGGAGACTGAGAAGCTTTTCACAGTTGTGCTTTAGGGCAGGTGCTTATACTCCCCCAGAAAAGTGTGCTTCACAGAGGACTCTGATGCAGCTTGTGCTGTCAAGTCAAGAGACAGAGCAGTATCCTACCCCGCTCTGCCCTCATAAATAATTCCTTATAAAATTCAAGCATATGTGTCTGCTACAGGATCAATCTCTTGAAGCACAGGAATTTGTCAGCTCCAGAAATACTTACTAGAGTCATAACACTTTGGAAATCTTTTGGAAACAACCTTTGTGTCAAATCCCCTCTCCTCTCGAAGGATGAAAAAAGGCTGATGTCCACCTGCCTCAGGAAGAATATGAAAGACCTATGTGTCTTGACAGCCCTCAACTAAAATATTTCCCAGTCCTCAGCAGCAACACTTGCAGAAGATACCAGCCAGTTTCCCTCAGGTGTGGGTTCATTTTCCCTGGGAAAATGACAATATTCCAGTTTCCATCTTCTATTCTTCAGCTCCCATTAACAACATAATGACTAACCCAAAAATGCTCTCTTCAGAGAAGAGAAATGCTGTCTTCAGCTGCTCTTTACCAGTACCTACATTAGGATCAGGATTCAAACCATACTTTCTTCTTTTTCTGCCTAGCCTCTGCGGACCAATGCATTATTACTTAATGCCAAGGAAACCCAGGGAAGAGGAGCCAGCTGGTAGGTTTACTGCTCTCAGAAAACCTGAGGCTGCACTGAGTTCAATGCCAGAGCTGAGCTCCATGCCAGGACACAACCAGTGGAACTATTCCTGCTATCAGTTTACATCACACCATGCCTCAGAGTGAGCCCTGGCTTAAATGTAGGGCTAAATCACAGCAGCTGAAGACGGAAATGTGGATGGCTTCTTTATGAATGAAACTCCCAAATCCCTCTAGCACTCACTGGATTTATTTGCTTATACCACTGTTTTCTGAATGACACTGTTCCTAATTACAAATTCTTGGAAGGCATTTAAACACAGAAGTTGTCTCCAGTTTTCTCAGAGGGAGCAGGACATCAAAACAATTATCCTTATAGCACTATAACTCTCCTTTACACCATCTCTACCAGTACCCCATATGGAAAGATTTTTTTTGTTGTTGCTTTCGATTGTCACACAAAGTATTTCAATTACATTTTCTTGATAAATCAGGCAGTATGATGTCCTATTATTGTAAAGATGTATTTCTTACAGAGCTGCCCCAACACTGGACACTACTGTGGCAAGTGAAAACAGACTATGGCAACATACTCAGCATGCTGTAATTATGTGAATAAGTTATAATGAAGAAGATCTCTAAAAAAAGCACACCACTTGACATTGGCCATGTATATATAGCTGCTCTCCTGAGCGACCCTATGTCAGCAAGTTATAAGTATCAAGTAACTCAAAGCAATTCTAAACCAACAAACCCAATGTACTGAATTAGATTCAAAGAGCACTATTGGCACAGGGCCTGAGCCACAAATTTAGACCCAGTTCTGAATTTTCCCAAGGTTCACAGAAATGGGCAAAAGGGACATCTGAAGTCAGAGTCCAAACTAGATCCAGTTCTGCTTCATACAACAGACAGTAAGAGTGACCTAAAATCCTCGTGAACAATAAAAGCCAATTTCAAAATGGCACCTTAGGCAGCCAAATCAATATAGGCAAACCACAAAAACTCTGCAACGTGGCATAGTTACTCAGCAAGAATTTGTAAATGTGGCTAAAAATACTGTAACAGAATTTGCGGTACTTCATTGCATTGTCAACTAGGATGGTGTGTTACCATCTAGGACCAAATCACTCATAACCACGGGAGATAGCTGAAACAAGCATTCCTGATGACAGTGCCCTGCCCCATGAGGCTCAGTGTCCATGCCAGACAGAGCTGAGCACAACCCAATGAACAACAAGCTGCTGTATCCAGAGATATGGATGTAGAGAAAAGTATGTGCACAGAGAGAAGCAGGATACAATTAGGCACCCAATCCCAAGTGAAAGAAAGATTGCAGAGACTCTTCTCATCAGTTTTCCCTATCAACCAGCTCAGGTGCTCCACATTATTCTAAAGACCATCCCAGACATTTTTCTCAGAACTCAGTTTCTTAACTTCCCAGTGAACCTGCATAAGGATCTAAAAACACTGCTGACAGTGTGTAGATCTAGTCTTGCATCCAAACTCAAGTAGAAGTGTGAGTTTAAAGAAAAGAAGCAGTAAAACCAACATGCAAAATTGAGTTGTACTTTCAAAAAACTAGGGTGAAGAAATCCTGCTCTTTGGAATCAAGCAAGAACATCTGTTGGTTACAAAAAAGCTACTAATGACATACTATGACAGGTCTGAATGTCAAAGCATTTTTAGTTTACTTTTTAAATGGTTTTCTTAATAATTATTTATAATGTTTAACTTAAAATGACTTGCAGTATACAAGCTGTCTTACTAACTACAAAAATACCACCGTCACTACACTGTCGTCATTACTAATTTCAAGACAGCAATGGCGAAATCTGACCCCACTGAAGTGAGCTGGATTCCTGACACTGACTTCATCCTATCAAGTGGCTCCCACAGCAGCAGATCATCTAAAATATGTGCAAATCATCCAGTGGTGTGAAGGCAACAAGCTGGTAGCTCTGTTCAGAGAGTAAGTGAACGTTCACCCAAGTCAAGAGATGGCAATTTAAAATTCGCTGGAAAAAAGCCTAGCGCTGATCATTCAAACCTGCTGGCAAAAAGGCCACCTGTTTATAAAACTTCAGAAATTACTTAGGAACACATTGGTGCTCCTATGTGTTTCATCATCACTGTCGTAGAAAGGCTTGGGTTGCAAGAGATCTAAAGTTCCAACTCCCTTGCCATGGGCAGGGACACCATTTGAGCTAGAAACTCCAAGGTCTGTTTCAAGATATTTTGCTCTAATCACTGTGATGATACTAAATGGACCCTCAATCCATTAGCTCAGCAATTTTCAAAGTAATTAATCAATCAGACCTCAGATGCATTGATGTGAACCGACACCTGAATTTCAACCTATGCTCCACTTTGACAACTGCATTCCTCTGAGATCAGAATTTGCCCTAATCTCTGGGTGAAATGGAGCAAAATTCTTCTTAGTCAAACAATGTGGTGATCTTCTATTGACCAGTGAATATGGTCATGAGGAAAGGCTGCAGAAAGAATATGCCCACCTCCCCCAAAAAAAAAACCAAAAAAAAAAAAACAGAAGAAAGCAACACAAATCAGTTTATTTCACAGAATTACAGGTACAAAGACGTAATACCAAACACAGAAATGCTGCCCTGACTGCAAGTGCAAACACGGAACTAAGCTTTCATTATAATGAATAAAGGTAAACAAGTCTAATCAACCAATCCTTTTTTTTTTACCTGGTAGAAGCCAAGAGATAGCCAAGAGACATAATTAAGGCAGAAACAGGACGCTCTGCAAACACAAAGGTAACTGTAACCATGTAAGCAGATTTCAATGAGCCTGCCTACACCCTCACAACGGAAACAAAGTATTTGGAAGAGCCAGAACCTCAGATTAACAACTCACTGGGCCAGGACTTGCCTCTAGCAGAGCAGCTATCTTTCAATAGCCAGGTTTACAGCATCTCTAGGGACACAGGCCCTCTCTCACCCCAAGTCTGCAAGTCCACTTTACAAACATTAATTAAACTTGAGAAATGCTGCATGCAGAAAGACTGGGAAGGAGTGAAACATATACAAGTGGCCATGGAGTTTGGCTGGCTCCTAAGATGCTAAACCAATTTGGTGGCGGTGTTAGTATAAAAATTTATAAAAAATTGCCAGGGAAGTACTCAAACCAAAGCAAAACATAACAAAGTGAAATATCTCTGAAAATGAAGTTGAATTAACCTAAATCCAGATTTCAAACTATCTCTTTATTCACTTCATTAGGTGTCAGAATCCATCTTGCCTTTCTTTTAATTAGCTCTAACTCCAAAAAAAAAAAAAAGGCTCCCATGAAAACAATGGGACCACTCTCTGAATTGAGGACGACTGAGCACATGAAAACAGAATTGACCCAGCGCACCAAGAGCTTCCAAAGTTTTTGTGCTTTAGGCAGAGCTCTGTTCACTGGATGCTGTATCCTTGGCAACTATTATGCGAGGAAACCGTTCTACAAATGCAAAACTTCTGTCTGCTCCATGAGCTTTTCTCTGAAATACTTTTATGGGGTTTTGGATATCCTTAAATCTAAGGGGACACACAGCCCTTTGTCATCTTTCCACAGGCTCCCATGAGCATAATACAACAAGTGATGTTAAGAGAGTATTTTCCTCCCACTTCATCACAGAGCAAATAAAAGTTTTACAACTTTTACTTTGTAGAAAAAAAAAAGAGTGGGCATTTTTTCTTTTCTTCTTCAGTGCCCTCTGCAGAACTAATGTGCAGATACAAGATAATGAAAAGACATTATTATTTTATCAATCAATGGCATTGCCTTGAAAATTAAAAATTCAAGGATAATGCTCGGGTGCCTGACTTTAAGGGCAGAGCTACAAATGCCAGCACATGTATTAGAAGAAGCAAGCAAGAAGAGATAGGTAAGACTTGACAAGGGCCATGCTGCAGTTCTTCGCAAGAAGGACTAGTAGTACCGATTGTTTCAAGGGCAGCAGACGCTGCTATTTTTACCAAAGCCCCGGCTGGAACTGCCTGGCTCATTAAACCTCACCAGCAAAGCCCGGGTCCTGCCGGCGCGACCGTGCCCGGCTGGCCCGACACACCACGTTATCCCGCAGTATCCCCAGATACGCAGGCAACGCTAGCGAAGGACGGGCACCGAGTACTTGATACCCAGCTTGGCCTTAGGTTTGATGAGCTTTTTCTTCTCCTAGGGAAAGACTGAGGCAGCTACAGCTAAAGCAGAGGCGGTAGCTGCCCTTGAGAGCGTTTGGGAACGCGGGAGAGAAGCAGAGGGAACCCCTCCGCCGTCCCCCGGGGCCTCTCCCAGGACTTAGGGAGATGCCGATACTGCCGGGGTAAGGATAGCGCCGGCAGAGGCACGGGAGCCGGTGGGGCAGCCCCCCCGGCTGCCGCCCCGCAGGGGCCGGGGCCGCCCGCCGCCCCCCGCTCCCCGCTGCCGGGCGCTTGCGGAGAGGCCGCTGCCCTTCGCCCGGCGCCCCCCACTCACTCGCCCTGCCCTCCCCCGGTACCTTCTGCGGGGCGCGGAGGAGGCGGTGCACCCCGGCCAGCTGGGTGGCGAGCGGGATGTCCTCCCGGAAGGTGTACAGCGGCGGCCGGGTGGGCTCGGGGAAGTTGGTGCTGTTGAAGGGGTCGGTGTCATCCAGCAGCTGCACCCGGCACACCAGCGTGGCCATGGCGCATCCATCCACCGCCGCGGCCGGGCGCGGGCGGGGAGCGGCACCCCCAAGTCACCGGCACCGAGGTGCTGCCTGCGCGCCTGCCGCCCGCTGCGAGCGGCACTCCCTTCCCCGGCGCAGCCTGGCCGGCCGCCGGCAGCCTCTCCCCCCGGCTCCCCGAGCGAGCGCCGGCCGCCTCACAGCCGCCGCGCCTCGGGGAGGCGGCCCATCGCCCCTTCCCCGCCGGGATCCACGAGTGCGAGCGCGCTTCAGGCCGAGCGAGGAGGAGGAGGCGGCGGCGCCGGAGCCGCGGGGCGCGGGCAGAGCGGCAGCAGCGGCGGCGGCGGCAGCAGCTCCCCCATTCCCGGCCGCTGCGCGCCGAGCGGGCAGCGGGAATGCCGTGGCCGGCACGCGCAGCCCCCAGGCCGCGCGCAGGGCCCGCAGCGCCCCCGCGCGGCCGCGCGCCGCCGCCCCGCCTCCCCCGGCCTGAGGAGACCTCCCCGCGGCCGGGCGGGAAGGGAGAGCTGCCGGGACAGCCCCCGCCTCCGCCGGCCTCCGCGGGCACGGAGACACACATCGGGACGGCCAGAGAGAGGGAGAGCGGCCAGCGGGGCCCCGGGCACGGAGACCCACACCGAGAGGCCAGAGAGAGGGAGAGGGAGCGCCCGCTGCATCACCCCTGGCTCCCGGCAACCGGGCGCGTGTACTGAGCTCGGTGTTGCTGTCACAAACATCCCAGAAGTCCCAAATCTTCAGTGTAATATTTACCCCGTTCCACATAAAAGCTTTTTTAAAAATACCCCCTTAAAAATTAAAAAAAAATAGAAAAAAATAGAAAAAAAGTTTTAGAAACTGACCAGTAAAGTTTTAGAAACTGACCTGAAACATGGGTATTCCTTAGAAACTGACCTGTAATGTGGGTATTGTTTAGAAACTGACCTGAAACCTTGTGGGTATTCTACACAAGATGGTTTTTCTGTATTCATATGAAACCCTTTCGGCGATTAGGACTGTGCATAGCTGGGGTTCATCTGGGTTTCCAGAGCATAGGGCCTGGGCAGACTTCCCATCCCGGACAGGAGGCTGCCTGTCTTTGCATCTTGGCTCTCACTTGCCTTAGGCCTGCTCTTTCTTTCTTTCTTTCTTTCTTTTAGGGGAAAATGCGGACAAAGTGCCAAGCCCCTGGGTGGGCACAGGGCAGAGCACTGCACTCTTCACTCTTGGAGGGGAATCTGTGCTCTGTCTGCAGCCTCCTGGCTGGGGATTCAGGATGCACACCCTGGTCTTCACTCTTGGGGGCACGGCGTGCAGGAAAAGAGCCATGAAATAAGTCACAGGTGAAATACAGAGAACTAAGGGTCTCATCTGTGGGAATGGCTGCATTTGCACAGGCTGAGTACCTGCCCAAGGGGATGCCCCATGGTTTAAAGCCATGGTTTATAACCTGTCATCCTTCACAGACTGGCCTGTGGGGCAAGACCTGAAGTGCTGTGAGAACTGGGGGATTTACCACAGAAATGTGTCTTAAGCAAAAAAGTATGACCTCTAGATCATAGTGTTTGCATGAAGCAACAGTTTCCTCCCAAAATGATTACTGGCTTGGGAGTATTTGTCAGAACTGAGACAAAAGGGGATTTCTGTCCACACATGGTCTGTCCTTCTGTTTCTGTTATTCTTGGGACTAACTTGTCATGGTTCAGTTTTGCCAGCAGTTATGCATATTTTCAGAAAAGAGAAGTTGTATGTGGTTGCGATTTTTGCATCTAATTAATTTAAAATTCTTATTTGGCAAAGAAATATGTTTTCACATCTCCTCTGGTAACAGGAAGTAAGTTTCTAGAGAAAACAATACTGCTGTATATCTGTCTGCTTATTTATTTTATATATTTTTTCACCATGTAAAGTGAAGGGTAAACAGGGTATTTTGGTTTTCTAAATCATAATTTGTTAAATTGCCATTCAACTTCCATTTTTGTAAAGCAAATTTCTACATTTGCTGCTAATCAGTGGTTAATATGAGGTGGCATAAGATTGCCATCCTTGCTATTCATTGGATTAACTCTGATTTTTGTAAATTAAAATCTGGTACTTGCCTCATTGCAGAGGTATTAATACTTGGAGGGCAGTTTTAAATAAATCATGGAAGCCAAGATTTTGAATAGAATCTATGTAACAGCATCAGCTTCTCTTTCATCCAGTACTGGAAAATTAAAGCAAAGGATGGCTGCAATCCTTGGAGCTAACAAAAATCAGATAACTCTGAAGGTCAACATCTAGCCACAGACTCTAAATCCCATAAGGAAGAATTATTACTTGCATGTTGTGGTCTTCAACTGGATTTCCAAATACAAGGTGGCCAGTGGAGATACATTTTATGACCAGGAAGGAACGAAAATAGAGCAATCCAACCATCAAAGCATCCTGAGTTAGCCAGAGCTTTTTTACAATTATTAATTAATTGTAAACACCCTCAAACCACTATAAGGCTATGAATTTCAAAATCTGGGTTTTACTTGAATTTTAATTCAATTTATACAGGTAGATAGAGAAAACAAATCTGCTGGATTAAACAGAATAACATTACAAGGTCATTAAGTGTGAATGTAGAGGGGGAGATACGCACCTAAATTCTACATTTGAATTGTTTTCCCACCTTTCTACATGTTTTTCAGAGGCCTTCTGAATCTGCAGTCTCTTCTCATCAGCCTGAGCCAGGGCTGTACATAGTTTGCTCCCTCCTCTTCCAGTCACCAGTTTGTGATTCTGCTGCAAAGTTGTAGCTTTGAAAAGTCCTTTTCTCACACACTGCCTGCTTTTGCAGACTGCAGGAAAGTGCCCTCTCTCTTCTCTCTCCAGGTTTTATTTATTCAATGCAGCAGCTAAACCAAGGCAAGCAGCCTGACTTTCCTTCTCACTGTTCCACTACAGCCTTTCAAATGAATGTGAGATGCTTGTAAAAGACCTTAGCACACAGTCAGATGCAAGCAGTCAGAAACCACCTGTTGGAAGTCTGTGGCACTAGGCACCGTGGGCATTGCAGCTGGCAAGGCACAGACATGACAAGAACAGCGTAAGAGGTTGCCTCATCCCATTCCCCATAGTGGAAGGTAAGGCCTTCTCAGAGAGAGAGAGAGAGCATTTACTTCAGTCATGCTGAACAAAATCAGCCCTCAGGAGCTCTGAGGAATTGTCAGCAAAGGTCAGGCTGTGTTCCTTCTGCCTTCAGTGGTATCATGGGCCAGCTAGTCCCATTCCTGGAGGAGGCACCTGGAGGAGACAACATGGGCTGTGTTACCTGCTGACCTTGGGGTCTCTGAGGGCCATCTCACCCACCCTTTCCATGAAAACAAAGCTTGCACACTATCAAGTTCAGTTCAGTTTCAAGCTCACAACTTTTTTTGGTTTGGTTGGTTTTTTTCACATAATCATGAGGGGAAAATCCTTCATGTGCACATATTTCTCAGGAATGAAATATAACTTAGGAGTTTTTATTTAGGACTGATTTATTCATCTTAACCCATCCCATTATTGGCATTTCTTAGAAATACATTGTTGAATGAGTTAAGATGGTGTGTCAAGCTTAAATCTGAATTTCATTATTGTTGAAACCTCAATGTTAAAATAACACAGTTTTTTGTGTTTAATTTCCTCTTTTTTATTAAAATAAAAAATATGTATTTGAGGCAAAGTTATTGAAAGCATATTTTTTAACCCAAAGACCACCCAGACACAATGTAAATGTGTGTTTAAGCAGTTTTAAAAAATGATACTAGGTATCAGAGCAATTGGAAGAGCTCCACAGGAATATTATTTTTTCTGGTATATCATCATGTCAATACAGATCTAGATGCATGATGGTGAGATTGAATTCTAAGTATGTGAAGTGGCCGGTCCTTCGACGCTATCTCTTTCTTTTGGACAAATTGAATTTCTTTCCAAATTTCATTGTTTGAACTTCAAGCCAATTTTAGTTATGGGAGAACAAACGCGATTTTAACTTCCATGATTTATTCACTTAACATTAATAAAGCTGAAAAATAGCAGTCTATTTGGTAATGGTAATCAAAATGGGCTTGCAAACCACTGGAATTGAAGTATGGTAATGGAAGTGCTGACAGATCCTCTACCATAGTGGTGGGAACAGTATTTCTGCCTTATCCACACCATAATCTGTAAATAGCTCTTGGTTCTCTCAGTGAGGTGTGGAGAGTGATTTACTGTCATTGTTAGCATGGACAGGCAAATAGCCTAACACACTTTCAAAATTGTGGTGTGTAATTGAAATCCAGTCTGTCACAAGACCAAAAAAGAAAAATACTGTGGATTTTGGCCTTCATCATCCAAGTATCTCAAAGCACTCACCTACCATTAGATGCTGCCTGTTTATTGCCACCCTGCAGATGGGGAAACTGGGAAGCTGACAGGTCAAGGATACAATATTAATATGATTTATTTTTTTAAACTGATTGCAATGGAACCTGAACTGAGTGTCACATGACTGGATCACAGAAAACATCCACAGAAAATCTCATGGTAACAAAAACTTTTTCTTTGGTTGCTAAGGACTTGTAATAGTCCCAAAGTTTGTCAGTGGTCTTCATGAAGCTTGAGTTGCAGAATCACACATTCCAATTCTGTTGAGTTGTACTGAAAATTATTTTTCTGTGCTAACGGCTGGCTAATACTTTATGTGAAGTAATATGTATGCTATTAACACTGGCTAATACTGCAGTCTGGTGATGAAGCTCAAGGTTCACAATTCCAAAGTCGCTCAGTATTTGAAGATAATGCACAGATCTGTAAAAATCAAGCCCTGGATCCATGGAAATAATCTGTTAGATATTCTGGTGGTGATCAGGCAGATCACCTTCTGTGCAAGGTCTTCACCTAAGCCAACCAGGTCTTAAAAATGTAATGAAAGGGCTGAAAAGTGATGTTTCTATAATGTGTACACTTCTCAGTGCCATTTAACGCAGTCTTTGGTTGCACAAGCACACATTTGGTTTCCTAATGGACTCCTGCCTTTTTCAGCACGATGAGCAGGGGGCTTGATTCATGCATGGAGTTGTTTTACTTCACCTTCACCGTTTGATGCTCAAGGCCTCCTGCCATATCCATTGCACACTATTTAAGCCCTGTTCTGATGACAGAACTAATTTCCTCAAGAGCTTTGCTCCAGTGCTCCATACTAAAATAGACAATTGCTTTGCAACTATTTATTAATTTATTTTCATGGCACTCCTCTGCAGAGAGAAGGTCATTTTGCCCCCTTAGATGGTTGAAATGGTATCAGAAAAAAGGAGATGAAGTCAAAAGTAACCACTACTGTTGGCTTTTCAGTTCTGGGCTGCCTTAGACCAGTTTTCAAAACTTCTAGAAACATAATGCTTTGAAAGTACAGCTGAGAGTGACTCGACTGCACAGAGGAGAAAATGCATACAGTGAGACTCTTTTTGAAAAAGTTCCTAGGAGTGATTTTAGCTATGCACTGGAATTTTACCATGGCAGAATTTATGGGGCTTAATCATGACTTAATTGTGGGGCTTAATACCCTTACCTGAGTCCAAGCCTCTGGATTCACTTTAAGTGACTTAACAAGTGAGGTGGTGAGCTTGCAGGAAACAATCAGCCATGATTCATTCTCAGAAAGAAAACACGTATATCACATCAAGTTATAAAGTAAAATTTATTCGGAAAATATTTTATTCTGCACCTGTGTAGGGCTGTATATCCATGTGCAGAAATTTTTTTTTTAGTTTCCAAAGAAAATTCTCACTACTCTTTACTCTCCATAACTATACATCAAACCTCCAGCCAAGGATTGTCCATGCTTTATCAAATTCCAAATAACTGTCATTGTTCAAGCTCTCAAGTCCCATGGATATCAGTGAGGTCACAAACACATCTAAGGTGTATAAGGACATAAGTGTGAAACAATGAGAAAAAACAAGCATCAGTTAAGAGCTACTTCTGCTTGTGGGGTCTTTTACCACTTGTAATGTTGCAGGGCTGTAACCACACATGGTTTTTGAAATCGTGACTGATTCTCCAGAGCTGACCATCAAGATCAGACAAAAACCCAATCTTCAAATCCAAGTACTCATTTTGTCACCTAGTTATGTCCTCTATGATTTTCTGATCATTTTTCATTATCCTTTAAAAAATCAGAGGCTGTGTAGATTCTTCCAGGTGACATTAATGTTACTCCTTTCTGGGAATTGGCTAATTAGGATGAAGGGGAGGAAGTTGCACAGCTTAAAGTATATGGCAACGTTGAGACTGAGGGTCCCAGGAGGGACCTCAGAGCCTGTAGATCATGCTCAGATGGAGAGATTGCTGAGTTGGGCCACAAAAGAACTGGAAAGAAAACCTGCTAGGGGGCAGAGGGGAAGGCACAGAGTTTGCTGCTACTTAAAAAGTTAATGAAATGACTGAAAAGAGAACTGGAAGCCAGCTCTGACTTAACCCTGCCAGTGCATTGAAAGAGGAATTGGCTATGAGCATTTTCTATTTCTGGGTTCCTCACTTTGAGTTTACTGGAAATATACTAGCCCATATTCTAACACGTTTGGCTTTTGAATGGAAAAGCCATTTGATCCACTTTGGAAAGTTCACTTTGGGGAAGGGGGTCAACAGAGCTTGCCTCACTTCATCTCTCTCCTCATTCTCACTAAAGGATAACAGCAGAGTGGTGAAAGGGTTTCTGAGTTTGCCTTCAGAGAGGATATGGAGAAAAGGCTATTTCCAGAAGCAAGGTGAGACTATGATGGGCCAGTTGTTTGTCTTAGTATGGCAAATTCTATAAGGACCCCCAACGCTTTCAGTAATTTCCTGCCCAGTAGTTAGTTGAAAACATAAATGTTTTTTGACTCAGCAATGATGTTGATTGTTTCTTTTCAGAGGGATAAAAAATAAAGCACAGTCCTTTTTCTCCATTATAAAAGAGCACCTGAACTAAAAAAAAACCCACATGCAGCAGTGAGAATGGTTGTTAAGGAGCTTTTTATTCTTTGACACACAAATTCTAAAATAAGCTGACATTGGTTTTATCAAATATAATGTTATCTTGGTAGTGTAAGATCTGACCATAAAACTCAGTTAGTCGATCTTTCTTGGAAAATGGGAAGACACTGCCATAGATTATATTACTTAGCAAACAAATTATATTTTCATGTGTAATTTATGTTACTGCTTTTTAAATTATTTTTTCCCCAAAGTAGAAAAGCTCATGTTTCATACACATTTGTACAGAAAGCCTCTATCATTGCAGGACTAATGAGAAGAAGGAAACAGGGATAAAGCAACCTGCTTACAGGCATGCTGTAGCTGTGGTGGCCGTTTTTGCATTTTCAGCTCAATAGAAACAAGCACCAGACAAAAGCAGTGCAGACATTTAACAGACAGGAGCCAGGAATGCGATGGCCATTTGCTGGCACATGTCCGTAACTGAGCACAACTGAAAAGCTGTCAAGACCCAGTTCATTTTTAAAAGTATTCTCTAAGATAAGAATAGCATCTCCTTGAGTAAAAACAGTACATTTTGGTTTGAAATCTGAGCATCCAAAATTTGCTTTAATTTGTCTGTTACCAACAGCATTTATCCAGTGATTAATTGTTATCACATTACTTTTATCTCATAAAGTAATGCTGTTTTCCCTCAGTGACTTGTATAAACTAAACTTTGGACATTTTACATTTTGAGTTTCCACTTTGTATTGTGGATGTTCATTTGATGAAAATTGATCTAGAAACTGGGAAGGTTAAAATAAACAGATTTTACAGGGAAAAGGGTTTATGGAAAAAATCCCACAAATACTTGGTGTGCTTGATCTTTTGTCAACAAAATGAGCTTCTGCAGCTTTACAAGTTGTCTTAGTAGTAGGACATTTGCACCTTAAGTTAGTTAGCTGCTAATTAAAATACTACTTAAAATATATTTTCCCCAGTCAGTGTGTACACATACAACAAGTGTATCCCAGGATTGGACCAAGAATAAATATTTGTGGCTTGATGAAAACACAGGGGAGTGTTCATATCAACTTTTATAAACAAGTGACTGTAGATAATCCAGCATTATTTATTTTGACGTAAAGGGTCCTATGCTGATATAAATGTCCTCAATGCAAAATTACTTGTGACCAGTTTTGTAAACACAAGATCATAAACAAATTTCTGGGGACAGTTAAAACAGGAGAATATTAGTCTTAGTGACCAATGTCACCGCCCCCAGGATGAGGAGCAGGGGACTTCATATTAAGAAATTGCAAGATAGTTTGTGCATACTTTTTAATGATAAATATTGTTTGGCAGATGATTTTGGATATTCCACAACAGTTTTGGTTTCAAATATTTGTCCTTCATACACTTTTCTAGGTTCATATGATCCCATAACTGTAACCAATCCCTCCTTTCTTGAATGCAGGCATATATTTGACCTCATTGCAGTTTCACATTAAGAAGTTCCACAGGCTAAATATGGATTTTTTTTTTAATCCTTCCACTTCATCATATTGGAATTCCTCTATTTTCAATTTTCTTTAAAGCTTACATTATTAGACAGCTGCATAGATACTAATACTTTTCCTTTTACAACATTCATTGTTTTAAATAGTTTTTTAACTTTTTTTTTTATTCAATTCCTTTGTAAAATAAACATGTCTAACTTTTTTTTTCCTCTCTTCAAATGAAAATTTTAACATTCCTGTGTTATTCTGTAGTCTGTCTCTGAGCATGCTGTATGTTTGGCTTATATTTTGGGGAGTGGAAAATTGAAAATTGGACCGAGAATTGTAACAGTAAAAAGAACTATCTTCATAAAGCCATTGTAATGTTTTCTGTATTAGTTTTTATCCCATTTTTTATGCATCCAAATAGTTTTATTTATTAAATTTTTAACTTTCCAGCCCCTGGTGTATGTTGAGCAGGAGTTTCATCTCTCTTTTCAGAATAAAGCAATGCTATTTTCCTGGAATGGGCACAGTTACTATAGAACCTAGTAAGACTTTGTACCAGATACAGACTGCTTCTTCCAATATATAGCAGAAACACATTGCATATTTTAGGTTTTCTGAATAATTTGTTGTAATGACTTGTCTTACCTCATCTCTCTTGTGTACATCAATCTCCTTGTAAATTTGATTATAAATATTTGTATGCATAGGCAAACAGAGGACTCCTGCATATCCCTTATGGGAGAAATTAAACATCCTTCTTGAGTTGCAGGTAGCCATTTTGAATGTGGGCTTTTTTGAAGACTTGCAAAATAATTCTCTACTAGGACTCTTATTAAGAATCTCCTGCTTGAGGGCTGAATGGCACAAGAATCCTGATGCCTCTGGGCCAGTGAGATGTTTTCTGTTTTGCTACTCTACAATGTCTTCTACCTCGGCTGTAGCCTGAGGTTGTCACTTGCAACTCAGTAAATGTTCATTTTCCTTTCCCTGAAGAAACACGAAGGGATCTCTATGTATTCCAGATGGATAAAAACCTGTTCTGCTGGCTAAAGCTTGCAGGCCTATTCCTTGGACCTGTGCTACTTGACACCAGCCAGCTAAGGAGTTTGTCTTTTTGGATATTACTTTTCAACTCAGTCCTTCAGATTTCTGATAAGCAAAAGTCCAACAAACCTGCACAGATATTGCTTGTCTATCTCCTTGAACTGTACTCTCTAACCATTTCCTTGGAAGCATTGGCGGTGCTAGGTAGTCACAACCACCAGGCTCTTGTCCTACAGACACTCCACTCCTCAGTCTGCATGTTGGGCATGTGGCTTGGGGCAGGGACTAGGTGTTAGAAAACTCTTGATGTGCTCTGAGCCCAAAACTTGGAACTATTTTAGTCATGTGAAAAGTTTTTTATCCTGGTGGACTAGTCAGGCTGAATAAAACACAGAGGCAAATTTTGTAGGATCAGACAAATGCTTGTAGGATGCCAAAATTCATCCCCTAAAAAGAAAGAGTGATAGCAAAATTTCCTGGAGCACTTCATATATGCACAGACAAATATTTCACTTTTTGAAAATATCATTTGTTTTTTATCAGCATTTTTAATCATGAGAAAGGAACTCCTTGAAGGAGCTATTTGTTTTGTTTAGTTTGTGCTAACCTTAAAACTCTGGGTACCAGCCTATCCTGCTTACCACTTGAACTGTTGAATCAGAAGGCACTACACCCTATATTTTATTGTGACTTTTTTCCCCCTTTCCATCTTCAGAAACCACCCCCAAACCAAACCCACAATGTGTAATCCTGGTGGTCTAGTCCTCACCCCATATCTGCCAGCGTCTGAGGCAAGAAGCAGAAATGACTCACAATGATTTAGGAGGACAGAGGGCATTTTCTTATTTTATCATGAGACATTGATTTTGCAAAATATTTTATTAGTAATATTGAAAATGTCCTCTGGAAACTCATTTGCATCAGCATGCTGCCCTCTCCTCTTGTTACTCTTTCTACTGTAGAAAGGTACTTCTCAATGTTATCTGTATGAAAAGCTTTGAGATTTACTTTCTTTAGTTTGTGGGATTTTCCCCTTAACTGCTGAATAGTGCAAATAACCTGTAGATCTCTGCTGAGATAAGGAGTAGTGAATGGAATTTTTGCTTAAGGCCACTGTGTTCAAGCACAGCAGCCTGGGCACCTCCTACAAATCCCTGTAACCAAGATTCAGTAAATGACCTTGCCCTACCTCTGCCTTCAAGCCCCCAAGTGGGTGCATGTGAGACTGTGGATACTGCAAGCTAATGAGGCTGCAGCTAGAATAAGTCACATGTAGGATTGTGAATGAAGCACAGATGGCTGAGGAGGATCACAGACAGCTTTCCTGTTGGACAGAAGGATAGGAAGGCTGCAATGAAGCTCAGCCAGGACTTCAGTAAAGGTGGTGAGAGTCCTGATTCCCAGTGGGATACAGGAATTAGGTTGATGGGCTCAGTCTGTCAGTCAGCATGAAGCAGCTCATTTTCAGCACTGCATTAGCCATAACAACTACCTCAACATGTGCACTCTCGGTGCCTCACACTGCTGCAGCAGCGCCATCCTCGGATATTGCCAGATGAAGAAGTACATGCACAACACACAGATTTAATAGGGATTTATTATGAATGTTGCATTGGAGGAGAGTATTGGGTCAGCCAAGTGACTGATCATTGGCCTCTGGAATTCAGGACAGTGAGACCCTATTTTGTGCTTGGCACTGAGTCTTGGTATTTGCTTAATGCTGATTTTCTTTGATTAAAAAATTTGTTGAGCTATCACAGACATCCTTCCTGTCTTTCTGTTCTCATCTTAACTGGCTATGTAGCAAAAATGGAAACAACAGTCAAAACCCATGAAGAACAGTACTGAAAAAGATCCATGGGGTAAAAAGTTATAAACTCCTAATAATACCCAGTTTGTTTCCTTCTTGATTTTGAGACTGAATTTCATGCCTGAAACAAAAACCACTTTTTTTTTTTTCTGTGATATTCAATTTAATAGGTAGTCCATCTTTGGGTTTTAAAAGTCTAAACCAGTTTAGAATGCTTTTCCTTGATGTGGTCATCTTTCTTCCAAAAAAGAACAAATCAAACTTGAAAATGATTTTGTAGTGTTGAAAAGGGAATAGATTTGTCTTCCTTTTTTAGGGTGTAATCTCTTCTCCATGTTCAGAGGAGATCTGCAGTCAGATCCCATGACAGCAGAGTTCAGTGCCCACCAATAAAAGGACCTTCCAATATTCTGCGGACAGTCACCTTGTTATAAAGCACAAGCAAAACAAAGAACAAAAGCTTAAATATTCATGTAAAAGTGATGCAACATCAAGAATAATAACAGCATATGGATATAATTTTTTCCTCTGAAATTGGAAATTATGATTTATAATTGATAAGTTTTTTCACTTGCCCTATCTGCTGTTTCTAAAAGTAAAGCAAGGTTAAATGCAGATGATGACTCTGAAAGCCAAGAGCCAATCTGTCAAGTGAATTCAGAAGGATGACAAAGCAGAGGCATCATATTAAAACAATTAGAAGATCCATGGCAATTAATTAAAAAGAATTTACTTACAGCAGAGCTCAAGAACAGAGAGTGTTGTTGTAGTATTGTACAGTCATACAGCAAGCAATATATCCTAATTGGCTTTATAGCTAATGAAGAATGACATAGAATGCAAATCTCTTATTAATCTGGATTAAGCAGAGAAAACAAACTTGTTTTAAACCTAGCCTTATAAACAGAAGGTCTAATCCTGAGCCTGCTTGTATAGGGGTGTTAAACTAAATACAGTAGGAATGGTGTGTTTGCTCAGTGGTGGAGAACAAAGCAGGAGGCAGCCCTACACACTGCCAGTGAGGGGGTTACTCTTTGCAGTGAAATATGAGTCACGGGATCACACACACAATTAATAAGCCAAAATCAACACAGGAGGGAACATTAGGCTCATTTGTTTAATTATTCACTACAGGCAAAGTCTGTTGTTCATTTGATTTCAGAATCTGGGCAGCACCATTTTGCACTGGATCAGTCCCCATTCAGATCTGCCTTTAGACCAAACAAGGGAGTTTCTGATCCAAGCAATGGCCACATCTAAGAACTTTGGATAAAATAGTATTTAGCTTTTGTCTAGGAGTTGTGAACTGTCTGCAAGGTATAGTGACTTAAATTGACACATGCCAAAAGATCACTAAACTTTCAACAGATATATTATGTATCAAGAAGCATTTTTATAAATAACATTCACAAGAAAACAATTACAGACTAAAATCAGATTCATTCAAACACTCAGGAATTCTGTGAGATTCTTGATATTGTGTTCTTGAAGAATATTTATGTCATTAAAATACACCATTTTGGCTAGAAGAAAATACTTCATGCAGAAATGTCAGTGGTAACAGCAGTTTAAATGGAGTATTTTATCACATCTATAGGAAGGTTTTGAAAAGATAAAGATTATTGGTTTTGATCATCAGAATTTTTGTGGCTGGAGACAATTTTATTCTATGACATTGTTCCGAAGGCTTGTGTTCAGCTCACTGTGAGCAGAAAGATGCTCCCATGTCATAATTTGTCAGGAAACTGAGCAGTGATCTGAAAGCCATCCCCACAGGGCAGTAATTATTTTGCACAAACGGAAACTAAGGTATCATTTATCTTTTGAGCATTAAACACTGCCTGATAAGAAGCCAACACTGAATTTTACTATTCATTTATTTTCTAAAGGAAAAGTGAAATAAGCTGGGGTCTCTTGGGTATTAACAGTAGGATCTGGCCACCAACCTAAGTCAGTGTTTGTATGAGAGACCTGATGGCAAATGTCAGGCATCAGCTTTTCTGCAACAATGAAGAAAACAATGATTACCTAGATAAAACTGTTACTAGCTCAACATGTACACTGAGCCGAGTTAAAAGGAAGCACTCTGCACTGTGTTCCTGTCAGCACACTCAGACACTTAGTGCATGTCTGGATGTTCAGGAGTCCTGACCTCTCTCAGCTGGTCAGTCTGTGGATTTCAGTATTTAAGTAGCTGAGAAGGAGCTTGCAGGCTCAGCACTTCTATGCATCAGGCCACCTGTTGAAGTGCCTAAATATAGTTCTCTGAGCTTAACCTCAGGCTTGACAACATTAGCTATTACAAACCGCGATTGCACCTCTAGCAGTTATTCTAAAAGCAGTTCAAGGATCCTGTGGGTCAGGAAATTAGCAGGAAGTCAACCACAGCACTCTTCTTGCAGAGAGAAAGGCAAAGCTGAATGAATTAGCAAATAATATAATGAAATTTGGCAAATAGCTGAAGTGTGAGGAACCACCATGTTACCACTTAACACTACAGTTGATGCCTGGCTGAAGCTTGCCATGAAAGAGCTAATGCAAAATGAGCTGTACACCTTTCTTTTAGTGGCTGTATCACATTTAGGCTACCAAAGGATAAAAATCTAACTGCAGTATGTAGCTCAGAAGTGGAAACCCAAAGAATTTCTCCCATAGTGGATATATCTGTCTCTCCTGGTAAACATTGATTTGGTTAGGGAGCTAAAAAAGTGACTGGAAAACAGATTTTCATGTTTAAAATAAATCAGGCTGTCTCTAAGCTCTAAAGATGGAATTATTATGCACAGAAATGCTTTCATGTGACCATTTGGTTTTTAAACAAGATAATTGCAGCAGCATAAGTAGATAGGTCTGTGTATACAGCTGTAGTGTTATTGAGGAGACTCACACCAGCCTAGTTATTCCACTTCTGCTGAAATGACCACTGGCAATCCTGAAAAAAAATCCTTTTATAGTGCTAGGTCTGCAGAGATCTTACATTTGTGTACATTTCTGTGTATATTATGTAAGCAGTGCCACTACCCTTAAAGTGAACAGAGCCTCTTGGATTAGCAATTTTCACAAGATCATCAGGCAGATCTCATCGATAGGATTAGCTCACCTAATTTTCAGAGTAAGAGAGAAAACAAGAATCTGGTGTCAGCATGTTTTGTAAGCACAAACAAAAATACCACTGCAGTACAGTCACTTCTCAGTTGAAAAATAATACTGTTTGTCTGTCCTGAATGCCAGAGGACCCACTGAAGAACATGTGACAAAACACCAGGAAGGAATACAGCATTACAAAACGAAACGCCAGTGCAGTTACGGTAATGGATGTGCTGCTCTGCTGGGGGTCTTGCTCAGAGACCTCCAGTTCTGGAAAACGCTTACAGCTGCTCTTGATTAAACAAAGACTGGTAGCACAAGTCCTGAGATCTATTTCCAGTGAGATCTTTGAACCTTGTTTATGGCTAGCTGCCCCCAACAGCAGCCACCTGACAGCGGGTGATGTTTCCCTGTGTGTGCCGAGCTCACCGGATGCTCCCATACCCACACAGCCAGGGAAGCACAGCCTCCAGCCAGGACAGCAAACGTCACTGCCAGCATCAAGCACTACATCCCATCCCCATGTGCTCCCCTACACCTGTGCCCCACGTACATCTCTGCCACGTTCTGCTTTCATACCCTGGATATGACAGAGCATTATAACTGCAGAAAGTTGCTCCTCAGAGACACTTTGCACTCACAGAAGGCTGCTGGACTGCTATGCACATAACTTCTTACCTACCAACTTTCATATGCAAATATTTTTCAATGAACCTTACACTTAAATTGAAATTATGAAGATCACACAGTGTTAGGCTGCAGGACTTGTCAGATGGATTGCAATGTCCTCAGAATAGAGGTTTTGGTCCTATTATACCTCCAGTTAATTGATTACTAATTAACTTGAGTTAGCTGAATTCAACACTAAATGCTGGTCTAGACATGCCACAAATGTTTGTTCCAGAACATTCAGAAGAAAAGCCACAAGTATTTGAATCCTGGAAGAAAAAATGTGTGGAATATCCAGACAAGCATTTGCAATTGTGCTATTATGTCAAGTTAGCATTGCAATTAATTACTGTGGGGTAGAGAGTACTAAAATGCTGGCACTAACATTACCTAATAAATTTGGTGTTCCAGATTGCCACTGACAGAAAATTAATTATTTCATGTCATTTGTAGCTGGTCAGTAGACAAGTAAGAATTCACTGATCTTGGAGTATAAGGTTGTAATAAATATGTAAATGTTTTGGGTAAAATAAACTTAGCTACAAAAACATTAGCAACCTTCTTCTTGTGATTTCTATGTGTTACCTAAAGTTCTAACAATGTATTTACATTACATCCTTGCTTAGGTATGTTAATTAACTTAAGCTTAACAGTCATAAACCACCAGGAATGTAATGAAGAAAACTAGTATTTGCTTTACTACCTTTTTCCATACTTTAAAATATTTATGTAAGCTCAGTTTTTATATTCTTATGCTTTTCTTGTCTTTTAAGTCTCCCCTTTGTATTCTTAAATCTTTGTTCTTCATGGGTGGGAGCAAGCAGCTCCACATCTCAACCTTTTCCAATTAAAGTAATATTAAAAAAAAACCATTGTTACATTTTCTCTGACTGACATCTTCCAGAAATAAGTGTTATGATCAAATGATAAGCCAGTTCCTGCCCCATGCACTGCACATTTATGTTCTTAGTTGCAGCCTCCCACAGCCCTGCTGCCAGCCAAGTGGGATATCTCGTGGTATTTGCAGTTTGCACCTAACATTTTATCCCCTGCCTTTCCACAGGAAAACCTCCTAGTTTCCTTGTGTTATGTGAAAAAGCAGTAGCAGATGTCTGGCCTTTGGCTCTTCCACAGTCATGTAAATCCCAGAATCTTGCAGAGGAGGAGTAATTAGCATTATGCTGCTCTCTGGGGAGTGGGCCTTTCAGAAAGTCTCTTTGAGCACAGGGCTGGAAGAATCCACTCAGCACCCGCAGTGAAGGGGCACAGAACACATCCTGCACAGTGCTTGTAGGATGGGAGCTAACCACAAGCCTCAGAGTACATGTTTGAGTTTGGGGGAAGAGGCTATCAGAGAACTTGCCTCACATTTAGGCTGACCTACCATGGGCTAACTCAGGCATGGAAGATCCCTCCCACAATGCCAGCTTCCATAAGTCCTTTCTGTCTCTGTTCTGTATATGAGGCAAACTCTCTCAGAAAATCCCTGTACCCACAATCCCACATGCAAGTCAGATAGTGAAAAAAAAGGCATGACAGCAGCTTTCCAGTACTTAAAGAAGACTTGTAAAAAAGGGAAAGGGACTTTTTACATGGGCACATAGTGATAGAACAAGGGAGAAAGGTTTTAAACTGAAAGAGGGAAGGTTTCAATTAGCTGTTAGGAATAAATTCTTTGTTCAGATGGCTGTGAGGCACAAGCACATGTTGCCCAGAGAAGTTCTGGATGCCTCATCCCTGGAAGTGTTCAAGGCCAGGTTGGATGGGGCTTGGAACAACCTGGTCCAGCAGAATGTGTCCCTGCCCATGACAGGTGGTTTGGGACTAGATGATCTTTAAGGCTCCTTTCAACCCAAACTTTTCTGGGATACTCTGATATAGAATGGGATGCATCAATCAACAATAAGAGCAAGTGCACTCCATGAGGAAGAACAAGCTGGCTGATGAGGATGACCACAACACAGACATGAGTCTCATCCAGAAAATACAGCCCTTGAGCAGGAGCAGTCAGAGAACAGGAGAGCTACAGGCTTCACCAAGACCCCACTGAGCACTAGGAGGTGAAATAAAATGTCAGGTCCAAGACCAGTTCAGGAAAACCAGCAGAAATTTGGAAAGATCAGGAGCTGAAAGAAGGCATGCTGTAAAAGGAGGTACCAGTCAAATCTTCAGCCCTGACAGCTGCTAAGGCAACAGAGCTTCTGCTGAAATAAGTTAAAGTAAAAAACCTCTTGTATTTAATACTCTGGCTGCTTATACCTAAAGTTTTGGGGTGTGTGATCTGGGCTGGTGATGGAAAAAGTCTGGGTGATATGACTTTAGCAGGGAAACCTGGAAAAACAAGATAGATTTGCAAGGACTGTGGGTGCTCAAAGAAGTTTGTCCCTGGATTGATGTGATCAGCAGTGGGAAAAGGCTCCATATAAAAATGGCCTGGTTTGGGAGATGTGCTTTCTTGAAAGCTAAACCTGGCTACCTTTGATAGCAAATGTCTGGAAATGTGTCCCTTCCGGCCCTCACAAATTCTTCTGGCATTAATTTATGAGAAGAGTATGAGCCTGGGAAAACTGGGCAACCAGGCTACAGGAATGTGGGATGGGGTGGAATATTTTGGGGGTAGAAACTGAAATGAGCAAAGGATGAAACTTGGGGTGTGAGTATGTGGATACTATTGTCATAGGTCAAACTCTAACTGTTGAGGGGAGGTCACCCAACCATCTTGGAAAAACCTCATGTTAAGCTAGAGATTACAGGATTGTTACAGGATTTCATTCACTCTCTCTGTGAGTGAAGCAGAAATGGGGTAGAAATCAGGCTGCTGGTTTCACAAACCCACAGAACAGCTGAGATTGAAAGGGACCTTTGGCAGTCATCTTGTCAAACCCCCTTGCTTGGGAACATAGGCCCATCTTCAGGTGGTTTTTCAATATTTTCAAGGGGCAACACAGTTTGGGGATGGTGAAATGAGGACAGGGGAGTTTACACTGGGAGCAGACCCATGAGTTTCTTCCAATATCTGTCTTTGTCTTGGGCCTTACCAATCATTAAGGAACAATGGGGTAATTATTGCATATTAGGACCTTTGGGGCACTGGTAGGATCCTGGGCTTCCCCAGAGTAGAATAATGTTTATGAAGGAAAGCTAGATTATGCTGATGTCTTTTCTTTTTTCTGAAAATCAACTAAAAATGTATTACCTGATGCTATTCTTTAAAGCTGTCATGAAGAGACTGTATGTTTAATCTGGGAAATTCTTCCACACTGCCACTTTTGAGCCCATTGCTCTTTCTGTAAATTAAGGGAGATCAATTCCCTTGTATATTTTTTGTACTGTCCAGATCAGGTTACATGTTTGATAATGTTTTCATCATATCAAATTAGTAGCTGCAAAAGCCTTCATGTTCTTTCCCCAGAACATACTCACTACTAGGCATTGTTAGTTGTATAGCTTTTTTTTTCATGGAAATGGGCCTCTTTCAGAAAGGGAGAAGGGACCTCATGCCTTTGGGCGTAGCTGATAAACTTCTTAATTCCTAACCAATGTTCTTATTCAGCATCTGTGTTTGTGTCTTCAGGTAGCTGTGCTTCCTGTAGGCCTTGTGCTTATTTTCCATGTGACCTTTTCAGATCCAGCTGTATTCTGAATCACAGGTTCTATGAATGACATCTCTTTTATTTTGATTTTCTCTGATTTCCTTTTACCTATCAAATCTATGGAAACATCTTCTTTCCCAGTTTTGTTGTTATTGATAAGCTTTTCATGCTTGGTTTTATAATAATAATGCCAAGATGTCAGTGGGAAATGGTGTCCCACTGATGTAAGGCTCTTTCCAGATATGCATGACAGTGTCTCCAATTAAGGGATTGCAATATAAAAGCTAAAATAGATGCAAAATTGGAAAGAAAAAGGAAACATATGCTCTTTCTGGAGCTCAGCAAACATGGGAAGACATGGTAAAGGGGTAATGGGAAGCTCTTGCACCCTCTGTTAACAGCTGTTCAATGAAATACTCTGTCTACCCATGAGACCTCCTGAACAGCCTCATTCAAACTGCTTGTGCCTCTGCTTCCCAAACATAGGGAAGAATATATTAAACATTTGAGGTGCCTTCAAAGGTTCAAGTCCTAATATGGAAGATACAGCTTTCTTAACCTGGAAAAAAGAGGTGTCCAACATCAAGGGCTGATTTTCATACATGTTACTTCACATCAGTAAAATGCACGGAGTAGCAGTGCATGCAAGATGGCTGTGATAACTTCTTTTTAGATAAGAATCATTATTTTCTACCTAATGGATCAAACACAAGCTTTGTGCAGCTACTGTGCTTGGGAGAAACGGAACCAGTGAGGCCTTACTGTGTTGGAGGTGACTGATTTCTTTACTAGGTGTAGAGTGCCACCTGCAGCACCAAGTTTGAAGCTGAAAATGAGGTAAATAAAGCCATAGCCATAACTGAAGTGAATGCAGTGTTATTATTTATGTAGTGTAAGGGACAAATTCACAAGACTGAAACCGAAGAACATGTAAAAAAAAAACCACACCAAGATGACTCTTTTTTATCTTTTAAATGAAATAAGGAGATTAATGAATATTCAAAATGAGTAAATGAATGTATAAAGTCAGTACAACATTTAGTTAAAAAAATATTGGGTTTTTTGGTGGGATATATCCAGAAATATATGTGAAAAGACATAATGAATGTCAAATATGTATTGCAATTGCATTTACTTCCAAGAGTTCTTAATAGTCTTTTAATATTCCTTAAGACTTTTAAACTTACACTGTGATTACTGTTAATTCAAAAAGTGTATTTGAAAATATACTGTTAGTATTCATCACTGAAATGGATGTAAACTCCTTTATTCCTAAGTAGCTAGATGGGGTCTGAGCTTTTAAACTTATTTCTTTGATGTTTGTCTCTGTACATGGACAAGCTACCATCCCATATTTCCACACACTTGAAATCGGAAGAAATTGAAGCCTATTACAGATCCAATTTTTAAAGCTTGTTTTAAAAATATTTACAAATTAATTTGGAAACATGTCAAACATATTTTGCACTTTAGCAGTATAGGGCATGCACCATTAAGTAATCTGCAGACAGAAGGTGATCTTTAAAGAATTCAGGAGTACAAGAAACCTGCAAATGAAAACAAAAAAGGCAGATGGTTGTGGCAGCTCCGGCATATTTTCACTCATGCCTTGTAGCCATCATATCTCTGGCTTTGAATATGAAAAAGAAAGCAAGAAAAGGCACTTACATAGTAAATATGTGCTGGGCTGGAGCCATGGCTTTCAGATGCTGACAGCATATTGCTAAGGATTTACACAGAACAAACAGTACAAGGAAACTACCATGCTAACCCTGAAAAACCCTGGTGGCCTTGGGATTTCCTCCAAGAATTTTGTTTTACTTGCCACCAACCTGAATTTGACATAGTTTTGTTTAAAGGCCAGTGGTAATTTTATTGTCAAGGTACAAGGACAGAGGAATTGGCCTGTATTTTTAGGGCTGAATGGGATCAGATACTACTTTTCTGTCAAAAAAAACCCTCTTTTCTGCTGTAGTCAAAAGAAAAAAAGTCAAAACTGGAAAGCAGGACATGATGCAAAACCACTCTGAGGTACTCAATTTCAGAGACCAGAGACAAATTGCAGCTTTGAGATTCAATGATGTTTGTAAAAATTGTTGTGATTTACTAGTCTGAGAGACACTTTGTACAAGTTCCCATTTTTATTAAATACTCTATGCAGGATTTTAAAAGAAAATAATACTTCCCTTCCCTGCCAAAATTTCTGCTGGCTTCCGGGCTAAACAAAACCAAACCAAAACAAAAAAACCCAAAAACCATATAAACAAACAAATCTAAGCTGAGAAAAACACCATCATTAAAATCACCTTGGGAGCTAGGTGTTGTGAATAAGCCAAGAGGACACTGAAGACATTAGTCTTCTTTTGATTAGGGATTTACTTTTTCAAATTGAGCAAAAAAAGCTGAAATCTCTAATGGAAAACTAAAATGGAAGTATAACCAAATTCTGACATAAGGATTGTTTCTAAAAATGTAATCTATTTCTTAACTTTATTAGGCACAGCTAGTTTAATCAAAATAAGCCAGTCATGGTTAACATAGCTATCAAGAGTGGAAATATATTTTACAGGTTCAACTCCCTAAAGGACAGAATGAAATCTTTCAGTTTCTAAATGAAGGATTTGAAAAGGGGATGTCGTATTTGTCAAAGAAAAGAGTAGGAAAATAACTCTATCACTCATTCTGAAAAAAGCTTTGAAACCATAAGAGTGGATTTTCAGCTAATACAAAATATTCAGCGAATAAAAACTGGAGCAGCTTGCATTTGTGTTCCCTCATTGATGGCTTTCAAATGTGAAAATTCCCACTTCGCAGTAAAGGTAGAATTACAGTGGAAAATTGAAATACTTACTGATTTTCTCTTCCTGTACTTTCAATTTTAGCATAATGCTGATTTTTTGTATATATACATTCTTGCATTATGTTTGGTAATATTCAGGGTTGCAAATTCAAACTATGAAGTGTGAAAATCTAAGATAAAATATTGAAATCTAAACAGATCATATTAATGTTAAAGCTGCATTTCTTATGCTGCTGGTGGAAAAGAAGCAGAGAGCCTTTTATCCCATGGGACCTTAGAGAGAAAAACTTAAATTTGTGATAAAGGTATTTCACTTATATTTGACTGTGGTATGGTTTGTACACTTGTCCCAAATTCCAGTTTACTCGATGGAAAGGTAAATAAGTGTGAGGTTATAGATGGAGGCTGCAATCCCAGCAGACCTTTATGTTGCTTTTATCCAAAAAAGGCACAGTTTAAGGCCTTGCAAGGCAGGCTTGGGTAGCCTAAGCCACTTAGGTTCATGCACCACAGATGGGGAATAACTCACCTTTATGCTACGTGGCCTTTCCAAACCCACAACTCATCAGCAGTGGTATCCCCTTTTATGTTCCCTGAGTTAACAAGGTGTTCCCTGGAGTGTGTGAGAGAAAGCCAAGCAGAGCTGCTTCAGGGAATTTTGAATGGGTCTCTAGGGAAAAAAAAGACTGTAAAATAAGAAAGTCTAGTATTAGAATCTCCACAAGAGGGCATTATTATATATTAAAAGAGCATTAGTTTCCAGAGCCTGTGTGTGGAAGTGCTGGTGACACTATGATTAATCAGATTTATTTTCACTCAGTTTTTCATGGGGCTGCCTGAGTTCAGAGATTAGAAAATCCTAAGACTGAGATAAAGGCAATAAGAGGCAGCAAATATCAGTCCTCCATGTTATCTGTAGCACAGATTATGCATGTACTATTGCCAGCTCCCATCATCCTGGGATGATTATGAAATGAGATCCTGGGAGTCAATGCTCCACAAAAAATAACTCCTGCCTAGTCAATAACATGAGGCTGTGCTTAATACTAGTTACCCTGTTAGAAGATAATGGATTTACTTGGACATATAGGAATATAGTTATTTTGCTTGGTGGACTCACACTCAATTGGACAACAGCAGGGGAATTTGATCTTGTGGTAGGAAAAGCTAGAAAAACCTAGGTAAATAGAAGGAAAAACTAAGAAAAATAGGTTGTGATGTCTGGGAGGGAATTGTGCCAAATCCTGAACAAACAATACAAAAAGGGACAAAAAACACTGAAGAAAGGTTAGCAGAAAAATACAGTGAAAATAGGTGTCCTTGGTGTTTTAGTTATTGCCAGGTACAGAGAAGTGCCCATGTCCTTGACTGTGCTTGCTCCAGGTGGTGTTCAGTGATGGGCACAGCCATCTAGTCATTCTAGGTCCAGTCACAGCCCTGTGTCCTTCCATCCCACATGGTCCTGTTTATTTGCCAGGGCTTTCTATGCGATTGCTAGCCCTGATAGCTCAGCCACGTCAAAGGGTGTGAATTCAGAATTATAGGAAGAAGATATAAACAGAAGTGATTATAACAAAGAAAAAGAGCTCCAAGGGGCTTGTGTTTATAAAGACTTTACAATTCAACCATATGGTGCATTCTGCTTATACAAATGCTTTTTTCCCATGCAAAAAATGTTGCCTATAACCACCGAGATTCAGCCTGAAATCCGCCACAAGAGTTTTCTAAATTGCAATCTCTTTTTCTCTTGCAAGAATCCAGAAAAAGCTAAGACTTGAAGCCAAATTATTTTCCCCTGACAAAGAATATGTATACACAGAGCAGCAGTGTGCTGTATATCTTGTTGATCTGGTGTTTTCTTCTTTAGAGCACAGTTAAAGCCACTAACGCTCAGAAAACCTGAGGAAAATGTTCCCCAGGTCCCATATTACAATATCATTATATTCAATTGTGCAGAAACAGCTCCCTACCACACTTTGCTATTGGGTCTTTGTTCAAATACTTCCATTTTTATTGCTCCCTCTCCCACCTGATTTATTTGTTTATGTATTATTTTGTTAACTTGGAGGATTTAACAGCTTCTGGCGAATATATAGGACTGGCTGAACTTGAAGTAATTATTTTTCAAATGAGTTTTCATGCTTGAATGATTCCCTCTTGTGAAGAACTTCCTTTGGCTCTGAACTTTTTTTACATAAAACACGCTTGAAAAACACGTTGCAAAAATGATGACACCCTTTAAAACTGCTCTTCTAATAATGCTTCTAGCAAATTTGCTGTGAGGAAAATTGTTAATATTCTTCTGAAAGAATTCAAGTGTATAAACCAAACAGGACCTGTTTTTTAATGGGTGGGGAAGGATAACATTCAAAAACCTTGTGTCCTAAAGGACTGAAGGTGGGAGAGGAGATATTTTCAGCACCTCTACGGAAAAGATGATGCTGGATCCAGCCAGAGAGATAATCATCGCCTTGGTTGTAAGCAACCACGAATGGATCAGGAAAAAATTAAATCAAGTCATCTTATTTCTAGAGGAGTAACAGAAGGAAGAAGCACCTGGGTTTTCCTCCTCCAGATAAACCTGAAGCATCTGGTGAACTTGACAGAACTTGTGATCACCTGAAGAAGGTGACCAGGAACCCCTTGGGGTGCCCTGATAAAGGGATTACAGCCCTGCTCATCACTGCTATCCTTCCCCAGGGGTACTTGAAATACCTTAAAATACCTTAAAAGGCAAACATATTCTGCTTGATTTGATGGTTTTGCACGCATTCTGGTGCTGAACATAGCACCTCCATCTCCACAGAATCTCTAAAGCATCGACAATTTAAAAAGAAAAGCAAGGAAGTTTTCCTCTTTTTCCTTTCAAAATGTGCATGTTCTCTCAGCTCGTCTTCTTTGATATCAAATGGTGAAACTTTTCATTTGTGTATTAGAGGGGTTTTTCTACATGCAAAATTTTCAGAAGTTAAAATGATTCTGCATGATTTCTAGTGTTGTGGCAAGAAATGCCTTAACTTTGAGAAGGAAAATTCTAGCTTAGTGCTGGGATTTGCTACTTATTTCTTTTTTGTGGCAGCAGTCATATTAAACTCACTTTTAATATAGAAATACTTCCATTTAAATCTAAATTTATTTGTGATTATTTTGCCGTCTCTAAGTACCATTCCATGTAGTTTTACCCAGGTACCAAAAGTAACTGAAGAAAGCAAGAAATGGTTTCATTTGGTTCCAATGGTTCCAAATGGTTCCATTCCAAGAAATGTTCCAATTGCTATTGGTACGTAGCAATAGCTATAGCATAGCTTACAGATAAAAATATTAATATTTTTCCTTCAATTAGCAATTACTTGTGTATAAATTTAAGTCAATGCACAAATATTTTTAGAGCAAAAATATGAAAGGTGTTGGCTGCATGAACCTTCTTGTTAGATTTTCTAAGGAAGCAAGTCTTCAGGAGTGCAATGATGTACAGTTTTACTGAGAGTGGCTGTATATGGGCCCATTTGGTGCTTTTGGGTATTTTCTGGGCCTATCCTAAAAGTTGTGATCTGAACAAAAATGTGTGAATATATACAAAGATATTACCAAAAACATTTGAATTTGATTGGAAGAGGAAACTGTTATTTGTTCACTGTGCAAGCTAGAATTGGAAAGGACAGGAGTCACCAAATGAAAAAGAAAAGTAGTCTAAGTTGCAGGATGTGGACTGAGAAATGAGTTTACTCTCTGTCTTGTTTGTTGTAGCCAGGAAGGCCAGTAACAAAATTATGAGTTTTTTCTGAAGACATATCTGGAGGTGATGATGAGAAGAAGAAAGCTGAGGTTAATTCAAACAGTTTCTGATTGAGGAAGAAGGGAAAAGTTTTGTTTTTTACCAGATATTTGATGGACTGTAAAAGGCTTCATTAAAAAGTGAGATAACAGAGCAGTGACAATAGGTGGCAGTGTCGTCTCAGAAAAACGCGTTTCTTTATATTTTTGCTTTTGCCCGGATTTGCTCTTTTAAGGGGAAGGGAGGGAATAATAACCCTCTTTTGCCGTGGAGAGCATCAGGAGTCAGGAGTCAAGATTATTACTAGCTTTCATCTGAGGTTAATTTTCTTCCTGGTTTTTTCGTTTTGTTTTCTTTTCTTTTGTCATCATCTTGAAGATTTGTGTGAAGATCTATTTGGAATTGACCTTGAATCCTACAGTTAAAAATGCAGACCAAAGGTAGTTTTTCATACTTAGTCTGTATTCTGGGATTTGAAAGCCTACAGGACTCAATCAGTTGGAAAGCAATTCAATTGATTAAGGGATGAGTTGAATTTGTTTAGGATGCTCTGCCTGCCTGTCAGCTCTTCTGGTGATTCCTTAAGGTTTCATATTTGCTGGCTTTGTGAGCAGCAGTCTCTTCTCCCCTGCTGCAGTGTGAGACCTTGCATGCAGCAGCAGTGGGAAATGTCACTAGGCAGATGAACGAAACTATTCTCAAAGTTGATAACACCTGAGAAACAATCTGCCTTCCAGGCTCACAGGAGTAACTTTTAGTTACAGGCTAAACGAAAGTGATGGTCTGCGGCTTTGAACAGGGTTCAAGGCATCTCAGCTCCCCACACTATCAGAGATGCTTTTTCCTGTGACCTCTGGCAAGTTGCCTAATCTCCCCCTCTGCTGCTTAGCCTGTACAATGGAGATAGCACTTTAATTTCCCTGACTTCAGGGTAATGCTTGTCTCTCACTCTGCTGTCCTCTGCTAGAGGCATTCTGATACTGACTTAGACTTTTGGTTGTGTAATATGAATAAAATTAGCTGTATCTGCTTAAGGGTTTCCAGGTTTGAGGGGAGCAATAGAAGCAGAGTAAAGCTACCACAAGAAATCACCTAATATGAAGTACCTCAGTGGATCAGGACCAGTCTGGAAACCAGCAGCTAGACCACTGACCTAGAATACTGAAAAATCTACATTAAATTTTCTCCTCTGCCAGAAAATGTTTTAAGTTTACAAATTACTTGAAAGAACATTACTTTGTAGGAAATGGGATATTTATGGGAAAACAAGGCTTGGAATCTTTTCATATTAATTTTGTGCACAAAAGAGTGAAAATCATAATTTACTTACATACTTAGATCCCTCAGATGAGTACTAAGAATTGCAGCACAGGTCTTACCTGCTCAGGCTGATAGAAGGAGTGCTGATTGTGAATAGGTAGTAAAAGCACCTAGGCATGATTGGAAGTGCCCTTTGTTATCTCTCCTGTGGCAAAGAACTTAGCCTTGGCTGCCTTCCCCTGCTAGTTTACTGCAGAAGGCTATACTGTGTAATTCCCCTTTTTTCTTTCCCAAAAACTTGGGCATTCAAACTCTGCCTAGATTTTTTTTTCTCTATATTACCATTGCAATCTTTTTTCTGGGCACCTCCTGGGTTTGCACTGGAGTCAAGGTGCAGTGTCCAACACTAAAAGCAGAGGTTCTCATGTACCTGAGGGGCAGTGGGCTGCCTGTTCTGTATTTCCTTCTTGGTACTGGATCCTCAGAGGGCATAGAAATCCCAGGTGCCAATACTGCTGTGGTAGCTGATGCTCAGCTGCAAACATTGAACATGTTTGGGCTCTGAATCCTCTGGTGAGTTTGGGTAAAAGAGGTCTTGCTTCACTGGCTGACCTGAAAGCTGTAAACTGCCACTCTGCTCCTGTTGTGAAGAACTGCTGATCCATGTGGCTAAAAATTAGGCTTCTCATATGCTTCCCCATCAGAGCCTTGAGACTGTTTGGTGTGCAGTGGGAATTAATTCTCACTGTTGGCATAATCGTTTTGAAATATCACCCTGTGAAACTCATTTGCTATGCAGTTAGATGAATTCTGGAAAATAATTGAGCTTTTCTCTGGCTGCAGGTATGTGGACTGGCTACTGCTGTGATTACAACTAATCTTGGAAATGCTTGGCACAAGGAACTGGTGTGCATTGGTGGAGAGAGCTGACACTGGTATCACCCGCAGGTTCCATTCTCTGGGTCCTTCGTCACCAGTTGTGATCTGCTCTCTAGAAAAGAAGTGTGTATGAAGGTAAATGCCTTTATGATTCTATGACAATAACTCTTCAGTAGCTCACTGCTGCAAAGAGGGAATTTTTGTGTGCTAGGTCCCTGCCAGGTGACCTAGGACAATAAACCCATAGTAAATACAGAGAAAAGAGTTTTTCTAGGCACTCTGAACAGCAGTGAAATGTGGAATGCTATTGGGAGAAAAGAATCACTTCTCAGTTTATAGATTTTGGGCAGCTGTGGTATTTTAGATATAATACAATTATTATCCAGACTAACAAACTTTTGCCATGCCCGATGCCTATGGGAGCTCTATCTCTTACTGGAAGGACTCCTGAATATTTGTTTCCTTTATATCTGCCTTCCCTGAAGTCTGAAGGGATTCATTGGGTAATGACTGTTTTCAAGAGCCCCCAAAATACAAAAATGCTTGAATCCCACACCACTTTCAAGAAGAATTAAGTACCTAAACGTATGTGGGTATCTGGGTTCTCAGAATAGTATTTTTAATTAAAAATCCCAGATAGAAATATTCAGATTTGAATTAATATGAAATAAGAGGAAATATATTATTATTGTCTGAATTATTACAATATATAGCGCATAATATATTAATCTGTATGCTGTAATTAATGTTTTATTATAATTGCATATGAATGATGAATATGAATATTAATATGAATATGGTATGGTATGAATTAATATGATATCTATGTTTAAATTTGCACCAACCTCCACTAAGTAAGATAGCTGTAGAAGAACGAGATGTCTTTGCCCTATTCCAAGCAGGAATGAGGTAGAAGAGAAACCATGAAAACTGATATTCTCTGGTTCTTATTTCTTCATCCACTGCTATTTAGTTTGTTGCTGCATTTTTCACCGTGGAGTGACTATTTGCAGAGGATGAGCTGTTTTCCTGAACTATTTTCTTGTAAAGCACTGCCCAAAGTAAATGGAGATGGGGAAAGCTCTCCCACATGGGGTCTTCTACAAAAATACTGTCAGCTATCGATATGAGTTAGATACTTGAGCCAGCTATGGGAACCTGGATATGTACTACATATTCCTGCTGCAAAGCAGTTATGTACAATTGTATAGGGTATTTTTGCAGTAGAACAACAGGAAGAAGACAGCAAAAAAGTCCCACCTAACTAAAAAGTCCCACCTCACTGCCTTCAAAAATATTACTCCAAATACTTGAAATTATCTGATAGTCAGCACTAAACAAATGAATTATTCCTTCAATGCTCATGTCAGTCCATTGTGTCTGCATTCTTTTGCATTATTTCTTTAAGAATATATTATTCTGGTTTCTGTTTTTGTATGAGGTCTGAAATTGTGTTTACCAGATCTGTCAGAGCTGGCCTGGAGCACTTCCAGTCCTGTCTAAAATCTTGATATATAAAGAAGAATGTAACTTTATTATACTTTTCTCAGTAGAGACAAACACTGTTATTGGTTTTCTTCTATGTTCCTTTTGGTTTTTTAAGCTGGGGAGCAAGGAAAAAAGGAAAATCCAACTTTTAATAGCAGGCTACATTGTGATGTGTATTAAAGACATATCATTCATGTGTTAATATCGATTTTATTACTAAAATCAAGTCTTTCAAGAGCTAAATAAAGTATTCATAATATTTCCTTGCCCTAATACTTAGAAATGTTGGTAAATGATAGAAATATTCCCTTGTGTAGATCATACTGCTAGCTGCTAAAGCCGGAAAATCTCCTAAATCTTTTACTCTTAAGAAAAATATTATTGTACTTAAACAGTAAGCCTTTAACTGTAGTCTTCCTTCACTTATCCCTCACATGGCCTCACATCCCTGTGGCCCTCAGTTATACCATGACAATTTATTGTATTTGGGAAAAATGAAATAAATAAGTTCAGTATATTTCTGTCTATGTGCAATTAATATGTTGAGGCAATTGTCAGCAAAAATACCAACAGATGATAAATCTTTCACTGATCTATCCATGAATAAAACTTGTGGCAGATTTGGTAAAATACATTTATAGGTGTCTGTATTTCAAGAAATTAAGAGAAAAAAGAGAAACATTATTATAAACTAAGTGATTTTTTTCTGAACTTGACTTTTAAAGTTTTGTCTTAGATCCAAGCAAAAACACAACTAAATATTTTGTCTGAACTAGCCTGTCTCCAGTGCAAATACCAATTCCTTCATATCTCCACATGTCCCCTTGTTCCTGATCTAATGGCAAACACATTTCCTGCCAAATTACTTTCTGCTTACCATCTGATTACCAATGTAATTTCTTTATCAAATTGATATCTGTATCACACTGATTCCTGATCAGAGGTATAGGTTGGCTAAATTCTGTAGAAATCTGCCTAGGAAACCTTGCTGTGAGCGTTCAGGTGGGAAGCCTGAGTGCTGGAATAGCCATTTCTTTCATTAATATTTAAATACTGTCTTAGAGGCTGTTATAGCTATACACAGTAAGTAGCTAAAGCTGTAATTTCAAGTCTAAACCACATTCAAATACAGTTTCAGGAGAAACTGCTATTAAACCTTAAGCCTGTTTACAAGCTAGGTTATGTTTCCTGTCTTCTTCAAATAAAACCTTTTTCCTTTCCTTGCTGTTTCCAGTCTCTAGTTCTCCTGTTTTCTTATGACTTGGGGTGTGATTTCAATCCAGTAAGCATTTCCTATAAAATAATCTTCAGCATTCTGTAGAAGCAGAGGTGGTGACACTGGAACTGAGCTAGCCTGCCTCTAAAAGATAAAGTCTAAATGAAAGAAATACTGTCTTCTAGTAATTGCCAGGTCCGGCCAAAAGTACCAGGAAGTTATTTCAGCTGTTAAGTGCTGTATTTATAAGTACAGATGGGGAAGATTGATTTTTTGTTGCTTTGGACAGCCTAAACAAGCTACCTATTTTCCTGCATGCCAGACCCCACTCTTCCCAAGGCTTTTGAAGAAGTACAAGACTGTTGTTTTCATGTTTCATGTCTGCCTCCTGCCCTGTATTGGCTGAGAAGAAAAATGGATTTCCTAATGGGCTAAAATGAGAAGGAAAGGGGAAAATATGACTCAGACACCAATCTTGCTGTCTGTCAAACATAGTAAAATCATTTAAAGTGGCCTCATGTATGGAGGCATGCAGATACCAAATTACTGTTTTGCTCAGTGCTTGCTTTTGGGGTCACCAGGTTTGGAATGCTGTAGGCTTTATCCTTGAAACAATCTCAAACCAAGTGCAGAAGTTGTGTACAGAGTTGGTAATTATACTGTAGCAGATGCAGAGTTATTTAAGTTCCACATGTGACCAAGAGGTGAGGTACTGAAAAGGAGCATTTTATTTTGCAGGATTATTTTAATTTCCTTGTTGTAAATACAGCCCTGGATCCATCAAGAAAGATGCTCACAGTAGGGTTCTTCTATGTTTTCAAAGTCTGCTCTCTCCCACTGTTTCTTAAACAGCTATTCTTTAAGGTCTTTCATGAGCACCTGTGCAAGAGAAAGGAAAAGCTGATTTGGGATTTAGTTTCCTGTTCAGTGGGGAATGGGAATGACAGGATGGGAGGAGGGGAGGAGGGATTAGTCTTTCCCACTATGGCACTAATGAAAGTATGCTTCTCCATGAAAGAAATTTGTTCTGCTTTGAAGTCAGTGGAAGGACTAATGATATGGAGGAGTTGACTAGTGATGTGTAACACCATGCAAATGTCTGTATTTTAATCTTTATAGTGAAAGCAGTTACTGCCTTCTGTCTTGTCTTCCAAGGAGGCATTCTTCTGCCACCTGTTGTGGATATTTTTCCCCACATATACCAAGCGCACATAGTACCTCATCCTAACATCAAGACCTTTGGTCTGAGGATGGTCCCTGCAGGCATAAATTCCAGTATGTCCAACTTTTCCCTACAGAAGAGGGCGTGAACAGGACTAACAATGTTCTGAAGGAAGCAGATTTCCAAAGGAGTGAGTATTCAGAGTCTTTCAGGTGTTTATTTTGTGTTTCATGGAGATGGCTTCTGCCAGTCAGATGGTTTAAAATTTTCTGGGACCACTAGACCCAGGAAAGAAACCCTTTCATACCAGTTTTGAGGAAAATAATCTGAAATAAAAGGCAAAAAGAGGCAGTTTAATGTAAAGTGTCCTAGTGGTGCTTCTGGCACACCGTGCTGCTTTAGCCAAATACATGGCTGCCTGCTGGTTGTCAGTTGTTTAGTAACAATCCCTCTGTTCCCTCTGCCTCTTCCTTCCCTGTTGGAATAAGTGTGAAATTACTTCTTCATTTTTATTTTGCTCTTTGATAAAGGTATCAGAAACAGTAGACTCTGAACTTTTTAAAAACAAATCTACTACATATCTCTGTCTACGGGGGATAAAGAGTGATTTTACCCATGTATAGATATAGTACTTTTGGTTTTCTTAAAAGGTGAACTTCTGCAATGAAGAAGGCTTCCTCTGAAGGCTTTCTTGCTTCCTTTTTTCTAGAAAAAAATCCAAATAATTTTATATTGAATTTAAACTCTTAGCTGGGCCTAAGTTCAAACAGGTTTGTGAGACTGTCTTGGTCCTATAAAAAGCTCTGGGTAAGGTTTGACAGTGTTTAAACTTCCCCCACAATGGGGAAAGAAGAAGGAATTCAGAAAATTTAATTCCCTTAGCAAAAACTGAGCAGCCAAGGAGTACTTTGGAGTTAAATCAATCAAAGAAAGACAACCCTTTTCCTTAAAGAACCATACACCCTGTCCTGCTGGGAGCTGTTGAAAAGTTTCATGTAGTCTTTGCTGGGTTTTCTGCTTAGACTGAATTTCGGCTATTTTCTTCCTTTTCCTGTCTTTTCTGTAGTGGACACATGATTCAACTGTCCTTGTTGATTAATTTTAAATACTACTTTCTCATGCATTTCAAATATGTTTTAAATACATACTACATATGTAGTACTTCAGCTGGGAGTGTTAGTGCCAATTTGTGCATGGAAAACATGCTCATCCCAGGCTCTGAAAAATTCATTTTTGTTATAACCAGTAAATATTTCCACTTCATATTTTGCTGGGAGTAGTTTGTCTTTAGACATTATGTACATTTGTCTAGCACTCCTTCTAGCAAGCTCTGTGTCAGAGAAATCACTCATTCCTGGAAGCTTCCAGCAGCCTCAAAGGAACAGGGACCAGATTTCACATGTTTAAGGTCAAGAAGGAACCAAACAAACTTTAGCTTAGTTTCCAATTGCTACTGACATGTGGTGCTGGGGAAAGGTAGTATACTTACAGAAGGAGCAACTTGCAGGTATCTGTCAGCTCATTGTTCCTGCTTGTGGTGCCCAGCCCAGTGGAATATAAAAATGGAGCTATCCTTCCCAGCACAACAGAGAAACACACGAGCTGCTCTTAAAAATGTCAGCTGGGGTGTTACACTTGAGATTGCACCCAGTAATATCCATGTTTGGATGGTCATAGGCATTTATTCTCCATCTGGCAAGGAAGACAAGTGACTGCCTAAAGTCCTTCCTACAACCCAGACACTGGGAAGGCTCACTGGGCAGCAAATGGAGTCAGATATCTGCAGCCCCACTGGGCCATATGCCGTTTGTCACAGACATCTTTTATGGAAAATCCTTTCCTTAGGATTTTTCCTCCTGAGAAGCTGAGAGGCCTCAGGAGCAAAATGTAAATATTGATTATCTGCTGCTGCGGAATGCAACAGATGGATCTTTGATTGGCCCACATGGATGTTTGTAATTAATGGCCAATCAAAGCCCAGCTGGCTCGGACAGAGAGCAGAGCCACAAACCTTTGTTATCATTCTTTGCTATTCTATCCTTAGCTAGCCTTCTGATGAAATCCTTTCTTCTATTCTTTTAGTATAGTTTTAATGTAAAAATCATAAAATAATGTAAAATATCATAAAATAATAAATCAAGCCTTCTGAAACATGGAGTCAGATCCTCGTCTCTTCCCTCATCCAAGAACCCCTGTGAACACTGTCACAGCTGTTATTGGGGTCTTCAGCTCCTGTGAGGATAAATGACTTCAGCCTCTTGCTGCCAGCTGACAAAGCACTGCTGTAGGTTATTCTCATTGAACTTGGCTTGCTGGCCACCATGGGAGCTACTTTCCTTCTGCAGGAAGGGCAGGAAGCACCAACACCACATGCAGTCTTGACTATGCCATGTTTCCCTTCATGTTCTGTACCACTTGCACCCTGGAATTTTCCTCCAGGCTCTTGATCATGGCTGGGAGATTTACCAACTGTATCAGCACCCCTGTGTTATGTGCTCTAAGCTTTCTGTCTGGGCATCTTGTAGGAGCTCCTCCAGGCCTGGAGCCAGGTATGTGTGCTCAGCAGTGGCCATCCCACCGTGCTCCAGGAGCTTGCATTAGCTGGAGCTAACGGTGCACACACAGTCCAGAGAGGGAGACTGTAACTTTTCTGTCTCTGGGGCTCTTCAATTAGTAGAAATGATGCAGAGATGATGCAATCAGTTTTCCCAATTAAAACTATTTTGAAGCCATTATAATAGCTTCTGCAAAAAATTCCTGATTGCTCTTCAGGATGTAAATGAGTGTTCTGTTTCTCAGGAAGGTCACTAAATTGAGATCATTAATCTAAGGTCTCTTTGTCTCTCTGACTATTGATTTAATAACTCCTTTCTCCTCTGAGCATCATCTATGGATACAAGTTTCATACTGCTCCCTTGCAGATGACTGTTTTTCAGATCAGACAGCACAGAGATTGTGCTTTTGCCTTATACAACTAGAGCTAAAGATTCAAACTGCTGCCAGAGGCATAGCAAAACTTCTTGTCATGTGTGGGTACTCCCCTTTGTTGTGGCTGAAGCCAAGTGTCATGGTTTGAGCCTGGCAAAATGCCAGTGCCCCCCATGAAAATACTTTCTCCCTGGTACTTGCTGTGAGATGTGCCTAGGAATAAGCAAAGCAGTCCTCTACTTAAAACTATAGAAAACAGAACTTTATTAACTACACACTACAATAGGAAAGAAAAGAAAGGAAAAAAACTACACACAAGGGAAAATGAAAACCCTGCAAACACATTTCCTCCTCCCCCCACCAAATTTCCAACACATAACATCTCCCAAATCACTGACTCTCTGTCTATCACCACCCAGATAATCAAGTCTCAATTTATCAAGAGGAGAGGAGTCCTTCTTGCGCCATGGTGACCTCTTCCTTTTCCATGTCCAGTGCTCTCACCACTGAACAGGGACCAGAGCTGCTTCTAGGGTTGTCTTTTTAAGGATTCCATCGTCCCACTCCAAGAAAAGGCACAGTCTCCATTTTGGGACATCTGTCCCCCATTATTTCACCTCCTGGGCCGGGAGGCTCCCACACTGCCTTCTTGACTCTGGGACCCGGTGGCTCCCCTGAAAACAGTCTCTGAATCACAGGAAACATGGTTCTGTCCATAGCTATACAAGAAGAGTCCAGCCAAAGCCACTCCATCATCCCTTCCACCCAAGGTTCTTCTCTCGCTTCCTTGCTCAAACTTTCATCTCAACTTCCTCAGTTCCTTCTTCATCCTCTACTTCATCTCCTCTCCAGGAAAAGTCAATGCTCTGCAAAGTTTTCATTCTCCACAAAAGGGTTAAAAGCTCTCACACACGGCTGGACACATCCCTGCACGGCCTCCCCCCATTCCGGCATTCCCCCCCCTTCTCTGCTGTCGGGCTGCGCGGCCAGCACAGGATATCAAATTTCAAGATAACAGTTCAGTCTCGGACGCTGGCACTTTCTCTCACTCTCTCTCTCTCTCCTGGGGGCTGCCCGATGCCTCTGGTATTCTTCCTCCACCCTTCCACCCTTGGGGGCAGGCCAGGCCTACCCCCATTCCGGTGCAGGCCCAGGCCTACCGCGTGGCTGCTCCCCTCCCCCGACCGGACAGCCGGACGGGGGAGAGATCCGAGCTCCTTCCCGGCGAAGTCCCAAGAGGGCTTCCCAGGGGCAGAGCTCTGCTTTTAACCCCTGTGTGTTCTCAGAGGCGTATCCAACTCTCAGTGGTCAAAACAGGTGTCAATCGCAAATCTACATCTCAATTGGACTGACACACTCACTCCCAGAAACCCACTTCTCTCAAACCAGGACACCAAGACACCCTTCCATCACATGACCTGTCTTCCCACAACTCATCTGCATTGTTTGAACCCCTGCATTAAAAATGGTTTTTGAGAGGAGGTGTCATGTATGGGCTCCCCCACATGGTGTCTGTTCCTCCATCACCCCAGTTCTCTGTAGCTCTGCCTGCTTCCATGTATACCAGACTGAACTCATTTGCTTTGCCATGAGTTCTTAGCACTGGGGACAGACACGTGTGGTGATGCCTGGCACATACCTTAGGTTATATGCAAAAATGTAAACTCCTGCTGCCGTCATGATTCCTCAGATTTAATTTTCAGCAATTCAATTAAAGCATATGCCCACACACCTTGCAATTTCAAGATTACAAACTCTCTTCACAGACAGAGAAACCTAATGCACAATATCATTCACTCCTGTAAATGCTAAACATCTGAAAATCTTTGTGTAGCTGTGTTACAGAATTGTAAATCTGCTGAACCTCACAGATTTCACCCTAGCTGCCAGTAAGTAATTTATTGTAAATGTAAGACTGAATTCAGATCCTGCTTATGACTGGTGTGAAGGCAGGGGGGATAAAAGGGGAGATTCCACAATTGTCTTGAGAAGAGAGGATGTTGCTGGGAGCAGTGACGAATGTGAACATTTCAGAAAGAAAACCTTGCTATACAGTGCATGCCTGCCAAGCATCAGTAAAGTAACAGAGCTGTCCATCCACAGGCTGGGTCCTTTACTCCCTCCTGGCTGCTGGGTGAGACAGTCTTGTATCTCTCCAACTCCCAGACTTTTTGATAAAGGCACTGCAGTAGCTTTTGTGGGCTGTAAGGTACCAAATGGGAACTAGAATGCAAATTTTATCAATGCTCACTATAAGTGAGCATCTTTGCTATCAGATGCTGCAAAGTCTGAGTATGTTTTTTCCTGCTCTTATTAGAAACAATATGGCAAAACTGATATAAACAAAATATTTAATTTGAGCTTGATGAGAGTCCCAATTTAGCAAATCCATGAGTCCCAATTCTCCACCATCTTTATTCCTTTGCACCTGTCTGTAGGTGCAGGATTCTGACACAGCAGAATCACAGACCTGCTTGCTGGAGTACTGACTTGATTGCTCGCCTTCCCTCTAAGGAGAGAGTTTATAGCCTGCTGCCTATTTGTAACGTGGCAGTTTAGAAATGCCAGAGACTGGAAATTGGACCAAATGTGCCATTCATAGAGTTACAAATGGGAATCATTTAATGCTAAAAACATCTCCTGCTTTTCCTCTACTCTCTCTTTTCTAAAGGTCAAGGTATTTGTATAGAAACATTAAGCCAGCTGTAGAGAGGTTGCAAGACCATTCCAGCTACATTGTGATGTGATTTTTATCACCCACCCTAACAGAGAATGTCAGTCATAATTAGTGTTACACATAAATTTCTCACTGGGATTCAGGTTTCACATGATGAGGAACTAAACTATGTAGAGTGCTGCCCTTCTGACTCTGTAGTTTCAATTATCAGATTCAGTGATGAAAAACCACGGTGAGAGATAATGGCTGAGGTCAGAGAGGTTATCTTTTTTTATAGCAGTTGTCATTGTAAATGAGAAAACACAAACAAAAGAGAGTTTCATTAACCTGACTAAAGAAATGGCTGCTGCAGATAGTGTGTCAGCAGGAAAAGTGTGATCAGGACACAATCCTTCCCATGGCCTTGGTCACTGCTATAATCATCCTAATCCCCAGGGGGAATGGTGATGATGTGCAGTACAAGCCTGCTGTAGCCTAGCTCTGTTTCATTGATGAAGCTTGTTAGCAGATTATTACTGGTTTGATCAGTGCTCTTGCCAGTCAAGAAACTCTCCTTACTTTAGAGCAAAAAATAAGAAAGCCAGAAGATGAAATAAATACTGCACAGTGCTGGGCAGAGACAGAAATCCACCACTGCAGTTCAGGAAAGTGACCCTGGATTTCTTCACTTTTCTTTCCAGGGGCCTTAGAGCTCGGGAATCCCATCCTAAGAAATATTCAAGGGATAGATTATTTAAAGGAATTTAAAAAAAAAGAAGATACAATTATAGGGCGGGCCTTAGCACTGGAAAAGTAGGTCTGCCTGGGGCAGAGACTATCAGCAGTGGCAAGGCTAATGGACATGCTCCATGCTTGGTCTGTGTGGATTTTGGGGAGCTGTGTGGGTGACTGCCACAAAGAGATATCATTATGAAACCAACTCACTTTTGGAAATAGTGATTGCCAAGAAATAGAAATTTTCCAAAGAAACATCACTTAACCTGCAACCTGGGCATAAAGATGCTGACTTGACCCTAGCATCATAATCTATCTAGAAAGGCCATATCTTATGGAGGAACAAATGTATTCCACTTCTGATGGCTGTTTTCACAGCATGGAGTTCTTCTAGGGGTCAGGAATATCTGCCTGCCATTTCTGCTTCTCTCTTTTCCTTCAGGAGACCAGGAGTATGCTGGCTGGAGGGAAGGGATATTCATATCTATTCATATCAGGAGTTGCTTGATCTAAGTACATGGGTTAAAGGGCTATGCAAGTATGTCATACAGATGCTGTCTGTGTGCTATTTGTAAGGTCTTAGAGCAGCAGGGAAGAGTTGGGAGTAATTTCTTGTTCAGTGGACTCCTCACTACACACGCAAGAAGGCTTTGGATATCTCTGCCTTAAAAAATCACGTATAGCTTGACTGTTAGAATGAGGAGGGGCAGAAGAGTAATAAACAACCCCATTTCCCCTCAACTTTTTAGTCACTGATGCACAGTGATCTTCATCAATGTCACCTAGTACTGGCACAGAGTGACTTGTGTGTATGCAGATAGCTCAGAACTTTGGCTGTTCACATCCTTCAGTATTGGAGCTCATTTGCATCTATAACTGTTCACCTTGATAACTGCTCTCTGTCACATGCTTGGAGTGGTCTGCAGTTCCCAGTCTGCATCACCTGGCTCTTCTGGCTGATGTTCAGGCATTCTCCAAGCAGAATGCCTATGAAACAAGGTTATAAAATGAAAGATCTCTCTGCTTTCAACATGGATATGCAACTGTCATGTCCAGAAGACAAATGAGTTTTGATTTCCCTTTTGATTTTTAATGAAAACAAATAATTGAATAAGAAAAATTATTTTTAAAAACTGCAACTGCTTACAATTTAAGGAAAGGACTGAACTGCTCTCTTTCAGCTTGTCTCTGATTGCACTGGTCCTTACTGGATGGTTGCACCTGGTTACCAGCTGTTCTTGAAAGGCTGTCAGCTCTCAAAGCAGACACCTAGCACTTTTTTCCCCTTCATTCAGTGGGAATTAACCAGATATCTCTGGGGATAGTGACAGCTGGATGGATTTTTCTTCCTAAATATTTTTTTTTGTGATAATGCAGGGACAGTGGAGAGTGTTAAAAAAAAATTACTTAATCACAGCCTTCCTGACTGTTATGAAGGGTCAACCATAACATGGGAGAGCAGATCTGAAGTTACAGGTAGAGAGCTGCTTTCATTTGAAAGTAGCATCATTAAAAGAAAAAAGAAAGGAAAAAAAAAAGAGAAAAAGCATTAAACAAAAAAGAAGGGGGAAAAAAGAGAAAAGCATTAAACATCTGAAATACATTTTAGAAAGATAGAAGTAAATGTGAGTTCTAGTACTTTTGCAAGGAGTTGTATCAAACAAATGCTTTCAAGCAGACAGCATAATGGCCTATTACAGAAACACAATGTCACTTGTAGGTGGCTAGAAGTACAAAGTAGGAAGATGATAGCGTCACTAAATGCTTTTTCCAAATTGCAAGGATGGGTGTTCACTGAAATGTTTCTGGCTGAGTAGAGCTACAAGTGCAGATAGATGGGGGCAGGAGGAGACAAACAGTCTGTTTTCCCTAAAAGGATGCCTCCTGTCCCTTCATCTTTAATCTGATTCAAGCATCCAAAATTTCTGGGTGATTTACTGACGCTTTAACATCATTCAGCTATGAATAGATACCCAGTGACCATAGAGAAGTATCCATGTTTGTTTCTCTCTCCCTTTAAAGAAATGTCCACAATGCTATAATATTGCTGTCATTTTGGGGGAGGAAAAAAATCAGCAGCAAATTCTGTTTTCTGGAGTGTGGGGGAATTTTTTAGCTGTTTTATTTTGGTGGCACTATGGAAAATTAAGCATATCTATAAGGTATGCTGCAAAATGCAGTGTAGGTTGGGGATGTCTGTGCTAATTTTAAAGGACTCAACTTGAAAAATCAGGAGTTATCTAGCTGTCACTGTATAGTGCTCTGCACTAACTCATATTGTCATGTTATTCAGGCAAACTACTCGTCAAGAGTTAACTCGGTAAGTGCATCGCCTTAGCAACCAGAATATTAACACACTACAGCAGCAAAGTATAGCCAGTTTATACTTTGATTTCAGGCACAGGAGTTTGAGGTGGTGATATATGTGCTGTAGTGCTGTGCAGGATTGGGATAAAAAGTAATGGTAAAACTAAAGAAGCACCAAATGTAATATTTATTGTGCATCTAAAGCTTAGGCACTTCTGGTTACTGGAGTGATTTCAAAGCAAAAAAAAAAAAAAAAGAAAATAATGCATGAGCCAGAATATATGGGCAGATCACTCCATATTCTCTTTTCACTTCTTTGCCTAACCTTCGTTAATTTTACATTTTTTCTTTCATGCGCAAAACCTATCATGAGCTTTTTAGTGTCCCTTATTTTTTCCCTGTCTCTCATGCATTTCATCCAATATGTAAAACATATTGCCTAAATGGAAAATGCTTTTAAAGCAGCAAAGATGTAACAAGTGGCAGATACCTGGCAGAGCATCATCTAAGAGAATAAACTGAGCACTTAATATGACTGAAAGACAAAGTTTAATTTTTAGATGACTCAATATTTTTCTATGTATGGATCTGAAGTAGGGAGCAAACCATTATGAAATGCAACATTTCTTATTATCCATCCAGAACAGCTCTGATTCACCTTGTTTTATTGCTTGCTGCAGCTGTAGGTACACTTTATATTACTTCCTGAATCCCAGTGTGCCCCAAATGTTCTTTAAATAAGACACTGTCTGAACTAAGAACAAACTTAAATATTCCATCCCTACACAGACAGTTACTTCCCAGGCACATGACCCGTTATCACAATCTCCAGCCTTGGCCCAGGGTTGTGAATGTGACTGACTCATGTAGGATGCAGAGAACTACTTTTATTTCAAACTATTATCTCTAATTTTTAATTCAAATGTAAATCAAAATGGGCATAAGCAAACCCTAGATCACCCTAATGGCTGGTCTAAAGCCATATAGAATAGCTTCACAGAACTCCTCTGATGATCAGCTCTGGGACAGCTTTATGTTTCAATTCTGTTTTGCCCAGGTCTTCAGAGTTATGTTGTAAAAATTGCTTGAGCATTATGTCATCACAACAAAAGTCTTCCTTTACCTCTATGAAACAGATCTTTGTTTATACAGAAATTATACTTCTGGAGGGTGGGATTATACCTGTAATTTTATCTAAAAAAAAATTAAAATGTGATTTCATTTTTTTTTTCTTACATTGTTTCTTGTTCACTCCAGTCTTAGACACAAAAGGGAAGTCTTGAATTCTGTTGTTTGAAGTCTGACTTGGTCTATGCAATAGGGACCTAAACAAAAGCGTGCTTAAAAATTCTCTTGTATACTTTGTTTATGTCATATACTTAATGCTCTTTTGACAGCCTGTTTAATATTGTGCTGAGGTGATACCCACAGAAGTGTGGGCAGTTTGACAAACCTGTATGAGATTGTCACTGAGATGCAGATTTGCACACATGGAAGCAGATGGTAAACCAGCTAGCAGTTCAGGGAGACAGGCATCAGGAAATTACAGCAGTGGCAGAAATTAAACTCTTCGTGCCAGTGGCCCAGTTTCTTAAGTGATGTGAATTTCTGTATGTGATGGACACTGGATTATGAAAAAAAAGAGAAATTGGACTAGATATTGTATGTTATAGTTGCTCTTTTAAAATAATCTCGTCCCTAAGCACTAAATTTCCTACAAAAAAGTCTCTCACAATGGTTAAAATGAAAAAAAAAATCAAAACAACAATCCAACAAAGACCAACCAACCAAACAAACAAACCCAAGAAACCCAAACAAAACTAACCAAGTCAAAATTTTGAAGTATTTTTTCTTTGAAAAATTTTGCCCCCTGCCGCATTATTTAACGTTTTCCACAAATATGACTTGCTGCTTTGCTCTTGTGGGAAACACTGAATGTGTGACCCAGAGGGACACACTTCTGGGAGGCTGTAGTTAGAATAAAGAAGTCCTTGTGGTGGGTTAGAGAATCAGTTTGATGGATGAAGAAATTACTGCCCCTATCAGCTGAAAATGTCTGGAGATACATGCAGCTGGGTCATAAGCTAAGAGTAAAAAATGTTTCATACAAGTTTTCCAGCTCACCTGATTTGGCATCTCAGATAAGGCATCTGTTATAACAAACACTGCATTCTAAAAGTAACACAGGACATCCTGAAAGAAACAGTTGACTTCTTCTGTTTTACTTTTTGTGTACCTCTTTTCAGGAAGGAGGAGAAGGTAAGGAAACTCCTCTCATGCCTCTCTAAGTAGTCAGGACCACATCTTCCATTATTTTCTCTCTCAAAAACATCTTCTTTGCCTCATTTCTGCATCTTCAGAAAGAAAAGAAGGTCACACTACTGTCTCAACTCCTGCAAGTGTACATGGTGTATATGTCCTTTTTCCATGTAAGGCAAAGTAGTATTTGGCACGTGTTGATGCCCAGCATCTGTGTTTGTGAAACAAACTGCTGCCTTGTATGACTCCTGTCAGATATACTCTGGAAGAAAACCCTCTTGTTTTCATTCAAGTGAAAATAAAGGCTGGGGAGAAAAGATTGGAGATGGGAAGAAATGAGTGGGAGGAGGGTGTAGAGGAGTAAATTGCATTTACTTGATTGTCAGGGCAGAGGGAAAGAATAGAAGTTTGAAGGAGGGGTGCTTCAGGTTTCAAGTTGTCTTTCTGATCTATAACTCTGGAAGCAGTGTGACTAGTTTAGATGCTTTGTCTAATGACATTCAGACCACAAATTCCATGGAAATTCTCTAGTTTTATGCTAAACCTATAAAAATCTGGCTAAGACTAATTGAACTTTTTATTTTGGGTTCAGCAGAAAGCAAATACCCAGACATTTTGGACTTTGCATCAAGCTCAAAAATGCTGCTTTATTAAACAAACAGGATAGTTCCTTCAAGCATGATGATGTTCTTTTTTTTTTTTTTTTAAGAAAATAATTTCATCAATGTGAACAGCTTATTTGTTTTTTATTTTTTCACCCAGTGCTCATTGGGTGGCTACACCCTGTTCCACCATTTATGGAAAAGACAGAAATCTGAGTTCTGGGGTTCCAAATAGTAGTTCTGCCCATGGCCTGCAAACAAGGGTCAGATGAGGGACCAGCATAGCTGTGATTTTATTGATTTCAGTTTTACAGAAGTATTAAAATTGAATGCTTTGTAGAGCATCTACTTAACACAAGTCCTAGATTTTGCTGAAATTACTGCCTGTTTCTGTTCCTTTTTATGAATTCCACAGCTTGAAATATGTTCCTACTATGACATCTCTTCCCAATATGAATGTCTGGCTTGCAATGAACCTTGAAGATTTGGGTTCTGTACATTAACCCACATTCTGAGAGCAATAGCTCTTCCCAAAAGATCTCAAAGCCAACCACATGGCTAATTAGTAATAAGCAACTACTTATGCTCCTGTAAGTGTCTCTTAGATCCTTTGACAAAGAATTGTGACAGCTGTCAGAAACTCCTTAGAAAGCAGTATCAATTTAGTAAAGAATGCTGTTGGTCATTTCAAACAATGCTGTTGGTTATTTCAGTATTAGAAAGCCTGGATAATTCCCTCCCATTCACAGATCCAGTATATACTTTTCCATGTGGTTTATTTGCTTTACAAAGAAATTGCATGAAGAAGCATTAAATGCTAAGTCTGCTTGAAATTAGTGCATCCTGCTAAATATCATTCTGGTGTATCTTGATTGTGGATTAAAAGAAATGATGGGTCTATGCCAAGTTAACGCTGCTGCTGCTAACTGTCTGTAAGTACCAAAAGATTCTCGGGGGGAGACACCATGGAAAGGTGCAAAAAACCCATTCATTTTAGGAATTTATTATTTTCTTTTGTTTATAGAAAGAAATGAGGAGCATTGTTTCTGCAGAAATAAGTATTAAATAAGTACTTATTAATCAAAATCTAGAAGTGCTTATGGTTGAAAAAGCCCCAGTAGACCAGTTGAGTTGCGCAGAAAAATTGATTATGGACTAATCGGAAATAATGGGACATTTTGTCTGTACCTCCTAAATTGTTAGTTTTTGTTTTTCCCCAGGAATAGAGCTACTCTGGAACTGTGGGTGTATATGATAAAACTTTGTTTAAAAAGCATATCCCACTGAAATTCATGGCTCTAAGCTGAATAGTGGATTTCTGATTACCAGTGACATGGATTTATAAATTCATTATCTTCATTCAATCATACAAGAAAAACCTCCTAATCTCTGTGGTTCACAACTTCAGCTTTTCATTACAAACTAAGACTGATACCAAGAGCACAAAGCTAAAATTCTTGAAATAATAATATTTTGAGGGATTGCCAATAACAATGGTTTCCACTCAGATTATCAGCTTTGCCAAACATGCTAATATGTTAGCTTAGTATTTAATAAAAAGAGAATGCTTCTGTGCATGTTCCTTCATTGGAAATTTAGTTGCTTTGAAACATGATTTTGCTTGATATCTGTTCTTTTTGCAACAATTTGCCCAGTTTTATTAAAAAATGTCAAGATACTCATCTAATTGGTGGCTGTTTTTTGCTGTGCTTTGGAAAAAACTGTTTTCACATCTATTTCTTTTTTTATCTCTGAAAGCATGCAGTTGCTGTCCAAAACTTCTCCTGCATGCTACATGGAATGTGTGCATCTAAAAGCTATATTCATTAGTCCCAATAGGATACATTTGGAACCCAATAATCTTCAGAATTTCCCTAGCAAAAATTATGTGATTTGCATACACCTTTTATGTTTACCATTGCTGTATTCTCTTTCCGATACCATTAGGGAGATGTCGGTAGTTCCTCACTGCGTGGAAGAACAGAAACTCTTTATCTTTTCTACAGTCCATCTGTGTAGCATTAGATGTTTGCCTAGGCTGTGGGGACAACTGCACAGCATAGCAGAGAGCCAGCCTGAGCTAGACCAAAGATTTGTTTGGTCCAGCATCCTGCCTCTGGCAGTGCTAAAATGCCAGAGAACAAGAGCAGAACAAACTCAGCCTTCAAGGGTTTTACAAGCAGCAACACTGGATATACAGCAGGGTGATCACATCTTTTGATGGTCATGCTGTGTTTGGTGCAGCCCAGGGAGGAGTTTGGTCTCTGAGCTGCCCTGGCACACACTGCTCTATCAAACTGAGCCTGCTGCTGGTCCCTTTCTGGGTCCCACAATTTAGGAAGGACATGAAAGTCCAAGAATGCATCCAGAGGAGAGCAAAAATGGTAGTGAAAGGGCTGGAAAGAATGTTCTGTGTGAAGCACCTGCGATGTTTGGTGTTGTTTGCTTTGGAGAAAGGAGTGTGATGGGCAACCTAATTGCTCTCTGCAGCAATCTGAGGAGGAGAAATGGAGACGGAGATGCTGAACTCCTCTCCTTGGAGTCCAGTGGAGGATGCATGAGAATGATTCAAAGCTGTTCCAAGACAGGCTTAGCTTGGATGTTATGAAACCTTTCTCTACCAGACAGGAGATCTAACATTGGAAAAGGCTCCCTAGAGAGCTGATTGATATCCCAAACCTGTCGGTGTTTAGGAGACATTCAGACAATGCCCTTAATTATATGCTTTGCCTTCTGGTCAGCCCTCAGATGGTTAGACAGTTGGATTAGGTGATCGCTGTTGGTCACTTCCAAGTGAAGCAATCTATTCTAGTCTGTTCTAGTCCAACATTTTTAGCACAGGGGCTCTATGCTTTCATACAGTCTCAGTGGATTTATTTCTGAATTTACCCAGTCATTTTGTCACGTTTGGTGTAGCATTTGAATTTATCTCATACCATAGTGTATTCTATATCTTCACTACTTGCTATGTGAAGAATCAGGTCCTTCTGAATAGTCTAAATTATGCAATTGGTAACTTTATTCTTCAAGCCTGCAGTCCTCACATTTGCAGGAGAGGGAAGCAACTGATTCCTATCTATCTATTCCTATCATTATACACAGATTTTACAGATATATGCCATATCCTAATTTGGTTTGATTTGTTTGTTTGTCTGTTTTTTCTTTTAGAAGCCATTGCATATTTTAAAACCTTCTCTGAACCACTTCTGGAGGGAAAAAGAAGGCCAGTGTTGAATATGGTGTTCAGCCAAAATCACACACAATTTGACAATGAGAGCATACATTTTTTTTTAATTTAGTTCTTTCTTAATAATTCTTATCATTGATTTGCTTTTCTGACCACTACTGAGCAGTGAGTTGATAGTAACCCCAAGAGTACTTGCTGATGGCTGGAAATCCATTGTTCCATATGTGAATATAGGACTGTTTTCCCCATGTTGCTTAAACTGTCATAAAGATACTTTATTTCTCAGCAGCTTCATCAGAAATCTCAGATGTGGTTCCTTTTGTTCTATGGGCTGAAAGTCAGCTGTAGGAGAAAATCAGAGAGGAATCCTTAAGGGCACAAGAACTGAGTTTAAGCTGGTTTTATATTCTGTAACCTCCAAGGGGCATCATATTATAAAGTCTGTACTTTACATTTGGTTTTTCTCCCCTCTCAAAACTCTGAACTTCTGTTTTGCATCCATGACACTAAATGGTGCCTATGGGCAGCTGTCAATCTTTTACTGCATGTTCGTGCATTAAATTTTATGTACTGTTAGAGGTGAAATGCTGCCATTAAGAGTAAGCAGTCTGCCTTTCTAGTATAATGGATACAAAACTCTGAAAAACAAGGAAAGCAAATGAATATTTGAAAGAAACATAGGATTTAGGCTGTGTTAGCAAAATCTCTGCTGAACATTCAACCACATCCACCTACATCTCTGCTCTTTTTTAATGGCTAGGCCTTCTGAAATTGGCTCTATTTTGCATTGAACCTTGCTCTGTAGTACAGCTCTGGTGTACATGACAGATTCTGTACCTGTAATGTCAACAAATCTGGAAAATAAGCTATAGTTTTGAGGAAGACAGACACATCAAGTCACCAGGTATGTTACTAGAACTATTCCTACACTCATAAAAGTTTGGCTGCTTTATCAAAGCCCCATCCATGTCACAGGTGTGCACTTTTAAAGTGAGGGGGAAGAAGCAAAAAAGATAAAAGGAGACAAATGTTTTATTGGCTTCTGGAAGCAGACAGATTTTTGTAAAATCTCATAAATAGCTCTGTTCCTGCTGTATGGACTTACAGAAAGCTTTTTTTTTTCTATTTCTGCTTACAGACATCTGTTCACATTTTCTGGTGGGAATTCTGGGATTTAAACAGCCATCTGCTTCCTACTGTAGCAGCTCAACAACAAAGGGCATTTTCTCAACTAACAAAGAAGAATCTTTGACTAATATAAAGGCACAGTTAGGAACATATGCTACTTTTTCCTTTTAACCTTAGTCAATATATTTTTCAGTCTATTTAGATTACACCAATTTACCAAAACAAACTGAATAAAGTGTTCAACATTTCACGCAGGGAGTCGAAACTTTAAATAAAGCTGCAGGTGTGCAGCTATTGTGTGTGTCTCCATGAGCGTGTTGCCGAATTCTGCAGCTTAGCAAAGATGGAGAAATTCCCTGGGGTTGTACTACAAGTTTATTTGTTTCAACAAGATGGGGAAAATGGCTACATGGCTAGAAAGAGGACCAGACCACACATGCCTAGGAAGCAGAAGGCACCTGGGAGCTGTGTAGCTGTCTGTGTCCTGTTTCCCTTTAGTCTCACTGGTAGCATGCAGTAAGAGGCTTGTAGGGCCAGGCAGTTTCTGACATGTGAGCTTGTCTCTGCAATAATCAGACTAGACAACCTTTACTGTAGGTTTATGGGCAATATGTTGTGTATTAACTACCTGTAAGTGGTACATATTAAATATAATATTCAAAAGGTCAGCCTTCCCTCCTTTCCCCTCCCCCTGTGAGGGCATTCCAAGTATTATTGACAGTACTTTGTATTATGTGAATAATCATATTACATTTCCAAGATATAATCTATCCCTGAGCCATAAAGAAGATCTTCAAGGATTAATTCTGGGACAGATCTCCATTCAAAGTAAGTAGCATGTGCATTATATATACTTAATGAATGGAAATGAAGCTGTAAGTTACTGTCAGTACAGAGGAGATTAAAGCAGAGAAGAGATAAAATGACCCAGCAGAACTTAGAGTGATATAAAGGGGATATAATACAAGGTCACAAACAAGAATTTCTGCCATACAGCAGGCATTTCTAAAATAGAATCTATGTCTGTACTCATTAAATCATTCTGATTCTGGAATGAAATTTTAAGTTGCACCCAGACATGTTTTTCCACTGGTCACATACAGGACATCTGTGACCCTTCTGATGTAATGTATGTTGATTTTGTTACTGCACTTGGGAAAGATATATTCCAACAAACTAGAGTAGAGATAAAAGGCTAGTCAGAAGAGTGGACACTCTTACTTACAGGCAAGACTTAAAATCATGTAATCACTGGCTAACAGGAGGTTAAGAAGACATGGTCATACTCTCAATATATTCAGTGGGGAACAAGCAGTAGGAAGAGTAAACTGTGAAGTAGTCAGGAAGGTGATGTTGGCAGAAGAGCAATAGATGTAAACCAGCTATGAAAGCAAATTTAAAAGGATATTTCATTCTGGATTAATTTTTTAGTGAGAGTAGTATAAACAAGAACCAACAACCTTCAGAGAGACTTCAATGAGTTTACGAATGGATTAAATAATATATGTTATTACAATGACCCAGAGTGGTTCCCCATCAGAATTTGGGGGTGGTGTCACTCCTGCTCTACTGTGATATGGAGAAAGATATGGAGAAAGACTGGGAAATAGTTTTTGATGGACTTGCCTTGAGACCATCAAGATACAGCAGTTGTTGTGAAGTTCTCCACCATAGTTTTCAACATTTCTCTCACCATCTTTTCTTTTCTTTCCTTCCTTTTATTTTATTTTTTTTAATGTTTTTGTAGGCTCCATTTGCAGTTACATCTCTTCTCTCCAACAAACATTGCAAGACTTTTTTGGAATGTATCTCCTCTCCTCCCTGAACCTGTTCCTCTTATCCAAGATCACAAAACTAGGTTCTTGCCACATTAAATCTTATACTTGTGTTGCTTTCAACTATACTTAGTGTTTGTTCAAAAAATGAAATTAATCCCATCTTAGTATACCAAATTTTAAAATGTATAAATTTGTGATGTTACTGAGGACAAAACCTCCACAGTCCACCCATTTTCTGGACTTGACTTTGGCAAACAAAATCCAATAGAGAATCTTGAAATGCAGTGAAAATTCTGTAAATGAAGAGAACTTTCTACTTCTTTCTACTTTCTCACTAGTTTCAGTCAGTCTGCTTTTATGGACTGCTAGTGGGTCACAAAGATTAAAGAGCCATGGCCAGCCTTATATGAAAGGTCAATGGAAGAAAAATTATTTTCTTTGTTCTCAAACTACCCATATGCAGGTCACAGAATTGAGCTTTATGTTGTATCTCCAAATCATCCCATTGCTGGAAATTTCTACATTTTTTCCAGATTGACTTCAGTTATGGTGACATCAGTTCTACCACAATTAGAGGACCACCTAAGAGAAGAGATATGCCTATTCTGCTTGGGAATGGGCACATAGCCTGGAGTTCTGGAAGCAGCTATTGGCTTTTGAGAAGTTAGCTGGGATTTTATGAGCCCTTCAAAGACCTGCTGTTTTCTTACCAACAAGACCACCTAGAAATAATAATTAAATTTTAGCTCTTGGCCTCTTATTCAAAAATTATCTTTCTCTCTGCCCACTAAAAACCTTATGAAAGTACTGTATCATGGCAAGTGGAACAGCTTGTCAGTCAGAAGAATGTTCACGCTAGAGTCACTTAAAATTAGTGGATGTTGGCCAGAGGGTCTTGAGACACCCTTTTCCCACTGGTATTTGAGATGGTAGATTAGGTACATCCCCTGTCTAGGTACATCTTTTTGGTGCTGGGCCAGGGGAGAGGAAATGAGAAAAGTGACCTTTTTACTGCACACACAAGAAACGAAAATATTTAGCAGGGAAATGGTATGCATCTGTTTCAATAGGCAAAACAAGACAATTGAAATGGAAAACAATAAAAGGCCACAAGAATTAAAAGTACTATCAGATGAGACTAATCCAAGATGCTGCTGGGATCCATGTACATGCACACAGACCCTTACACTGAATTCGGAGAGGTTACTTGAGATTAATTGTCATTTCAAAACCAATAAAGTTGTCCATGCAAATCCACATTTAATATCCTACTGAGATGCATTTAAAACCCATTAGCAAGATAATATTCATATGCCTTATAGAAAGGACATGAAAAGAGTAGATTTTTAAAGAGATGAATCTTCACCAGTTTTACTGGGATCTTGTCTAAGGAAGGACAGAAAAACCATTTCACTATCTCTGTCAGTACTGGCAAATGGAGCCAAGGGGCCAATCTGCTTTGGCAATCAGGTCTTGGCAAAGAGGCAAGCTTTTGATTCCTTCATCTCAAGGAATTCCTCTCAAGCTGCTGCCCCTACCCAGTTAAACAGGTTGTTTGCAGTGGAAGCCCATTTACTCAGCTTTCCAGGGCTGGAACAGACTATTCAAGGTCTGTCTCAGGAACAGTTCAGAGTGTGAGGTCACACTTCTTCATTTGGTTGTGCCTGAATGCTTCCTATTACATCCTGCTGAAATGTTTCAGGCCTGATCCATTGGTGGTGACCAGAATATTTTCTAAGTCTAACAAAGGGAGGTTTGATTCTCTCTGATTGGTTTATCTTTGATGCATCAAATCAATAGAAGAGGGAGAGTCTCTTACACTTTAACCAGTTTTTTGCTATCACAAGAAGATTTACTTATCTCTCTAAACCCAAAGACTGTATGTTTTTCAGTATATCAGTTGGTATCCTCTGTTTCTAACTACAGCAATCAAATTCTATGTAACAGAACAGGTTTTTGTAACTGATTTCCCTATTATGTTCTTGTGTTCCTTCAGTATTTTTAATTGTGGTGCTCTCTCAATGTTATGATCTCATTTGATTTATATAACCAGCATTCTTGCCCCACCACTTTTTTAACATTTCTCTGAGAGAGACTTATTTAATGTGTTTGGATGCCTCTTTTTCAATTGTTCTTGCTCTTGTGAGTTTTTGACATATGAAGTAAACCAACCTTCCTTCAACTGTACTAAAGCCAACTTCAGAAACAATCTGAATGAAAGTGCAAAGAGAAAATTTAGTGTTATAACTTCACACTGAAAAATATAGTTGGGTTACTACGGGAATGAAAAACATGCCCTCTACACCAGAGCTGCACGAAAAATGGTATATATGGTTGTTTTTCTCTTTGACCACTCAATTCAAACTCAAAAATGGAATCCTACAAAGCAAAACTGAAATTGTGCTTAGAAGAGTACCATTCCAATCCTGAGAGCTGGAAGGAAAACAAGAGAAACAGAGCTAACTCCTTGAAATCTGGAGAGGGGAGGAAGTTCTCTCTATACTTTTCCTGTAGCCCAGAATTACAGGAATTGTGCAGAGGAATGAGCACCATTGCTGTGGGTGAGATAGTCTTTATTTCAAGAGTTTCACTTAATTTAATGCCAATTAACAAACTTCAATTTACTGATTTGGGTACTGAAAAAACCAAGAAGATAAACAATTAAACATTTACTGAAACATCTTTCTTCTCACTTCCCCAGGCTCCGTTTCAGTCCAGTACCTCTCCTCCTCCCTTTCTAGTCTCAATTCCTCTTGTTTTTACAGTGAGTTATGTTCAGTTCCCTCTCAATTCCCTCTGTGAGGCAACAAGTGGTGCTGGAGGCTGGAATCAGTGCATAATGGTTTCTATCAGCTGCTTCTTCCTCCTTACTCTATTTCACCTCCACTGCTCCACACACCTTACGTAAAAAACACAGAACCTGAGAGGTCACAACAGTTTGAATAAATACCCATTACAAACTCCACCTTTTGTTTTTAAACAATAGACTACATAATAACACAGATTTGCATTGCAAACTTATGGCTTTCTCTGTGCAAGACTCTCAGCCTAGAACACTACGGCAGTTTCATTACGCATGCATTACAAATTCCACACTTTATCACTGCAAGGGGAGATCTCCTTTGCAGGAACAAGAGGATTCAGCCATCACTGATGACAAGGTTATCTGGCTTTTGCAGGGCAGCTTTTATGAGGGGAGCAGCCCCCACGTTATGCAGATCAATGTTTTCTTAAAAACTCATCTCTATCCCAGCAGCATCACTTTGGTTGTGTTCAGGGAGACTGTAGATCTCTCATCCCAACTAAAAAGAAATAGGACAAAAAGAAACAGCTTCAAGTTGTGCCAGGGAAAGTTTAGATGGAATATTAGGGAATGGGATTGCCCTCGGCCCATTGTGTGTGGGCTGTGGCCCCTCAGGGCTGCCCTGGCCCCAGTGCATGGTCCTTCTCTCCTCATGCTCCTGTCCATGTGCTTAGCTGGCCTGTCTGCCTGGTGCAGGTTCTGAAGTGGGTTTGATCAGCCAAAGAACTGTCTGCAGCTGACTTCAAGAGGCACAAGGCAGCACACAGCCACCCCCTGCCCCAGTGTACCCCATTGGGACCAAGGAGAGCCAAACTCAAATGTCTGGAGAGTATTCTGTGGGCCATGGAATGGGCTGTTCTATAGCAGGGCTCTGGATAGGGGACAGTTTTCTACTGGCAGCAAACACTGGCCAACTCATCACTGGAGGGATGGTGAGCCCAATAGGGTGTCCTTGGTCACTACAGCTGGAAGAGTCTCTTCCATGCTCCAGAGAACCTTCCTGTGATGTGACAGAAACTGAGGGAATGACGAGGGAAGCTTTGGGAGCCCTTGGTCACGTCACGGTGGTGCAGCCTGAGGCACAGAAGGTAAAGCACTATGTAGATGACTGTGCATGCAGCCATTTCAGTTCAAAGGTCTGGTGGAATGAAAAGGAAACAGCCAGCAATAAAAGGATTGGGGGAACATTAATCTTTTCCTCAAATCTACATTTGTCTTTTTCTTCTGCAGTTTCATAAAATTATTTTTGTTAAAGTTTTTAGATGGCAAGATACTTTTTCTCACTAAGCCTATTTGTTGTTGGTGGCTCCTAAGTGATTCCCAAGCTGAGTGCTCCTTGCAGACTGCAACACAGATTGCAGAGTAGTCCTGAGCAATTTCATTCCCCACCCTGACTCTTTGGGAGGCAATGACAAACTGCTGTCTTAACTTGGCTGTCAACAAAATTGGATCCTTACTTACCAAGAGTGATGTAGTCTTTTAGGCTGCAGTCTTATTGATCCTATTAGCTTTCTTAGCATTTCATGAATATTTATGGCAACATACCAGCTGCACAGTTTACTGGTTCCCTTAGAGAGAAAGTTGTATTAAATTGGACATAGTTCAGTGACTTAAAGGCATCAAATATTCTCAAAGCTCCTGAGCGATGCATCCCAACAAAGAGGAAGTCAGGCAAAAATGCCAGGAGGAACAAGGAGCTCTTGAAGCAGCTCCATCTCAAAAAGGAAACCTGCAAGGGCTGCCTACACAGAAGTTGGCCAAGCAGTCAGGGATCAGGTTAGTTAAGCTAAAGCACTGATAAAATTGTATCTGGTCAGGGACATAAAGGGCAACAAGAAATGCTTTTATAGTGATTAAATGAAGACTAGGGAAAATGTTGGTTCTCTCTGGAAGGAAATGGGAGACTTGGTTGCCCAGGACATGGAGAAAGCTGAAGTACTCCGTGACTTTTTTACCAGGCTTCACTGGCAAGTGCTCTAGCCACACTCTCCTGCTACTTTCCAAAGACAAAGGCTGGGACAGGGAGAATTAACTAGCTGATGTAGGAAAAAAAACTTGATTTGAGACTGCCTAAGGAGCCTGAAAGTGCACACTGCATCTGATGAAATAAATTAATGGATCCTGAGGAAAGTGGTGAAAAAAGTGGCTATGCACCATATTTGAGAAGTTGTGGTAATTTGGTGAAGTTCCCACTGACTAGGAAAGGAGAAACAACCCTAATTTTTAAAAAGGGAACTACAGGCGCAGTTAGTTTCACCTTGGAGCCTAGCAAGATCATGGAGCAGATCCTCCTGGAAACTGTGCTGAGGCACATCAGGAGGTGATTCGTGACTGCTAGCATGGCTTCACTAAGCAAATGGTATCTGACAAATTTGGTGGCCTTCTATGATGGGGTTATGGAGGAGTTGTTGCTGCCCCATCCCTCAAAATGTCCAAGGCCAGGGGTGCTGCACAACCTGGTCTAGTGCAAAAGGTGCTGCTCTAAGGTCCCTCCAACCAAAATCATCCTATGATTATGATTCTGTGTTTTAAAACTCATGTATTTATGGTATATTAATCTCCAAGTAAATATACAAGTTGTATGCTTTAGCACCTCCTCCTTTCTTTTTTCAGCTAAGCAGGTTGTCTAGAAGTGGACTCGATCTCAATCTTAGTCCAATTCTGATTTCCTTAGTGAAAAGAAATTATGCTTTCTATAGGGACTCTCCAAGGTTTGGAATTGCAATGGATTTTAAGCCTGCTGCAGGTTTTTGCTACTGTTGGTATAGATCTTTAATCCTGTTATCTTTTTTTCCTGAGAAGTTCAGTTGCTTCAAGTCTCATGGCAAGAACCAAAGAGAGACAATATCCTTAAACAGATGAGGAAATGCCACATGTAGCTGACTGAGGGCAAGGATTGTGAATGCATCTCAAAACCATTCCTGCACACTCCTCATCCTTGTGCCTTTTAGAGTTTGAATCACCAGCACCAAATGGAAGGGTTCTCCATGTATGCAGCGCTTGGATTAATATGCCCTTCTCAACTGCTTGCTTGATTTGCATGCAGCTTTAGAAGATAATGTAACTTCTAATACATGTAAGCTGCGGACTGAAGTTTGAAAAGGGTGTCAAACAGACTTCAAGCTGTAATTCAGATGTCCTTTCTGGTACACTGCAGAGATAGCAACAGCAGCTCTCAGTATCTGAACTGCAGTGGCCTTCTATGTTAGACTCACCCTTGTGGCTATGTGAACACCCCCTCCCATCAGTAATTTTTGCTGGGGTGTCTCTTGCAGACAAGTTTCTGCCACAGATGGTGCTGAGGCATTGTTTTTTGAATCTTACTTCGGAGATTTTTTGTTTGCTGTCAGAATCTTCTGAATAACTACTGGGGCTGAGCTGAAATGATTAAAATGGAACAATTAAAAAGAAGGGATAGCAGAGAATGCAGCCACAGAAGCCAGTCTGATACTGCAGTGGTTTCACAGCTGACTGCATAACTGGATATCTGACACAACAAATGTTGCTTTGAGCTCTGTTCTCTGCTGAGCCATGGCAGTGATTCCATGGAGGCTTTCTTGTGGGTTATTATTATTAAAGACTTCTGATTAGAAAATTAAACCAGTGATATTCTGGCTACTCAGAATGTGTCTTTGCAGAAAGGAAGGAAATAACAAGGTGAAGACCAACAGGGAGGGGTAAGAGTCTTGGGACTGCTGTGATGGTAGTTTCTGAGCAAGCACATGAAATTTGTCATTCTCCTGCCCCATAAGAGGCTGAAATCCTAAAAGGCAGAGAATTTTGAGAGTGTCTGTCAAGTCTATATTTCACAGATTAAAAGTGGAAAAAAGAAAAGGAGGGAAAAATGAAACAAAAATAAGAAGAAATGGACACATGTCTTTCTGGGGAACCAAGTTTACAGCTTCTGCTAGTAAATATGCCGAACTCTCCCAATTAAAATAAAATTTTGCAAAATTCCTGTATAACTATACAAAATATTTAGGCTAATAGAAGGGAATTCAGCACAGAGGCTGGAGGAAATATTAGTCAGGGAAGATGAGAGAGCTAGAGGTGATGGTGTATGTTGGTGCTCTGAAAGAACATTAAAGAAGCAGGCACTGCCAATCAGTTTAAAATGGAAGAGAAAAACATGAAGAATCAATGTATTTTATTTTACTTAGTTTTACTTCAGGGTTATGAGAAATAGATTTTAATTTCTCCTTTCAGAGGTCACAGTGTATTATTAGTTTTGATGAGAATACAGGCCCAGGCATGGAAACATTTATGCTTATCCTCTGTTAACAGATATTATGGGGACTTTTCTGTGGACTGCTGCAGAATATAGTGATGCCAGTCACAATCTCCCACTGTATCACCACAAATAAAAACCCCAGGATACTTTCTAACCCTAATAGATAGCAGCTTACATGCACTATTGTATGAGATACTGCAGCACTGTTTTGATATTAAGATGAAATAATGAGAAATAATGGAGCTATAAACCAGAAAAAATACTTTCTGTCAGCCTAGTGCAGAAAAGCACATTAGAGACAGAACAAAAGCTGTCATTTTATAGGGGAAACAACTCAATGTTATTTTTATTTCTTTTGTAGGGAAGTAGGTGATTGTGCTCAGTTTGCCCTGTTTTAAGTCATTATTGCCTTTGCACCTACTCTTAATTATGTATTTGGAACCTCTGAATCTATCTGAAACTGTCCCTTCCATTAGTGGTGGCTGGAACTTGTACCTCTTTCACAGTAATCCTACTTCAGTGTTAACTCAAAAAGGATTTTGTGCTTTTGGCAGCGGAGATATGGATAAATTTGTCAAAGGCAGAATGTTAGTAGTTTAGAGTGTCTGTCTTGTCAGATGGTGGCCTGCTCCTAACCTGAGTACAGTACAGTGAGTACCTGAGAGAGTAATGTAGTCATGTCTTCTGTCACACACACATACATAAATCACAAAAGGACATATGGGCAAAATGGTGTGAGGAGAAGCTTTAGAAAGCTGTTTCAAAGTAATATCACAGGCAATCCATCAGTTGCTGGAGTTATTTAAGGGAGTGATGACATGAATGTTGCATTTGGCTTCTGGTCTTCTAATGCAAGCTCCTTTAGACAGACTTTAACCTTCCTTTTCAGTGTGTGTATTTATGTGTGTTTTGCTCTTCTTCTACAGTGACTTGGAGAGTTGTTTCCTTCACAGGAATGGCAGTAACTGCTTCACTCCAAAAAGCCTAAATGGAAGATCCATTGCCATGAGATTTTGGACCCAGATACATGATGCTAGAAACATCAGATTGCAGGAGGGGAGAAGGTGCTCAGAACCTTTGTTAAGAAAGTATATTCCAGGGATTCATAAACTAGGTGTGCAAAATAATCCCTTTTATGAAAAAGTAGGCTTCATTTGGAAAACCTTGCCAGATGGAGCACAGGGAGAGTGAAGTCCCACTTTTCCTGTATTGTGAAATAGACTGAGGCAGCAGAGAAGAGCTCTTTACCTAGACAAAGAGACCACTGGCACTGCACTTAAGGCAGCTTTTTTCTTTCAATTTTGCTGGCAAAACCAAAGCAGGAGAGCCCTGAGGAACTAAATCATGGAGAATGATGCAGACTGTCACAAGCTCAGACTGTCTTAGTGACCTGCAGACCTTGGGAGTGCCGCACTCTGCGGAACAGGAAGGACACAATCTGCCTCCTGGCAAACTTCCAAGTCTGTCCCATGTGGTTCTGATTTTTATTTGGAAAATACTGGAATACCAACTAGTGTTCTTGTGGAGAGACAGAATGTAAGAGAATAGTGCAGAAGGCAATCTCACCCCTGAGGAGTTGCAGCTGTACTAATCACCAAAGATTAGGAGCAGGCCTGCCCTTAACAGGCCACAGCTGTGTCCAAAGAGGATGAGTGCTGCAAAAGAGGGGTTAGCTGGCTGAGAAGGGATCTGGTGTTTGTTGGTTGCTTTGTGAAGAAGGAGGGGTCAGTGCTATGAGGAGCGGCCTGTGAGAAATCACTAAGAAGTTATGGAGCTTTTGCAATAAGATGACAACATATTCTCTATTTTGGAAGCAGTCTTGTGGTGCCTGACATTTTTTTCCCTAGGGTTTTTATTCTCTCAAATCTTCTGTAATTTTAACTGTTTGGGTTATGGAATCTGGATAGGGACTCTCTTGCTGAGTGAAGCAGTCCAGAGATTTGAGTCAGACCAAAACACTTTAAAATGGTAGGCAGTTCCATGGGGTTTTGAGGGGATTTGAGGTCCTTTAGCTTTTCTTGGGAGGATTTAGCATCTGTCAATTGTACTTGAAGCCACAGTTGTTCTAGCAAGGGCTGTCCTTAATGGCAGAACAAGCTGGTGGATATGTGTGTCAATTCAGCATTTCCTTAGGGCTCTCTCTTTGTAAGAACACAGTCTGTTGAAAAAAATAGCCAAAGTAGCTCATCCAGATGACATGCTTAGTGTGGACAAAACCATAATCCAGTGAGGATTTGAGTTTTGCTCTTGGGGACCATCTTGGGGAAGGGTAAACCATTCTTTCCTATGGAAGCTTAAGCTTTCACCTGATTATTACCAGGGATAATTAAGATGATGGTCAATTGCACCTTAGTGGCACCTATCTATCTATCATGAAGCTTTCCCCTCTGACATCTTTTAATGTATTTTGTAATGCCTTTTTTTTCTCTTTTGAAGTGATTTATTGCACCCTTCACAACACAACCATCTCATCATGGAGTTTAGTTGTTATTGTGTAACTTGAGCTGTCAGTAGGGTGACACAATTAATGTGTAGTTCCTTCACTGTTTTGTTAAAGGTAAACCCTGGAAAATGTGTGGATTTTCTCTTAAGGCCAGCACATTGTTTTCCCCAGCCTAAGTTTTAGAGTATTATAATGCTTTTAAGTGCTTCAGAATTCACAGATGATGGTAGAAACAAGGCTTGGTAGGTAGCTGATGAAGAGTAGCTTTTTCCCTGTGACCTTCCTACCTTCCTTTCCCCTTTCCTTCACAGCAGCTTTTACTATACAGAGTTTTTATACATCTTTATATGGATCTTCTGTTCTAGGGAAGTACTTTTTCAATAAATATGAGCTGGAGTAGCAATATTTCTAGACAGGGATTATTAGCTAATGGATAAAGCACCAGTCTGAAATTCAAGTAACAGAAAGTGGTTTAAAGTGGGACTTTACAATGGAAGTGGTAAAAAAAGATTGTTTTCCTTATTGATTGTGTTTGATTTTAGACAAGGAGTGCTCGGTTTTAAAACAGAGGAAGGAAATGTGTGAATCAGTCATCCCAAGTACTCCCTTTGGGACCCAGAGGCCAAACTGGTGCATTAATTTATGAACATTACCAACACCAGAAATTTCCATTGGCAAGTTATGTAGCTTGTGTCTCTCACCAATACAGCCCTGATTATTCAAATGGAAAACCAAACCTCTGGGGTATAGGTGGCTTTATCCATGGTATCTATTTATTCTGTGTTCTATCCTTTCACATTTTAAAGAATTAGTTGTCTAGAGCCCTGGGCAAAGAAAGAGATCAAAAAGGATGCACATTGTATTCCTGAACTGGGACTCCTGATTACTTAAGTAGCTGCTGCAGGTACTTATCAAGTTTAAATTACTGCTGAAAGGCTATCTTGAATGCAGCTAGGGGGTTGTTAAAATGTGCTAATGGCTTATGGTTTTCATTGTGGGGCACCAAGGTGGATGGCTTCAGTTCCCATGACCTACATTATGTCCTGTGCAGGTGCAGAGGAGACAGAAGAAATTTTCATTTTAATATAATTTATTTGAGCTAGAGCTTAAGCTAAGGCCTTAAAAATACTTCAGTGGTCTCTTTGTGTAAAAGATGGCCTGTGAAGGGCAGCTGTTAACTGTTCACACATGGGAAGGCCTGGCAGGCTGGAATAACCTGTTTTCAAGTTGTGCCCTGTTACACCTGTGATCACGACTGTGAGTCTGCACTGATGGACTTAATTGTCTTCAGTGGGACTGGGGCTTATGGAGAGTAGTTTGGCTCAGCAGGTGAAACCAAGGCGATGTGCTAATGTGTCAGACTTAATATATTCAAACAAGCAAGCCATGCTTTCCTTACCTGTGGCTGTGTTGGCTTTGCAGTGTTTGGGAGCAGGAAAACTCTTTGATGAGTTCAGCAAAGATGACTCTGAGTGTTTGTGGGAAGTGAGTCTGCCCGGTGAGCAGGTGCCACCTTTACACAGTGTAAATGTCTTGCATGGAGACTGAGGGGTGGGTTTGCTGAAGGGGAAGGTACAGCTAGATGATCAGACTGCTTCAGAGTTTGTGCCTGTACTGCGTTTTGCAGCTGCAGGCATGGGAATACGCAGCCTGCTGACCCTTTGAGAGGGTGAGAGCTCCTCTCTGCGTATCACTAAATTCTCTTGGTCTTGGTGCTTGCGCATGTGACATTAGATTAGCTCAGAGTAGAAGTGTATGGGTGGTGTCAGCTGTTGTGACTGCAAAAGGACAGGTAATGTATGAATTTATTGAGTTTAGAGGTTCTAAAGGTTTCAATTTGTTCAAAGTAGAGGTTCTTTTGGACAGAGCTCTGAGCTGAGTTTAGAATGAAGCCTGGCTGGAAGGGCTGTCTATGAGCTTACTTGGAAGAAGGCAGGAGGGTAATGATTTTAATCTGTTTTGATGGAAAAGATGTTGATAAATCAAGGTTAAAAGATAGTTTGATGTAGAATGCAAATAACTTCATGATGTTACAAAGACTCCAAACTACCATATCTGGAAGTGTATGTGTAATCAAGTAATTGTTGGGGTTTTTTGTTTTTATTTGGTAATAAAGAAATTTCATTAGAAAATGTCCTTTTTTTGACCTCTCTTTTGAAAGTCCTATCAGCTGGCTTGATGCAGAATCCATTTTATTCTGTGTTGCCATTTCTTGAAAGCTATCTTTGTAGCAGGAAAGACTGTTCTCTGCTAGAGGTGATGTAACAGGTGATGGCTGTAGAGGTGAGAGGATGTGGTCTGCTAACAGTGATTTCTGTAGCATACTCAGTGGTATTTGGAGGGCAAAAATAGAGTAGGGACAGAGTTCCTTGCCTTTCTTCTTAAAAATAGTTATTTCCCAAATCCTCTGTTTGTGAATATACTGTTCATTCAAAAACACTCTGGAAATGTTATAACTGAAATAATGATTCCTTTTTTTCTTTTCGTCAGTTAAATAATAAACCTTAGACTGAGAAACCCTTATGGGAGCAGGGTAATGGGGCTTACCAGATGGATCTGGCACCAGGAATAATAATCACTTTGTGAATGGACACAGTGGATAAAAAAAGAAATGATAGAAGCCCTTTCCTATCAAAACCAAGGTATGTATGGATAGGAAGGTGTTCCTCCTTCTCTGTAGAGTAGCCTGGCCAGTTTGAACTGGAAAAGAAGGTTCATAATGGTTCATAATTTGGATTCATAGCTCTTCAAGATGCTGGTGGTGAGGCTGATTTGGTCGCCTAATAGTGGGGGCATTGACTTGGAAGAACAAAAATGAGTGCCTGATTTTTAAAACTTGAGAGATTGCCTAGTTCAAAGGTCACAGATCAGAGTCTTGACACTAAAGTTTGAAGTTTGACACTTCCTGGTCTGATAATGACCTGTACTGACTATTTCTTGTATTAAAGGAACATAGATATGGCTAATTCTACAGAATGCGCTGAGGAAAAGAGATTTGATGTGGTTAAGCTTCAGATTTGCTGTCATTGAGTCATAGGTCTGTAAACTGGATCATAGTTTTGTTAAACTACTACTGATGGTTTCTGTAGATTTTCTAAGAATCGGTCTGTAGCTGTCTCCTCTCAGTCCATGCTGAAGATCATTTGCTCTCCTTTGCACTGAAACAGCAGAGTGCTCAGGCAAGCAGACAGCAATTCACTCAGTGTGTTGCCAAAGTTCCTGTGCAGTTTGCAGCTTTTGCTGCACAAAGGAAAAGTTCCATCTTCAATGCCTACCTGACACAACCTTTGTGTTCTGGTCAAAGGAGGTTTTCAGGTGTTGTAGGAAGAGAACAGAAACTCTGTAAAGGTAAAGGCTGGGAGCAATGGTCTGAAAACTAAGGCTCAGGTTCTAACTTAAATGGTAATTTGTCTTGCAGGGTGAGTTTGCCTCATGTTAGTTAATTCAGAGTCCTGCTGCATGTCTGGGATGTGGAGTTCAACGTAGATGAATAATAAATGAATGTAAGAATGTTAAATTCAGAAGTTAATTTTAACAGCATCACATGCATTAATGACAGCAGAAAAAAAATGCATGTGAGTTTAGATTCTGCAGAGCTGTGACAGGGATTTTATGTGAATCCCCAGAACTTGTAAAAGTTTAACTTAGATGGTGCTCTTGCATACTCTACTCCCTAATTTTTATGTTCTGGGCTGAGATAAAAGGAGTTTGACATGGTTTTTTTTTAACTCTAGTACTCTGAGATCTGTGATATACATGTGTGTTAGCTTTAAATTAACTAGTCTGAATATGGCTAACAATTTAGCTATGAGATTATTCAGATACGTACAGTACTTTTATAAATTGATTTGTGGATTGCTTTTGTGAAATTTAGTAGGATTGTTTTTCCTGTGCTCTCTGCCTAATCTGAGTTATCAAATTGAACATCATGAATCTGGTTAAATGTCTAAAACTTAAGGAGGATAATATTATGTGCCGCAGACATCTTTTCGTGAAAAATTCTTTCCTTAGGATTTTTCCTCCTGAGAAGCTAAAGAGGCCTCAGGAACAAAATGTAAACAATGGTTATCTGCTGCTGTGGAATGCAACAGGTGGATCTGTGGTTGGCTTATGTTGGTTTGTTTGTAATTAATGGCCAGTCACGGTCAGCTGGCTTGGACTCTGTCTGAGACAGCAGCTTTGTTATCCTTCTTGCTTTTTTATTCTTAGCTGGCCTTCTGATGAAACCTTTTCTTCTATTCTTTTAGTATAATTTTAATGTAATAGATATAATAAAATGATAAATCAAGCCTTCTGAAACATGGAGTCAAAATTCTCATCTCTTTCCTCATCCAAGAACCCCTGTGAATACCATCACAATTATGTAGCTTAAATTTTGTGGGGAGAGATCTCTTCACGCCTGTAGCCTCTCCATGTCTCCAGCCCCAACATCTGGTTGATATTCCTAGAACTTTGCCTGTTGTTTCTTAAAGCAAGGATTGCTAGAGTAGGGAGCTTTTCCTTTGTGATTGCATCCTTTGTTAGTCCCTCATCATGAATCATTCTTGGGCATTTGTATACCTGTCAATTTCTGAAAGTGATTGTTTATAAGTTATATATAGAGAGTACAAAAACACTATGGAGAAGCTGTTTTGAACAAACGTCTATGAGCAAAGGGCACTTTGTTGTTGGGTCTGTGGCAGCTGTGTAGGAGTACCTCTCCAAGGCACTGTTTGGCTCTGGGAAGTGGTTGGTTCAGTGATGCTTCATGGAATGTAGATTACAAAGGAGAAGTTAAAGGCAGGAGAGGAATTGTCTTGCAGGCTGGGAGCTACTTTTTATCCTGTTCTTGTAACTCTGTGAGCAGTCCTAGAGCCTTTTGGCTGCAGCAGAACCATCACTGTTCCCCTCAAACCAGACTCAGTATGTGGATGGGATTTGCAAATTGATTGTTCGCTGCTTTTTAATAAGTTGCTTCTTTGCTGTAATTTAGATCTCATGTTTTTAAGAAAAACTGGAGAAATCAATTTTGTTTTTTCTATGTTTCATACATCTTTATTTATGCTACCAGCCACACTTGAAACAATCAAAAGTATCTTATTACTTGCCTTTTGTATCAATTACTGTTGGAAGAATGTTGGTGTGAAAAATGTGTGGATTGCACCAAAAACAATAGCTGTTGACTCTTATCTGATTTTCAGAATCTATGGCCCTGTGTATAACGGTTTTATCAGTAATATAAGTGGAACACATTTGTACCCAAGATGGTCCTGTTTTGAGAGAAAAAGTTTGCATATTCAGTGGATACATAGGACTTCTTTATGTTAATTTACAACACCTCTATGGAAGTTGGAAAAAAAAATTATAAGTGGTGACATGTATAAATCTCAGATCATAACTAGTTTTATTCTACTGTTAAGAAAAGTCAGGATGGAGTGATCACATGATAATAGAAAACATGAGAAGGAAATTGTCTCACTCATTTGTATACTGAAGCAGCATACTTTGCTTGGAGATTGTCTATGTAGAGCAAAGTTTGAGTTCAGCAGTACAAGGGACAGGAAATCTGTGATGTTGCCGAACAAAACTTATAAAAAGACCTCAAGAGATACTAATGAACAAAGCAGTGAATACCAGAGACTACTAAAAAGGGATCTTCGTGACAGCCTCTGTGGACCATGAATGACAATATCAAAGGCTTCTGTCTAGACATTTTTCCTTTTTATTCTGTTCTGTGAATGTTTTTCAAGGGTATGACTGTCAAATTTTCAGTTATTCCTTGTAATGAGAGGGTTTTGGGTTCCCATTCAGACACAATTCTATTTACTAACTGAGCAAGCAAGTTTCTCACTTTTTGGGCCTGATGGCTATATGTTTCTGCTGTTAGTATGTGTTCTGTTTAATGATGTTTGGAAGATATAGGCAGCTGTAATTCTGAGACCTTAATTTCATTATTGTATGGAACAGGTGGCCTGTGTGACTTGAGGTACTGTGAGGACTTAAAAAGGCCACAGGAGGACTTTGCCATGAGATAAGCGCAGCAGGGAGCGATAGGATGGCATCAACACCAGGCCTGGCAGAGGTGAGATCTAGCTAGCACATTCTGTGTAATGCATCCAAACAAAAATTCCACTGCAGCACACTGTAAAGGAACAACCACCTGTAGTCCTGACACAGGTCCAAAGAAAGGTCACACCAAGTTATGGGACAGATGGCATCTGCAACCACAGAACACTGTCTCTGCCCTGACCCTTTCCTGCAAAATGTCTCTGTGGGTACCTGCAACTTGCATGGTAAGTCATTGTGAGAGCAATCTCAGGTAAACCTGGACAATAATACCACCTTTATCTTACCTCAGACCTAGGAGAGGTGAGCAAACCTGGGGGACAACAATGTATTCCTTATAATGGACACAAAAATATGGAGTTTAGGGGGCACAAGGAAAGTCAGCTCAGCAACTGTGCAGAAATCAGCTCCTACTCGGTAAAAGTTAATTTCAGCAGGGAGAAGCTGGACCACCAACTCATGGCACACTGACCTAAGAAATCACTGAATCAAAAAAAAGAGAAACACTGTGGGCTAATTAGCATGAGAAGCAAGGAAATCATTTAGCCAATAGAATAAGAGAACTGTGTAGCCAGTGAGCAATAACTGCTTTTTTTGCAAAAATGTATAAATAGATAAGTTTGGAACAGTCTTGGGACCTCACTACCACTGGGAATCCCATGGTGAAAAACGGTGAGTGGAATGCTCCTGGATCCGCCAGTAGTGACCATATTCGGCTTGATCTCTCTCTGCCCTTCCCCATCTATCTGTCTCACATTTAATTTAAATAAATCTGTATTACTGACTTTGGTATACGGTGTTGTTTGTGCTTTAATTTGGGCAGAGATCACTTAGATCATAACAGGAACTGAAAGAAAACATAATTTTGGAGACTAAAAATATGCATTATTTAACTGGGATTGCAGTGTTGTCCTTTGGACTTGAATTCAAATTCTCTTTCTAAAGAGGAGTTGGACAATCCTGCCTATTTAATAACCTGGACTACTTATTTTCCCAAATAGTGATGGTAAGAAAAAAAGGTAATGAAAAAATATAAATTTGCAGTTACCATCAATCATGAAGTAGGTATATTGGGTGATATGTTATTATTCAACTATTAAATACAATATGGCATCTTGTTTTGAGACATATCAGTGGTCTGTAAAATGAGGCATGTGCAAGATGGGATGTGGGAGGAGATACTGGTGCATCCATTCATGTATGCTTTTTAGATTAAAAAACCAAAAAAAGTTTACTTATACTTAATATACAGCTTTACACTGATGCTCTGACTTGGTCCATATATTAGATAACCACATTAAGGTCACAGAGTCTACTCAGGGAAGAATGGATGTTCCAAAATGTAGGGAGGTTGACAATGACACTGTCATTTGTTCATTCCCTTGACATGTTTTGTGATGATGTTACAGTTTACTTGTGTCTGGTTAAATGGATTTAAACACTATATAATCTACTTTTAGCTGAACTAACCCTCACAAAATAGACAAGTATCTCAAAAAGATGCCTGCAAAGGAACTTGTTGATCAACTGTAAGGCTAATAATGTGAGAGCAAGTGAACAAGAAGGAAATGGCAGAGCTGACACTTCTAGTTATAGTAGAAGCTGTCAGCTGCATTATGAGATGAAAGCAATGATCTTACCAGATCTGACAGGAACTCAGGAAAAAAAAAGTCACTATAGAAATAAACTGAACTTTGAACCAGACTTTCCAATTGCTGCATCACAAAATGTTGATCCAAATTGACAAAAACAATGGACCATATTCAATCACATAGCTCTCCCTTAAAAAATAATTTTATTTTTAGAGGAAAGCAAAATGGGGGTTTTATGCTGTTAATAAGTACAATATAATTAAATTATTGGATTAAATAACCAATAATTTACTTTTTGTTTGTTTTAATATGTGCATGTATTAAAAGTATTACATGTACATAACTTTTAAAGAAAAAACTATATGTGTGTTGGGAGTGCATGCACAAATTTACTTTATGCTCAATAGGCATATAGGAAAAAAAGAATTGCAAACTGTTGAACAAGGGAATAGACATTTGAAGAGTTAACGGAGATTAGTTAATTTACCTTCATTTGTTTAGTGTCCTATGACACTCTAGACTGTTGGTGTTGTGGGGAATGGAAATTTTCCTGTGGTTTACCACAGTTTGCTTCACGTGGGTTGTCTCAGAGGTGAATCAGTTGTGGCATGTACAGAATGCAGCATCCTGTGATGCTGCTGCTACTCTGAGACACGTGTTGTGCAGTGCCTGAGTAATGAATTCAGTTAAAGAGTCTACATATTAACTGCTGGCATTTTGTGGAGTTCATTAGCATCCTTTTTTAGGTTTTAGCTTTTTAAAGTGAGTGTCTTTGACCAGAGTGATTAGCACTAACCTTGGTGCTGGTGGGAAGGTTAACATGACATAAAATTTTTTGGAACACAAACTTTGTCATGGTCATAATTATATGAAATACTGCTGTATAGGTCAGCCAAGGACACCTTGGTTAGTCTGTAACATCTTTTGATTAACATTTTCTTTTTCCCCCAATGACAGATATTTATTAATACAAGCTACATAATGAAGATTTATTTCTTCTACAGAACTATATACATGTTCTTGTATTTCTGATTATATAGCAATTTTTGAATTAATGGTAAAAGACTAATGACCTGAGGAAAGATCTGTGGAGATGCAAAACTTTGCGAACTCTGACTGTATAACATGGTGCTTTTTATGTTGGTTCTACATGAGTGAATGCATAATCATGTATTTAATGTGAATACTGGACATTACTCTGTGGTAATGAATTAGGACATTATTTTGCACAAGAATTGCACAGGGAAATGCAATCAATGACATTTCATGTTCATTTCAGCTAATGTCATTATTTTTACAGTCTCATTTCAGTTTTTTCTTTCACTTCAAAAGTCTAGCGCTATTATTTTGTGTGAAGCAACTCTAAATCCACATTTAAGGGCACAACTTTTCACACATCCAGACTAATTCTAGAATTTAAACTATGGGTGTGCAAGTTAGAGCCTGAGATAAGAGTTTCTTTATGCAATTATAATTTTAGACAATGCAATGCTTTTATGCCATGAATATGACAAGAGAAGAAAATAATGTGTTAAGTCATCTTTCTCTTTTTTTGCTTAAATTTTTTTTTCTGGTAGGTTTTAGTCATACTTGTTATGTTATATCCAGAGGAGGAAGTAATTTGGGCATCGCTCAAATCCTTTGACAACCATTTAATTACTGGGCATTTCATCTTTCTGTGGTCTTCCTGTGCATTTTTTGTCTTACTCACTGTGAAGGCAGTCACTTTCCACTCTAGTTAGTTATAAACCTTGGATATCTTTCCCTATGTCCTCTTTATCTGCACCTGTGCACCATTTTTCTGTGCTCAGGCAATTACTTTGCCCTGTAAAGCAAGCTGTAAGGGTCAAACAGACCAAGCCTCTCCTCTGCATCCACCACCTGCTGCACTGAGGACAAATGTGCTGGTGGTGCTAGGCACCAAAGAGGACTTGTAGAATGGGCTATTTCTGCCATGCAGGTGACCTGTCTGGAGCTGTTCTCCAATGACAGGGAGTGGGTGGTGTGCCTGTCAAGAAAATGTTGCATTTCTGCACTTGCTCAGCTTTTCCTAAAAAGAATTCATTGTGTTCTTTTCAGAAAGCAGGAGAAGATCAGAGGACTAATTGTTACTGCAGTTTGCTCACGTGTTGTGTTGGTAACTGGTGGGCCACCACTGATTCTGTTTTCTAGAAAATCTAGTGCCAAAATATTCATGGAGACCTGCTGGGGAGTGGAAGGAGAACAGGAATGAATCTTCGAGGATGTAGTTCAACAGAAACTTGGATTATTAAATTGTCACTCAATATTAGGAATTTTTTTACCTTCTTGTTTTAAAACCCACAGCTTCCAGGTTTTTAAAAATAGTTGTGTACTTTTCAAAGGTTTAGTCTAGTTTAATTTTTTTCCTGTGTTGTTTGTGGAAGACATTGGATCCATTCTTTATTTAGAGACTCATTTGAACTTAAAATGACTAGTTTTATTAAGAAGGATCGGCTCTCCTTACATGTGAGGTAACTTTCCAACAAGTCTTTTACAGTTGTGTGTTTTCTTCTATTTTGCTTCAGTTCCAGAACTCCCTCTGCTTTAAATTTTATTTCAGTTCTGAGATGGATTCTTCCTACTTTAGTTGTGTTAAATATTTCTATCAAATAAAGAAGAATAGTGGAAGAAATAGAGTTGGGATGAAGGTATTGTTATCCAGTAGTACCCTGGAGATAGAATGAATAAATCAGGTGTTTAATATGAAAGAGTGATCAGTTTAATTTCTGCATCCTTCACATATCTGTGTAATCATGTAATTTATCAGTAGTTAGCACAACATGTCACTGGTGACAATGTTATAAACAGATTTTAATTTACAGATAAATGTTAAAATACAGAAAGAAATTGAACTCCTTTTTCCATCTGCTTATGTGAATCCCCACACATATGTCAGAATTGCAGAAGCATGTCCTTAAATTATGAGAGAAATATGTTTATTATTTAAGTAACACGTAGTACTCAGCTTTTAAGAGAGTGCATCTGGTCCTACTTTTCAGTTTAATATTCAGTTTTTAAATGCATGGAGACTTAACTTTGGGGTTCAAAGTAAAACAAATCTAGGGTCTTTCCTATATTTTTTCATCTTTTGAGCCCTTATTTTTGTTCAGAATAAAGCACCAGTGAACTATAATACCAAGTCCTTCACTCTTGTATTTCTCTGTCTTAATTTCTCCCATTCTCTTGTGTTTTTAGTAACAGTGTGTGGAGGGTTTTTTTAAATTTTCAAGGTCAAGCTGAAGAATAAGTTCAGATTATCATTCTTTCCTCAGGGCTCTATTTTGCTCTTGTGGTTCTTGAACTGAAATAATAGGAACTCTTAAATGAGACCAGAACTGCTACCTTGTGGCAAGAATAAAGTTTGGTTCTCTGCAGATTTTGGTCTTATGAAACATGGTTTTGACAGCAATGGCAAAATAGCATAAAAATGGGCAGAAAACTATCTTGACACAGATTTTTGGTGTTCTGGTTTTCCTTAGTCCCATGTTCCACTGCATTTCTGTCTTGCCTAGTCAAACAGGAGGAGGTTCTGTCTCAAGATTAATATTCCAAAGTTTTCATTGATTTCTGCTCCCTGAAACTCTCCTCAGCAGTCAAGATTTCACAGTGCTTCTCAATAAGGTTCCTGATAAGATTTTTCTGAAGAACAAGTTAAATATTACATATAAATAAAAAATGCCTGAATTGGACAAAAAACCCCTGATTTTTTGGGTAGCTGTGGACAACTCCATGTATCAAGATTTTCAAAGGACCTTGATTAGATTTGAAGAAAAAAATCTCGTGCAAACTACATGCCACATTTCTGCCTCTAGGACATTCCTCCTGCTCTAATGACAGAGTTTGGGCATTGTTATAACTGAGTGGCTATAAGCAATGTCTTTGCTATAGTTCTTTACTTTTTCCTTGGTGTACAGTAAATAAAAGTCTCCTTTTTGCATTTTTAGTTTGTTTTTTTAATGTTTTAACGTAGCTAAGTGTGGACTGTGAGTAATATAGACCAGGTCCTTTGAAAATTGCCTTGCAGAGTGGTGAGAGCGTATTTCTGGACTGTCATGGTTCATAAATTTTATGTAGCTGATGAATTGCACAGTAGATAAGCACCTCATACTTTGTATTTCCTGATGTGGATAGAGAAACTTCCTGAGCTCTATGTGGTAGAGAGGGGCAAATAATTTATTGTTTTTTTTCTCTCTGAGTTTTGTATTTTTGGCAAAGGACCAAAAACACTTCTTGCTGTCTGACAAGAAACCCAGACTTTTTCCTAAGTCTGTTATTCAACCATCTGGGAAATGATGTTTGTAATCCAACAGAAAAAAGAAATGTTATTTAATTTCAATGCGGTTGAGCAAACTTCAAAGTCAGGTTTTCATGTATAAATGTCATTATAAGAAGCATCTCTCCTGTAGTGCAAGCTGGTTTTTAAGTGCTGTGACTGGGAAGTATCCTTGTCCTTCCTGCCTTCCAAAGCATCTTATCCTAATTTAAATTATGGGATACTGTAGACCTACTAGCCTTGGCCGCAGCCAAGAGTATCTTGGGACAGCTGGGTGCCTGAGGTGCTGCCCCTGCATCCATTGCTCCCATGCTCCCCATGCTGCTCTCTGAGGACTCTGCTTAGGCTCAGAGGGTTGTCTCCAGGTCCTCTTCCCACATCCCATGGGACAGACAACTCCTTGTGAAGCTGGGCTCCTCTCCTGCTGCCCCCCCCTCTGCATCTTCCTGTTGAAACTGCTCTTTGCCCCCATGGTCTTCCAACACAGAACACCTGGCTTTTGCTGTAGTCTTCCCACTTCTCCAAGGATGAGAAACTTGCAGGTTATTGAAATTATAAACACCCAAGTGTTGGACTAGACTAGGTGGGAATGAGTTTTAAAGGATGTTTTGCAAGTAAACTGAATAATGATAAGGATATCTTTGAAGTAGTTGGATTTCTTTGTGGTGAGTGCTTGCCTTTGGTTACAGGTATCTGAACAGGTGCACAGAAATGAGCTTTGAACTGGGCTGACTGGTTTTGTCTGTAATTTGGAGGGGATATGCAAACAAACCAGTGCTCTTAAGCTGTTTGAGGTAGGTAACAGTGAAGATAGACTAGAAAACAACTAGAACATAAACATAGTTGTCCATGTACATTTTAACTTCTGATATATGTGGAAACATAGTTTCTTAAACAGTACTTTTCTTTACAATGGTGTATTTTTGCTGTCTGAGTTAGATGGAGTATGTCTATATCTGTATAGTTTATATCTCTGTTTATATATATTGCCTCAAGACAAGTAGTCAAAGGATAGTTTGGGGCCTCATAGCAATGACAGAAATAATAAACCACAGGACAGTTTTCAGGCTTAGCAGGAACTGTAGAGCGCTCAGAACGGTGGGTATTGCCAGCAGCCCTGCTTGACTGGGTAGCTAGGAATGATGGACAGATTTATCACAGGTAAGTTCATAAAGGTCTCTATGATTCTGACAGCAGAGCAAATATATTAGTTGTAGGTGCTATATTTCAGAGGCATAAAGTCAAAGAAAGGCTATGTTCCCAGAAGGGATTAGAGAGTCATAATGTTGTATGTCCAGAGTGACTGTCATTTGCAAACAGGCTAGGGATGTGTCTTACTAATGGGCTTGGACTGAGCAAAACACTGCCGCAGAAAACATGTGAACCACAGCTGATCATGTTATCAGTTTCAGTGATCATTACAGCTGAAGGAAAAACAGGAACTGCCAGGTGTATGTTTGGAGAAGAGATGCGCAAGTTTAATTCCATTCATTTGAGATTAAGTGAGCAGGAACTTTTGAGGTAGTGTCTTAGGGAAAAAACCTTTCTCAGGCACTTCTTTATTGGATTACTTGAGAATATAAACTGTACTCTTAAAGCAATAGAAAACACTGCTTTTTAAACTCTGAATTGCAGTGCCACTATTTATTTTAGAATATCAGATTTTACTGGCTAGTATCTTTACTCTCTGGGAGCTGATGCTAATGTGTGGAAGTCTAATTATTAGCCATTAACAAAGGTATGAGTTATTTGAACCAGCCAATTATGAGGAAATAAGATTTTTCCCTGCCAAGAGCCCTTAGTCAAACCAAGTCATTGTGCATTCTTACCTCCTCTCTGATAAATGGCTGGGAGGAATAAACAAGCTAAGAATAAAAGAACAGGGCAACTGTCATTACAAAGAATAAAAGAACACAGCAAGTGTCTACAATACATATTCCCAATTCCTGTCCAGTTTTTTACTGGTTATTTCCTAGGAATTTCAGAGCCACTTGTGATTTCTCCACAGTTATGTTGCTGTTAATGGATTGGGTTTTGTGATTATGTCCCCTCTCTTCTTGTACTTGTATAAATTTTTACTATAACTGTTCCCTGGCAAGGAATTCTATGACCTGTCTCCAATTTAAGAAGTAGCTGACTGGGGCTGTGAAGACAGATGCTTACTTGAGGTGTCCATTTTATGGAGAACTTGAAAACCACACAAGTTCAGTGGAAAAACATTGTCTTCTACATGGTGTTGACATACATTTTATTTCCAATATTGTGCGTATGTGACACATTTAAGCATATTGATTTACAACTCTTACTTAAATAGGGTGGAAAAGAAGCGAGAGAGTAGAAATAAAAAAAATCATGGGATATACTGATTAATCCTGCTGAAATCTGGGGTATGTCAGCCTGTTCAAATCAGTGTGATGGCTGTGACTGTCAGGAATCACCTTTGAACTGGTGTGTTGTGACTTGTGAGCCAGCAACTTTGTGGAGTTTCTTGTGGGAGCTGTGATAGTAAATTGGTGCTATGGGCAGGACACTGAAAGGGACTTAACAGCCCCTTAGAATTTTAAATCTGTGATGGGCTCTGCTTTCTCCACCCCTGAATGAGAGAGAGGATGGATATGGAACATGCAGGAATAGGACATGCTAAGCCTTGAACCCCTTCACTTTGCCGACAGTACTTGCCTCATCCTTGTCTTCCTACGTGAAGTGTCTTCTGTGTCCTGCTGATGCAGCCTGAAAGGATAAAAAGATTTATGACTCTTTATGAAAATATTTAGGTAAAGTGCAAAATGAGAGAGATTTTGTAGAAGTTTTTCTATCACTTTACAAAAACATTCACAAGTTTTGGTTGACTTTTTATGGAAACATTCAAGAAATTTGTTTGTTGCCTTGCAGAAGTGTTCAGATGGGGAGCAAAATGAAAGGGTGAAATTGGAAACTCTGCACATAGAAAGAAGCCTTTGTGCCCTGTATGGCTGCAGAGTGGGAGAAATTTCTGGGGGCAGTGCTGGATGCTGAGATAGGAATGAGATGTTGGCTTTAAGGAGCCAAGGGGGAAGATTTATTTTGTTATTGCACTATGACTGAATTATTTTAGAGATTGAAATAATGAAGACTCTGCTATGGGAAATGTGGGACTAAGCCAGTGAGGAAACCTGGTCAGATTATGTGAGTGTGGGGTGTGTACTTGCAAAGGGGCCTTGATCCCAGCTCAGGTGGTGTGAGTGTGGCTGCCAGAGTGGCTCCTGCATGGCTGGAAAGGGAAGTGTCCTCAACAATTGTACAACAAAACATACAAGTTCCTTGATAGGTGGTCTGATGTCTGTGGACAATGGGAACATCTCTTGTCCTCTTGATGGATTGTGGCACTGCTTCTTGCTTTGTAGAACTAATCTGTTTTGTTGTTCACTGTTTTTCCTAATGGAGGTGGTTCATGTCACCAACTTGAGGCAGATCTGGAGTGAGTATTGAGAACGAAGTGTGGATTTGAACACATTTTTTAAATGTATCTTCTTGTGGCATCACATAACCTCCATTTCTTCTGGTGCTCAGAGATCTGCAGGAGTGTGAAGGACAAACAAGGATCCATCTTTTGTATTTGTGTAGAAGTAAATTCAAGTAAGTCTCCTAGGTTGTTATCACCCTTGCCCTTATTTTTAAATGAGGAAAAATATCTCTGCTGTCAGGTTAATAATGATGGGGATTCCTCTGCTTTGGATTTCTTTGCTCTGTGCAGCAACAGAAGCATATCATACCATTGAAATCATAGCTGAAAATATGGTTATGGATAGTGCAGGCAGCTGTGTTTGACACAAGTCTAAGCTAACTAGAAAAGCATGGCTGTTATGTTGTCCTGTTATGGTGAGAGAATTCACCTTGATTTTTTAGTAGTCTCTCTAGTTTGGTGAAACAGGTGGTATTTTATTGTGGTTATAAAATCATAATTTAAAGCTGAAATGTCCTCAATTTTTTCCCTTGTATGTAATGAACCATACCTGAAAACACACAGAGATGTGACTGAAGATTTTCTCTGCGACAAAAGCAGACTGTCAATTCAAGATGTGGATGGACTGCTAAGTACTAAATGTCTAATAACATTAAAATAGCCTCTTTAAACAATTCTGTCATTCAGCAAGAGCACTTCTATAGGAGTGTTATTTTAGGAAAAATTACTTGAGAACATGCTGAAATATGCATTGAAACTGAATATTTAGTATTGCTGTAGGAATTCACATTTAATTCTGCAACTATTTTTTTTCTGCACATTTCCAGTAACATTATGGTGGTCTCTTCTCAGTGAATCTGTTGTGAATGCATGTATATGTTGTCTTGTTCAATATATTAGAAAATCTGCTTTTTTTATGGGGTCTCTTCATAAAGAGTTAAGGAAGTGCTGTCATATTAATGTGAATGCCTTCAGTTGAGCCTTAGAGTATAGCAGGATAATATGAACCCTCAGAAATTTCCAAGTTGTTTTTGTACCCATACTAAGGCAGAAAATTATAAAAACTTAATATGATCTCCATTGGTATTTCATCATGTTTCTCTTTAGGTATCTCAAAGCCCAGTAAAAGACCTGTGATACACTTGTCTAAATGAATTTAAAGGTCCCTCCCATCCCAAACTGTTCTATGTTTCAGGAGATATTTTTACTTGGGAACAAATGATCAAAGCATATTCCTTTACAGACACAACAAAACTTTTGTTTTTTTTCTTTCTTGGGATGTGTGTGAAATGAGGAAACATCCCAGTCCCACTATATTCCTTTACACCAACACTCTTTTCTCCCTCAAATAGTCTTTAGTTGTTGTCTCAAAAGGTGTTTTACTGAGAAATCACTTGGAATGCAATTTGAACCATATATTAAGTGAATAATCTGCATGTAGTTCATGCTTTTATATCTACTATTTAGATAATTAGCCATGTGTCTTCTTGGTGCAAAGCTGATTAGAAAATCTTTCATTGTGGAGAATCTTTCGTACATGAGACTGTTTCAGAGCAGAATAATATTGTGCTTCAGCTGTGTGCGTTTTCTGCGTGGTTCTGCTTTTTTTTTGGTTGCTTTTGTTTTGTTTTTCTAAACTTTTCTTTCTGTCTTACTCTAAAACTCTTAGTGGAAAGATTTTTTTGCCCTTTCTCCAGGACAAAAAATTATGCTTTTCCAGTGTCCCCAGGTCAATGCTTGGTATTTTCAGTGCAGTAAGAAGTGGAACAAAGTGTTTTCTTCAAACCCTTTTCCTTAGTTGGAATTGGCTTATATGGGGCTTTTAGAATTCTCTTCACTTTCAGAGATTTGTTCTTACTGCTGTAAAGGGTCGTGAAGAAGCAGATGAGCAGATAACTGATGGGTTTGTGATCTGCAGTCACTTGAAGAGCTGCACTTCCAAGCCCTGTTATGATTCTAGAGAGAGGGATCCCCTCTCCCAATACAGCTGTCAGATCACACAGTGCATGCTCCTGGTAATATTTCAGAAAATATTAACTCTTCTGATTTTAGCTCAGGTCATCCTAGATCCAAATTTCAGTGGCAGAAAATGGCCACCAATGTAAAAATCAGTCATCTGACACTATTTAGTGAAATGATTAGCTAGATTGCTCTGGATTATAAAAAGTGAACAGCATTGCTTCATGTTGAGATAAAAAGTACAAGCTGCACTATGGGTTTTGGAATTTGTTGTTGCTGACAGAATGGGCAGTTGAAACTGCTCTTTTGAGTGCTCAGAGTTTAAGAATACAACAAACTGTCAAAAGCCTTTATTGTGTTGGGAGTGTTGAACTAGAAAACGTCTGGTTTTCTGTCAAATATGTTGCTACTATTTCTCTAATATGAGAGCCTCTCACTTTGTTTTCAAGATAATTCACAGACCTGCACAAGACCCTAGGGTTCCAAGAGGCACCAAAATTCTCTGATATTCCTGGCTTTTTTTTACAGTAGCTGGTAAAAAAAATGACTTAGAGTCATTAGACTCTCATGCTTAGAGTTATAGCCCTTCAAAATACTGTAGTTGTGAATAATTAACATGCAAGGTAACTAGGAATTTGTTTGAAATATTTCAGAATTCAGTGGATGTGGAGAACAAGATCCCTGAATGAAAAGCTACTCTAACTGTTCAGTGGAGTTCCTCTGGTGATCAAAGGTACCACCAACCCAATTAAGGCTGGGCTGGAAACCCAGAGCTCTGCATTCCCATGGGTTTTTCTGGGGTGTAAGGTTACTCTGTTTCCTTGGGACTTCCCTGAATATTGGAGAAAATTCTTGTGAAAGACCATAATTTTATGAGAAAGGAGGCACAGGGGAGTAAGGAGACTAGGGAGTAGCCTGATGTTCAGGGTGTGAGGCTGATATGTCTGTATGTGGTAGTGTAACAGTGATAAGGGCAAGAAGTGCACCAGCACCCCTTTGCCAGGAGAACATTCCTAACCAAATTGCCTTTTCCAACTCAAGAACTTTTCTTAATTCCAAAGCAAATACAGCCAAAGTACTCTACTCTATAGCAAAAGTATGAGCATAGATGGAAGGTGTGAATGTGACATGGTCATTTTAATGATGTAATGTAATGTGGATGATTGTGTAATGTAATAGAGGATGATTGTGAAGCTCTACAGAGAAGTGATAAAGGTGGTAGAGGGATCTCTGCGGGGGGACATGAAGTACAAGGTAAAGATACTTAAGATTGAGAAGACTCAACATTCAAATCAGGTAAAAACAAGAGAGATGACTTTGTTACATAGCACTGCATAGGAAATGGAAGACTATGATCCTGCTAATCTGGAGATGGCAAAATTTATTTAGAACAGGTAAAAATAAAATTATCTAAGTCATATCAGTTGTCCTTGTGGAAACACTGATCTATCTGAATGACATTGTTATTTAATACTGGAAAGTGAAATAAATTCCCATAACAGGAATATGTTTAGATTCTATAGGTTGATTTCAGAAGTTCTGTCAAACTTTATTTTCATCTGAAACCAAAGTTAAGAAATACTTCATTACCTTAGGATTTTGACAGCTAAAGCCTCTTGAGATCTGTTTACATTGAAAATACCTAATGTTTTGAGTTTGTATGTGTGTAGTTATGTTGCCTGCAGCGCTTTATTATCATCATCTCCTGCAGTTGCTGTAAAAAGGTTAAGATCATTCTAAAAGTATTTTCACAGGGAAGAAAAAACTCAGTAACAGAAGAGTATTTCAATAAACTCTGAGAAGTACAAGTGTCATTGTCTCAAAACTAAAGCCTGGAAAAAAAGAGGCAAAACCCAAATAAACAATGCTACCTATAATGTTTTGGCATCTTTCACACACACCCATTGAAATGGATTTCATATTTGGTGTACTTAGTGGCAAGGGGCACTATTTTTGCACCCTTTTTTTTGCTGTACTGTCTTCTGCTTGCTTGCCACTAAGATGATATTGACTCATTTCTATACAATCCTGGACAATTCCATTGATAGTAAATTTGAAACTAAACCTCATGTTTTTTATTTGCTATTTCTGGTTTTAGGGTGCCTCACTGTTACTAGTTGTTTCTTTTTTTCTAAGCAAGTTAACAGCAGCCCTGTGCTTTGAATTTATTTTTCTTTTTAACAGGAATATCTGAATTTAATGAACTTGGGGGGCATGCGAGTGGGACTAAAAAAACTGAATAGATTTGTGAACTTTACTACAACTGAGGAGTCTGACTTGGTAGTTCAGTTAACTGAGAAACACCCAAACCTACCCTTTTTGAAGACCAAGGTTTTAGGCTCACTTCTTTTTCCTTTTCTTTTGGTTTGCTCGGAGCTGTTGCGTCATATTTTGCCCCAATTGTTACCAAGTAACAGCCAGAAAATTGGACTTGTGTTTAACAGGACAATGCTTGAGTGTTGTTTGGCTGAAGATGTTTCTTGCTACTTGACTCCCTTGACGAGAGCAGTAATGTCTACTTGTTTCTGTTAGGAATTTCAAGTATGCTGGAAAGACTTTTTGCTTCACTGTGCAGGTGGCTTCTTTAATTAACCATTAACCTGGGTTGCAATGAGCCTTTTCTCATCTCATCCTGCAGTAGGGCATTCAGTTTCTGGAGGCTGCTTTGAAGGTTTATTTTCTGCTTGTGGGGTTTTTTTATTTATTTAATTAGCAGTTCTTCCTCATTGATTCTTCACACTGACACAAACTCTGGGCTCTACTGCATCTGCAACTTTCAGTGTGGATGTGTGGGGAAGTGGTATAATGTTCTTTTTAATCTTTGATTTCTTTATTGTTCTGTTTTTCCTGTGAGGGGCATGATCCCAGTGTTCCAAATACTTAAACATAAAACCCCCAAATGAATCCTCCCACTGTTTTACACAGTTTTCTCTTTTCCTGAAGAATTTTCTGAAGTTTCAGTACAGAGGTTTCTGCTGTAACCCACAAGGTATTTAAAAACCTTCCTTAAAACAACAATTACCATGTTGTTAGAAGTCCTAGTTTTTACCTGCCCATCAACCCTTCATACCAACAAAGCCTTTAAAGTTCAAGGCATCTTGGTTTGGTTCCCCAGGAAATTATATCAACTGCTAAAATGAATTTTGAAAGCTCTTTCTCCAGAAATCTTTTCAATTGTAGTATTGCAACCCCAGTATATCCTACTTTGCATCATCACCGTGGTGATCTTGTGAAGAGATTGACATGGCAACACAGGCCTGTAGGCTAGAGGGACCAGGACCATGCCTGGAAAGTGGTAATCCATCAGTTCAATAGTCACAAATGGGATTACATCTCAATGTAGTGTGGAAGTGATAAAACCTGTGGCATCTTAGGAAACTTTTTCCATTTTCATCAAAATATCTTTAGAGGATACTTAGTCTGCTTCAATAAATGGCACTTAATATTTCAGTTTGTGTGTACTCAGACATGTGCTCATATACATATACTCGCTGAGGAATATTTAGTGGGTTGTACCAGGTAAAAATTCAGACCAGGACAAAATTAGTGGCTAGAGAGATAATTTCATGGGCAGGTCTGTTTCAGATGTCTTTTTCTTAAGAACAGTAAGCTACGTGTTCTGCCTTTACCTCTGCAAGAATGAGTGAACTCTGCTGAACTGAGTGGTATCTTTGCCACTGCTCTGAATGTTTGGACAGGAAGATCTATGTTTTGACTAAGCTTGACTGATCTTTCACTCTTGTACAAAAAATATCTTTCCTTATCTATCTTTTTGATACTTAGTTGTCTCAGACTATTTAAGCAATGTCTCCACTGATTGTGGCTGGGATAATGTTAATTTCTTTGGAGCAGTTTGTATGTTGCTATGTTTTGGATGTGCTTACACTGTCTTTACTGTTTCTCAAACTGTCCCACCAGCAGTGGAGGAGGCTTGGAATGCAGAAGAAGCTGGGAGAGGACACAACCAGGACAGCTGACCCCAAATGACCCATATTATATTATGTTGTTACCAGAGGGCACAAGGAGAAAGAGGAAGACAGGAAAATTAGGTGGAGGGGGGTGGCTTTGGGAGTGATGGTGTTTGTATTAGCAAGTTGCTGTGAAATGTGATGGAGCCCTGCTCTTTGGGGAATGGCTGAACAGCTTCCTGACCTTGTGAAGTGGTGAACAAATGACTTGTTTTGCTTTGCTTGCATACATGGTTCTTTTGTACCTTGTAAACCATCTTTATCTGAACCCATTTTCCTGCATTTTTATCTTTCTGATGCTCTCTGTCATCCCATAGTGAGGGAGTTAGCAAGGGGGTGGTGTTTTGCTGCCTGCTGAGGTTAAACTGTGACAGAGGAAAATTCTTTAAATGTGTGGGACTGATTTGCACTACCAGTGCCTTAAATATTCTTTCCTATGGACTTCATCCAGCAAAGCCAACCAGGACCCTAGCACAAGCCAATGCGTTCTTGAGGGTTTCACCTTCTCACACGAGAATTCTTTTCAAGAGAGCAAGTGATAAGGTCTAGGACAAGTATTATTTTTTAATACACCGTTTATTCTAATACAGTGGATGTAGTGTACCTCAGTATATGCATATGTAGCATTTGCACGAAAAGGGAGCAGAATTTTTGGGTGTGGACTTAACAGTATCTATGCTAGAGCATACATGCAATAATGTGCCTGTTTTCTTACTGCCCTTCATATCAGTTTCATAGGCAGAACAGCTGTATATTGTCTGCTGACGTTTTTATGGGAAGTTATATTGGATGACTGTGGGAGTTACGTTATGACGTTGTATTACCTTCTCAAAGTGGTACTATTACTTATGTCAAGGTAGCTTACTCTGTAGTCTGTACACATTCCCTGGTGGCTAGAAAGCTAATGATTTAAAGATCATTTTATGTCTGAAAAGAGGCTTTTGTAGATGCATTTTATGTTTTAAGAGAGACTTGTACTTCTGAATGTGGTAGAATGCAATTAGTTGTAGAACATGGTTTGTAGCTATCCATTTACAAATAGCAGGCTAAATATAAAGTGTTCCAGCTACTGCTGCTGCTAGTTCTGGAAGATACTCAGTAGGCAGCCTGCAACTTTTTTATTAGAAAACCCTTAATATTTGATGTGCTAAACTTTGTGTCTTCAGAATAACTGCATAAAAAACATACAACAGGCATTGTATTAAGACCAGATGATTTTTTTTCTTGCTTTTGTCCCCATCTGTGCTAACCCCTGCTTTGAGCATTTGGGAGCCTGTGAGTATTTCACCTGTGTAGGGGAAAAAAAAGTCCCACAAAACCCTCATGCTACAATCAGATTTTTATGCAAGTTAGTGAGTACCTTCTGGTTGGGTTCAATCCAAGGTGCAGAAGTAGCTTTTGATGTGTTTGATAGTACCTGGGAAAGGAAAGAAGGCGGCAAATCTCACGCAGTGTGAGTATGGAAAATAAGGAGTAAGAACATGGCATACACATATGTGTGTGTTCTTCAGGTTCAAGGCTGGAAAATTGTAAACTTGGTAATGACATTTGCTTGAGAATTGGATCTGAGGTCTGTAGGAAGATTGTGATGACATCTGTTACTTTTTTTTGGGGCAGAGGAGGCAGAACTGAGTTTTGGCTCAGCACAATGTGAGCACCGTGTCTGTCTCCCAAAGCATGTTGGTATGGCTGAGAAGAGGTGGTGACATTGCTACTCCCCCTTCTTCTCGAAATTGTTTGGCAGCATCTTGAAAGTCTATCTGGCTGTAGAGATGGGCAGAACTCACAGGCATTAGCTGGCTACTAGTTTACCCCATCCTTTCCTATTCTATCTTCTTCCCCTGATGCCGTTAAGTTTTCCTCTAGCACACTCCTAAGGTTGAAATTCTACTTCCATAACTTTATAACTTGTGTAGTAAAAGTTTTGAAAGCTTAACCTGGAAATGTCACTTTTCTGCTTGAGAAACCTTGTTTTTGGAATATCCAATTTTGGTGTGTAGTAGGAGGATTTATGCTTGCTGACAGAGGTAACTGCTGAGGCATGGCAAAACACATTTACTTAAAATTTCAGCATTTTTTCCAGGTAAAGAAAAGAAACAGTATGAATAAATGAAGTGAGGAATGTTTATGAATTAGATGTGATATAAAGAAATGAATTTCTTACTCAGCAGTCTGAGCTGCTGCAAATGTTGCTATATTAGAACTGAATGTCATGGATGCCCTTGTCAATATTAAATCTTTGGTATAAATACTATTTCTTGCATATATGATAGGAACATTCAACAACAGGAATTGAACTAATCTGTAAGCAAGCATGGTCTTTAAAGGTTGCATGTGGTGATGTAGGCTATTCTTCTTAAAGGGAATTAAGCAAATAACTTATCTTCTAGAATTTTAAGTGTGGACTAATCTTTTGCCTTCTGCTTCATGAATAATTATTCTGTCTTTGCCACATGTCTGTGATATTTTGATTCTATTATTCTATTTTTCCTGGTGAACTCAAAAGGCATCAACATTTCAATCTTAGCCAGCCTTTTTACAGGGGAAAGCCCTGGGAAGATTATGGACAATGTTGTCCAGTTCTAGCAGGTTATTTTTTGGAGGGAGCTTTGCCACTTCTTTGGTGGTTATATGAACTTTGGGTGTACCACCATTGCAACAGCATTGCCATTTGGAACTTTTCAGAAGTCCTTAATACTGCAAATGAATCAATAATAGCAGTTCTTGCTGTCTTTGGAAGGGATTTGGACAGAGGGGTTCAAAATAAATAGACTAATGGTGAAGTTTAGCTGGTCCTCTAAACTATTTGTCATTTACAACTGCAAGTGAAGGAAGAAGTAAATTTTCAGTGGGAGACTTAAAATGTTTTCCATCAGAAGGAAAAAATTTTTTACTGTTTGATTCTACTGTGTCTAAATGTAATAAAATGGTTACTTGATTGGTTCTGCTAGTTTTTGTTCATTTTTTTTTTGAAATGAAAGGATAAGCAATAAAAATGTAATACCACTTATCCCACTTATCTCAACATTTTTTTGTCCTCAAACTTGTTTCTGTGTATTCTCAGTTTCTGAGTTCTCATTCCCCAAATTCAGCATTACTGCTCAAATTGTTGGTCCTGTTTCATGGGATCAATAACTCATTATTCTTCTCTTTTTAGTGTACTTATGTCTTGCTGAGAGATCAATTTTTCAAATATGAAATCTGAGAAGCAATGATCATTGGTGTGTTAAATATGTCAGGTTGGTGGGAAAGATTTTGAGAAGAGAAAGATAATTTCCAGTGTGTGAATATGCTTGGACAGAACCATTCCTGAATGATTAAACTAGAATGTATTTTTTAGTCTGGTTATGATGAAGCATAAGAAATCCTCTGATATCTGATTGTTTTTCTTTTGAAGTGGATCATATTGTAACTTGATTGTGGAGGAAAAGAAGAGCTAAGCAAACTCTTCAGGTGTTAAAAAGACTATCTCAAGTTTTCTTACTTATTGCTTCGATGTATTGGTGCTGTCTTCCATTTATGCTAATTTGTTCGCAAGATGATGCGTGAACACTTAATAAACCCAAACTGCAAAATCTTCATTGAAATAATACCTTGATTCAGGAAGGAGAGGTGTGATAATAAGTCAATCTAAGAAAATTTATATTTAACTGCCACCTCTGTAGATAAGTTTATTGTAACATGTGGAACTGTGGTTTCCAACTTCTCCTAATTTGTGACTCCTTATGTACATTTTTTATGAGGACAATCAAGTTGATGAGTCTGAAACAAGATTTTTAGTATATAACACTCTAAATCCACCCTGAATGGCTGTACCCTGGGAAGTGGTCAAGAGAGAAGGAGTGTTGTGAAAGCACATAGTTGCAGTTGTGGTTTATGGTCCTCTGCAAGTACATGCCCCATGGTCTTAGGAGAATAAGGTTGTGTCTGGCTGATCAGTTTTTAAAAGAAGACAAATGAACGTGAAAAATAAAAATCAGAATTGTGAGGCTTTAAAAATAGTGAAATGTGTGTTCCAAATTTGATATTAGAGGCAGCAATAGTGGTTTACCTGTTATTCCAGTGGTGATCTTACTACCCTTTTGGCAGGGATCAACACTTATTCATAAGGTTGTGTGGGTAAACCAGAGAGAGAAGGAAGATAATTCGTAAATAGTGTTTGTGAAGTTTACCTTTTTTCAGACTCAGTTGTATTGATAGGTACAACCGTTGGAGATGTTTCAGTCAATTGGCAAAATTAAACAAAAGTCTTCCTTTTTTCCTGTTTTCTGTATTGTTATTATATGCCATTATTTCTTTGATTTTTGTGGGAGGAAAACTAAATATTTAAGCAAGGTGGCTTTATGAAAAGCTTGGATATGTTTCTTGCTTTCTGAATGTGGTATGAAATAGCTGACTGGCATTTCAGTGTCTTCTTACTCTGTTCTACTGCCTCCAAAGAACAAATCTTGTCCTGTTTTCTTACTAGAAAGTACAGTTTGTTTATTAGGACTTTAACCTACAAGATTTACCTTAAGGCTGTACAACACTTGAGGGTTAATTTAGAAGCATTGTTCATTGAGTCACTGGTCTTTTGAGATGTACTTATCATTAAATATGTGACATTTGAATTTAAAGTTGGAAGGTTTTGTTTGTTGTCTACTGCCTAGGCTGTACCCCCTTAAGCCAGTTAAATTATCATCTTGTGTGTATTTCCTAGTTGTAGGGTGTATTCTATATCTTCTATAGTTTAGCTGAGAAGGTGGTTTAAAGGACTGGCTTGTATGACATTTTACATCTGATCACTGTTTCTGTGTTTTGTGAGGACAGATTGGGATGAATTCAATCATTTCACTCAGTGAAATGTCATGGTACAGACAGTCTTTCTAACAGCTACGCCTTGATTTCAGTGTGTACAGTTACTGGTAGATAGCTCCAACAAAACATGCACGTGTCACTGTTGTGCTCTGTTAATGTTTGGGATATTTTTTTGTGATTCTCTGTGCTATTTTTGTTATGTTGTCATTTTGTCTCTTGCAAAAAAGAGGAATGCTCTACTATCTTACTAATGAGAATGAACAGACATTCATTCTAAAAATTCATAAGACTTTTGGGATTTCCTAGTGTTTTTACATAACTTGCTACTACAGTGCTCCTAAATAACAACAGAATTGCTCTGTGAATTACACAATAAAAAGGCCAGGTAATATTTTGTTGCTTGGAACTCCATTCCAAGGCCCACAGCTTTGTTGGATGGCCTACATTGACTCTTCCAAACAGCTGAAATTTAGTTGTCTTCTGCAAGGACAGGTATTAAAAATTCTGCAAGAACAGGTATTAAAAAGTCTTAAGGAAAAGTGGCTGTTGACTCATAAAATGTATTTCTGGCAATGCATCCAGGCAATGTTTTTTTCCATTCACCAGTGCTTCTCTAGTAATTTGTATCCATGGATTTTTCTTTTTTTTTAAACAGCAGCTGCTTGTATTGTACCAGAGCTGCCAAAAGTCTCAGTTAAGCACTCCAGTGTAAGATAGAAATTTCAAGAAAATTTATTCAGAAGTGCTCTAACATCTTTCAACCTGCAATCTGAACATCTTTGTATCTTTGCATTAGTCCATCACTGAATATATATGAATATTTAATCTGTGAGTGTGTTGGACATTGTGGGTTAGTCTTCTCCCTATTTTCAATGATCTCTACTTACCTTAAATATTTCAACCCATAGACATGATTCTGCATCCTGTTTAAACATCATACAGTTTGCCATCTTGAACAGTCTTCCAAAACATCAAAAATCATTTGGATTGGTAACTCTGCTCCTAGAAAAGGAGAGTAAACCAGTTTTCCCTTATTAATTTTGTTTGTATCTGAGAGATGGGGGCCATAAGGAATAAGTGAGCTAGGGAGAACAATGGCTGTTATGGTGGAGAGTAAGAAGAAATTTCTGCCTTTCTTAGGGGAAAGCTTGTTGTGGAGTTGTCTGTGGGAAGCGCTGTTCTCTATCGCCTTGCGGTATTGCTATCAATATAGTGTTGGAAAAAATCACTCCTCAAGGTAATAATTGGCTGCAAGTATGGCACTGCTCCAACTACCCCTGTGACAGGCACAGTAAATAAATTGTATCTCCTTGTCAGTGTCAGTAAGTGAACTCTTACAGTGATGAGAGAATTTGACAAAAGAGAGATTTTTCCTTTTTCTCTGCAGGATGTAATTGTTCCCAAGAGATGTAAGAGTTACCCCCTGCTCTAAAGCAGGCCACAGTTCAGATTAGGGTGAAGCTGGGAACCAAGGATGAAATTCATGTCAGAGCATTTATGGAGGGTGTAATTTGCTCTGCCAGCTCAACTGAGTCCCAGTGGCTGCCTCAGTGCCCTGCCCTGATATGCAGCAGGGCTGCAGAGCGTCGCTGCCACTGCAGCAAGTGCAGTTGTAAGCTCAGTTCAGAAAGAAACTCTCATACCAGGATGATTCATGATAATGGAGAAGTGAATAGGAATTCTGGGAAGAATTTTTCACTCTGCACAGTCCAAGAACAGGACTAGTTCTCTTTGGTATGTCTTGCGTTGAGCATTTTAAATGTAGCTGTCAAAGTGGAATGCTTTTTAGGGTGCATTTTAAGTATTGAACTTTAAAGTTCAATGAGTGCCTGGCAACACAGAAATTGCAGTCTTCTCTGAAGGTTTTCCTTGAAATTTTATGTTTGCAGTGATGTATACTTGTTCCTTAAAATTTAGAGACAAAAATGCATCCACCTTGATTTTCATTGGGTGTGGTAGTTTGATTGGTTTCTTGTTTTCCTTCCTATTTTTATTTGTTGGCTTTTTCCTTCTTCAATAAATAAAATAGTTTTGATGATGGGAAAATCATAGACTCATAGAATAGCTTGGGTTGGAGTTCCAATCCCTGTCATAGGCAGAGATGCCACCCACTAGAGCGAGTTAGTCAGGGCTCTTTACAACTTGGCCTTGAGCCCTTCCAGGCATGGGGCATCCATGGCTTCTCTCGGCAACCCATTCCAGTACCATCACTGCCATTTGAGAGATGATTCTGAACTAAACTGGACTGTACCTTGGGTAATATTAATTTTAAATCTTTGAATTTATTGGCCCTGTATTCATAAGTTCATCGTGTGTTCTCTAACTACTTGTATGGTTTTTTAAAGTACTCTTCTCAGTGCCACAGCTGCATCTAAAAACCCTTTAAAAAGCATTCAAGGCAGCCTTATAAATAACTGTAACTGACTGTATTCAATCACTTTTTCCTCCTGAGACATTATTCTGTGGAGTGTGAAAGTACATCTTCCAGGTAGCTCTCGTGAGGGCCAGTCCTGTGTCACGCTTATTTAGGCTGTTTGAGCAATGGTTTTCCTGTATTCCAGGTATTCTGTGTGTAGGCAAGCAGAAAATGCATGTGTATTCACTCTTTAAATTCACTAATTCGCCTGTTAAGTGTTTAAATACACCTGGTGGCATTTTGCCATCTCAAAAAGAACAGATTAAGTTTTTTCTACTTGGTAATGGGAAAACTCAATTTTTTGAGTTTTGAGGATTTTTTTCCTCCTTTTGTAGTAGACTAGAATTACATGTTTAAATGTGTTATTTGTTTTAACTAATTTGTTTTGGAAGCTAGGCAAAGACATGGTGACAGGGGAAAACAGAACATAGGGGTGGATACTTAATATGCAAATATACTGAAGCCCACTATTTCTTAAGGACCAGAACAACACTGTGTTTATATGAACAAAGTCTCTGAACATTTATAACTGTTCCACCAATAGTTGAGAAAACCTTGCTAGATAATTTAGTTTGCTGAGCACTTGAAAGCATAAGGACTGAGCTTACACTTTGTAACTTGATGTCTGGAGCCAAGAAAGCAGTGTGTGTTGACATTTCCCTTCCTTATCATTCTATAATTTTCTAATCCCTGGAAAAGATTGACTGTCCAGTTTAGGCTCTTGGAGATGCTTCTGAAGAGAAGTCAGTTTTCAAAAGGTGTGATTGCCCAGACCTTAAATATTTAAAAACCCAATGCCTCTGGAAGTGAAAGTCCTTTTGGATAAAAGGAATGGATTATCAGGGAGTGTTATCAACAAGCTGCATTTATTTTTAGAAAACATGTTTGCTTCCAGCAATGTGCAGTTATAGGCTCAGTACTAATAAATCTTTTCTACTATATATAAAGGAAGGTTATTTGATTTAGTGACAAACAGATTTTATCAGATTCTTGCCTTTTGCTTTTGTCAGACCTGTGCTGTCCGAGGGGAAAGCATTGGGGATGCACTTGCCAGAATATGACTGCAGATGCTTTTGCAAATTAAGTTTTCCCAAAGTAATGTAACAGCATGAATCTGCTCATAAAAGTACTGCAGAAAAAAAGTAGAACTTTATTCAAGTATGTGTACCAATAACATGTGCCATAAAAGATGATAATTTTGACTTTATATTGACATAAATCACTTACTGGTGAGCAGTACCTTTTTGTGAAAGTGGCATCATAAGAGCAGGCAATAACCGATTGGAAAGGTCATTTGATAAACCAAGAACTTCAGGCATCTGTTTATGTTTGACATTCTTCTTTCCTCTCTCAAACAGAAAACAATTTTCTTTCTGTCACTCTCAAATCTCCATATAAATTGCTAAGAGTAGCCAAGTACCTTGGCTTCAGGACCTGATGGTATTCCTCCCCTTTCTGTCTACAGTTTCCAGATCCTGTAAGGCAGATAATGTGCTCCCAATTGGTGTGCCCTCACAATACAAACACAAATTTTTGTACAGAGATTAAAACAGACAGGAAAAAACACATATGGGGCCGTCCCCAGAAAACATGAACAAATCTACAGGCCTCCCCTGAATCTTCTCTTTAGCTAATTTGTTTTAATGTGTGCTCATGGAACACATAGATGCATATGTGGGTTCTTACTCGGCTCATAAGACTGGCATTATTAGTGGGGCTATTTGGGCACTGATGATCTTGGAAAAGATGCTGATCTGTCTCCCAAAAGATCTCCTACTTTCCCCTCAATTAGCAACGGAGTTTTGGGCATTCCTTCAACCATCTGTGAAAGCCATTTATCTCTTAATGTGCTTTCAGGAACATCTTGATTCTATCCATTCATGTCCACCAATTTCTTAGGTCACCTCAAGTAGTTTCCCAATCTAGGTAACTAAGTTACATAACTTAGTTGGCTTGGTTAGGTAATTTGAGAGAGGGATTAGTATTCTGCTTCCAGCATCAAATTTTTTTTCTCTTTCTTTATGTACCTGCTTCATTGTATGATCCTAAATCTTTTGGCTTAATTCCAGGCAGTTGTTGAAGAACATCTCCCATGTGAGACTATCTGATCTGCACTTTAATGTACCAAGTAAATACCATCTTCATGTTGTGGGATTTAGGAATGGTACCCCTAAATCCAGTGATCCCACTGAGTGTTCCAAAACACACACTGCTCTCTCACACCACCTCAGCCCTGCCTTCCCCTTCTCCTTCCCACTGCAGGGGGACGGACTTGAGAATTGGAGGCACAAAAGGTAAAGATTACAGTTTGAGAGAAGAACACTTTACTGGAAACAGCAATAAGATAAGGAAAGGAACAGTAACAGCCATAATATTAATAACAAAAGTGTACAAAACAGAGAGCAATTCACATGCAAAAATGCTCACCATGGACCTCTGAGATCATGAACAATGGTAGACAGCCTTGCCACTACCCTGCACTTCCAGGCATGAGGTACCCACAACTTCTCTGGGCAGCCTGTTCCAAGGTCTCACCACTCTCAGACTAAAGAATTTTTTCTTGATAACTGGTTGAAACCTACTCTTTTCCATTTTGAAACCAGTCCCCCTTGTCCTAGCACTACATGGCTTTGTAAGGTGTCCCTCTTCATCTTTCTTGTAGGATCCCTTCAGGTAACTTGAAGGCTGCAATTAGGTCACCTAAATAGGTCACCTTAGGTTGTCCTTTTCTTCTCCAGGCTGAACCCAATTCTCTCAACCTTTCCTTGTAGGACAGGTGCTTCCATCCCTCTAAACAACCAGGTGGCCTCCTCTGGACTTGCTCAAACAAAACCATGTCCTTCCTGTGCTGGGGACCCAGAGCTGGCTGCAGCACTGCAGGTGGGGTCTCAGCAGAGCAGGGAGGGAAGAATCCCCTCCCTTCTCTGCTGGCCATGCTGCTTTGGATGCAGCCCAAGGCTCATTTGGCTTTCTGGGCTGTGAGCGCATTGGCTGGGTCATATCCAGCCTCTCAATGACCAGCACTCCCAAGTCCTTCTCACAGGGCTGCTCTCCAGCTGTTAAACCCCCAGACCATGCTGGTATTGGGGGTTACACTGACCCAGGGGCAGCACCTTGAACTTGGTCTGGTTAAACCACTTGAGATACCTATTGGCCCTCTTTTTGAGCTTGTCTATATCCCTCTGGATGGCATGCCATCCTGCAGGGGTGACAACCATAACCTTCAGCTTCCTGTCATCTGCGGATTTTTCTGGAGGCGCACTCAATCCCTTTGTCTACATCATTACTGAAGAGATTAAATAATATTGGCCTCGGTACAGACCCTTGAGGGACACCATTTGTCACTCTTATCCATTGGGACTCTGAGCCATTGACTGCTACCCTGTGGATGTGACTGCCCAGCTGCTTCCTTCTCCATCTAAAAGTCCCATCCATCAAACTCATTTCTCTTTAGTTTAGGGAGCGGGATGTTGTGAGAGACCATGTCAAATGCTTTACACAAGTTCAGATAAATGACTCCTGTCCCTCTTCCCCAGTCCATGGATGTAGAAAGACACTGGTCAGGCAGAACTTGCTCTTGGTGAAGCTGTGCTGGCTTTTGAATAACAGCATCGGAACAGATTCTTTGGATCTAATTTTTTGGTATAGTATTCAATATTGCTTCTTCAGGTTTACTTTATGGAGTCTAGATTTCAGGGGGAGTATTATTTATTATGGTGAGAAATCCAGGTGATTCGAAACCAAGTGCCATTTAGGCCCTAATATTGTTCTGTTTCATATATCATGAAGTACGACTAAGCAGAACACAAACTAAGAAAATCAGTATCAGAGAAAATCATGGAATTTTTGACGCTTGTCTTTTGGTTTTGAAGGAAAGGCTGAGGAAGGAGGATTGAGAGAGAACAATTGGAGTAAATAGTCAAAAAATCAGTATTTTGTTTAAAAATAGTACATAATTATGTATTTATTCTAAAAATATGAAAAATCTACATGATGTTTAGTAAGTAAGCAAATTTCTTTCAACAGATGTGAGGATGCTCTTCATCTTAATTGTGTAGCATTGTGTGATATTGCTTGGCATTCAATATCTTCCTGTAATTATTATTGAGATTTGTACTTCCTTGCTTGTTTAGAGAAATTCTGTCATTTATTTGTAAAACTTATATTCTCGATCTTAATGGCCTTACATATTTTCCTGTAAGCTTTCTGTACCATATGACAGAAACTGCTTCTGAAGATTGTTTTCCTTTTTTTGTTTTTATATTCTGGATTTTGAAAATCCCTTCTGTGTTCCTGGGCATATGAATATTGCACAAAAAAGTGTGATGTAGAAATCTTAGCCTGATGGAGCATACACCACTTGCTCAGATTTTAAAAAGAGCATTTATTTTTCAGTATGGCTATGCATTTCCACAGATATCTATTCAGGAGCATGTGCTTTCTGTCTTTCTCTATCATCTACTTCCCTAAACTCAAATGTATGAAACTACCAGAGAGATAAAATCTGTTTCAAATATCTTTTCAGCAGCCAAGAGGCATGAGTCAAAAACTTTGAGTTAGCTTTAATTTAGAGTTTCTTAACTACCTTTAGCTAGTTTTTGTTGAGGTCGGAGATTGGTAATACTCGTGTAATTATTCTAAGAGTTTAACTTAGGTTTTACTCAGTTTCTAACACAAATAACGTCTTCGTAGGCCATTTCCTTTCAAATTATTAATTTACAGGAAAACAACAGTCAGTATGTTTTTTTCACTCTTAATGAGGTTAAAAAAATTGTGCACACATTTTGTCACTAATTATATGTTTCTAGCACTTTAGTTTTCAATATTTTAATTGCTTCAATTCAAATATAATAGTCCTCATAAGGCTTTACTTCCACTTTGTGATCTTTTTCAAAATATTGTTGACTTGGGAAAGTTGGGTACATGATATAATGAAAACTCTTTCAATATTAAATAAGTATATATGGTCAAACAGTACTCACTTCATATAGCTTTGACAGTCTACTTCTAAATAGTAAAATAAAACATGAAACTGTAGATTTGCGAAGAATAGTTTTGGTTGTTTTTCCTAATATCTTAGTACAGGTTAGTTTTGACATTGATTAAATGGATTACCTAGAAATTCTAAACCTTTTTTTTTTTTTTTTTTGAAACTTCATATGTAAGCACTTATGTTACAGGAGGTTATGGAAGATCCAGAAATAAAGAACATATGTTTTAGAGAAATGTGTCACTTTTCATAACATGAACAAGGCTTTATTTTTATAGGCTGGAGAAAATTACTGCCACTAGAGGGATAAATAATTCATTTTAATGGTTCTAAGATTATTTAGATGCAAGGATCCAGTACATAACCTCTAATCTCCATCAAGTCAATGCAGGCTGACCACTAAAAAGTGCCAAGTTCCTATGGGACAGAGATGAAATGCTGCAATATGAACATGTTCTTTCATTGTGGAAAAATTTCCATCTTCCTCGTTCCAGAGGGACCACTCTACTTCTCAGTGGTCAGGAATGTATAAAACATGGGAATATTCATATTCATTATTTAGGAAAAGAGTGTTCATCGCATTATGGGGAAATCTGAGTTATATCTGTTTGTGGATCAAGATAGGCACATTCTTGATGATTTTTTTCAGGACATATTTTTGAGAGCAACCCATTAAAGCAACCTTACTGTAGTACTGCAGAATGTAACTGTATTTGTAGGAATACAAACATTAATAAGTTAAGATTTCCATTTACACTTTTAAGTAGGTGTGGTGGGTTGTCCCTGGCTGTATGCCAGGTGCCTACCAAAGCTGCTTTTTCTCTCCTTTTCTCAGCTGAACAGGAGAGAGAAAATATAATCAAAGATCCATGGGTTGAGACAAGGACCGGGAGAGATCAATCACCTGTTACCCTCATGACCAAAACAGACTGGACTTGGGCAGATTAGTTTAATTTATTGCCAATCAAATTAGAGTAGGGTAATGAGAAATAAAACAACTTCACCTCACCTCTCCTTTCTTCTGGGCTAAGCTTCTCTAGATTTTTCTCTATCTCCTCCATCTCAATGACACAGAGGGAACAGGAATGGGGCCTGTGTTGATGCTTTATTTCCTAATGGTCCTAATGGAGAAGAAGCTGACCCCATAATGCTCCCTTGTAGCAAAGAAGGCCAGAAGCAGGTCAGGGGAGGTGATCCCTCCCATCTCTTCAGACTGAGAAGGCTCAGGGGGAATTTTGCCTGTATGAATAGCTGATGGGTGGGAACAAAGATGGAGGCAGTCTCTTTTCATCAATGCCAGCGAGAGGCAATGGGCAAAAATTCACACATACCAAGTTTCATCTGAGCACAAGAGTGCATTTTTCTGCTGTGAGGGGAGCCAAGCAGAGTAACAGCTTGTGCAGAAAGGTTGTGGAGTCTCCATCTTGGACATTTCAGGAGTCAGGTGGACAAAGCTCTAAAAAATGTACCCAAGCTGACTCCCCTTGAGCAGTAGAGGTTAGGACTGTAAAATTTTGGGAGGTAACTTTTTAACCTCAATGATTCAGTGATTTTGATATCCCTGATCATAGTCATCACAATTACTTTATTTACTTTTAACACAGTGCATCTTAAATTGTTCAATTAATACATGCATTTAAAAGTTTTTTTTTGACTTGTTGAGAAATATTTTGTTATTAAGCAACAATGCATCTGGAATTTGCAAACCAATTCACAAGAGAAATGCTTCTTTTTTGTTACATCCAGAGTTCTGAAAATGTAAATGATTTCTACACTCTTTTCTTTATAGGACTTCAGTAAAGATGTTTCATCTGCTAGAGTAAGGTATCTAGAAAGATTAAGGTACATTCATTCTCGTAATTTGTTATATTATTTACATGTCAAAATGTAGATTGGGTACCTACATGCAAAATACATGCAGTGCTTGAACATTTTTCTGGCTTTCATGCTTTCCTGCATGATAAATAAAAAAGAGAAATAAGATGATACTTCATATTCCTTCTTAAGAAGAAACAACATGAAGCAAAAAATTGTCAAGTGCAAAACACTTCCACAAGCATGGGAAATTGATTTTATTTCTTGTCCATTCTAAAGTCATAGTTTTAATTTATTGGGACAGACAGGATGAGCTGGATAAGTGGATTCCAGCCAAAATGTAGAAGTTTTGATTAATCCAAGCTTTGTTATTTTTATTTTTAGCATTTTTAGAAGATCCTGGAGGCTTACACATATTTTTTGTGTAGATTTGTGTCTAAGAGGTGATTCCAAGTTACCAGCACCAGTCACCTTGAAGGCAGATGTCATCAGTAACCCCTTTGGTTATTTAAGATATGTCATTCTCCTGTTACATGTGGGATTCAAAATCAATAGATATGGCCACTTTGGAATATGTAACAGAGGAGCTGATGAAGTAGTGAAACTATAGATGCAAACTTTAAGAACAGCATCAGTTTACAGCCTCTAATCTGACACTGAGGAAGATATAGAAGTTTTTTTTTTCCTTTTTGAGTACAGAGACCCTTACATTTTCATATCCTTGTTTCTAGCAGCCCACAAGTCCGTTCAGGTGACTTCTTGTGTGTCAGCAAAAAAATACCTTTCACCATTGATTACTCAAAAAGTTGGATGCTAGTTTTCAAGGTGACAGATATTTTTAATGCAGAATAGAGAGTGAGTGTTCTTAGAGGGAAACACAAATCACAGGACTACTAGGACTAAAGGACTAAAAGAAACTAGAATATTTCCTGAAAAATTTATTGGTCAAGCAGGACCTATTGGTAAAGCAACCACCTTATTTTCTAAGATTTAGCCTAATTAAAATGGACACTGACCAATTAAAACTTTTCCAGTTGTGTTTCAGTTTTAGATCACTATATTCTAGGTGTGTGAGTCATAAGCAATATTTTTTAGGCCCAATTACCAATTAATTGGCAATAAAAGTAGGTACAGGGTGACAGAGAATTTCTGAGGGGACAGGAGGCTTTTCTGAAAAAATAAGCACCTAGTGAGCAACACATGAAGAATGTGGTACTTCATTACTGTTACTGTAGTTAATATTGATGTTTTAATTGGTTGTATTAATAGCTAAACTGCATGGCCCTTATTTCAGGGACTAATTTTACTTGCATTTATAATGAATAAGAGAATTCTTGAAAGTGGTTTTTTAGCTGAAGGCTTCAAAGTAGACACCTTTATGCCATTTAAGTGGATCAACAGGACAATCACTGCACAGAGCTTAGCATTAAGTCCCTTCTCTCCAGCTATGTGAAATGAATTATTATGCAATAGTGTTTGGCTCCTCTCTCTAAATGGAAATAGGTTTCTCAGTATTTGCATGGTTTAAGCAAAATGATGAAATTGAATTTTGCGTAGAGTTCATGACTTTTCAGTGGTAAAATAAAAACTGAAGAAAACAAAAGAAAAACTGAAGTGTATAGAAAAGCAAAGCCTCAGGGGAATATTCCACTAGCAGATAATATACCTAAAATTGTCACAAAAGTTTTCAAAACAAAATGCATTTTGCCATTAACAAGGTATTTTTTTCTTGTTGTATTGCATTTTCTTACTGTGCAGATGCAATTGGCCAAAATCCATTAGCAGTAATTGTTGCATACTTTTTTTGGTTGACGTATGTAATGACTGTCTTACTGTTGATTTGTGAATATATGACTGTATAGGTTTTGTCTAGGAAATGAAAGTAAGATTACCTTAGTTGGTTGGGGCATGGTGCTAGGAGCACCAAGGTTGAGAGTGTTTGATCCCTGCATAGGCCATTCACTTGAGTTCCGCTCAATGATCCTTGTGGTGAGCCCCTTCCAACTCAGAAGACACTGAAAATTGTTTTGGCATGATTATCCTCTGTATGTTTTATCTTTCCAGATATTTTTTACATATTTGCAAAAGGCTTTTTTGGTGGTTGTATTTTTGCTTTCTTTTTTTGTGAAATGTCTTGCCCATCCAAATCCATGTGGATGTGTGCATAATGCATCTGTGCAAAAAACCTATTTTGTATGGTAAATGTAGTACCTATTGGTAGGCCCTCAGAATTTCAGGCATTGATATTTGAGCAGCCTGCTTTTCTTAACAAGTCTTTGGTTTTCTGAAATAAAGCATACTTTGTTTGGACTGGCACTAGTTCCAAATCTGTTCTCAGAAAAAGCTTTTGAATTTGTGAAACCATGACTTCGATTCAGAGGACTTAAATGCTTCTTTCTACTCTGACATGATGCTGACTTTTCTTGTGATTTGCTGTCTTAAAGAAAACTGTATTTTGTTGTTTAAAATTATTGTGATGGTACAGGTACAGAATTTCTAGAAGTATGTTGTGATGGTTGCAACTTAACATCTTTAGCCTTATTCACCTTAACTTTTGTAGTCCTGCCTAAAAAGGTGATATTAATACATGGCTGCATTTTATTCTGGCTTTGAAATGTTAAAGGAAATGGAAATGAAAGGAATGGAAAGGCTCTGTATTAAAATGGAAATTTTAATACACAGCCCTTGAGTTGGCAACATGTTAATCATAAGAGGCAAAGCTCAGTGTTCTCTGTTTAATGTAGGTAGGAAGAGATAATAGTGAGAAGGTGTTTCTCCACAAAGCCATACCGGGTACTCGCATTGCCCGTGAATCTTAATGTTTCAAGATAATATTGCTCTTAAAAAAGCAAAAAAATGGCTTTTTAATCAGAAATATTGAATGAATTGTTAGCATGTCACTTATAATATTATGTCCCCAATGGTCTCAATGTTTGGTCTTTCTGTGTAATTGTGGTAAAACTGACATATAATTTTGGAGAAGTAAGAAAACCCTTCATTTTTAAAACAAACCTTTTTAATTGAAAAATTTTAAAAATAAAACTTTCAGCATAGCAGAGAAATTTGAAGTCAGTGCACCCGTATGGTTTTAAACTAACAGTGTAAGACTTAAAAATTGGAGTCTAAGATTCAGAAATTGTTTACCCTCTGGCCCTCCACAAGCTTTTGTATGGACTGAATTAATGTTGTTACTGAATTTACTTTGTAGTTTTTACTCCATTTAGTAGTGACAAATGTTACGTGTGATCTGGGCAGCATATGTACTTCAGTGTCTTACTTTAAGCCATGATAGAGTAGAATCTCTTTAATCCCTATCAAGGGGGTCAGCAAAATGCAAATGGACATAAGGACATTAAATTAATTTATTCATAGAAGTAGGTTTATGAATGTTGAGGCTGTGTAGAGTAGCTACTTGTCAGTTAGCCATTAGAAATTGGTATTAGTTGTTGAGAGAATTTTCTGACTGAGTGCTCTGGTTTTGCATTGGAGCAACTCACTGAAGGCATTTTTTTCTGAGAGGAGCTGCTGAGAGCTTCTTCTGTGCCTAGCAAAACTAATTGCTGGTTAGCTTTGTGAATAAGCATGTTAATTGACCAATTAAAACTAGATCCGCCTCTGAGATTGACATTTTGAAACAAACCAACCCCGGGAATGCTCTTTGAGAGAAAAGGACAGAGGAAAGACATGGAGAGGAACAACATCAAGATGTCAAGGTTAGTAAAGCAAGAGTCAAGTCCCAGATGGAAGGAGAATGAGGAGATAGCTTAATCTTGGGCTGAAATCCTCTTGTAAGGCTATAGGAAAGATATAATTGGTACATCAGACTCTCTTTCCCTGTAACTCATTGGGAGTATGGGGGGATTAAGTGTTCAAACTTGTAGATATGAGCAAAGGCATCTATGCTAAAGCAGGCAGATGTTAAAGCAGCTGTGGTCCCATGAAAAGTTTGAACAGAGAGAAGAGTGATGAGGACCCTTTGTCCCTGGGGAAAGAAGAAGAGAACCTCTGTTCTCAGAGAGATGATCTCTGAAATACATGAAAAACCTTTTTCTTGAACAGCTTATCCTTAAAATAGTACCCCATAAGGTGACATGGCCCATAAACACAGCTGTAGAAAGGCTGTGAAAAGGGGGACTTCACAATTGCAGATTCTCAGGTGGCTGTTATTTGTGGAAATGGAAAGCTACAAGAGAAAAAGTCTCCATAAAATGTCAAGAGGAACTCATCTCCCTTAGTGAACTAAAGAAAGACTATTCCAGAGGTGATAAACTGAATTGTTTCTGCCCATTGCTAGTGGGAAAGGAAAAGTTGTAGTGGGAGGAAATGTGTTCTAAAAGTTTTATTCTTATTATTCTTTATTTTATTGTTAATAAGCCTTTCTCTATACATTTTTGAAGTTTTGAGCCTGTTTACCTTCCTCCTAATCCTATCTCACAGAAAGAAATGAGTAAGTATATTTTAATGAGTGCACTGGCATTTAATCAACACTAGACCCACACTGAGAATGTAGTGAAGCATTTAGTTGGTTGGATTCAAACCTTTGATTTTGTTCTGCAATCTCCAAACATCCAGACATTCCTAACTGTGTTAACCCTGCTTCAGTAATGCAGAATTTATTCTAATAAATAAGAAACATGAAAGTCAGATTTGGTATTACTCCTTTCAACACAAGGTGTTTGCTCTTATGTCTTACCTTGCAAAGTGGAGATGCAACTATTTAGAAAAGTAGGGAAGGCTTATATCTGTGTGGTGCTGTAGTACATAATTTAGGCTTCAAGTAAAGTACCAAACTGAGTTTCCTGTTTAAAACCAGTTCTACTGATGAATAACACTATCAAGTGTCATTTTACCCCTGCATATGGGAACAGTCTTTAGAGCCATTTCTCTTTTCTTGTTTTCAGTTATAATTTTTAAATGAACTCTGACTACTCTGCTTGAACTGAAAGCTTCTGAGAAACACTGTGATGTAGAGTATTATGTAATTTACGTTTTCCTTTCTCTTTTCTTCCATGCTTCTTTGCTTTCCTCCACTTCTTCCTCCCTTTTCAATCCCTACCAATCTTTAAATTGCAGACTAGTCACAAAATTAAAATTTAATTTTCTGGTTAGAGCATCTCTTCTTATTAGCACAGTAGGGATTAATACCTGCCTGTTTCTTCAAGAGTACACATCAGTTATACTGAGGCAATTTGGAGGCATAGGACTTTTTCCAGCTGTTGAAGGTAATGGTAACATCTTGCTTGTGTCCTACTGTGACTGCTACAGAGGGCTATATTCAATATCAATTGCATTATCATTCATTGCTTGCCCTTTTGTTCTTTGCAAGTCTAGGGTATGTGGGGTTTTTCCCAAGGAATTCAGATTTGTTTGGTTTGGAGTTGTAAGTATTTCTACTGGGGGAGTTGGAGATTATTTATCTCTTTCCATATAACTTTTTTCTTTACACATGTTGCACCTTTTGTCTGTGCATTGCCCATACCCAACACTAATCAACTGATTTTTAGAGTGGTGTAAGAGGGAAACAAAAAACTATGCACAATAAAAGTTTAAAAGTTAATATTGGTTGGAGCAAACTATTTTAAAAGAGCTGAATCAAAACAATTAATTAATTTGAAAAGATGAGCTTTCTTAAAGACATGCTCTAAAAACAAAGCAGTAGATCAATAGGGATCCTAAATTTCAAGTAATGCACTGAAGCATCTAATTCACAATTATTTCTACTGTGTGTGCTGAACAGATTGGCAGTGATTGCTGTTGATGAGAAAAAGCCTGCCTCCATAACTTGATGGGCATTTTGTCTCTGGCATCAAAAGTGGTTGAGATTTTACTGTTTTGTGGGTTTAGTAAACACAGAGAAGTTCTTGACTTGTCTGTCCAGGGAATGGACAATAAGACACAACTCTTCTCCATCCTAGTGTCTGTCATAAAAATACTATTCCTTAATGTTTGAGAATTCTGTCCTCCTGTTGCATCTTATAAAAAAGAGATATTGCAGTCTGAGAGCACTGCATAAAGGGCTATTTTGTAGTAGTCTCCTCTAAGACTGCTGTGAAGATATGTGTCACACAAAGAGGAAAAGAGGACTATTTCTGGGCAGTTTGGCTGGGATGGAAGGGAGTGTGGAGAAATGAAAAAATAACCATTATACCAGCTTTCTTTGGCTGTTCTGCACAGATGTTGCAGCAGTTCCCCAGAAACCTCTTGGGACAATTTTTTCCAGAGACATGAGGCAGCTGTAGGTGGCCCTATTTACTGACACTGAAATTCACAAATGGAATCAAGTTGTTAATGTTTTTTGTTTCTTTAAAAAAAGGTGGAAAAAAGAAACTGAGGTGAGCAGCAGCAGATGGAAGAAAGCCATTGTGTGTGTCTTGCTGTTCTTTACAATGTTATATGATGTTAATCAATATCCTCTGATAAAGTTTGAACAGAGGTTGAGATTGGTATTAGTGATTAGAACAGGATATTTCAATGTTTAGCAATCGATGATGAATATCAGTTTTGTTGAAATTACACCAAGAATGTTTTTCTTCTTTTCATTCCCAAGATAAGCTTTGCATCTTTTGTTATCCTGGCAATAAATAATTTTGCTATGCATTGTATTGTAATTTGGCAGTTGCAATGATGTAATTTATGTACTTTTTAGGATGGAACCTTTCCTGGGATTGTAATTGGGTCATTTGTTTTGAATAAGGGAAATTTATTTTCAGCCATGTCTCTAGAATATATGTATTCAAGGAGATAACGACTTCTAATATAAAGCTTGCCATGTAAAAAAAAAAAAAATCATATTCATTCTCTGCTCTTGTAGAATTCTGCTGTCATAGTTCTGCAGTACAGTGTAAGCTATAAGACATTATTATCTAGTCTTCTGTATACACCTGTATAGGCAAATTACATAAAATGAGCTCCATTTACCAAAAGGAAGAAATACCATGGTAATCCTTCCTAATAAGTAGAAATTCAGACTTAACTCCCAGTCATATAAATCCACAGAAATATAATATTAGGGAGAATGATTTTTTTTTTTTTAGAACTAGGTCCCAGACCAGTCTGTTAAAAGAATATGTACTATACTAAAATAGTAAATTCCAAATGTTCATTAAGGTAGTTGATTATTCATATGTCTCAGTACTGCCAAAGGTGAAGGAAAAATAAATGAATGTAGAAGCATATTAAGAATGAGGCATAAAGACAATCTAGGAACACCACAGTGTGTGTTGCTTTAGTTCTTGCAAACATTGGCCAACAAAGAGAGACAGCCTCACAGAGAGTTAGCTATGAGGTCTTTTAACTGTTGTGGAACTGCATTAACAAATGCCTGTTCAACATTTGGCAAACAAAACATTTTTGTCAGGTACCAGCAGAGGAGATTGTTAAGATTATCACTATAAAATAAATACATTTTATTCCTTCCTGAACTACTTTCATTTGCAGCATCTATTTATGGAAAAGAAACTACAGATGGAGTTATTATTTAGGCCAGTCAGGTGCTATTTAGAGATAGTTACTTACACAGCCTGGAAATACAAACTCGTTGGTGTTCTAGCCCATCTAGTACTGGGCTGCTTCATGATGGATACCTAACCTGAAAATGTCCTTCTTAATAATGCTTATTTAGGAGGAGTTAGCATCTGGGGTATATTCCTAGCTTCCCAACAGTTTTGAGCATAGAATCTGTCAGTACATAACTTCTATTATTTTTGTTGTTTACTTGAATCAATGTAATCGGGAATTACAAGGGAGCTGCAACTAACCAAAACCAGTTATTTTCAGATATCCTAATTTTCTAGTCTCCTGCTGCAGATCTGGTTGAGTAATGCCTGTAGCCATTGTGTTACTTTCTCCTGAAACTAAGTCATAGATACACATTCAGCTTTTGTAAACTATGTTGAGAACAGTCATGGTTTTGTAGTGAATTAGAATGTGCTGAGTAATACATCTTTGGTGATTAAACTGTGGTGAAGTAAATTATCCTCTCTGAAAGTCTGCTGTGGCAAAAAGCATGTCATGCTGACAACCTGAACAAAGACTGCCCCCCACCATGAGTGTGATTTGGCTTACTAGCAGGACATATCAGTGACTGGAGTGGAATGAATTTTCCTGCCTTTCTTACTGATAGGCAGCAGGTGGGGAACCATTGTACCCTCCTACAATATAGTCACTGCAAAAACTACAGCACCAACTACATCTGGCTTTGAAAAACAAACTATCCATTCTGAGGTAGCAATGATGTTTGGTCCCATTTAAAATTGTTCAGTTTTTTTTTTTCCCTTTGGGGAAAATCTCATTATATTTTCACTTAAAAGATTGCATTTCTTGTTGTGTATATGTTTGTGCATGTGTTTTATTAGAAGTACTTTAATAGAAGTACAGGGAAATTGAAAAACTGGTTTCAGAAGGAAGTCTATCTTACTGTAGTGGCTCTAGGTAGTAAGGTTTTGGTAGTGGGGATGTGGGAGCTGCAGGGATAGCCTCTGAAGGAAGATATGATGGTCTGCTTTGTGCTGGTTCCAGGCTGGCTCCAGCCTTCTTTGTAGTGGACTTACTGGAGAACACATTGAGCCCATCAGCCACTGTGGGCACCTCTGGGAAAACTTAGGTAAGACAGATAAAGAGCAGACAAAATCTGAGGGTGGAGCTGAGATAAACATTTGTCTGCTGAGAACTGTCTTAGTATGGCAGTTTTGGAGGGTAGAGGATTGTGAATGCCTGTTTGCCAAAAGATTTTTAATTAAATCTATTTATCAATTATCAAAAATACATCACCTCAGCTCCTCTTAGATGTTGTATTTCTTCGGTGAGGAGTTAACATAACCTTGTACAGATTATAAATAAAGCTGATTAGAGTGGTGGTTGGTTATTTATTTTCTTTTAATGCTTACTTTTCTACCAAAGCAAATAAACCAATTTACTACAGTACAGGAAGGCACCTGGATGCTTCACACTTCTTTATTTTATCCTTCCACAGTGAATTATCTTGCCTTTTGAGTTACTTTGTTTTGAGTAACATTTCTGTGACACCTCAGCTTCAACACCTTCTACATACACATAATAAACCAGTAAACAAAGTCACTATGAGACCACAGGGCAAGAAAACACCTTGGTAAGTACATATTTACTTTACAATTATGAGCTAACTATATGGAGATACTGAAGTATTTCATGCTAATTTTACTAAATTATCATATGATTACGCAGGGAAATTGACATCTGCAAAGTTGTCTGAATGCCAGGCAAGCCCAACAGCAACATATTGTATAAATTCACATTTTAACAGCATGAAGCTCAGTCCCACAGGTCTGCTATTCAGTCATTGTTCCAAATCAAGCTGTCAGTATTATTTGGTGTGATTCAGGTGCTTACATGTACTAACATTGCTATATTGTCTCATTCTGAAAGCAAAAAAGATTAGTATACACCTAAATATGGAGAATAGGATTGTCAATTCAAGTAATTATATGCTAGTGTACATCACCAATAAAACATCTAACTCAAATTTGCATCTTCATATTTACCTCCTTATTGACTTTTATTTTTCCCTCCAAGGTCCCATTACTTATCACTTTTCCTTTGTGAATTAAAGCGATATAATTTTACATATAATATCTTACATGTTATGAAAATTATGCATAACAGCTTTTATCAGCTGTGGTCTTTAATCGTAACATTTTGTATGCAGCATAAGAATATTTGAGCCCAAGTCTCAGAGAACTTGTGACATCAATGGTGATTTCTAGCCTTTTTCCTCTCACCAAGCTAGGGGAATGGTTGAAAATTAAAAATTACACTGTCAGACATTGGTCCTGCCCAGGAGTCCATCAGCTGTGACTGTTCAGATGCACATGGAGTTCAAATGTACCTTCTGTGAGCACAAGGCATAATACCATAGGATGAAGTAAACAAGCTCTCATCAGGGATAATGGACAATCATGTTCATTATTCAATCCTTGTCCCAGAAGGCCATAAACTCTTCATGCTTAGTCCTTATTCCTTTCAGTGAAGACTCTCCTTGCCAGCTAAAGGCTGTTGGGCTCAGTTCTGCAGTTTGTGACTAAGGGGAGGCAGCCCATGTACCTGAAGAGGGCCTGTCGTGTGTTAAGAGCTCAATTTAAATAAACTACAGGCCTGCCCCATGAGTAGCCCTTTTTTGTGCAGGGGTGTTGATCTGCTACAGGGTAGGAAGGCTCTGCGGATGGGTCTGGACTGGCTGGAACAATAGGCAGAGGCTAACTGTGTGAGGTTCATAAAAACTGTATCAGGTGAAGTGATGTGGGTTCTGCATTTGGATCAGAACCAGCTCCTTGCACTGCTCTAGACTTTGGTCGGAGTGGCTGGAGAGCAGGCCAACAGAAAAGGAACCCAGTGATGCTGATCGACAGCAGGTGGAACATGACCCAGCAGCGTGTCCAGGTGACCAAGAAGACCAGTGGCATCCTGGTTTGTATCAAAAATAATGCAGCCAGCAGGACCAGGGAAGTGATTGTCCTCCTGTACAAGGCACTGCTGAGGCTGCACTTCAAGGCTTTTGTTTAGCTTTGGGCCCCTCGCTACATGAAAAAACATTGAGGTGCTGGAATGTGTCCAGAGAAGGGCAATGAAGTTGGTGAAGAGCATGAGAAGTGGCTGAGGGAGCTGGGGTTGTTTAGGCTGAAGGGAAGTGAGGCCTTATTGCTCTCTGAAACTATCTGACAGGAAGTTGTAGTGAGGTGGATTTCAGCCTCTTCTCCCAGCTAGTAAGTGACAGGTTGAGAGGAAGTGCCCTCAAGACATGTCAGGGAAGGTTTAGTCTGATATTAGGAAAAATTTCATCATGGAAACAGTGGCCCAGCATTAGAACAGGGTTCCCAGAGAAGTGTAGGCATCGCCATCTTGGAAGTGTTCAGAAAATGTGTGGATATGGCATCTTACAACATGGTTTAGAGGTGAAAGTGGTGGTTGGACTAGCTGATGGTTGGTCTTGATCTTAAAGTTCTTTTCCAATCTTAATGACTTTGTGATTCTATTGAAATACAGAGGAGTGACAACTGCAAGCTCTTCCTTCCCATGTGCTTTGCCATGGGGCATGTAGGCTGTTTCATGTAACACCTAAATAAATCCTCTTTCATTATTACACTGGGCAGACCGGGAATCGGTTCAAGCACCAGCTCTCAGGACTGACAGGCAGATGGTTTGTCTTCCTTGGGGAAAATGGCTATGTTGGTGTTTCAGTGTAATATATTCCATAACTGCATGTGCAGAAGCATAGTGAAGAATAAAGCTCTGTTGGGATGAGTGATGTCTGAAATCATTGACAAGTCTGTGAACAAAGGCCCTTGCCAAATGGCATTCTGGCATTGAGTCTGATACCCACTACTCTTTGGTGGTCCTTGTTTATGGTTCTTCTCTGTAGGATATAGTAACTTTGTGATTGCCAATTTGACGCATCTGGTGCTCACTCAGGATAAAATAGTTTTTACCGGACCTGCTAGTCTGGAGAACTAATACAGAATATCTCCTGTACAGAATATCTCCTCTGCATGGCAATGCCATAGATGATTTCAGTGTTTATATCAAAGATCAAGAAGGCTAAGATAAGAAGGAGGCTTTGACCAGTGGAAGAACAGTGATACTGTTTCCAGCAAATCCAGCCGAGAGCATCTGGTGGACCCAGCTGGGTTACTGTGTTGGGCTCAGATGGAGTAGCTTAAACTTTTGGCACAATCATCTGCAGTGTTTATTCAGTATGATGTGTCATCATAAAACCATAGTTTTATGAAATCATGAAACCATAGGAAGGACCTTAAAAGCATCCAATTCCAGCCGCTGTGCTATGGACAAGGGCATGTTCCACTTGACCATGTTGCAGGAGACATCCACAACTTCTCTGGGCAATCTGCGTTCTACTACTGATGTTGGTAGGCTGGGAGTTTTCATTCTGTAAAGACATGACACACTCCTTTGGAGTTGCAGCAGTCTTCAAGATCAGTATGTAAACTGGTAAGAAATTTGCAAAAGAGGGAGAAAAGGGAAGGGGGTGAACCATATGCCTGAAAAGAAAGAGCAATTTTTGCTGAAAGCTTCTACACAGTTGAAAAGGCAACCAGGTTTTTGTTTATTTTCATGATAATTCTGTATTCTGTAATAAAGCACAGCAGGTAGGTTGGTTCTGCACAGATTTCAAAAGAAAATGTTCATATGTACAATAAAGCATATTTTTAGCAAATGGTGCTTTGTATGTGATTACTTTCATAAATAAAACTTCTAAATGTCTATTTTGGAAGTCATTGAACTTCAAAAGAAGTTGGACAAGACATACTTATCAATTAATAATGCTTTTGCAGCAGAGGATAAATATAACAATATGTGTAAATTCCCACAAGGTCTAAAGAATGATATTTAAAGGAGCTTGTAATATGAAATGAAACAATAGAGAAAACCTGTGCACCAATATTTGTTTCTGGAACTATTATGGTCTATTTGTTCACTCTTCAGGATATTTGAATCATGTTTCATGGTTGCAGAAGGCAACTTGTTTGATTATAATTTCAGACATTTTCTGATGTGGGAGTTGAATGTCATCTACAGTTCTAGTTCCTTTGGACCTTGTCCTGCAACTTGTCTTCAGAATGCTGAATCTCTTGCTGTACTAAACTGGAAAGAGTTTTTATTTTAGCACAAGAGAAAGAACTGTTATTCCAGGATATCTAAGTTGTTGGATTTTTCCTGCATATCAGTTAAATATCTTTGTACTTTACTGTGATCTTCAGCAAAGATTGCATGCAATAATTTAAGAAGCAGTTTTAAATTAATTTTCAATTAGGAGGGTCTGTGCTGTGTACTAAATGTGAAAGAAAGGGAACAACTGGAAAGGAGGAATTACCTCAATGTGCAGCACTCTGCTTCTAGTTCCACAGTTCATATCCATCACTTGAAAAAATAAAGACCAATTCCTGAACAAAAATTTTGTCTCAAATTATATATATTTAATAAAATATTTATAAAATTTAATGTATTTAATCTACAATATAGAAATTAAAGATAACTACAGCTCTAAGTCCTATTTACATAGCCATCTATTTCCACTGCTGCCTTTTTCTGCATTGCAACTCAGCCACCCTATCCCAGCTCTCTGCTTTACCTGCTCCTGTACTGAACACCTTCTTTGCTTCCAGTGGGCTCTTGATTGTCTATCCTTCTATTTGTTTTGTCCTTACTGTAATCTCATGACTGATTTTTAAATTTTTGAGTGCAGTTTTCTTCAATAGCCTGAGTTGTGTCAGTGTATCAATTTTGCTGAGCCTCTTGCCATTGTTGTTCTTTGCTAGTCCTCTAATTTGCAATTAAAAATTTTTGCCTTATTTGTCCCAAGTACTGTAGTCTTTCAGTGATGGTTGCTTTTCTGATTTGATATTTGGAATACTCCTCTGACTCTAATTTTACCTGCACAGATTTCATCAGCTTTCATTGTTTCTTGTGTTTTTTTCTTCCATCTGTTTTTCACTCCTTTTGTGATATTTAAGCAGTAACAATGGTCAAGTGTCAATGTTGTTGGACATTGAAGGTGCAGGGGTGTGTCCCTAGGATACTGCAGCTCTGTGACATATCTTTAAATGTCTCATTAATTAAGTAAATTAAAGCAGCCCAGTAAAAGTGAGATGAGTTGTCTGAGAAGTCACTCCCTATTTCCCATTTTTCACTCCAAAGTGTTTCCTTTGGGAAAGATGTGGAGGGCCTAACTTTTTTTGTCCTTTGCCAGTTGAGCAGCAGTGTATAGAATTGAAAAAGTCTGTGTTGGTTCTGGCATCATTGTTTACAGCAGAGTGAACAGAAGTCATTGTTCTCATCACCTGCTACTCCAATGTAAAATCACACTTTTTAAAAATTCATTTGTCCAGCCACAGTAGCCAGTCTGTGGTTACTTGAAACCCCTTTGTATTATTTGTGATTGTCATGGGTGTTTAACCACAGATTTTAGTGTTTGGCCAAGGATTTCTCTTTGTCTTCTCTCCTTTTTTTTTACTATTCTCTCTCTTTTCAAGTCTGAAAGTTTAGAAACTTCCTACTATAAACCATAAAATATTAACAGAAGAGTGAGCATAGCATCAAGAAGTAGATGAGCACTTTGAATTCATCATCATTCATAATTGCACATTAAATGTGTTCAGTGAGAGATAAACTAGCAAGATGCTTTGCTTTTCACCTGGGTGTTTTTCATGTACATATGAACCTACTTTTTGAAAGAGTGCAGGAGAGTAGAGCAAACTTTAGGACAGTGAAGAGGTTCTGTGTATGGATATTAGCACCTTACATGTGGTGCTAGGGCTTAGTTGTGGTCAAAGTCCCAAATATTTTTGGCAATACGATGCATGTGTAAAAATAAAAAAATTCACGTCATTTTGGTTAAATGCCATAAACCAAGGCAGCATCTAGCTGCCACGTCCTTTCTCACTAATTGTGTTTCATTAGTGAATGCATGAGCAAGGTTAATACCTTTGCTAATAGTGATCTCACTCATGATGCATAGTGAGTGCATTAGAACTCTGAAACTGCAGCAACTGCTCATGTCCGTGCAGAGTTAATGGTGTCTTGCACCTGGAATATCATCTTGCCATGTACAACATCAGACAGTTCAAAGAACGGATTACAGGAGATGTTAGATCTGCTTTTAGGCAGCACAACTGTGAAACATTGCAGCTATGTCCAGTAATGTAAACACTCAGCTTGGTTTTAATGTTTCTTTTCAACAGAGCAAATGCTATGTATCTAATTATTTCTTACCTCTTTAATTGTCTTCATACGAAATGAGCATGTTTTCTGCATAGATAGTAAGAATATAAATTGAACTAATACAAATAGATTTAATTTGAGGAACTACAAAGCCAGTAATTCATAAAATGAGAGAACTGTAATATTGAGGTTTGCAATATTGTAGCTGAGCACAGAGATTAACATGTTCCAGTCTTGACTGAAAAGCTGTAGGTTCAAAGTCTGGGGTAAAATGGTGCCATTGAAATGTGACTCTTTGGGCTTTCTGGATTCTAGAAGCTCAAAAGACAGCTGAAGTGCAAAGTTCAAGATAAGTCTCATTTGTGCTCCTGCTTTTTGGAAACATCTGAGTCTGATGCTGGGCTGCAGTGGGACTTCTCTGAGAGACACCCAAGGAATGTCCTCCCTATTAAGTGTTGTAGAGCACAAAGCCACACCACCTGGCTGCATCTCTGCAGTCATGTTGATAGCACCAAAGCCAAGATTATCACTCTGAGGATATGATTAGCTGAAGTGCAGTGTGGCAGAGGTACAACTGTACTGCTTCTGGCTTTGCAGGTACTGTTATTTCTCTCTACCTTTGCTCTGTCTTCACTGCATTCAATAAAGTTTCTCCCCTTTGGTTTTTGGTTTTGTTTTTTTTTCCCTATAAGTGAAACTTTGGTGAGTTGGCTGGTCACATTTCTCAAGCAGAACTTTAGATTTATGCCTTTAGGTGGAGCTCCATACTCATCTTCTGCTGAGGCAGACTCACTGGTCTGAAACAAGCAAGCCAAAAAGGCAAACCTTAAAAGATGACTTCTAAGTACAATATCCAATTTGTAAAATTTTACAGAAGAACATGCTTAAAATTTTATAACAGAATGTTTCCAGTTTTCAAAATAATGAGAACTGATAGCAGTTTTATGGCTGAAAAAACCATGTTGTTTGTTTCCTTTACTTGCTCAATCATTTCCGTGGAAGCAATTTCTTCCTGTTTAGGCACCTTATTTAGCTGTATAAAATTTTAAATCTTAGGTCAGGAAAAGGTAGTAAAAACCCCTTTATTTTTCCTTCTTTTTAATGGCTTCTCTAATATGAATGTTGAAACACGAGGCTATGATTTCCTTCCTGATAAAGAGATGTGTCAGCAGTCTGGTTTTGTCCATGGTTTTCTTCTGTGAAGCATAAAGATGTAGCAGATATCAAACCCTGGATCAGTCCTTTGCATTATAATCCCCTATTTAGCAGAAAGTAATTTCAGAGTCACCTCTGTCCCAGTGAGCACTGTGTGTGAACATCCTCAGGTTTAATGGGACATTTGAATTCTGTCATGGGAAGAACCAGTGCAACCATGCTATAGAATGGTTACTCTTACTAATTCTTGTAATTAGCTTATTTCTTTCTGTGGGGACTAGGGGACTTAACAGAATTTGGGTCATGATATGGGAGTTTTCAGGTGATTTTTCACCTATGTCAATTTCAGTTCTTCACTGAATGACCTTTTTTGTTTGTTTTCTTACTCTTTAATAAGAAGAAATAAAAAAGAAATCTCTGTTCCTAATGGGTGTTTTTATAAGAACTGTTTTTTACCTTGTTGGCTTTTCAGTGACATATTTTTTTTTCCATTCAAATATGAAGATACAAATGCTGAAGTTAGAAGAAATCTCTTCTCTGTAGTGACTTTATTCATTCTTCTCCAGATGAGTAATGGTGACCAGCTTTCAATGTGCTTGGAAGAATGGATGTGAGTAAATCACTGGTATTTGGAAGACAAACTAACAGAACCCCCCAAGGTACAGACTCAGCAGTGTGTGCTCAGTGCTCTTGCTGTTCAGGGAGATGCATATTGGCTCCTTTAACGTACTGTTAGTCCGCTTACAAGTTATACCATAAAACAAAACTATTCCTTCTGGGACAAGTGATAAGAAGAGGCAGCAGGTGTGTTTTAAGGTGCTAACTTTTAATTTTGCAGTGTCTTTTATATAGTATGTTGATATTGTCCATTGACTGCATTATGCTGTCAAAAAAGTGTATTCTTCTCAGAATCTGTTTTGTTTAATTCCTTACAGAAATATCCTTGCAGGGACTACAGTTTTGTGGGTTGAGGGGTTACTTGTGTGCCTGTAATAAAGATTTCTTGGAACAACAGGGAAGATGGGTAGGATTTCACTTGATACACAAATATCCCCCTACTCTCTACCACTACAGTTTTACTGATAGTGGTTACTCCAGTTTTTGAACACCTGAGACAGAACCTATAACCTTGTTTACAAATAGCTCTTGCTGTTTAAATATTTAAGAACACTAAGATAAGATTTCCTGAATTTCAATAACATAAATGACAGTACAGTGAACAAACCTTAGATCCTTAGCCTTAAGGGTAAAAACCCCATGCTTCTGAAAATAGTGGCTAGCCAAATTTTGAGAAAAGGAGAGAAAATATGAGATAATAAGGGTAGGTGGGAACAACTTCTGTTGACTAAAAAGTGACAGCTTGGTAACATATCTGAAATGCAGTGTGATATCTGTTTTCACAGGTAAGCAGACTTGTTACTGAGATGGTTTTGACATGATTTTTTTTTTTTGTAACTTGATATATACATTAAATGAACGGAATATTTCATGTTAACTGACAAGGCAAAAATTTTTCTATGGTGTTTTTCTGACCAGGGTGGTAATTTTAGGAAGGTTTTGACTTGAACAATTCTGGTACTGGTTTATAGGCTAGGAGTAAGGCTTGATATGTTTGGCGTATTTTCATTACTTTTTTTTTTTTTTGTCTTTATGTTCCCTTTACCAAGCTTCACTTCAGTAAAAAAAAAAAAAGGTTATGTATTTCTAGAAGATATAATAGTTCTCTGGACCATGGGTTAGCTGATTCTACCTTCGCTTTCCTCTAGTCTAAAAAAAGGCTTTTCATGAAGATATAAAATGAACGGAATATTTCATGTTCTGTCTGACCAGGGTGGTAATGTTGGAACTTAAACAATTCTGGTACTGGTTTATAGGCTAGGAGTAAGGCTTGATATGTCAGCTCTGGCATATTTTCTTTACCCTTACTTTTTTCTTGTTTTTGTCTTTATGGAGTTCCCTTTACCAAGCTTCACTTCAGAAGTAAAAAAAAAAAAAAGGTTGCATGTATTTCTAGAAGATATAATATATTCCTTTCATCTCTGGACCATGGGCTAGCTGATTCTACCTTTGCTTTCCTCTAGTCTAAAGTTCAGGCTGCAAAGGCTTGTGTTTGATGTCATAAATGTTCTGCCCTCTAGAAATAGATTCACCTGGTTGGTCTCTTCCACCAGATTCCTAACTTTGGCCTGTATCTTACATTAAAGTTATGGATACTAAGGAATTTGTGACTTGTTTTAAAATCCTAAAGACAGATCAGGTCTGTTCCTGTTCATTTGTAGCTTTTCAAGAGGGCTGGGACAGCCAAATAGATCATGCCAGTGTGTTTCATGCTGATAGTGCCTGGAAGCAAGTGAATGCTCTGGGCCAAAGCTATGTCAAATCTGTCTTACGGGACTGATGCTCGACTATTAGAATGCCAATTTTAGTCTTGCCCTGCAGAATGGATGTTTCTGAGGCATCTTGGGGAGTGGATGTATTGATATGTGGGTGACTTGTGGGAAAAGAACAGGAGTTCTAGAACTGACATAAAATAAAAAAAAAAAAAAAAAAGAAGAGTGGGAAGATCCTGCACTCAGAGGATATACAAATCAGGGAAAAAAATTAATGGAGATGCATTAAAAGCAGATTGGATGTTTTCTTGCTCACAAATACGTATTCCTTTAGTTTTAGAGTATGTGCTGGATTAATTATAGGAATTTTCATTCTGGATGTTTGTCTCTAAAAATAGTTTTATATCCTAAAGTTATACAGTATAACCATTTTCTTCTTTTTCAATTACTTCTTTTGACCAAATTCAACTGCTTGTGGCAGTCTGCAGATTTATTGTAAGAGTAAGCCTAAAGTGTGTGATTTTGGTGATACAGTATTGATCACGTTGTAGAAACAGACATTGAAGGGCTTTTCCCTTTCTGTCTCTAAATATTGAGTGTAGTATTTTGTCAGTACTGAGTACCTTCAGTGCCTTCTTGAGAAATGGGTTCTGTTATTGACTTGACAAGCTTTGAATTAAACCTTTAACTGGGATTATTGTTTGTATCCATTTGCATTGTGGTATAATTTCATTTATACATTCTTGATGTGTTTGGTCCATAGGACTGTTAGATAGAAAAAAAACCAAAATGGTAACAGCAAAATAATTAAGGATCTATTCCAAAGTCCATAGAAGTCCCCATAAGACTCCCATTCAGCACAGCAGCCCCACTGCATTATGCACCACCAAAACAACAAAAAAAATTGCTAAAATAATTTCCTTTCCTAAGCCCTTATTCAATGATACAGTGTTTTGATTATGACAATGGCATTTCCTTTAAGAAGCTTTATGAACTAGTCTTTAAAATTTTATAGGTTATTTGCTCTACATCTCTAAAGTTTATAAAATCATTACTAACATTCTGTTGAGGAGTTTAAAACCTGTGAAATTCTGTGAAATATTTCCATTTGTTCTGTGCTTAATACAAGATCAGAGTTATTTTTGCTGATATCTTCCTGATAGAATTTATAGCCACCCATCATTGTTTTCTAATGACAAAAATAATTAGCAATAAGACATATGAATGACTGTGTTATCAGGTAATGATATCTTCATTAATGCAGGGCTCTAATCTTTGAAATAACTTTGTCAGTAGCTGCCTGTGGAAGGAATGCTTAGAGAGGAGGGAACGCTTTGATGTGCCTACTGTCCAAATTCATTAACTGCATAAAACTCAATCCTGTCTTCTGGATGGTGAGGCTATACCTCAGGTCTTTAAAGGCCAGACTTGAATTCCCTTGAATTTATGCTGTAAACTCTCTGTGATATCTGTTTTGATTTTGTATGTGCATGTGTTTGTTGAATTCAAATGCCATACAGCTGATCAGTAGAGTGCATTCTAGTATCTAATGATTACAAAGACTAAGGTGTTAAAAGAAATCTTTATTTGAATTTTGATTTTAATTTTCTATCACTGCCTTTTTTCTACTGTGGACTGAATCTAGCTGTTATATCCTGGACTCTAGAGACAAAGAGAAAGAATGAAATTTCTTTATGGACTCCAATTGGTTGGAACAGTTTATTTTTTTCTTTTAATAAAATCATTTTCAGGATTATCATGGATTCTGGTATGAGAACTTAGAGGAATTCAGGAATAAGTAATGCTGTCAATATAGCAGTAGCTTTAAGGAAGTGGATATTGTTTGCAACCTTTGTAAATACATTATATTTTGTAGTTGATAGAGGGAAACAAAACAGGGAAATTCTTCTGTATTTAATTTTTCTGTTCTTTATTTAATAACAATTAACATAAATAACAATTTATTTATGATTCTTCATATGCTTATGTTCCTTTTCATATTTAACTTCCAGGTCTTGGACATTCTACTGCCAACTCTAAATGTGTTTCAATTATTAAAATAAGAGTGAGAATTTTGTTCTGCCTTCAGAGCAGATATTTACAAATATCTGGAGTTACATGACAGAATTTCTATAACTTTTCTCTAGATGTGAGTTCATAAACAAACAGGGTTCCATTCTAAATACCTTTTTGGTTTCAACGTGCAAAACATGTGTTGGCTCCTAATAAGTTTCTGCTTTTTCAGAATTTCATTGGAGGTGTAAAATTCTAAAGAAATTATTTGATGTGAAACAACATTTTTTCTTTCAACTTCATGATTTTGTTGTCTTTGTTACAGAAAGCCTCCCTGCTTTATATAAGAATATAGTTGGGTTGGGTATTGGATAATTCTCTCCTTTCACCCCCTGTGCCTAAATGCATTTCCTTCCATCTCTGAAGAAAGCCCAAGCTGAAAGCCTAGCATCCAAGGCCAAAACGTAGAAGCAGCATGACAGGTAACAGATGTAGGTGTGAAGATTTGTTGTGTATTTTTTCCCAGTAGTAACATCTGTCTTGGCTAGTTTCCCCATAGTTATGTGGAAGACCAGTGATCTGTCATTGTTTTTGTTCATGGAAGTGAATACTACCACTTACTCCTGTGAATTCCAGACCATTGTTTTTCTTTTATATTGTCAAGTGAAGCGTAACTCACTTTAAGAACTGCTCTGTTATGTTTGAGGTAGCTCTGTTGTTGCTATTACAAGACTGGAGTGTTCTAAGACTATTTACCTGTGGCTGCCTATAAAAATATTTATGGGTTTGCAAAAAATTAGCACTAATGCTTGAAAACGTACTAGTCTCCTGTTCAGAAATGTTGATTTATGAGTTATTCTGAAAATGTAAAACAGTGTTTTAGTAGAGATGATTATTGATTTTGCCATCTGACTAGTAGAACACTTTGTTTTCAGAAGCAGGGCAAAAGTCTATTGTTTCTCTTTTGCAGCAATATCATCATTTCAATATATCTCAGAAGACAAAGAAAAAAGAAGACTCTTTTAGCTTATCAATCTCATGTCTAATGATGACAAAGAAATGGCATCCTCTGTTTTCTTTCCTGTACCTTGTAGAGGCCATATTTTCAGAGGTAGTTTTGGGGCCGCTTTTGTTCTTTATACTCTGGAATTTCACTTGTAGATGACTAAGTAAACACAGGAAATAGGTATTATTTTGATAGCTGAATTAATTCCCTGGTAATATAACAAAGGCTGACAGCTACACCAATGTTATACTGGACTGGGAGATTTTTTTTCCCTGATTTGTTAACTTATTTTCCTCTAAAAATGAATGATACCTAAGCCACTGCGGAGGTAGTGTGACCCACTAAGGCATTCCATTTTAAGACAAATATTGAGTCACATTGGTGTGAGAGGCTGGAAAGGCTGATGTCTCAAGTCGTATTGGGATACATATGTGTGCGGCCTGGGGCAGGTCCTGTGGTGAGGTGGTGCACCACCCTGCACACTACATCCCCCCTAAAGCCTGTATCCCTGCCAACCCCTGGCACCCCAAGGCAATGCTCCATGCCCACCTCTGGAGCCCCTAACCCAGCTCCTGAGTGGCCAAATGACCAGGATTCCCAACTGTGGGAAGGGTCCAGGAAGGCCAAGGGGGTATTTAAGGACAAATACGAGGCAAGTGCATCTTGACTCTAACTCCTCTTAGAATTTCTATCTGAGCTCTGCTGGAGTCCAGGAGTTGCTAACTGTAAGTGTGCTTTTCTACATAATTTCTGGCTTTCTCTCCTTATTCTTCTTCTAATTCCCTTTTCTAGGAATTTTTGAGTAACTTAAAATTGAATAGACTTAGAGTTCACTAAGTTGGATGGGCCAAGTTAATGCTTTGGGAAGTGTTTTATGTTGATTAAATGTTGCATTAAACCTTTTGCCAAAGTTCTTTGGTTTTCCAAAATTGCCAGTAAAATGTTTCTTTGTTGTTTTGACCTCTGCAGAATATTTTGTTGGCATTTCTCCTGTGTGTCTAGCTCAGAGTAAATGAACAACAGTAAGTGTGGCAGTGTTCACAGGGGTTTTCAGGACAAGGGAAGAGACGAGAATTTGACTCCATATTTCAGAAGGCTTGATTTATTATTTTATGATATATATTACATTAAAACTATACTAAAAAGAATAGAAGGAAAAGGTTCCTCTTAGAAGGCTAGCCCAGCTAAGAACAGAGTAGAATGAAAAACAAAGGTCTGTGGCTCAGACAGAGAGAGAGAGAGAGCCAGCTCTGCCGTGAGTGGTCACTTATTCCAAACATCCACACGAGACCAATCACAGATCCACCTGTTGCATTCCACAGCAGCAGATAACCATTGTTTACATGTTGTCTCTGAGACCTCTCAGCTTCTCAGAAGGGAAAAAAATCCTAAGAAAGGATTTTCATAAAAAGATGTCTGTGACAAGTAAGCCCTTTTAAAAACCTCATTAGCTGTCTTGTTTTGGTAGTCCTTACAACTGGAATTTAGAGTCCAGATTAACAATTGTCTTTGTAGCTGACAAGTAGTGTGAGGACAAGAATAATTGAAAGTGGATAGTAGTGAAAGTGATTGAGATGGGTTATAAGTCATGTCTATTCATGTGCTGTGGAGGGGGCAAGAATAGGCACAAGGATGAGAGAGTAGACACCCAGTCTGAAAGAATAGTTATTCCAGGTCTGTGTTTTGGTGAAGCACCTCTTGTGGATTTCTGACTTCTTTCTGGGTATCCTTAAAAAATACATGATTTTAAGGGGTGAAGTAGCTTGGTTCTGGCTTGTTCACTCTCATAAAGTTTAAATTGTGCAGTTACTTGAAATAACAGAAGCTGGAGGTTGGGGTTTAATATCATGCAGAACTCACTAAAGATGATATTTATTTGCATGTAGCCTTCTGAGAATCCTTTTATCAGTTTCATTATGTTCTAACTTATAGAAGAGACTTCTTTATGGTGTGTTGACTAATTCACAGTTGAGAGAGACTCCTTAAAATACGGTTTCCAGTATCATTAGATCATTTATGGACTGTAGTTTCCTTCACTGGAATCAGTGGGAAAAATCATGCTGTTCTAAACAACATTGTTAATCCATTGGAACAGGCTTTTGTAACATAAAATAACTGTGGTGTAAAACAACAGAGGAAATCTGCATTACATATTCAGCACATAAATTGTGCTCCTCTTCCTGGAAACAGATAATTATTAATGAAAAAAGAAGAGTGAATAAGCGAAGATTTTTTTTTAAATAACGAGAATAACTCAGTAAGTTAATAGTGTAATGACATTTAATGATCTGCCATTAATTCCTGATCTAAACACAGATTGTTTTTTACACCTTTGTTCTGCATGTATTGTGCTTGACTGGCAAACAAAGAACATGTTATTTTAAAAGAACTGTTATTTTTGTCCTTTAGAGAGGAAACAAAACACTCCATAAAGCTCCGCTTGTTTTTTGCATTGTGCTATATTTTTTTTAAAGTTCTTCCATATGATAAAGATTAACCAAATGCTCCATGAAAAGATTTATTGTTTTTTAGAAAGCTTGTCACTTGTTATTTTATTAATAATTTGTAGGGTCTTGGGCAACATCTTGTTGTACTGTTGCACATGAACTTTGCACTTCTCTGAAGACAACCAAATTTATTTTGACAAGGTATTACCACCAAAAGTAGGCAAACGCTTAATGATATGTACATCTTTCTAATACTTTGTAATCTTAAATTTATTTTGTTTTAGGGCCCAAGTGGAGCCTTGTATATAATTACCCTCATAAGTATCTTGCTGAATAATATTGACTTTCGCAAGAGCTAAATCTGCAGGTTTTCACTGAGTTACTCTTTCTTCTTTCTAAAAGTATAAATTCTGCAGAGTAACAACTTAATGCTGCATATTTTATGTATATAGTGTATTGGGGAAGTGTTTTTTCTCATAAAAGCCTGTCAACAAACTTTGTAGAAATAAAAATGTTTGCACAGATGTTTTTGGACAAGGAAGCAGAAAGGGATAGGAGTGTGTCGAGCCTAGATTGCTACATGGAAAATGCTAAATTATTGTGGGAGACTAATCCATCATGCTGATAGAGATGAGGCAGTTCTGTATCCTCAGGGCCAAGCAAAAGCAAGGCTGAGAATGTGATGCAGACACACAAGCATAACTAGACACTATGTAGACGCAGGCAATGCTCTTCACCTATATTTTAAAATGTGTTCTCTGCCCTTAGACAGTGACCCCCTTCAATCAAACTGTGCCCCGGAGACCTATCTCCTGTTAGTTCATGTTGGGTTTCACACCTGGGTTATGGGGCTGATGGCTCTCCTGGGGCAGGATGGACACCCTGGAGAGGATATCCGTTGGGTTCCTGACTGTGCTTGCTCTTCTGTGTGTATCTGGACTTGTGGAGATGGACCCCTGATGGACCTGGGAGCAGATAGGAGAAAGTATTTATTATTCAGGTTGCTGCATGTGCCATTGTCTCTCTGTGTTTCTGTGTAGAGATGAGCTTTTTATCACATGACATAACAATAAGAGGCTCAGGAAACATATTTTTGCCATGAACCACCGATACTTGTCTAGAACATACTTGTCATAAGACTATTGATGACAAATTAAGCTATGCAGTCCTCTGCCAAATTATTTTCTGCTGTTACTGTCGTGGTGATATGAGCCCGTCTATTGTTAAGCAAAAAGTTGGGCATTGGTGTTGGCAGTTTTTAAGTAACAGTATAAAGAGAGCTGACCTTCAGCTCATCTACTGGAAAGCTTACTTTTCCATAAGGCATTTAATCCACATGCTTTTGATGTCAGTGGTAATACTCCTATGGACCTACTGCACAATTATTATGTGTATAAGCACCCTTGAAACTTGATTTTTCAAACTGCCCCCCTTGCTGGTGCTTGACTGATTGCTTTAAATAAGTACTATCAACTTTTTTTTTTTTTTTTTAAACTGGGGATAGGCTTGAATGTGCTAACTTTGAGGTCTTAATTCTATCAAGAATCTGGTGGCATTCTCAATTAAGGCTGTGTAGTAAGTGGACCTGTGGGTGAGGGTTTTCTAGTTTCTTTGGTCAGCTTGCATTTATTATCTCATGTCAAACAACTCAATTCACCTAGGATGCTCATGTTTCTTTTCTTTTTCTTGGCCTACTTGCTATCTTCAGCTTTAAAGGTTCTTAGGAATTTAGGCTGTTACGAGTTTCTGTAGCAAGACAAAAAAGTTACTTCTATCAACTGTGGAGGACTAGTTTAATATAAACAATAAAAATAACTAGACAATTACCTTGATACAAATGCCTTTATCTCTGATTATGGTTTATGTACACTATTACTGCATTTTTGTAGTCTTAGCATGTTTGTTGCCTGTATTGTTATATGTGAGTTTTTAATGTTATTTTTTTATGCAAGGAAAGTGAGACAGAAAAGAGAGGTTCTGTAAATGCATCTGTCCCCCTGTAATTTGATCACCAGGCTGTACCCTTAAAGTAAGCTCACAATAGTTGTATAATTTCAGTTTTCCTCCCCTTTAAGCCAGAGAGTGCTAGCAACAATAGTCCTGCTATAAATTTTAAGTGTGCTTAATGATTTAAACATGAGCCAAAACAAACATTTCTGGTTGATATAAAAAACATATGATGTATCTTCTGTGCACGCATAGCAGATAATTTTTCCATTGGTCAATTGAGTGCAGGCTCCTCTACTTGTAATTTAAGGCATATGAATGAAAAGAAAATGACAAAAATTTTCCATAAAAACTGTTTGGAGGCACCATGGCACTACATAGCTGCTATGCTTCTCCCTGAGTGCCCAACATAATTGCTATTCTGCTGCTAAAGTGGCCAGAGGTACCCCTGGACAGGCTGAATATTATTGTTTAGTTCCCGTGGCCGAGTCAGTGTTCATCCATTCCTGTGAATACAGTGGGCAAATGTCTGAGTGAACCTCCAGGATAAGTTGATAATGTACAGAAAAAGGAAGTTTGAACTATTAATCTGACATAGCTGTCATAAAATCAACAGTGGAAACATGACAATTTTAAGATGAGAAACTGTTGTAGCAGCAGATAAATACTCACAGTTAATCCTTTAATGGACAACATGACAAGAAAACTACATAAAGGCTTTGTCAGTGCAGTCTCTGTGCTAACCAAATTCCACATCTTATGCTTATAGCTATACCATATGTAACACTCCAGTGCTGTTATTCATTGGAAATGTAGGGAGACACTGGAGATTTATCTTTATTTCCAGCCTGACATTTAAATGTTGTTAGGTATCTTTTCAAGACTTTTCTGGTTTCAAAATGCTCAAAAATGTTTATTTCAGTATGTATGTGCAACTATATAGATGCATTTGTTGGTTATGTTGACATTTTAGAAAATAGTATCTACTTTTCTTGTTTTGTTTTTTTAATTGTGGTTTTTTCCTTACTGCTTTATACTAAAAGAGATTATTAATGCTTCATTAATCAACTGTTCAAAGTGTGATTGCTCCTGAATAGCTCTCAAAAGCTGGCTCTTTACCACTTACTTTCATTAGTGCTTAATTAACAGAGGAGATGAAAACTAAAATCTTCAGCCCACTCAAGAATGAGATATTGCTTTTCAGAAGAGCGATTCAGAAAAGGTCTGTGTTTTGCAAATGTGTTGCAAAAACGCTGTAAATTTAGAGCAACGTTTACTGTACGGACTAGAAATATCCCTGTTTTGTGATAAGAGGAAAAGTGGTAATATTGGGCCATCACCTTAAACTGTAATGTATAACCTGGCTGGAAGCATAAGAAACAGTAAATGCCTGAGAAATCATTTCTAGATTTGGAAGCAAGAATTACCCCATTAAGATATCTCTTCTGTTCCCAGTCTTCTCAGCTAATGTAGTACTGATCTACTCTGGTCTGCCTAATACAATGGTAGAAAAGGATGAAAATACTTAAGGTGCAACAGAAACTTGGGAGTGAAACAGTTTCCTGAGCATCTTGCTTTGTTGGTGCTGTTTGTTGGCAGGTAGCTCAAGAGAGCCAGGTTTGTGTGACAAATAACAAACACCATATTATGGTTCCCCTTATTTGTCTTCTCTTTCATTACAACTCAGTGTTTGACACCTCACCTGACTTCCTGTAATAGAATTAAAGGAGTTTAAGTAAAAAAACAAATAAAAAAATATGCATGTCCTATGAAGAAATTGGCTGTCACACTCTTCATGATTTAAAAGGATTGGGGTTTGATTTCCTACTTCAGGATTATTGATAATTTTAGAGACTGATCCAAATTTGGTCAGTACCACTGACGTGTGCTTATCCAACTGACTGGACGTCTTGGCCATAGTTGCATATAAAAGAAGAGATGGTCTCCATGTTCCACGGCAACAAAAATATTATGGATTGAAGTGACATTATGTAACAGCTGTTTGTGTTGTAATGTAATAAAGAAAATTATAAGTACTGCATTTTAAAATATTACCAGACATTAGAATATGCATGTGTGTTCAGGACTGACTTTTATGTTCTTGTTTCAGAAATTTAGACATTCAGGAAAATATTCACTCAGGTTTCAAATACTTGAACCTTTGCTTGTGGGTGTAAATTAAGGAGCATTTTTAAATGTGACTCTTCACCAAATTTTATGAGAATGTGTTCTGAATTTCTCTACTCCTCTGTACGTGCATATGCAGTTATGCTCCTTTCCCTTTGCTATACTTTTGTAAAGTTTACTTTATTAGCAAGTTCTGTACCAGGATCCTGGTAGTCTAAGATATTTTTTGTCTTGTTCTAATTGGCATTATTTGATATGATCTTGCTATTGATATGTGTGGGGGGGTAGAATGTAAGAAAATAAAGATAGTGCAGAAGGTAATCTCACCCCTGAGGAGTTGCAGCTGTACTAATCACCAAAGATTAGGAACAGGCCACAGCTGTGTCTAATAAAGATGAGTGCTACAAAAGAGTGGGTTAGCTGGGTGAGGGGAGAGTTGGAGTTTGTTGGCTGTGCTGTGAGGTGATGCCCATGAGAAATCACCACAAAGGCATGGGAGATTTACAATAAGATGACAACAGATATGCATTTAAACAAGAATGTATGTGAGGAACTTTAAGGTATCAGACCATAATAAAATTTATATTAAACATACAATAGCCTGAATACAAATAACTCCATCACCTTTTAGAAGGAATTTGAATATAATGCTTTAACTTATGTAAAAACTTCAGAACTGGTTAGGGCCTCAGATCACTGAATCTGTACATGTTTATCTTCCTTGAAACCTGAGATGATTGGTTGTGAAAACACATTTAAAGACTTAGCCTGAAATTTGGAAGAGCTGATTCTTCAAAGGTAGCTTGGCACATGCATTAGCTGCATTCATGGGTATGTGTCTCCTGGCCTGCTGTTCTGTGGGCATTTTTGATCTAAGAAACAAGAAATCAGGGTATTCATTGAGAGCAAATGAAGGAAATGGGCTGACAGGAACTCCATGAGGTTCATCAAGGAGAAGTCCCAAGTCCTGCACTTGTGGAGAAGCAACCCTGGGCACCCAGTTTTGCAGACAAGGCCCTGGGGGCCTTAGTGGACATGGTGGACATGAGAATGTGTCCTTGCTGCAAAGGTGGCTGATGATGTTCTGGGCTGCCACAGCACTGGCAGCAGGTGAAAGAAGCTGATCCCTTCACTTTATTCAGCACTGGTGAGTCCACACTTGGAGTGCTGGATTCAGTTTTGGATGCTTCAGTACAAGAGAGTCATGGACATATTAGAGATACAGAGAAGATCCACAAAGATAAGGAGATGGAGGATCTCACATATGAGGAAAGATTAAGAGAGTTGGGGCTGTTCATCTTGGAGAAGAGAACTCTCAGGGGAAACTTGTCAGCAGATATAAATACCTGAAACGGGGATGCATGGAAGAGAGAGACAGGATATTTTCAGTGGTACTCAGTGACAAGACAGAGGTAATGGACACAAACTGGAACATGGAATGTTCCATTTCAATCTCAGAAATTACTTTTTCACTTTGAGGATGACTGAGCACTGGCACAGGTTCCATGGGGCTGTTATGAAGTGTCTGTCCTTGGAGATAGATTCCAAAGCCATTTGGATGTGATCTCAAGAAATTGGCTCTAGGTGACTGTGCTTGAGCAGGAGTATGGAGCACATGACCCAGCTTCAACCAATCTGTGATTTCATAAAAGTTCTCATGGAAGTGATTTGCTGTTTCTTCTTGAGAGACTAGTTGCCTCTTTATAAGTTCTTCAATCTGACTTATGGTGCTATGGATCCGATGGTCTTTGTGGCCCTCTGGTGTGATTTTTCTTTCCTGAAATTTTTATGATTTGAAGCTGCTTAGCTTTTGAAAATGATTGGCACACATAAGGCAACATATGTCATGGCTGCAGAAGAAACAAATGTTTTTAAAGTCACTGGAAGTCAGGTGACTCAGCAGACTTAGGACTAGTCCTTTCTCGTTCTAAATTACTTGAACATATTTTTCTCTACTTAATTGATACTGGGAGGTTTTATGGGAAATTTAATCAGTCAGGCTTTGCCAGTTCTCAAAAACAACCCTATGGAACAATATTTATGTGATATTAAACCACTAGGAGTTACTGGAAAGGCTAATTAAAACAGAGTTATTTGCTAGTTTAGAGCTATATCCCATTTCCATATTTCATCCATGTCTGAGTTTTTAAATATATGTATGGAGAAACCTCAAGACAACAACTTATGCATGTGTGCACATACTCTGTATGTTTAACTTATATTGTGACAGTGTATCATGAACCAGAATTAATTTGATCTGTGGATTTTTTGTTGTTTTTATATAAAGGATGAAGTATGTGCACCCTACAAGATCACAGGTAATTAAGCAGGTACAGTTTGGCTTGTTTATCCTCAGTGCCAGAAATTGTTCTGTATCAGCTAATCAAGGCTGGAGTATGGTTCATTATGCATTTTCATTTCAAACCAATGCTTTAAAATACAAAATAATTTTTTATATAGTTCAGCAGTATTAACGCTCTTATTATGGAATGGGAGTATTTCCTTTGCAAAAGATGACAAGGAGCTAATATAATTTATTGCTTTAAAATATGGCTTCAATCCTTAATTTGTTTTTTTTTTTTTTGTTATTTTACAGGAAGGGAAGTTTTTAGTGACCTAGACATGGAATAATAGGAAGAACAATCCGTACACTGTGGACAGGAGTAGAAATGGTGATGGATGGTCTGGCAAGATGCATTTGGCTTCTCAGGGTAAATATGCCTATAACTGCCAAATAATTCCTTTCTTCCTGCTATTGATGTGTCATTCAGTAAACCATGTATTTCCATCAAACATTCTCATTTTGCCTCAGACTAAAAGCTTTGTGCTTGATGAAGAAAAGTGAACTTAAATATCTTTCTCATAATCAACGCCAGAGTTGTAAACATAAATAAAAAGATGTCTGTAATAGGTTTTTATTTATGAGAAGATTTTTAAAAGATAAAAATCTAAAAAATGTATTGCTGCAAGGAATTGCTTAGGTGAATAGTGGTGTATGTATATACATATAAATCAGAAAAGCTGGTGAATTCTTCACAGACCAGAAGATTGAAGTTCCTGATGGGAAGTCATGTTTTTGTATTATGAACACGAAGATAAAGTAAAAAAAAGTTGCAACTCACCTGATAATTATGGGATTTGTGTCTTTTTCTATTGGAATACATGCTGATATCATGTTTTCCTGGAGGCATCATAAGTAAGGTAAGCACTGCATGTAGTAGTCATCCTTTTATTGAAGTAAAGCCTCTATGACTAATGTAGGCTCACTTGAAAATGGAATTGTTATTGATATAATTATCCTATTTTTTTGACATTTTAAAAATGGCACAGCAAGTGTTTCTCAAATATTCACATTTGAAGTGAAGACATATACTGCAGAAAATACAGAAAAATACCCCAGAATTGATTAATCACAAAGCCCTAGGCAGTAGTCTTGAACTGCTTTTTTTAATCTAGCTTGACTCTTCCCAGTCTCAGTGTTACATGTCATGACTTTAGGTGAGAATTCATGAAATTGTTTAACTTAATAGAGAAGAAACTCCAAAGATTATAGGTGGTTTTATGCCCAACTTATTCCAAAGCTTGATGTCTTTCTGCTGACTTTGTCACAGCAGTAGTTTGTGACATTTACTGTAGACAGCTGTGCAGATCAGATGTCTGCTAAAAGAAACACATTTTAATTCTAAATCTGTGACAGGGTGTTAAAGGAAAATGTACACCAAAAAATACTGATATATACTTTTTAGTGTTTTTTTTTTTTTTAGACTGGAATTTACATTAAGTCCTACAGCTTTGATCTCTGGAAAAACCCCCACACTCTCTCTGTTTGAAAATGTGGATTGAACATGGCCAGCAGCTGAGCTCCTATTCAGTCATGTGCTCATCCCCCACAGCAGGATGGGCAAGCAGAAAAAACTTGTGGGTTGAGACAAAGGCAGTTTAATCAATGAAAAGGAAAACTACACAAACCAAATTATGTAAAGGTTGTCACCCATCACCTCCCACTGGCAGACCAATGCCCAGTCCATCTCTGAGCAATGGCTACATTGGGAAAACTGCCACCTGACACTTTTCTAGCTGAGCATGTTATGTGGTCAGGAATGAGTCTTTGGTGAATCTGAGTCAGATCTCCTGGCTGTGTGCCCTGACAACCTCTTGACAAATCCTCCCATATCACTTCCACTTCAGCTGTGGTTTTGGGAGCCATCGCTTTGGTGTGCCACCCAAAGATGGGCAGTCCCTCTGCTCCAGGTCCTCTCTCCTCCAATGGTGGTTGCCATCAGAGGACCTCAAACCTCAGTAAATTGCAAGCCAGCTACTGGGATCCCTGTATTTATAGGGCCTGGAACAGAAGGCATTGAGGTGGCTTATGTCATCAGGAGGCTGCTGTGATGACCCTTTCCAGATATTGGAAAGACTGGTTGGTTCCCTTTTTTTTGTGCAGTACTGTGTCAGTGCATACAGCCTGCATGCCACAAAGCCCACCCGTCAGGGACTGCTGCACCGTCAGGGGGAAATGGTTACCTAGAAGGACTCTAGTCCCCTTTGGGTGAAACAATTCTGTGGTGACAGGTCTTTTTGCATGAGGAGAGAGCCCTCCACAACCATGCTGGCTGCCAGGTCACTTGCAGTCTGACTTTCCTATGCCTGTGGAATTACATGGATTTCCTTCCCATCTTCCATGCCAGGCCCTGCCTCTATTCTCTCCTGGCACCTGTCTCCATAGCCCTGGATTTGCCCTTGTTCCACTCTATTTTTAAGGACAAACCTTCTCACCACTCTTTCAGGTTTCTTGCTTAACCAGTTCAGAGAACAAAATTTCAGGATGTGCTTGAAGAACTGCAAAGGGCTTTTGAATTGGGAACCTGCAAGCAGGTTTCCAGGGTGAAGCTCCTGCTCTTCCATGACTTTGGGTACACAGAAGTTGGGGAAAGATGAGAGAAACACCATTATTTTTCTGTCAGTAGCTTCTTAAGGGAGAGTAAGAGCAAGGAATTAGAAAAATGAGTAATGAGATCAGTTGAGAAATGTGTACAGACAAAATTATGAAAGGTTTATCTTTGCTTAATTAGGAGGCCTTTTCAGGATCAAGGTCAGTTCTTGATGTAGTTAAGACTTTGCTCCCTGTTTGACACTGGGTGTTTGTCAGCACTCTTTTTCAGGACTGTAGTATTTTTTTTCTAAGCTAGTAGATAACCTGTACCATTTCCTTTCCTTTCTTAATTTCTTGATGTTCAGTCTGGTGATATATATACATAGTAAAAGAAAAAAGATTGTAATGAAGCAAAATTATAAACCAACCCCTAAAACTTAATGGTGTGTTATTTTTGTACATATCCTGAGAGATCTGGGAGACTTGGTCAACAAAAGGTGTTGAATATAATGTCATAATGAATATCAAGGAAAACAGTAAGAAACAGATATTACCTCAAATGCATTTTGATTGTATAGTATACATTATGCATATGCACATATAATTCATATTCTTGGCTTGTCTTTACTGTACATGTACTAATTTTAAACTTTAAGTGGCTGAAATGAGTTCTCAGGGGTTTAGTTTTACAATTTTTTGTGCTGACAAGAAATATTTCCTGTTTTGTGGTATCTTACTTATCTAAAGAAATACATACATCCTGGAATCCTTTGTTGGAACTTGTGGTGCAATGGATTTGGCCTCAGAAGGCAAGTTTTCAAGTCTTTTCATCGAATTATTTCTGTGAGTTATTATTTCCTATTTCTGGTGTTTCCATGTTTAAGGCAAACAAAAAAACAAGAATCGTCACATGAAAACAAACCCTTTTAATTGAAAATAATTCATAAATAGGAAAGAGGAATAGTTTTGATCATTTTGCAGAAATGTAAATCTTCATATTAGTGAACTTCTTTAACTTTTTCAGAGGCAGCTTCAACATGAAGTTACAATTACGGACTAACATACACTTCTAAAAATGCTTTCTTTATGTTAATCTTGATCTTTCAATGTTTTTTTAACATCATAACCTTGTTCCAGATTTTTTGAATGATGCTGAAGTAGTCTATCACAAAATAAAGTGCAGGTCTTCTTATATTGCAAATTCATGAAGAAGTTGATGTAAAATTCTCACTTCTTCTCTGTAGCTTGCAAATGTAAAGACGCAAAATCTGCGTTTTTTCCTTTAAACTTGTCTCTTTTTGTTCCAGTGAATTTAAGGAGGTTTGCATAATTTAGATACTCCTTGTGCTTTCCAGAATCTTCACTTTGCTGTGATGCTTCTTCTATTGGATGCTTTAAAGCCTCCTATCTAGGAGTTGTAAAACTACATTAAAACCCCCAAACTATATAAAATATTTATTCAATGCAGTCATATCCATTTTTCTAAAGTTTTTTTATGATTTTTTCTCCTTTTTTAAAAGTAGTAACTGAACTGCCTGTCTTCACTTCCTGGAAGAACCAGCTTTTTTCAGTGCATTGTAGTAAGAGAGAACAAAAGTTTAGGCAATATTTTGACAGAGAACTGCTGGATATTCTAGTAGGTCTCCTCTCCACTGGCTTTTTAAAAGTAAGATATGTAGACAGCTCTTTGGTAAAGAACCAATTTCCATTATTTCTAAGAATTTGTTTTCCAAAATTCCCTTACATATTTTGTTTCTAAGTTTCTGTGTGACTTACTGTTTTGAAGTCTTTGGGTTTGAAGGCTTGAAATTTAAATACTTTTATTCACAGCATGTGGACTAGAGAAGATTTTTCTAGTCATGATGGCATCATGAAGAGAAATTTGTGCATTGGGTTTTAACAGCAATTCCTTGATGGGGGATAACTAGACCAAAGAAATACAATCGACAAAATCTCAGAGCAAGGAGCAAAAAGCAGTTCCCTCAATATAGCAATCATTACATATGTAGCAGTAAAACCTCTGGCAACAACAAAAAAACCATTACTTGACTTGTGATTAATTCTAGCATGATTTGTTTGCCTATGTTTCTTATTTCAGAAGAATTTTGTTTCCACAAATAGTAGTTTTGTTGTTTTTTGGGTTTGAGGAAGGGCTGCAATATTTGGTTTACATGTATTGATAAGCTTGTGTTATTTTTTCATGCTTTCTGTTGCCTGGTAGTAACATAGTCTTTGGTGTTCTTAATGAAGATGGCAGTGCAAAATCAGTGTGCAGCATTGCTGTCTGTTAGAACTGTTTATTAAGTTGTGGAGACTTTTTTGCTTTTTTTTGCTAGTCATGTATCTCAGCTCTTGGGTTTGTTTTTTGTTTTGGCATCAAAATGGGTAAGCAACAGGTTGTTTCTTTGATTGAAACTGCCAAAAAAACCCCTGAAGGCTGTACACTGAAACACCTGTATTACTGCCACCTGTTTCACTATTCCAGCAATGCCAGAACATATGGTTTCATTCAACTTCAGAGTTGCAGTTCTTTGGTATTTTTCAAGGCTATGCCTTAATTTTTTCTAACTGAAGCTTATCAACAGGAATATCCTCCTTATCCATGCCATCTTTCCATCTGATTGCTGGAAGTTTGGGTCTTCTTTTTTATAATTTTTTGAGTTCAAATTTTCTATCGTGAACATGCGAATTCAAACTGTGTGAACATGCAAAGTGAAGCATGCCAGTTACAGCATGTCAACCAGCTAGCAGAAAGTCTCTTAAGAAGGGTTTGACTTGCTTGTTTTTGACAATATAACAGGAGCTCTGTTTTTATAAGGAGAAAATTCACTAAGGCTTTCTGAATCCTAACTGTCACATCTGTGTTCTATGTCCCTATCCATTTGTAAATTAGAGAAGCCAGTATTTAACTGTAAGGTATAAAAAACCTAACATGTCTGTCTTTGTTGGAATTGCCCTGCTTTTCTAAAAATACAGGAATCTTTAATAGGCTGTGTACTGGAACATTGCATCCACTCACACTGTTTTGTACACTTTGCCCCTCAGTGTGTTGTGATCTCAGTGGATTATCCTAAACATGATCTCTTTCCTGTTTATTTTATTATCCCTGCAGAGTGCTTTGCTTCTGTGTGAGATCTCCTGTGACTCATTTCCATCAGATTACATCCTGTCACTTAAATAAAAAGTGATTTCTTTTTAGTGAGACTTTAATAACATGCTCTGGTTCCAAACAGAACTTGAAGAAAATATTTTTAGCTGTGTTTTCTGAGACTCACAAACACATCCTCATTCACTTTCTCACAAAACAATTATAGCATCAGCTTAGCAGGCAATTAGCAGTAACTTGTATTTTGTTGTATATTTTTCCACTAGGGGAGTGTTGGTGGCTGAAAATTATTACATTCCTGTTGGTAAGGAATCTGATGCATGGGTAGTTTTGTCCTATATTTCCTTTCCTCCATAAAGCTTAATTTCAAGCAGATGTTTTATGCCTTCAGAGTGGTGCCGTGTAATTTTAGGCACGTGGTAGATATTATGTGTGGCTTTTTGGGTACGATCAACACAGGTGTTGTGGGATGTGTTGCTCTCAATTTCTGAATTTCTGTAGGCAGTATTTTACTGTTGGTGGTATTTAGCTTGTCCATCCAGAGTGAACCAGCAGGGTTTGCAGGGTAAGAATAAAGCTATTAGCATTGCTGCTGTTGCTTCTGGTAGTTTTGTTTATCCAGACTCTGGTTTCTATTGACTTCTCTACAAATTCCTGTGAACTAAAGTTTTCAGCTTTCTTACAGTGCACTGTTTCTTTTGCTTCTCCAAATGTAGCGTGTTTCAGGCTTCGTTTTGTCTGAATCAAAATGGATGCAAACATCTTGGAGAAACAAAAGGAAACAATTGTGAAGATCTGTGTTTTGGTTCAGGAAGTAAACCAAAATGCAAATTTACTTTTTTGCTCTTAGTCATATATGTTTCCAGAATAGTAAGAAAAATAATACTTGTTTATTTCTTTCCTTTCTACAAGCTATAATTTGAGATTTATATGCTTCTTTACTAACACCAGAAGATATTCATCACAAAAGTGGTAGCTTTAGTAGGAGGTGCACTCTAAAGTGGGAACTGACTGTTGTAGAAGGCCACAGAAGGGCTCTGAATTGATACTTTTGGTGAAAATGTAAGAACTGTGTCCTGAGGCTTATATTGTACTCATGCTTGCACTGAAAATGTTCATTTGGTTTGTGTTGAATATAGGATGAGAGACTGGATAAAGTTTCTTTCCTTCCTGTATGACTCTGACTTCTGAAAATATTATGGGAAGGGATGCTGTTGAGTCAGGGATGGAATGAATGACTCCAGTCATAAGAAGGTGAAATAGAATCTTTATTAGGAAGAAGGTGTGACTTTTATAGTCTGGCTTTCTAAGCTGAGACCTGATTGGTCTCAAAATGCAAACCTCTCACTCTATTGGTGAACTATGAATAGCACACTCTGAGAACTGTATCTATAAACAACAGTTACAGAAAGAGAGATAATAATTGTTTGAATTATTCTCTCTAAGTTTCTCACAGCTTCTCACAGTTTCCCAGGAAAATCCTGGGAGAACTTTTTCTCTCTGTTCAGAGAATATGGGATTACTACAGGAAGTACTCAACCTGCTGACATATCCTTGGAAAAGTTGAATTATTTTATCTAGAAAATGTCAAAAATGAAATGTTTTGGCTTTTTAGAATGAAATGTGCAATTTTGAAAATGTTGCTGTAAAATGTGCTAATATTATCAAATTCCCTCTTTCACTAAGGCTAAGCTACTTTGCCCAATTTGACTTGCATATGTGATCAGTTTTTCTCTGAGACAGGGCATCTGATGAATTTTCTATGCTCTGATGTGTTCTTTGAGCACTACAGAAAAAGTCTGTTATGTTTTTCTTTTTTAAAATTATTTGACATAATATGGAAATTAATTCGGTCTCCCTTCTTTTAACAATTAAGGGTTGCTGGCAATTGTAGCCTATATTTATGCATATATAATATGTTCAGGTAGTCTGCTATTTTGAACTGCTTTGAATTCATAATTTACACATTTAAAAGGTTTCCCTTCAAGTAATTAATGTTTTTCATCTTAAAAACAAGACAAAACCAACTTGCTTTACCTATATTTTTTTATAGTCTATCTGTAGCTTCTCTTTTAACATGGAAAATTAAATCTATTAATAGAGCAAAGTATGATGAATGCGATAATGTGGAGAAAGAATGGGAGTGGCCTCTAAAGACCAAGGAAAGAGGGAAAATTTTCTACTAGAAAATGCATTTCTCTGACCAAAAAAGGTATAATGCTTATGTAACACTTATTCAGGTAGACTCCTTCTCTGTCTTTACAGACAGGTGTTGAGTGTTAAATGAAAAAAGAACAATTAAAAATTTTTCTGGATGTTGCATCAATTATAGCAGCAGTAATTCTACTGCAGTCCTCTAAGCAATCCCTCTCATTGACTTGGTGTCCTTCCTCTGGACTTGTTCCAACAGGTCAATGCCTTTCCTTTAGCCCCCCGAGCTGGATGCAGCACTCCAGGTGGTGTCTCAGCAGAGCAGAGGGGCAGAGCCCCTCCCTTGCCCTGCTGCCCACGCTACTTTCCATGGTGCCCAGGACATGTTTGGCTTCCTGGGCTGTGTGTGCACATGGCTAAGTCATGTTGAGCTTCTCACTCACCTACACTGCCAAGTCCTTCTCCTCAGGGCTATTCTCAATCCTTTCTTTGCCCAGCTTGTATTTGTACTTTGAGCTGCCTCAACCCAGATGCAGGACCTTGCACTTGGCTTTGCTGAACATCAAGCTTCACATGAAGCCACCTCTCAGGCCTGAGGTGTTGTATACTAGAAATGAGTGAGTGGAACAGGGAGATGTCTGTCTCCTTGCTAACTGTTTCATCATTTTCAAATAATTATTTTTCTCCTTAGATATGAATGATACCTACTGCATACTCCACCAGAAGGAAAGGAGAGACATTAAGAGTCGTTCATGATGCTTTCTTCTGTTGAGGTGTATTATACAGCAGAATCAGTTCATTTTGTCAGATTTTAGATTTTTTTATAGAATCTGAGCACTTTTAAAAAAACATGCCTGACTACTTTAGCTTCTTCTTATTATGCCATATATATGATTAATTAAGCTGAGAAAAAAAATCACTTTGAGAGTGTTTTACTTTTAAAGCAGGAAAGAATGAGGTGATCATAAATATATTAATATATTATTGGAAAAGCATGAGAAATTTTGGTTGTCTTTCCTTTTTCTTCACATTAAATTGGTAATTTAAGTGCAAGGTTTGCTGTTCAATACATTTTAGTTTATAAGTAAGATTTGCCATTTAGTACGATATGCTTTAATTGGAAGGGTATGAAACCTCTAAATTAAGTTTTAAAGCCTTTTTAGCATACTGTACATGGCAGTACGAAAGACAGGTTGTCTGAACCAGAATGGGAAAATTTGTGTCCAAATGTTGTATTGTATATACTGTTTTCACTGCAATTAATGTTGTATTCTAGTATACTAGAATGTATGCTTTATGTATTTCACTTGAAACAAAAATTTCACACTTTAATCTTACTTGTAAGTGCTACAAATTCTAAGCACTTAGTGAATTTGACTCAGATCTCCTATGTTTATATTTTATTTATGGTGTAAACATAAAGCAGTCACTAGTCAATTTTTTTAAATCATAATTAGTGAAGTCATGCTTGTCCTTTCATTTGTCTTTGAGGGAAATGGGGGTATAAAAATGAAGGGAATTTGATGGGACATGCATCTTTCATTGAATAACTTGAAAGAAAGATTCCTGTTGTAGTATGAGAAAATTAATTTTGCTTGCAATATGGATTCAACATGTCTTTTAACATAATTTTTGTGGTTGCTCCTTGAATAGAATGTAACCTCAGTTACACTCTCAGTGTAAGTGTTAAGAGGGTTGCATGGTGCAACTGACTACAGAATTACCTACCTAAAGCAAATCCCATGAAAGGGATTTGGATTTCAATAACCTTCAATTGTGTCTTCTAAACATGGACTTTATATAGGTTGGAAAGTAAGATGTTTTCCTGTTACTTGTACAGTTCTTCAGTGGTCAGTGCGAAATCGAGACCATCATTATCATGCAGACCACCTTTTGTTTGAGAAAAGATTTCTCTTACAGGATAACTTAGGTTTTTTTTCCCTCCATTTTTATGGTGAGTCACTTTTTATGTCTAACCTCAAACCTCTCTGCTGACAGAAGTATGTTTTCCAGTTAAAAACCGATCTAAGGTAAGTCAGAAAGCAGACTTGTGAACTTCAAGGTTTTTATATGAAATAATCATGGATGCTGCTGATTCTTTCCTTCTTTGTGAAGAGAAGGTCAATTATATTTCTATATCAAGTACTGTAGTGGTCAGAGGGCATGGTATTGGAAAGAATTACTTCCTACTGACAGAGGTCCCAGCTGATGACAGGAAAGGGTAAGAAATACCCTCCTAGCTCAGAGTGGCAGTCTGTCAATCCTCATACCCATGTCCAACGGTGACTCTGGGAGATGAGGGTTAGGGAAAGCTTTGTGCACTCCTACATGTTCTCTGGTCCTTTGTCCTTGAGTTTTTCCAGGATCTGCAGCTTTATCAGATGTGTGAAAGGGTCCATCCTTGTCCAGTCTTTTTAGGACATGACGTGCAGAGCTCCTGAATTTGGCTAATCTGTCACTGAGCCTTCTAATACTGACTACCTTCACAGCCTCCTGTGGCAGCAAAAGATGTTTGCTGTCTGTTTGCTGTCCAAAGAAACACTTTTATCTGCTTTGGGCTGTCTCTCTCCCACTGCTTTTATCAAGTGGCCACCTCATTCTTGTGCTTCAGGATTTGCTGAATCACAGTTTATCCATCATTTTTGGGACATTATACACTGCTGTCCTACCTTCCCTCATGCTGCTTCTGTCTAAAATTGGAGTCTCAGGTTGTAGGGTTTTTTATTTTTTTATTTTTGGTTGGGCTTTTTTTTTTTCTTAGTCCCTGAGCTCTGGGTGTGTGTAGCCAGCTTGGCTACCTGTGCTCTGTTTGTGAAAACAGTGTTTATAGGAGTCCAGCCCTATGGTGTTGGACACTCTTGGGGTTTCAGGACTGCTGACACTGAATTTTAAATGTAATTTCTGTGGTGCTACCACTGCCTCCTCTTAGCTTAGTGAAACAATATTGTTATTTTCTACCTCTGTAGAAGTTTTTGTATGAAAATCTGAAATGTTTATATACATATTAAGGAGCTCTTTAAATGAGAGTTGTAATAAGAAAGAAGAAACACAGTATGTTTCTAAGTAGAATCTCCTAAAATATACTGTACATTAAATGATATGTTTGCTCTGCCTCATTCTTGTTATATAAACCATTAACTCTGATTTTATTACATTAGAAGTTAAAATTGCTTCAGTCAAGAAATAGCTTGGGATGCCTTGGGATTTGAGGGTTTTTTTAACTATGATTTCTTGATTATACTCTTAAAATCTGCAGAGAAAAAGAGAAGTGATTAAAATGTTATGTTCTGCATATGTCCTCCAAGCACACAGAGTTTTTACTGCTAAAATAGGAAAGTGATGACATTATGAGAGAACCCATATATAACCTCTATATAACCTCTTTAACATAAAATTATACTCAGCAAATGGAATTTAGGTCAGAGACCACACTGATTCCTGTAATCTAAGTATTTTTAGGCTTTCCATCATGAATAGGGTATTACCCATGTTGTCGTTCTTGAGTACAATCACTAAATTTTCCAGTTGACCATCCAAATGCTTTCAGAATTTCATCTTGAAGTTTGACTATATTCTTATGCCAAATTCAGGAGTTGTGCACATTTAAACACAATCCTCAAATTTAGTTGAAGTTACTCTTAGGAGTATTTTTACTGTAGCATAATAATGGAATCTCAATCCTAGAATTATTTTTATTATCCAGTGTTATGACACTGTAAAAAAAGTTACATGAAAAAGAAAGATATTCTCTGATCACAGTGTTACAACAAAAAATGTCTGAGTTCAGTTTTTGAGAAAATAGGTTTCTCTAACTCTGGGAGTGTTCACAGTTGAGGATGGGAAATATATTGTGGGGTTTTTTTTGTTTGTTTTTGGCGAGTTTTTTTTGGGGATTTTTTTGGTTGATTTTTTTCTCTTAGTTTGACAAAGCCGACAGTAATAGGCTGATATAGGAAGGACGCAAAGATGCCGCTGTAGTACTGCAATTCAAAATAAACCTGATTATAAAATTACTTCCTGCTATAGAGAGACCCTACCACATGACACTGTAGTATTGTGATACCTTTTCTTATGTACTGCTTTGGAAAACATTCATGTTCTATGACTCCAGATATTCTATAGTTCTAAGTCCCAAAGAGGCTTTCAGCCTTTTAAGTGTGCTCTTAAATTTCTGGTGACTTGCCAATTTTCAGCTGGCTCTGTGGACATGTGGAAGCCTGAATGCATCTATATTATGAAACTGTTCATGGATCAGAAACCAAAGCTTTTTTCAAGAAGAAAGAACTGTTTATTCGGGTCAGTCTTTGATTTCAAGGCGCTATGTTGCCCACAGATGCTGCAGGTTTCCGTGTCTCTCCTTATTTGGTGGCTGCTTGCACACTGCAATTTTATTTATTGATCTTCTCCAAGTACGACTTTGTTCTTGGTAGCTTTTATCTTTACCCACTTCTAGAAGAGTCTCTGTACATGTGATTTCAGACTCTGGACTGCACTAAACATAAATCGCTTGTCTGCATGTTGGTTTATGAGAAAACATTTGTTTGTTCCAAGAACTTTCTGCTTAAATGTAGCTTTTGTAGAGAAGACTCTCACAAATTTGTAGGGAAACCATTTGGGCTTAGGGGAGAGGCAGGATGGATTAGGGCAGAAAGAAGTCAACTAAGTTTTTAAACATGTACTGCTTTTAAATTTCCCTACTGCCTCAGTGCATTAGTTGGAATGTCACACCACATTTTCAGAGCTCCTTTGCATTATGTCACACAATGTGACAGAGATAATCTTTGTGACAAATCACAGAAGCCAGTGTGTCAGTGGGGAAATAGTAAACTGACAGTTTTATGAAAAGTCCCATAAAAACATTCAACATTCAATAAATTTATGTAAAAAAGCAGCTTTTTAGAAATTTAGAATTTAGAAATGCTCTTGCTTAAAGCCTTTTCTTCAAGCAGACTAAGGAGTATTAATTAAAAAAATTAAGAAAAAAGATGAAAAAAACTGATATGGGAGGGACTCTGGATGATGCATAGGAAAAGCCTAAACTGGAATGGGGAAAAGAGGATCCAGACTCAGTTTTCCTGCCTGCCCCTGTGGCACAGTTGCCTGAAATGTTCATTCTGCAGTTTTACAGTCTTAAAGCTTCCCAGTGGAAATCACCCTGACTCCTGGGTAGCTCAGGAGCAACTTCTGTATGAGGAGAGCCAGGAGGTGTTTTGACAGCTATACTAAAATAAATACCTGGTATTTCCCCTGAAACAGAGGCAGGCTGGATCAGCAGATCCTCTCTCCCACCTCTCTTTGTCTTTACACTAAATCATAATTAAATGTTTAGCTTTTCTTTCCTGGTAAAATGCTGATGTTGCTTGTGTATTTGTACTCATTGTTTGTATTCATCACGGTTTGCAGTTTCTATTTCAAAGACTCGCCTTTTACCTTCCGAGTTTTCTATTTAGAAAGTGTCTCTATAACAATAAAAATGTCTTTGGTTCTTGGGTGGCATAACCCTGCAGCTGCTATAAAAAGAGAAAAGTATTAGAGGTGAACTTTCACATTTTGAAGAACCTTTGCTGTATGTTGTACCTGTTTTCTCTTTTGTCTTTTTTTTGGGTTTTTTGTGTGTATGGTGTACTCTTGCAAACTAACCAAAGGAACACATCTCTGCCCCCTCTGTTCAAACAAAAGCTACAGCATTCTCATTCAGATTACATGGGCAGCCCACAAATTTACAAGTTGTGGGGGGGAAACTTTGTCCTGAAATATAAAGAGGAACTTATGGATACCTGGAATTGGTGAGTATTTACAGATGCAATAGGGTCGTCTTAATATTTTTAGTGGTTCTTTCCAAACAATAGGAAACAAACAAATGGTTGACACTAAAATTATTACCACAAACATAAAACCTAGAACCACTGTTATACTCTTGCTGTCATTGGTTTCTTGTAATTTTAAAATTTAAAGGAAGTTGAGTGATTGATAAAGCCCTCGGGCTGTTTAAAAATTAAGATCATGTTTCTCTGCTACAATTACTTCTAACAGTTTCTGATTTCCATGTTTGTGGACAGTTAAACCAGTAGCATTGCTTAGGGGGCCTTATGAGCAATTTGTAGGTGGCATATCCCCCCTCGTTTTCAAATATTTTTTAATATAAATAAAAAAATATTCTAGCAGCTCCATCTCTACGGACTGTGATTTACATTCCCTATATAACCATAATACTACAGTAGTTTGAGATGATACAGCAACAGTGATGGCTACCCTAGACTTAGGAGTTATGATGCCCAGGTTAGCCAGCACTTCCATCTCTCCTATTAAAGCAATCCTCTCTGGCAGAGTGGTCATCTCTGGTCAGTTGGAAGGGATATCTTAAACTCTTGCAGATATATATATTTATATATGTATATATATATCTATATGTATCATACTGTCTATACAGAGTTCCATTTATTTTTATGGGTAAGCAAAAGCTGCTCTGTTTTTTTACTGAAGCTTGAGAGGATGGATAGTTGTAATATGTTTGTTTTTTGTAGAACTTGTATGTGAATAACATCTGCATCCTCATTCTGCCCTACAAGAAGGTGGGGGATTAGAGGGAGAGAGAAATGCTGCGGGGTTCTTTCAGAACTCAGTGAGAAAGACCTGACAACAAATGGAGCAATAAAATAGCTGGTTTAATAAGATAGAATAAGAAGAGGAATGCAGATAGCAAGTAAATCTTACATCCATTTGGATGTTGGGAACTGCATTTTCATGCAGCATCAGATGGATCCTGAATGGACTTTCCCATAGCATGCTGCAGAGAATGGGTTCATGGGGAGCTTCCTCCCTTTCAAATGCCCTTGTGCCTTCTCCATGAAGCTACCTCAGAGAGATTGAATGTTACCTTTTAATAATATCCACTAGTCTGCCACAGAGACTGGAACAGGGCACCCTGACAGGTTACCTTACAGCAGCTGCACATGCCAACATGCAGGCTTCTCCCAGGATATCAGAACAGGTAGAGCTGGCATTGCCTGTTCAAGACTCTAAAGTCTTCTGCAGAGTTCTTAGTACAATCTCTAGTGGATGCTAGTTACTGTTTTCCAAGACAGTGTTTTTAACTAGGGATAGGTTGAACATGCATGGGGAGGAGAGGTGGGAACCCTAAGGAAAAGGAGAAAATGATGTTTTTCCTGGATTCTTCAGGAGTGGTCACTTGTGAACTTGAAAAGCTATAGTTATGTGTTTTGCCATATAGTTATGTAATTTGTCTACTGTAGTAAATCTTGATGACTGCAAAACAGCCTCTGATGGAAACTGCTCAGGGATTTATCTTTGATCAGATAACTGCTAACAGTGAGTCAGAGATGTATTTCTCTTCTCCCAAATTTGTTTTCTGTGATGATAGAATCAATTGCATTTACTCATGCTGATTCTGAAACAGGCGAATAATTTGTTGAATAACTCTTGCTGATGCCATCAATATTTAAGTGTTCCTACAAACCTGTAAAATAAGTTTATGTTCTTTTAGGAAGAAATTGCAATCTGTAACACAAACCAAATCAACTTTTGCACTTGTGCAGAGGGAATAAGGTATATATGCAACACAGACTATATAGGAGTTCAACATTTTTTGGGGAAAAAGGATAATTCAGTGTAATGTCTTGTTGATCATTTGTTGATAAACTTTAGTGATCTTAGTTTTGAACCCAGCAGCTTGCTTTAAGTACATCCATCAGACTAGAGTCTGCAATTAACCTCCTTAGTGCCTTTACAAATCCCATATACATCTTCTGTTAGGGGAAAAGTTAGTGTCTGAAATCACAATTTCTTGCATTTCTGTAATTTGTTGTGTTACTTATGTAAAATGGCTTCATCAATATATTATCCTCCTTCCAAGCCATCATGATCTTGGGTTTTGCATGTTAATATAAATTGCTGTCCATAAAGATGTTGCTTACAGTTGATTATGTGTGGTGCTTGCCTTGGTAAGCAGAACTTTTTTTTTTGTTTCTCTTGCTTAATATTTAAGAGCACCATAAGCCGTTATATACCTGCAGCTGTTACAGAAAGGCATAAAAGTCATGTCTATCTTCCTGCTTTCCAGTGGGGGGATGTGTTAGGAGTCACTTCTAGGAAACAAGCTGTTTCTTGACCTCTTGTGTTTCCCTTTGACAGTCCAAGTCTGTGCAATTCCTTGGACTTCAGCTGGATTAGGATTTTTCCAAGCCAATTTCAAAGTCGGTGGCAGCAGCAGGCATTTGAAATTTAGGTACTCACTTCCAGCAGTGGTGTTACATTCCCTCAATGATAACCATCCTGTTAACCCCTCTTCCATGTAAACATTAGTTCGCATTGTGCTTTGAAAACTTCTCGCTGAGCTCTATCAGGTTACCGTGGAGTATTTATGCAGCACTGTACAGAATTGTATAATTGCTCCAAGTGTGGTATGTCCACACAGTTCTATGATATGCTATTATAAATAACACTTTCCTGATTTGATTTTTCATGACTTTTGTATGTGTTTTTGTAGAGTCTTTGATGCAATAAATTTCTCCCAAAACTGAGATTTTGCATATTAACCCCTATTTATTTTTAGTACTTATTTCCTTTCCCACTTCATGACTGCTTTCGTTTTCTTAGCCTTAACCTGTAACCTGAAATTTAGATAGGTTTACCCCAGCTATAGCCAATAGTAACATGATAGACTGAATACTATGTTGAATTCACTCTTTTCTTTTTTTTTTCTTCCTGTGGAGTGTGACAGTTTTTCTGCTTACAATGCAGAGACAGAAAAGCATTAATAGTATCTCCTGTTTTACTAAATGCACAAATACTACAAAATCAGTGGTGGTTTTTTTTGTATTATGGGATTCCATGAAAGCTTTGGTGAAGCATATTTGGCTAAAAAAATTATAAAAACAACAGTTAAAGCTTAACTAAAACCTTAATACAGTTTTGGGGGTTTGAGACAAGGCTGAAAAGCATCTCATAAAGGAAGTACGTATATTTTCACTATTCAAAGTGCTTCTCTCAGTTCTTAGTGTCTCTGTGGCCATCAGGAAGGGCAATTTAGTGTGTACATATGTGGCATGTTTGTTGTATACTCTGCGGTACATACTCCTGACCTCCAGAGTGGCCCAGAGGAGGTATTGTTCAGATCTCACATATTCACGTTGTTTGAAATAGTTGAGTACTTCAGATAATAAGTACTGTTAGATATGAATCTTGTTTAGGAAGCATCTTCCTACAATGCATTGCTTTCCCTCCCTTTCTCTTGTTTTGATGAAATCCTGGTTGATATTATGTCAGGGATATTTTTGCTGACTTTTACTTCTTCAAGGGTATTAAACCCACGGGATCTGACTGACTTAGCAGTTCATTCTGCTTTTGGCTTGGTCTTTCTGCCTTCAGTATAGAATTCTGCTCTTTTCAGACAAGTATGTGTACCTTACTTGTGCTTTGCCAATTTGTGTTTTATTCCCCTTTTCACTTTGACAACTGTATTCACAAAGTGAGATGCGTTGTTCATTCTCTTTTTAATGATCATGAATAATTGAACACAACCTTTGAGCTTTTCTGTTCCCCCCTAACAAAATATGCGAGGGAAAAAATATTTTGCTGGATTTATTTTGTTTTAACAAAGTTATATTTAAAGTGAAAATTGAAGAGATTTCTTCTCTGTTCACTTGCAGACTTGTTTTCCAAACTGTACAAAAGTCTGACTTTTAAATATTACATGGCAGGCAAGGCTGAGTATAGTGGATTGCACTTGTTTTTATGTATCTGCAATACTGAATGTCATGAAAATTTGGCACATAGCAAATTCCGTGCACACCTGTTTTCCATCATGTTGAGTTTTCACAAACTTTTTATTATTAGTGATTTGAAAGGCTTCTGTAATTAAATATATTGGGAAATTTCAGTGTCTGTGGACATGCATGTAACAACAAATGTCAGAATAATCCCACTGATTCTGGTTGGTTATTCCAAGTTGAATTCCTCTCATTAACATAGGAAATTTTTTTATTTCTGTGTTTGCAGAGGATGCTGTGTTCTGCTGTGTTGCAGAGATATCAGCAAAATAACAGGGGTGTCACTGTCAGCTGGATGTTGGTGCTGTATAGCTTGGTGAAAACTGACATCAGAGCTAGCTGGGAAAATGGCATTGTTGTGACATATTGGAAGACTTTGAAACTTTTCATGTCAGCAATGGAAAAACCCACAATTCAGTGTAGTTTATGTAATAAGATTATGCAAAATACTGGAATCAGAATTGTTTTTACCCACACAGGTATTTCACTCATGTACTTTGAGGTTGAAAAGCTCTCCTGTTGTAACTTAAACCTATTTTTGTCAAATTTTTTCTAAAGCTTCCAGAACTTATGCAGGAAAACTACTAATTAAGTGTAAGTTTTGATTTGTCAGAAACCATAACTGATCAGTGCAGCTTCAAAAGCTGGACAGATTAGTGGTGTACAATCTTTTATCCCAATGGCAAAGCCAGCTAGAGTGGTGTTGCCGTGATGGATGAGTCTATACAGATGATTGGCAGATGTGGTTTTTTTTCCCCCTCTCTGCAGCTTTACTTAATACTTTAGTTTATAAGTATTTTTTCTTTTTTTAGCATGTGAAAGACTTTGGAGCCATGTTCTGAATCCATCCATTTTAAAGACTCTGAGAGTCTGGGCACAATGTTGTATTCCTTGCACATGGCCTCCTTACTCTGACTGCCAGGTAATGCCTTTGTGCATGAAATCACACTCTGCGCAGGTTTTAGTTTTGAGATGTATATATTTACAGGACGTTTCCATTACATCTTCAAACTGTGGATAATAAGTAAAAAGCAGGAGAATCATCTGGTATAGAGTTTAAAAATAGCCTAATTGGTCAATTGGAAAAAAAAAAGAACAGCAGGAAAAATTGGAAGGATGGGATTATATGAATATAGTAAAGATATCTGCCTTGAGGTGTCACATCTTGGAGGTATGAAGGGATATCAAAGTTTTAAGCTCTTTTGTTTTCATTATCTTTTTCTCAGATCTTTGTTACACTAAAGCCTGCTCCTTCCTGGCACTGGCTTCACAAATTCTTGAGCACCTGAGCTCTGAGCTGGGAAACAAAGTCCAGTTAAGAATATGACAACAAATAAAGGCTTTGCTGCCCTACTCCTGAGTCACATGGGAGGAGATTCAAGTGAAAAAAATTTTTGTTGGATTTGAAGTAAAAAATTTTTTCAGAAAGTTGATAATCATTTGGGGCAAAAAGAGGGGAACTTTCCTACATTTACTATTAAAATAAAGTGAAATAAAATATCCTGTTGGATGCTTTTGCTACTCTATTGTTTTTCTTCTCATAGTTTCTACATTGTGAATTTTGATGAATTAGAAATTCTCTGTTAAGACAATCATCCAAGAGGACACTTGAAAGAGGTTTTATGTGTGAGACAATTATGAAGTTATTTTGGTTGAAGTTTTATTTTGATGGAGTTTTTTTTCGTTGTTGTTGGCTAGGTTTTTTTGTTTGTTTTTTGCTGGGGGTTTGTGGGATTTTTTTTTTGTGTAATGAAGAAGTGTTACTAATTTTCCTTCCCTAAGTCAGATACCTGCAAAAGAAGCTTTTTCAGAAAGATTTTCAGAAACAGAAGTGTTGTGTAGAGGTGCATGATGATAACATGTGAAATTCACTTTAAAAAATTTTTTTTTTGTAAGTGTTACTAATTTTCCTTCCCTAAGTCAGATACCTGCAAAAGAAGCTTTTTCAGAAAGATTTGCAAAACAAGCCTTCAATCAGGAACAGAAGTGTTGTGTAGAGGTGCATGATGATAACATATTGAAATGTATTCTTCAAATCATAAAACTAGTACCTAGGAAGGAAACTTTTAAGATGATTTAGTGGTAAAGTTGGTAAGATGATTTAATGGTAAATGATTTTTTGTTAAAGGCACTTTCTTAGCAAGAAAGGCAACAATTAGAGGTGAGAAATCTGAATAAACCTTCAAGTCAATAACTTATAGAAATGGATTTGGTTTCCAGTTGTTTACTGTACTGAATTTGGGTTAGTGTTTGACGTCCATACTTTTTTCCTCAACTTCCATGGTGATCCATCAAGGCACCTTGACCTCTTGAACTTTATATTTGTTCTGTTTGTCTTGTAGTTGACATGTTAAGTGTTTGGGAATTGGTGCCAGGAGGTGCTGCTCTGTTATGCCTACAGCATACTAGTCATACAAAGACACTTAAGAAGAGTCTAATTTAAACAATTATTTATTAGAGTTAAAAACGTTAATTGTAAGTTAAGTTTAAAAGTTATTTATAATAGTCTTTCCCCTCCAAACTTCAGACTTGCTGTAACATTGCTGACAGATGAGAAGATCATTGGTTGGTATTCCACATGGTGTTTGTTAAAGGAACCTAAGCTGCATGAGGAGCAACATCCACAAACCTATTTTATGTTGAATGCATAAATGAAACAAGTATTATGCAATCAGGGCAGTTCTGAATACTTCTTTTAATCACATTTCCTCTGAAAAGTAGTGTGTAGGCAGCTTTTGTGGTATAAATGCTATTTATTGTAAAATGTCGGCTAAGCAACTTAATGCAAAATTTTCAACCATTGTTACTGGGGGTATGTAAAGTCAGGCTCTTACAAGAAATGAATGTTCATCTTTTGTTTCTTTGTCAGTGAGGTAGTGTCTGTGGGATGTTGGATCATTTTATTCTTTGTTCTATGTAAAAAAAATAAACTAGGAAAAGGAATAAATTACACTCACTTTTTTGTGCACAAGAGAACAAGGTTTGAAGCAATGAAGAAGTCATTTGTCTAAACATTTACTGTGTGGAAAGAAAGGGAGGAAAGGTTTGTACTTTCACTACAGCTTATTGACTCCAGAACTAGTATTATGTAGGCAGCATGATTTTTTTGTTGCTAACATCAGTACATGACATGGCTTTGAAAGTTCTTACTCTGGGTGTTTGCCATGGTTCATGGAAATGACTTTTTTTGCTTTGTGCATAACCATGGAACATTCACAGTATTTGAGTCTGAACTCCTAGTGTGAGTTCCTGTGCCAGGCACAAGGTCTGGGCCCTTTGCTGTCAGTGTAGAAAATCTCCAAACACAGCTTGAACAATACAGATCAGCTCCTCCACCAAACTAACAACAGAACTGGGGAAGAGTAGTCTCTAGCTATGGTGTGGCTTTTTTTCCCAGGTGTAATTTTACAGTAGCCTAGATCAGTACTGAAAATTTTATAATTTGCAAAAGACGAAAAGCTCAGGTTTTTATTTGCACAGTATAACCTGGAGAAGTGCATCATTTTGGCAATGGTTGCATTATTTGAAGTTAGTCCTGGATTTATATTTTCTATTAATTACTCCAAGAAATACATCAGAAAATTCATGTTTCCTATGATGGGGGAGAGGGGAGATTGTGTGGTTTTGTTTAAGAAGTTATTTATGCAGAGTGTTTTTTAATAGATTCTGTGCTTTAAACAGCTGTGTGTAAGGGGAAATGAAAATGAAGTTTCCTCTTGGAAATTCTGCTGTTATAAAAAGTCTGTGTTAGAAGCTGATTTTTTCTTTTAAATCCCCATTAGGCAGTATATCAGCTGTATTAATTCATATCTGCATCTGTCATGTCTAAATCAGAAGCTGGATTAGGTCTGAGCCAGGCTATTTTAATGTATGTCAGATCCTGAGGAGCAAACAGGTTTATTGCCAATTTTCTCACCAATGTCTACCTTAATGTAGTGCTGCAGATCACTTTGTTTATGTACAAGATCTATACTTTCTGCCCTTGAAACTTCTAAGAATATGATTTGACCAAGCCAAAGAACAATAAGAAAAAGATTTGATAAAAACCTTTCAAATGGTTTTGACAAAACACTTTGTGGAAATACAATTTCTCTATTTGTGCTATGGAAAGCTGAGAGTCTTATCCTGTTGCTTTTACTTGAACCTTTTCTTTGTAGCATGAAAAAATCAACACACTCTGTGCCAGGAGGCTTGTTTTCAATACTTAACTTGAGTGGGAAGCAGATGATGTTAAATGGAAGAGCAACATATGTGTGTGACAAAGCTTGTCTTGTCTTCTAACAGCAGCTACTTTTAAGGAAGGGTAGAAGGGCTCCTTCTCAAAAGAGGAGGGTGCTGATAACACATGGTTTTTGCTTTCAGCCAGACAAGGTAAGATTAATTAAAGACTTTTTTAGGCACACAGGCTTCATCTAAATTTTTCTGTGATGTATTTTGTAGTGAAAAAAAGGTGTTAGAAATGCTTAAAGACAAGTAAAGAGCAAGCCTGTTTATCTGATTCTGCAGCTTTAATTCTAGGGCAGTGTCTAGCAGTGTAAATAAAGCTGGCTGTCTGCAAGGTCAAGCTGTGTGGAGAGTACCTGGAGAGCTCTTTGTGAGTACAGGAAACAAACTGCTGGAAGGTTGCCCAGAGATGTTGTGGATGTCCCATTCCTGGACATGTTCAAGGCCAGGTTGGATAGGGTGTTGTGTTGTGTTCCGTTGGTTTGTTCTAGTTTCCCCCTTGTTTGTAAAATGGTTCTGCCCAAGTTCATTTTCCCGCCTTAAGTTATGTCAATCCCCTAGTTATATTATGTAACTTTCAGTTCCCCTCCCTCTGTTTCCCATATACGGTTGTGTTCTCCTCCCCTTTCTCCTCCCCTGGCCCTAGTCAATCACTCCCTACTCCTCCCTGCCTTCCAGAAAATTCCGTCCTTTGGGAGCTATGATTGGCTGTGGGACGGGGCTCCTCCCTATCCACGCTTCCATTGGGTCCCCTCTATGTCACTCCCGATAAGTTCACTCCCTCTCCTTCCCCCTATTGGTTGTCATCTGTACTCCTCCCCCAACCTCCTGGTACTATAAAATCTGTAAGCCTCGTTGATACATTGTCACTCCCTGGCTGACTGAGTCACTCCCTGACTGACTCCATCCAGGCATTAAACCTGACTGTCCCCAGAGAGTGTCCGTCTCTCCTTCTCACCTTTTTCTGCAGCCAATTCCACCTGAGCAGCGTGATCTCGTCCGCACGGACACAGCCCAAAGCCTTTAGCCACTGAGGGGTGTCCGTAGGAGCAATTCTGGGGCCCTGCCACCGGAATTGACTCCCCACTGCTGCAGAGGCAGCTGGCCACCCTTGCTAGCCGGACGCCCATTTATTTAAGGCCGCTGACCCGCTGCAATAGGGCTCTGAGTAGCCTGATCTAGTGAGTGGCAACCTTTCCCACGGCAGAGGGGTTGGAAGATGATCTCTAAGGTCACTTCTAAGCCAGACCATTCTATGATTCTAAGATTGCTTCTTTGCTTGATGGCTCTCGTATTCACTGTTATTCCTTGCAAAACCTTTATAGATTTTTTTTTTGTTGAAGTTAGATGCTCTGTTTAGTTATACCGCTGCACATTCCTCTGTTTGAACCTAAATACCCAAACTGGTAGCAGGTGTGAAAGGGACCAATTTTTGTAATATTTACTCCTGCCTTGCTACTGGGCAATGAGGGATCATAGTGGTGTGTAGGCACACAGTCTGTGTTAATTGGGAGTGGGGCTGCAGTGAAGCCTCATCCCCAATGGGCTGCAGCTGTGCAGGACGGGTGAGCAGCATTGAAGGTAACGAGACATGGAGTGCTGAGGTGCGCTGATCAATCACCAAAGGACACAGAGGGCACACAGGTGTAAGGCATGTAAGATGTAGGGTATAAAAGGTTGGACTGAAGAGCAATAAAGAGCAGATGCTTGAAGCCTTCTGAAGTGGCGTTGCTGTGTGTGGGCTGATGCTGACATTGCATGGTAATACTCTGTGTATCGTGGCCATCTCGACAGCGGTGGTGTTGATGTGTGGGTGCAGAAGATGCCTCTGTGCACATCAGCAGCACAATTCTAGCCTGACTGCCACAGGTAACTGTAGGTTTGGGGGGGTCTATAAAAGTGTTGTGTGAGCCATGTGGTCATATTGTGAAAGGATGGCAGGATAGCTGATTGAGTATGCATCTGCAGCTCTGGAGGGAAGGCACTGGGGAAGCAAGACAGCCAGAAGGGGGGCACAACAGTAGGTATGGCAAGTAGATTAGAAAATAAAGCAAAAGTAAGACTAGTTCGGAAACTCAAAGAGAAAAAGTAACACAGAGGACAAATGGTGCAGAATTCCAAACGAGTTCTTGTTCACGGTGAAGTGATTTGGCCAGTTTGTGTGAAGGGCAGCATTAGGTTACAAAAGCTTGTGTTAACCTGCAGCTCATTAGCTGAAGACAATGCCTATGACCTAGATGGCATTCTAGCCTACAAAGCAAAAAATAATCGATTTGTTCTTCACTCCATCTGATGTAGTGCTACATGCCAGTATTTTGCCAGTAGATTTATATATATAATAAAGCGAGCCTCTCTAGGTAGGCCCTATTATTATATATATAATGCCCAGCTAGCTCAGTAGTCAAGTCTTTAGCAGAGACCCAATAGCTGAGTTAAGCAGGGGCCAAGCCACCGGGCTCCTTCCTAGCGAGCTAGTGATATTCAGCTTAGTGATTTGTCAGCTCTTTCATGGATTTCAGCTCTGCTGCTAGGAAGGATCGCCTCGGGGCAACGGCATAGCAGACGGAGAGAGAGGGTTCAGAGAAGACGCCGTGGTTCCGCAGTGATGGTTTATTCGGGAGGTCTGCGGAGGGTTACAGCGCTTCTTCTTCTCCAACTTGTGGGGGTACAGAGGGCTATTTTTATAGCCTTGGCATGGATCCAAAACCAGCCAATAGCCGCAGGTTTAAGCATATTCCTTAACTGACCAATAGCTAAAGGTTACAACAGCATTGCCTTAACTGATTAAAGGGCTGGGTTTCAACACGGTCGGGTCAGAGGGACAAGATAACACTTGCTCAGGAATGACTCAGCATTCAATTCTCCAAGGAGCTTTTCCTGTATCTTTGGGGTTCACTACAGATTTTTACCTGTTTATTGTTGACTACTAAGTCTTGTATTTACACTTAAACAGATGATATAAAAGAGCTACAAATACAGATTGAGTTGTGTAAGTAAAACTTCAGAATATGGCCAGGCAAGGATGAATAATTTTAGAGCAATGCTTGATTTTTTGAAATACTGGAAGAGGATAAGAAAGCAAAAAGAACATCATAGTGGTGGGGAGTTTCGAGTGGAATTAGAGCTGGCCATATTACTTTAACGAAGAGGTTTACTTATATTCTCATTCGAGGTTTTGTTTTTAGCTATTTAGGCACAAAGGTTTTCAGTAGAAATATGATTTTTAAACTGATTACTGCGCTTTAGATTTGGTTTGCCATTTTATTTTCAAGAGGAGCCCCTTCTCAGAAGGTACTTCCAAATAGGTATCTTAAGCTATCTTCTGTCAACCATCTTCCTGTTTAAAATGAGGGGGGGCAATGGAAAAGCATCAGCGCACTGCAAGGTCCGCCAAGGGAGGAGGGTTGTCCTCCTCAGACGTCCCGGCAAGCCGGCCAGCACCGCTGGCAGCGCGGGGGGCACGGTCCCGCTCTCGGCGTTTCGGGACAGCGCCTGAGGTCGGCACCTGCGTTACAGCAGCAGCGCTGCCCTGCCCAGGACGAGGCCGGCTCTGGCTGCCACCAGCAGGAAGGAGAGAGCGCTCTCCACTTCGGGCCAGTGCAGCTTTATCGAGATCCAGGGAAGCCGACAACCACAGAGACCTAGCAGCCGGTAACATCAGCTTGTAAAGGGGAAGGGATACAGTCAGGCCTTGGGCAAATGGGGTTGCAGGGGGGGAGTGGGATACAAGAAACTGACACAGGGAATACACCAATGGCAACAACCTGAAGGAGGGGCCCCGGCACCCTAGCTAATCACTCAGTGCTCTAGGTAGAAGTTTCTAGAGAAAAAGGTGTGAGCAGAGAGTGACTGGCAGAGCACCGGGGAGGGGTTTAGGGAAGGATACATTGGGCACTATGGCAGCTGGGGAGGAGTTGGGAGGGAGGACCGGGGCCGAGCACAACATTTTCGTAACCTATTTCTCTCTGTAAGAAAAAGGCAAGTAGGGCTCAGTTTGGAAAGGTTACAAAATGCTGCTTTGCCAGCTTACCTGGAGGATATTTTGAGGTTCCAGCTGTTAGAAGGAAAGTGAGCCACTTAAAATCCTGCCTAAGAGATTGCTTATCACCATTGCTCTTGCTGAGCCCACATGGCTTTTTCTCTGTGGGAATGGATAAGAATGTGCCAGATACCCAGTTTAGAGGGCAAGCTTCATACTTCTTAATACAAATGGCATTCTTCCTCTCCAGACAATAGTCCTGAAAGAACAATAGTCACAAAAGGCAACTTTTACTGCAGGAGGAGAGGGTCATTGCATGACTAGGGTGAAGTTTTCCCAAATGCATTCAAATCTTCTCAACTCTCAGTATGAGAGAGCCCAGAAGCTGCTGAACTCTTAATGAAGGCACTCAAACAAAAATAGACGTTTTCATCCAGCTTCAGTGGATCTGAAACACAAAAGTTTCCAGTTAAAATATGTTTTCAGGCTTGTTACTGTGTAGGTAGGAAATGGACGTGTCTCTTTCATAGCAGAACTTGCTTTTATTGCTTATTGTTAATTATAGCACAGGAGTTGGCTGTGGGCAGATAAACAGGAATGGGGAAGCGATACCAGCCCATCAGCAGAGTGTTATATCTTTAATTTTTCATTGTGTTCTTTGTGAAATAAGAACAAACTTACACACAAACCTAAAAAATAAATCTCTTACTAAGGAAGGCAAGAGAAGACCTGTCCCTTTATATTTGCAAAGCTACTATATATTTTACAGGACCGTGTTTATGTTCACAGATAGAGCACCAGAAAAAGTCAGTAAATAAGAAACAATAATCAGTGAACTTCCTGAGATAGTCCCTTCTCTTTTATATTGGTTGTTTCAAGGGCTTTATTTATAGGGTATCTCTGTTTTAGTAGTGAAACATTGCAATGCCTCAGACAACGTTTGTAAAAAAAAAAACCCTGTAGGCTGCTGGAAAAGGTTCTGTTGTCTGCAGAGAGAATAAGGGACAGACTTCAGTGAAATATTCAAGAAGTGGCAGATATGTTTTGTTGCCTGTTTTGTAAATGCACTAAATAGTTCCCTGCAGAGATGGAGAATGAGATGAAGGGAAATCCACAAAACTAAAACCAATGCTGCAAAGGCATGCTTGAAAGGACAAGGGGTAGGTATCTACGGGAGAAAGTCTGTGTACCACACTTTGGCGCTAAAACAGCAAAGGCCAAATCTGAAAAGCTTTGGGCAACTGAATTTGTTATCTATTTTAATTCTCTTCCTGGTGTCCCAAACCACATGTGGCAGAGGCATTTTGGAAGGGTAAAGCTATTCTCAAATGTTCTAAGGTCCAAGCCTGACCACCTTTTCTACTGTTTAACATGGTGTTTACCTTTCCTCACAAGCAAGCATGATATATTTGAGGGGTGGAAATATGCAGTCTGTGCTATTTAGTGTTGTACTTATTTTGGCTTTTTTGCTAAAGCTTCTCTGTATTCCTAAATTTGGAATAAATTAAACCCTTGCATTAAACAGGTAGTTTTAACAGGTAGAAAGTATTAAAGACTCTCATTCCTTCAGCATTTTGGTGTTTTTTTTCCAGTTATTTTTAAAAGATGTGAATTGAACAAATATGATTTATTCTATGCAGTATTTATTTATAATCATCTTCCTGATCCCTGTGGGCAGGTGCACTATTCCCTGGATAAAACACGGACTGGATGTCTGAGCCCAGAGAGTGGATGGAGTTACATCCACCTGGCAGCTGGTCAGAAATTATGTTCCCCAGAAGTGATGTGCTCGGTGTTGGGGCCAGTTCTGTATCAACCAATATCTTTATCAACAATCTGCATTGTTAGCATTAGAAAAATCAAAGGACGGAGCCCTGTGCATTGTATGCAGGCATGAGTTTGACAATAATTAATTTGGCTCTGAAAATACATATATTTTTGTTGGAATGTGCATTTCTAGAGTCTGTATTTCACTCTCAATGTTTGTCTACCACTGACCTGTCCTCTCCTGTTTTTCCACTGCTATTATTCTCATGCACTTGTTGAAAATATTGCACTTACAGTTAAAAAGGGAAGTCTTTCTTGTTTCATTAGGATCTCTTTAGTTTGCCCCATTAACTGGTTGAAGGGGACTTTTGTCCTTCAGTTGACTTTTCCTTTCACTAAAAGGCTTTACATTCCTCTTAAAGGGCATTTTCCTATCACAACTGGATTCTTCAGGCTTTAGCTTCAAAACTGCAGTAAGGCACTTTGACATGCAGAGTGCCATTCTGCTCTCTGCCTCATGAGAACTTTTTCCTGCCCATGTGTTGGACCAGCTCCCCCTGCCCCAGAGCACCAGCAGTAAGTTTGCCTTCATTTGTCTCTCTCTTGCCTTGCTCTTTCTTCTCAATTCTGTGTTTTATCACTTGATTAAATGCAATAATTTGTTATTGTGAGTTATCTTCAAAATTTTGCCTTTTGAAGAAAGTGCAAAGAAGAAGAGACTTCAAGACATCTACAAATGAAATGTGTCAGACTTGTAGATGACAGTCTTGAAAAAAATTGTTTAGGGAGGATCAAGTGCTGGTTGAATGAACTGTCAAAAATGGTCTGTTTCATTTGGTTTGTTTTTGTTTGGGTTTTTGTTTGTTTTTTTTTTCTTGTTGCTACAAACCTAGAACTGGTGAGGGTGATGACTCTATTCAGTATGGTTTGACAAATGAATGTGAGTGTTTCCAATACTTGGTCAGGACAGCTGTGATTGTGTACACACAGTGAGTGGCTTGAAAACTCCTGAGAAGCTCCAAGAATGGGGTTTTCTCAGCCTGTGCAGTAGACCTAATTGCAAAGGAAGCAGGGGTGAAACACCTTAATAAAACTGGTTTATTGCTGCTACAGTTACTGGTGCTAGCAACTGCCATTTCTGCAATGGCTCAACATAACTTTCAGCTTTGTGATTCAAAAGCTTTTTACAGGGAGGAATAAACTAGAGATACTTCTGCAATGTTTTTCCTCTGTATTGGTTTTAGGAGTTGCATAATGTCTTTCTATTTTTTTAATATACCTGTTTGTAGTCATTAGGTTGCTGGTTATAACTTTTATATTTTCTTTTATCAATGCTGCTAAGTCACTTGTCATTCAAGCTATGTAAACTTCAGCCTGTTCATCAGCATCTCTCTCACTAAACACAATTCCATTGACACCCTGTGAGCTCTGGGGTGGCAGCATTCTTGGAGGAGAAAATAAACCAGAAAGCAGCCCTATGTCTTCTTTAAATTAAACAAAGATGCAGGAATCCAGTACCATACCTGACTTCTCATCAAAACTGTAGAAGCTAAGCACTCCTTTTACTGAAAAAGAAATTAGCAACCAAGCATCAGCACAGCCGAGGCAGACAGCAAGTATTCAAATTCCAGTGCAAAACTGGTTACAGAAAGAACTAGGTGTATTCAGTTATCATAAACCCACTTGTCTCACTGACACAATTATATCTGAAGACTTGTGCAGCACAGCAAATACATGGGTAAGAGTCCAACACAAAACTCAGAATGACAAATTTCTTCTTGACACCAAAAGAGAAATTTTGGTATTTTGGGTTTCTTCTAGAGCTGGCTGTTAGAAGTCAAACAAAGCTGTTGCACAAGTAACAGAATTAATCAATCCCTGGTTGTCTATGGACCTGTTCCTCATCCCCTAGTTTTTCCCTCCTTGTTCCCACTGCAGCCCTTCTATCTGATATATTTGGCTGAGGAAAAATGACAGCACACATGTACAGCAGCATACTAACCACAATGTGCTGACCTAATGTTTGGGGTTATCACTGGATTACACAGCGACCTAAGTTATAAATTATTCTTAAATGATATACTTAGCGATCTAATTTTCTTTTTAAATGAAACCTGTAGGGCTTTAATTAATGTATTTAAGGCAGCTCCCTTTGTCAAACATACTCAAATGTGGCTAATATATTCAAAAGATAGAGGGGAGTGCAGTCCCTTATCATAAAGTCAATCTGAATGAGACAACATCTTACAAACCTTCATTTGTGCATCATGGTGGAATCTGCTCTTGTATGCTAAAAGTGTGCTGCCAGGTCATTGGGTAATTACTGGTGCCACATTCTTTAAGGACTTGGTAGCCTCACAAAAGTGCATCTACCAACACCAAAAGAAAGATTAGAAATAATAGAACAGCAGCAGCTGATCTCTAAAACTGAAAAAACATGATCTGCCTAATTAATAAAAGACTGTTAAAAGAGACAACTGAGGGCTAGTCTGCCATGTTAGAAACTGATTTTTCATAAATACAGATTTGCATTAATGTTTTGTCTGAATAAACAGAATAGTTTAGATTTGGACTAATACTTGATTTTTTGGTAGTAATTTATAGCATCCATTTGTTTGCTTTAATTGACAGAAGGAATCGGGAGTGCGATAATCCAAATATTGTACAGACTTACTGTCTTACATGAAAAGAAAGATGACATGTTTACTGCCAACTAGTCACATCCTTCTGTAATGTAAAATATCTTTATTAGTTCCTTAAGTTTGCTTGTTGTAATTAGAAAACCACAAATTTAGTGTTTAGTGGTTTTAGATGTTCAATACATTGTCTGCAACTGCTTACTTTATTTCTGTCAACCTAGTTGTGTAGAGGAAGATGGAGAAGACAAGTACGAAGAAAAGTTATGTGATGCACACAATAGGAAAAATGCAGTCGTGATTTTCACTTAAAAGTAAGCTAGTGACATGCTTAACCACGGTCTGGGGTCTGACACTGCATTTTAGAAGTGTGGTGTATTTCCTTAGCTGCTTGTAGTGTGAGTAGCTGCAAAATACTTGGTGATCCCCACACATTCAAAAAGTGACTTAACACAGTGAGACATGACCAGACTTTAATGAGAAATGCACAGTAAACAGTCATCACTATAGAAACTCTTCCTTCACTTTGAAGCTATGTCATGTAACCTGTCTGGGGCTTCATGATTAAAATACATACTTTTGTAGTAGGAGAAATGCAGAGTAACTTTCAGTAAGTAATGGTTTGTGCATTCTTTGAAATTGCAGTTTGGTTTCAAGAAAAGAAACCCCAAATGCTGCTCACCTCAGCTCTTCCCCAGCTGAAGTGCTTTTCTTTAATAAGAGATATATAATCTACGGAATTGTTTTCAAAATTTTGAGTCATACTGTTATGTTTCTGTAAGATACCATTGCAATAAATCATCCCATCATCTCAATAATAATCTTTAGTTCAATGTGAATATGAACAATTGAACGATTTCAAACTCTGCATTGTTTTTGGTGTCACTTTTTGAGCTTCTTTGTTCTATTCTTCTAATTTTTCTAAATGTATCTTATTCTGATTTCCATGGCTTAGTTTTTCTTTCTCCATTTTCTATTGTTATAATTCAAGCATTTTTACTGTCTTTTTGAAAGCAGTATAATCAATTCAATGTAGTATTAAAATATTTCACTATATGATTAACTTCAGGTCTTTCGATACTTGCTTCTTATATGAAGTACAAAGGTATCTTCTTTATGAAGTCAGTAAATTAAAACTCTACAGAGTTTAATGAAATTTTAATGAAATGCTGTTTTATCATGCTATGGTGTTTTCTTTCATTCTCAGTTTTGATATGGGTGAATGTAACGCTTATATTTCTTAAGTACGTTTGTGGAATATAAGGAATAAATACAAGCTGCATTAATGACTACTGGTAATGATTGTTCCTTGTGTAAACAAAATTGAGAAATATTCTTTTTTTTTAGTTTTACTCACATACTTTTAAACTGGAACATCTGTTTCTCTCCTTTGAAAGAGCCCCAGAATGTTGGAATTAGTTTCACCACTTACCCAGTGCGTTCTTTTGCCGTTGATAATTTCACTTTTTCTTTAACTGTCAAGTTCCTTGAATAAAAAAAAAAACAAAACAAAGGCCCCTACTATTTAAGAAGAACCAAAACAAAACCCATCAGGAAGTGGATTAAGGGGTGACATATCTGAAGCAGCTGCAGGATGTCATTTGGTTTGCTGATATGTGGTATATAAATGACCTTTCCTTTCATAACCCTGTAATAAAAGAAATGTGCAGGAGTCTCACAAAGCAGTGAAGGGCAGGAATGAAATGAAGGGCTCAATAATACAGATTACAAAAGGGAAGATGATTTATATGAACTGGTTGATTTTTATAGGGAGTTTTTGAGTGACTTCACCAGGTAGCATGCTTTGAGGTTTTTTTTTTTTAATGTTATTTCTAGCATCTTTTTTCTTCTTCCTGAGGTGTTTTCTTCAGTGTTTTATCACCACACAATTGTTTTTTAAATTTGAAAAAATAAATTTGTAAGTTAAAGAAGAATAAAACAAAGAAGAGAAGTGGTAAATTACTGGGCATGGGAATATTTCTGTTTTAATGTACTATGAAATCCATAATTTCCAAGATAGTTTTTGAAGTTGGCCTCACCTCCACCCTTTCTTCTTTTTTTTTTTTTTTTTGCTTTTGTCTGTAGTTTCTAGCTTCTTCTATACAGCTACATTTGATAAGACTGTAGGTCCATTCTTTTGGCATAGAAGGGGATTAAATTTTCTGTTGCCAAAGGAGAGATTCTTGTTTTCAGTTTTAATCGTTCCTAATTCCCACCCCCTTTATACCCCCACAGATTGTGCAGAATAATTCAGATATGTTTTTCTAGGCTCAAAAGGGTTGAAGGTGGATTTGGGATTAATTTCACTTTTTCTCACAATTGTGTTCTGAAAGAATGAATGATAAATGAGTTGTGCCAGCCTACTCAGTACTAGAGTATGAGGAAAGGCAGAAGATACTAGTGAAAAAAACTGTAGGCTAAACAACTTGGATTTCAGCCTCATGATTTTTGAACATGATTGCCAATAGCTGAATCTTGATTTATCAAGATTTATCAACTGGCAGTTGCACTGGTAATTGAATGGACGTGAAGTGAGACCAAAAGCACGTCTAACGTGTGTTGAACTATTTAAGAAAATTTGGTCCTTTGTAAAAGTTATCCTTTTCCTAGTCAAAGTTAGAAAATAACTTGTCATCCACCCCACCAGGTTTTATTTAAAGATTTGATGTTAGATTGAGGCCCAGCTAGACACCATTGTCACATAACTTGAGTATTCCTGATCATACATATAGATTTGGCCCCACAGGACATGGTTTAATGGTGCACTTGACAGAGGTAGTTTAACAGGTGGAGTCAAGGGTCTTGGAGGTCTTTTCCAATCTAAACAATTCAATGAATCTACAACTACTGATTAAGCGTGTTTAGGATAGTCACGTGTGCATGGAAAGTGTCTTGGAACTGGAAACTGTCACAGAAATGCGCACGACCAACAACAGAAAAAGGGAATAGTTGAATGTCAGTGTACATATGGAAAATTAGGAAGAAAAGGTATTTTGGAGTGTACAGTTCAAAAGAATATTTACAGGTTTTGTAAGAGCGCATGAGAGAGCCAAGAGGAGATATGAGTGGAGGATGGCTTTTAGCACCAATGTTTTGAATGAGCTGTGAGGAAAAAAAGATTAAAGCATATAGGCAGCATGCAAGAAATGAGTAATTTTCTAAGGATGGGAGTAGTCTTGATCTGGTTTCTCTCAAGAAGTTGGACATGTAGCTCAGCTTAATTTGTCTAGACTTCCTCAACTCTAAGGAACAATTAATCCTATTTTTTAAACACTTCTCTTAAAATGGAGTTGCTTGTCTTTTGTGGGTGGCTGTTTTCTCTTTTTCAAGAGGAAGGATGTCTTAAGTGGTGGCCTCACATGATCTTCCTAGCATGTTGGTAACTGTAGCTAAGAGCTTCTCATCCTAAAGAAGGGCTAAGAAGTAGAAGAAAGCCAAAATGTATGGGGACAAGGGAGCATTGGTGAGCTTCCTGATTGCCAGAAACCCAAGCTGAGTTCCCCGAGTTGCCTGGCTTACAATTGGCTGGACACAAAAGTATCTGTTTCTGGCCACAGGAAGATGAAGTTAAACTGTAACTCCAAAGGCAGAGCTAATTATGATATAACCTGAAGCGTGCTCCTTTCTCAGGGGCCATCCGTGACTTTTGACACGATTAGGCATCCTTGCCTTAGGTCATCTGAAGAGTTTGTCTCTACATTCAAGAACTGGTCTTTTTGCAATTTTGAGTAGCTAAGATCTCACTGCTACTCGTGACAGTTTTTCCAATGTTAAAAAAGCACTGTTTATTGATTAGTTGCATATAGCCTGACTCCAAGGGTCTCTTTCAAAGCAAATCACTAGAAGCCATAGAAGTCTTAAGTAATCCACAGAGATTTCTTGCTATTCAGTGGACTAATCTCTGTGAAAAATGAAAATGGAACTTTATCTGAAACTTAGAGAAGTATACTATATATTTAATTAACTTTTCCATATACTGCATTTTCTCTACTTCTATTTTAAATGTCTTTTTGGGAGGATTAAATTCCCTGGGTCATTTTAAATCTCTAGGGTTTTCTGTTCTGGAGTGTAAAACATTGCATTTATAATATCTTTTTTTTTTTTCCCTTCAAGTGGCAATTTTTCTTTCATAATTTTAGGGATTTTTTGTTACTATCATACTGAGTAACAGAGGATTAGACTACTCTGCAGCAAATTTGTATTCAATGTGCATAGCTGTATTAAGGATAAAATACACTGAGAAATTTCTTGAAAAGTCAGAGTTGGAAGAAGTTAAGTTTTTCCTTATGTTCTGTGAGAAAAAGTTCTCTGTAGTCCTTCTTTAAAATCCAACTGGCTTTGTTTGCAGAGACAAGAATTGATATATTTTTTCTGAGCGTTTTCTCCTGGACATTCAAACAGACATGGGGGAAATGTGGCTTGACTAAACCTGCATTTCAGATTTCAACTGGGGTAGCTGAATGATATTGCATAGAAGAATGATGTTCTTATCCTTTACTTGAGCTTTTTTTTTTTTTTTTTGGAAGGGGCTGTGTTCCAGTACTTTACCTTTTAATCAGTTTCCATCCCATCAGAGGACTACTGCTGTTTTCTCTCAATGATACTATATTTCCCTACGTAAACATGGAATTTCAAAAATTGTTTTCTGTTCTGGATATGAGGAGTTCTGATCTCCAGAGTTCAGATCCTCTAGGAATCTTCCTCTAAGTCCATTACCTTCTGTATTATTGGAAACTTTTATCCCATGAGCAACTTCTTTGACACACAAATATATTATCTCTTAAGGAAGTAAATGACAGTTTAATTAAGTCTAGTTGAAGTCAGTAGGAATTCTCCTCCACATGCCTTTGCAGATGCTAATTTTGAGAGTAGGTAATTTTGTATTTCAGAATAAGGACTAGAAATCAAAACCAAACATTCATAAACATACTTGGGAGTTTATTCTGGCTTCATATTAACTGCTTGTCTGGTCACATCCTATACTCTGTCAGAAAAATGGTAATTTATACAAAGTGATTATTCACAGCCAATTTAAATATTTGTCCTTTAATGTAAACAAGAAACATAAGAATTTTAAAAATGTGTTCTGGATATTCAGGATCGCACTATCTAATAAATAGAAATATATATTTTTAAAGAAACAAATTCATTTACAAGATTTAGAAGATTCCACACTGAGACATAGGCAGGTCTACAAAATTCTTCCAAAAGATTAATTTAAAGGTGTTTCCAATTCAAATGCAAGTTGATGTTTTTTGGGCTACTTTTTATAAAATTCTTGCTGCAAACTGTTATGCATATGCTCATCCTTGTATTTTTCTAGATAAATACTATTTATTGTTTATATAATATCTGTGCTTTTAGCATTAACCCACATGATATGTTAAGAATTTATTCTTTGAAGGATACGGAACTTTAAAGTATTCCAAGACTGTTTAGAAACCTGAATTTTAAAGAACTCCATGACCTTTTTTCCTAGACATTAGGAAAGAATAAAATAATGAGATGCAAATCAATCCTCCTGTATTCTTGCAATGAAGTTTTGTTGGATATAAAAAATTTTCTTCACAATATGAGGAAGAGAAAAACCAGACTCAAATTCTGAAGGAAATAATTGTTCAGAACAGGACTTCATTAAATAATAGGTACAAAAGGTTTTGCTTTGGGCAAATTTTGGTATATTTCACATCAGATGAATTAGGAATTCTTTTTTTTTTTTTGGCAGAAAGCCCTGAGGCTCTATTGATCTTCCCTTTTATAATTATTTATCTGAGTATGTGAGCTTAGGCTTTCTGTATTAGCTGCTTGTACTTTTTTTCTGATTTTTTAATATAATCTGGTAAGGTAGATCTTGATTTTTGCCATTGTGTTAAGAAAATGGTGAACTTCACAAATTTAATTTGTAGATTTCCTCTTAGGTCTTTAGACTTGTGTGCTTTTCTGAACTTGCATGTAAGATTAAGTCTTTAAGCATAGCGTTCCACCTCATTTGAAATATATTTGGATAGCCAAATAAAAGAAAATGCAAACCCAACGTCAATAGTATTATGTATTTTAAAATGCCATTTTTGAAAATACTGTAGAAACCGTATCCCATTCCTCTTGTTCAGCCAGGTGAATGAAGAGAACTGTGTTATATGAAAAATTTCCCACATAGAATTCTGGAGTGCAAATTGTTTAGACCTGTCTGTTTTATTGGCAGGAATAGCTGAGCCTCGGTGGTACTTAGGTTGGCACGTTTAGAGTCTGTACTGAGACAGCGGGTGTTAGTATTTGTGGTCATAGGAACTGGCTGACTGAAAGATTTTGTGTCAGCTCACCTAGAACACTCTCCTCATTAACCAAGAAGATTTTCAGCCAATCAGTCCAGTTAATTAAATGATGAACTATTGCATTGATAGCTCAGAGCAAGACTCAAGTAAAAGTAATAAAAGAGCTGTTTGGAAGACTTACTTATTTTTTGGGACACTTTTTAAAGTTTGTGTAATTGGAATATTTAATCAGAAATTGGAGGTGGCAGTTGCAGATTTGCTTAAGGGATGGAATGAATAGGAGAGAGAAATTCATAAAAAGAAACTTCAGGTGATAGATTGCAGGATTTTGCTGCAGTGCATGAGCACTTTCTGAATGTTTAATAATCTGAAATGAAGCTGTAGTAGAAATTTAGGAAGTGAGTAATGAAGAATAAAATAGAGCAATGTAAGAATTATGAATTGTGTGTGTATTAGATATGAATATTGCATGAGTATCTGTATTTGTGTATGCAGACACACATATTGTTGCCCAGATCAGATTTCAGAATATTGGGCAGCCTTTTCATTGTCATCCATCTGCTGTTATAAATGCTGTATTGATATCCAAGGCTCCATTTCTCTTCTCTTTTTTTTTTTTTTTAATTACAGTACAAATAGTGTTGCATTATTTGAAAGATGAACTTGTGGCAAAGCGTCACCTCATTTGCAGCATAATTTTACATCTAGTTGTGAATACTGTTGAAGCACTCACATTGAGATCATGGTGAACTTCTACCATATGGAAATCTGCACTTGATTAAATTAGCATTTTCTTGACAACTTTAAACCTTCCCGAGTTTGTGACTGCTTCTGATAAATGCTTTCCTCTTGAAAGAATGCAAGTACTTTTACAATGCTGCATTGTGGATGCTTCTGTGCCAAAAGCAAGATGTGGCACACGTTCAAAGCAGTTTTACCCCACTCTGAATAGATTTTACTTACCATCAGATTTTGCCTGACTTAAATATAACTGTTAAATATATAAATATAAATATAAAACTGTTAAATTTATAAATATAACTGTTAAATATAACTGTTACGTATTTCTGGTAATTATATATAGAGAGAGTAAACTGATTAGGTTCAGTAAAACTTTGTTTCCTTCTGGTGCCCATCATGCAATAATGGCTCATCCAAATGTTCTGCTTTAACCCCAGGCAGCAAAAATGCCCCACTCGGACACTGTGTCACTCTGCACGCCTGTGAGGAGAGAATGGGGGAAGGTGAGAGAATCAGAAGAGTAAAAGAGAGAAAACTCATGAGCTGGGATAGAGACAATTTAATAGGGGGAGGAAAAGCCATGCATGCAAGCAAAACAAAACAAGAAATTAATTAATTGCTTCCAAAGGACAGGCAAGTGTTCAGCCATTTCCTGGAAAGCAAGGCTCCATCACATGTAACAGTGATTTGGGAAGACACCACCATCACTCCGAACATCCCCCCCTTCCTCCTTCTCCCCCCAGCTTTATATGCTGGGTGTGATGCCATATGCTGGGGGATGTCCCTTGAATCAGCTGGGGTCAGCTGTGACAGCCGTTTCCCCTCCCAGCTCCCTGTCCACCCCCAGGTTCCTTGCTGGTGGGGTAGGGTGAGGTGACAAGCACAAAAGGCCCTGGCTCTGTGTAAGCACTGCTCAGCAATAACAAACTCTGTTTCCAGCACAAATCCGAGCCATGGGCCCTGCTTGCTGCTGTGAAGAAAATTGGCTCTATGCCAGCCAAAACCAGCCCAACAACCATGTGCTGGTGGCGGAGAACAAAGTCAGTAATGAACCGTGAACAGACCCGGACAAATGTTATAGTATTAAGTGGAAGTCGAGGATTAAGTGGTAGCTTCTTGCTTGTTGTTGGCCTTTTGTTCTGCAACTAATAATATTAAAACAATGTTTTCTGTTGATCAGGATATGAATTTGATTAATGAGCTCACTCTAGAAAAGATTAAAAGTAGTAAATTATGATTGCACATGATGTTTCAGGGCATTGTTTTAAAACACTGGGCATAAAAGGGAGATGCATACACCAAGGAAATAATTCAGGCATGTTGTTCTTGTTGTTGGTGGGTTACAACTACAACCATCAGGCCCCTGGGCACACCAGCAGGCCCCAGCTGTCCTGGCCAGCCTGTAACCATCCCAAAGTCTACCAAAGACACAATAGTTTCTCAACAGTGATCTTCTGGCCCTTAGGGGTGGCTCAGGAGGGTGTGGTTGTAGAGAGGAGGACTGCAGCCTGGTCAGGGCAACTGGAGACTGCTGGCATGGCATGCAAGTCCCAACAATGAGGTGGAGCCTTTGGAGTTAATCTAGATAACACAGAACTCAGGGCTAAGGTTTTCTGCGGACTTTAGCAGATTTTGAGCCTGGCTTTGAGGCAGTTACAGGTGGCTGTGCCTGCTCACTTAGACCTCTTTCTAAAGAATAGGCAATCTCTCTCCTTTTTGTTAGTTTCAATGACCAGTATTTCTCTAGGAGAAGGAGGTCTCATTTCTCCCTTTCTGCAAATAGATGTGTGTGTTGCCAATTTTTACATATAGCTTGTAATTTTAGTTCCTTTCATTGCTTCATAGAATTTTATTTATGTTTATTTACATTTGCATGTAGTCCTAGATCAGGCTGCTAATAGATAATTGGTTCATTATCTCTCTTAAAAGGAGGCAGTCTGCTCCAAATGATTGCTTGCAATACTAGAAATTCAGTCTGCAAAGTAATTAAATGCTGAATTTCTGGGGGCTTTTTTTCAGTGTTTTGTGTTTTCTCAGATATGTTTGATTCATTGCCTCTGAATTTTTAAAAATGGTAGAAAAGGATATTACAGTCTGCTGCCTATTTTATGATGTCTGAAGCATACTCTAACAGGAGGTTTATTTGTGTTTTTAAAAAGTAATGGGAAGAATTAACTGATAAAAATTTCATGTTAAGTTAATGACACAAAAACCTTTCAGTCGTCAGATTTCCTCCACTGATAAAAGTGGGATAAAGATTTGCAAGACACAATTTACAGGGACTACAAAAAAATTATGTACTGCATTTCTAATATTATATGGTCACATTATTAGCCTTGAAAAAAAAAAGTCTATATTTGAAAAATTAAAAGAAAGCATGGTAAATCTATTGTTTATTTCCAGTATAAATTTATATATATATGCTTCCTCCTGAAGCTTTATTAATATCCATAATTTTAAGATTATTCCTTTATGTTATACATTTATTTTTATCTTTTAAGTTTATTTGGCTTTACTACATATTTGGCATAGAAGGAAATATTATCTAACCTTTTCTAACACCAAGTGTGTTCTTGAGCATTGTTGTCTTGCTTGCAGTTTGAATAAGGAAGCGATAAAACAATACTTGATGATAACAACTCTGGATTGGTTAAAGGGGCAGTGCTGAAAATGCAGCTTGATAAACTAAAATGTTTCCAGACACATGCAATCACTGTGATTGTTGCTGCAATAAGATTAAAGGAAGTCACAGGGTTTCAGAGTGGGGTTTGTTTTTTTTTTTACCTCTAGGAGAGCAATCTAAATGCAAATTTTATACCTGAATAAAATCCAAGAAGTCAGTATGAATGACGCTTGAGGGAAAATAAAGTCAGTGGCAATGACACTTGGCAAGTTAGTCTGTCATGCACTTTGAATGTGAAAGCATGTTATTTTTTTCTCAATTCATCATACACTTGTAAACTAATAAAATCAGCTTTAATGTGTTGATCACCTAAAATTACATAGATGCATGCTGGGTGAACTATACTGAACTAAAATCCTAGAGTTCTACTGTGATGCTGCTGTGTTAAGAGTTCTGAGTCTGTGAATGAAATTTTCTGTTGATTTTATTCAAATTAAGTTTGTAAAATAGAATTTAAATTGCAAGATCATAATAAGAAAGTTTAAAAACAAGGGAAGGGAATTATCTGAGTTCTAGGAATATGGAGAAGATTGGAGTCTATTATTCTGATGCTTTTCAAGTCTGCTAGTATTACACTGAAAAACATAACCTAGAAATTGTTGACATTCCCTCTTTCTTCCTGCTTTTCCCAGTCTGATACAAAACTCTAATTGAATAATGTACCCTTGGCCCTGAATCTCTCCAACAGAAAACACTCTGTTTTCTGAAAGATATGGTTCCATGCCTGTTAATGTATTTGCCACAATTCAGACATCACAAGTACTTCTGCAGTTACTTCTGGAAACAATATGTTTTCTTACGACCCCTATTACTGAAGCTCTCAGACCAGTGTAGTTTTGAGCAAAGACCTGTTTTGTCACCTTCTGCATTCTCTGCATCAATTAGCTTGGGAGCATGGAGAAGGTATTAGGAATCACCATGTATGAAGATCAAAAATATAATAATGTTGAACTGTTAGGAGCAGACTGTTTGTAAGTTAGGCAAATTTAAGATAAAATACCAGTTTAAAATAGTTGTTTACCGCACTTGAAACACCATGTCACATTTGCTGTGAAATATAAGTGGGAGAGAATGTCACCCTGTTTTATTGGGGTCATACTTAAATGTGGTCATCTCTTCACTCTGTGTGCAGTTGTGTTGCTGCAGATATCAGGAATCAGGAAATTTCAGGACTATTTCCTTAAATCACAAAGTATTTAAGATAGAAAAAGTACCTGGTAAAGAGTGCAGCTTTTGTGGCTACTCTTTCTTGGAGTTTCCAGGAGTTCTGCTTGCATCTGTTTTGTCTTCAGTAGAGCTCTTTCTCCTTAGAACATCACAGGAAGTAATCTTGCTGATTCTAACCTTATCTTTTGGACAGCCCTTAATTTTTAGAGGTACCAATGCTATTTTAACAGATCTGTTGTAATCCCTGGTTGACAACTGGCTGTGAGTGGTGCCTTCACTTGAGACAAAGTAAAACTTTGTTTATAGCAAAACAGTGCGTGGGAATATTCAGCATATTCATTCAGCGTCTCATCCTGCCGAACCTGGTGTTTCATATTGACCTGTGGAGAGTAAAATATTTTATGCAATCACATAAATTGCACTTTAATCAATGAAGTTTTTTGCTTCAGATCTGGTATGATTATAAATAACCACTGTAAAATGTAACAGTTTTGGGACTTTTGCTGATTACCTTTCCCAGAACCTCTGGGAGACTGACTGATATGGGGCGTATTTGTCAATATCTAATGGTTAGGATAAGGATTAACTACACAAGCTCTTCCATTTTCTTAATGCTCTTAAAGTGACTAAAAAATAATCAAGGAATAAGGGTTTGCCTCTCTAACTTCCTGGTAATGTCTGGGTCCTTTTTCTCTTAGCCACAAATTTTAATTTAAAAAAAATTCTTTTGTTTTAAAATTTCTTTTGCTGTATGTTTTGTGAATAAAATATGGAAATCTGTCAGAAATATAGCTTTAGAGGAATGGATATAAAAAAAAATCAATGCTTTTTACTTCTTCCTTTCCCAAAAACCAATGAAGAAAACCTTCTAGCCAAACAAACAAACAAAAAACCCCCCAAACTTCCCATACAGAAATATTCCAGTCCCAGCACTAAACATTGAAAAGTGTTATTTTCTTCTACATATGAAGCTCTTTTCCTGCCTATAAGTAACTTAATGATTTTTGAGGATGCATCAGAAAGACTGAGGGAAGGGAAGAGGTTATCATAGATTGAGATTATTTTTGAGGACATTTGATGCTTTTAAGTTAATTATGTGTTTTTTTTTAAGAGTTAATGTATAAATGAGCAAAGTTAATGAGTCTTTTTGTGTCCTGGTAAAGGAAGGATGACTGAATTTAAGTTTTAGGGGTTTTTGAAATGGATCTTGAGTTCCTCCATTTTTGTTTGTCTTGACACATATTGCTCTTCCAGATTTTGCCAACATGTTAGTCTATGCATTTGGCATTGTGAGAGAGATTTGATTTTAATTAAATTATTGATGGATCTCATTAGACAATGAAATATATTTTTAGACTCTGAACTGCAAAACCCACATAGAATAACAACATTATAGAAACATAAAGTATATTATCATGTTAGTATATGTGTTTCAGCAAATTTTATCATGTGGTTAAAATGTCCTTATTTCAATCATGTATTCTGCACATTTTTAAATTGTGAATTTGTATTTAACAATTAAATTTTTCTACCCTCACGAGGTTTAGAGGCAGGCACTTTAGCTGTTTTAAAACTTTTCAGAAATGGTCGTCTATCACAGGGAGTTAAAACTCTTGGTGTCCTATGTACTAAAAACACTGATAAAATCCAGTTGGTCTAATGGCAATCCTGAAAGGAAAGTGGACTTAGCTGGTTTTGTCATTGTTACTTATCAAAGTATCTATTTCTGATGTGAAGGGCTATGATATTTTGGTTATTGTATATAAACTTTCAAATGTCAAATTTCTTCCAGAGCTTTTCCCCTTTAGATCCAATGCTGTGAATATATTGCAAAGATGAAAGTTCATTCTCTGTTGCATCAACCTGTACCTAGCTTTCCTTAAAGTATTGAATGGTTTTTTGAAGGATTCTGAAGGACTGTTCCAGACACAGAACTAGGATTCAACCAATTATTACTCATCTCTGGTCCTATGAGAATGGGTTATTAATAGTTTTATTCACTTCTTGATTGGTTTGTATACCTTCCAAATAGACTTCTTTTCCAGTTATTTTGTTCACAGTAAAGATGGTCCCAAGTCAAGAAGCATTGAAGTTTCTTGGTTAATGGATTTGCATGCAGAAAGCGCCAGCAGAGAAACAATTAAAATTAGGTCGTCTTCTATTTTTATTCAGACAATCAGAAAAGAAATGGGAAAAGTAATTTTACATTTGAATAAATTGAAATTGAATATTAACAATAAAATTTTTTGCAGTGTGCTTGTATTAAAAAAACCAAACAGTTTGAACCAGTTTGTTGAAGAGCTGTCTCACCAGGATCAGGATCTCGCTCCTGGCTTTAGCAGAAAATGAACTTCTCTGGTATCTTTGCATTATTTTTTATTCATAAGGACATCCTCTCCAGACTCTTTCTCTCCTGTTGCTTTGAACCTCAGCTCTTCCCACAGTGACTTATGCTACCAAAAGCTCAGAATGTCTGACTTGTCGCTTTGACATATTCTAACTTTCTGTGTGAGATACTCATAGTTCTGGTCAGAACAGGGAAATATAAAGACAATATGTTTTTCACTACCGGCTGCAATCAGTATGGAATGTTTGTAATTAGCTTTAATGAACCTGTCTAGATTTAGTTGTATCTTGAAATTAATTAATTGAGTTTTAATGACCTTGAAGGGATTAAAAGTGCAAATATGGACTAAGCTTCTATCTAAGATTATACAGTCAGTCAAGGTTTAAACTTGTCTGAGCTGCAAAGTGATTGCCCAGGAGCAGAGCAGGAGGGTGGGTGCAAAACTTGACTTATTTTGAATAGAAGAAATAACTAAAGGAAAACCAATATGCATTAGGGATCAGTCTGAGTAGAAATGAGAAGAGTAAAAGTCATCAATGCTAGTAAAATCTTCCAGTAGTAAACAGAATAAAGCTTTTAATCAAAGGTGTCCTTAGTACATGCCCTATTTTTACCCTCTTTCTTTTAAGGGATTTAATTGAAATCTCCAGGTATGTGAAAATTACAGGCTGTAGTTGAGAATTTCCCTTCTCTCAGGAAACAGTGGTGGAGTTCATGTTATGATGGATCTGGGGCTGTAACAGAACTTGTGTCCTGCAGGGCTGTGAACTCCTGTCATAACTCTCACAGATTGGTGCTTCCCTTTTGCTTCTTGAAGATGGAAAATAGGGTGATCTATTATTTAAAAACTTTTCTTTTGTATGAAGTGTTTGCTGGGAGTGGGCACATAAAATGTGCCCCTTTATCTTCACCATTTTGTAGTGCATATGGATTGCTAACAGATGCCACCTTTTTCAGATATTTTTTCATTTAGGAATGGTTGGCTCAGTTTCCAGTGTGTTTGCAGAGACAGGGAGCCACAGTCAGTCAACAGCTGCAAGTTTACTAACAAATATGCGCTTGGATTCGTGCCTAAGTGTACTTGCTGGAAAAAGTACAAACGTTACCTCTCAACAGAGAACATTTTCCTCAGAGTGTTGTAAAGGGACAGGCTTCACAGAACTACAGAATGGGTCAGGTTGGGAGGGACCATAGTGAGCCATCTGATCCAACCTCCCTGCTCAAGCAGGGTCATCCTAGAATTGCATCCAGATGGTTCTCAAGTACCTCCAGTGAGGAACACTCGACAATTTCTCTGGGCACTGTTCCAGTATGTGCTCACCTGCACAGTAACAAATTTTTTCCTCCTATTCTGGAGGATCTACTTGTGCATTACATTTGAAAATTTGGGAAAAAAAAGGCTTTTATAAAAGAAAGTATAACGTATACACCTAGTAATTTTTGTGTCTCTTTTGTTGGTTTTGGCTGCATTCTTATTCTTTAATATGAAAATAAGGAAGGCACTGATAGAATAAGATCCAGAGCCCTTAATGTATTTAAACCCTCATACCACTCGAAGCCATTAGAAATTCCAAGCTTAGATAGAACCTGAAAGGTTAAAATCCTTTGTAGCTAACCTGAGTGATTTAACCATGGCTTTGCATAAAACCATAACATTTAATTTTGCGTGATGTCGTGCAACAGCATAAACAAACATAAACAAATGTGATGATAAAGGACTATTTTTGGTACTATAACATATATATCATGAATATTAAAATTTAAAACGATTTTGTGCTTGCCATGATTATATTGTATTTTTAAGAAATACTAGTTTAGGAGAGGCATGTCTTTATGTCCTGGAGGAAGTACAATGATTGCTGTCCTGATAAGCTCTTTTGGAGTCTTGTCCTCTTTCTTGGAGATGTCCCTTTTACTGCCATACTTACTTGAATAACTGGAATTAAGATTCTTAGGTCTGAAAAGCTGAATGAAAATTCAGGGACACTCTTGGCTCTTTTAGTAGTGCCTAGGCAGGGGAAATAGCCATACTTAAATGTATTTTAAATTTAGATCAGAGTTAAGCAGACTGCCAGTCTTGAAAAGAGTTTTAAAGCAGTTTTTTTTCCTTTATTTAAAAGTACATATTCCTAATTATTCCAGATTTTTTTTTAATATTTCACTCAATAAACAGGTTGTATTATAATTTTTCCCTTTTTTTTCTTTTCCTGGAAGGAATACATCTAAACTCATTACTGCAATATTTCTTTAAATGTAAAATTGGAGATCATTTAAGACACTTCCAATTGCCTTGCCTATATTTTCTAAATCCTAAAAGTGGTGTCAGTGTGTGTAATTTTTAAATGTAATGTTTTCCATAAGCAGTAAGTATATAAGGTGTATTAGTCATATTATGACTTTAGGACATGTATTTGTGGTCCTTAGAGTTAATGAAAAAGTGAACAGCTACTGGAGGTAATACACTGTATGTTTTTTTGTTAGCAGCAAAGACAAATAGCTTGTTGTAACATATAGTACATCAATAACTTTTACATTTAATTGTATTGCTTAGAGGCAAAATCACATCACTCTAAGTCAAGGGCAGGTGGATGGATATGTAGATGGATAGACAGATGAAAAACTAGATTAATTCATTTGATGAGTGACGCACTTGGAATAATAAAAAGAAGGGAAGAAATGCACAGCAGAGGGTGCAAACTGCATCACTCATGGTTTCCCATGTTCATTAAAAAAATGAGGGGAAAATTGCTGTATTGTGTGTGTACATGGTAGGAAAACAGTTTTAATAGAAAGAAGGGAAAATGTTTCTGCAGCACTTTGTAAGGGAAAAAAATCACTGGGTGTGTGGGGATAGAATGTAAGAAAACAAAGATAGTGCAGAAGGTAGTCTCGCACCTGAGGAGTTGCAGCTGTACTAATCACCAAAGATCAGGAACAGGCCTGCCCTTAATAGGCCACAGCTGTGTCCAATAAGAAGATAAGTGCTAGAAAAGAGTGGGTTAGCTGGGGGGAGAGTTGGATGTACTGTGATGAGTGTTGGAGTTTGTTGGCTGTGCTATGAAGAAGGAGTCAGTGCTGTGAAAAGCTGCCCATGAGAAATCACTGAGAAGGTATGGGAGCTTCACAATAAGACGGCAACATCTGGGACTTTTCATGCCTTGCTTCCTGTTATGTATTGGCAATATTGTTGGTATCTAGAAATGGAAAATTATAAACTCAGATTTTACATCATGTTTTGATAAATATTTTTAAGAAGACGTGTTTTGTCAGCTTTTAAGATGTCTTGGGCATTCTGGGGAAGAAAAAAATTTGGATCCACTTGGATCTAAACAATTTCCCAAAGATCAGAACAATTAAGAGCAGTTGGAATGTATATTAAGTTAAAAAAGGAAAAGTTAAAAATTCCAAGAGTTAGGAACTGACCTTTCTAGAGAGCTTGTACAGGGAGGAAAGCAAATAATCTCTGAGAAACAGGGGAAGCTTGTGTTCCATCTTACTCTTCATATTTGGATTGCTGACCTAGTGAAATATTCTCTTGATTTGTCAAAGGTCTTAAATTTGGTAATCTACCAATTACCATGGCTATATGGCAGAAGTTCTAGTCTAGTTTATGAAGCAAAAGAGAAAGAAAGTTGGAAGTAACTTGCAATAAAGTCAAAATATGGTGGAAAGATCCACACTGTAAAGGCATTGTAGTGTTTGGGAAGAATGGTGACAGCAGGGTGAAAGTGGAATAGGACAACTTTTACACAGAGGATGTGAAAGCTTTTTTTCTTTTTCCTGAGTTTTAATGGTGGAAGAGAAAATGACTAGGTATGGAATTACATATGTGTGAGCAGACTATCTCTGTATAAAAGACATTAGATATATATCATAATGTATAGTATTATATTGTAATATTATACTATGTTGCAATATTATAGACTTCCAATATATTGTAATCTATAAAAATCCACTAAGACCCCAAAATTAAAGGGTAGTAAATGGAGAATGTTCAGCATTTTTTACTAGTGGCACAAGTTGTGAAGCAGTTAAAAGAGAAATACTAGAGATAAACATTCTCTCTTTCTTATCCTGTAGGTAGGAGAATAACTGAGGAGAATGGGAGAAAGTTCAATTTGTACCCAACAGATTTGGTTGCATGGTGTAGTAACCTGGTTTTACTTGTGATCAGAAGCAGTCTGCCTGCAAAATAAGTGAAATATGAATAAGCAGGCCCAAGTGTCCTTTCAGTACAGCCTGCCACAAAATGAAAAATGTTGAAAGGGTTTGAGTGGTGGTTAAATGATCCCTGCATTCAGAGATGAGTGTTGGGATTATTTTAAATCACATTTGTTTTCTTTTTCATTAATGATAGTTGTAGATACTTGGTTTCATTCTGCTAGAATTATGCTCATCCATTTTGGTAAAATTTTACATCAAGACACAGGAAAGAAGGACAGATTGTTTCTTTTTGCCAGACAATAATTTGGAAGAAACAAGAATTCTCAACTTTATTTGCTTGAGAACTGGAACATTGTATGGCTGGAGTAGTTTGAGGAAAGAACCATGAAATTCTAGGGGAAAAAAATAAGAAAGTAAAATACACTCTCAAATGAAACCTAGAAATATTAAGCCATTTATAATATGAAACAGAAAGGTGATGAAGTTTTTAAAGACTGACTAAAATGATGCAATTAAGAAATAAAACTGTGAAAAACTTGGAAGAATAAAAAACTTAAATAAGAAAGAAGGAAGCTGGAAAATATATAAAAATTGACAAGAAGATGACTAGAAATTTTAAAGGCAATTCTATATTGGTTGAAGACAAAAGTGAAAAATGGAGAAGGATGGGAACGATGAATTTGAGTTTTTTCAGAAGTGGTTTCCCAGTGCAACTGCAGGTGGTTGTCTGAATTCCATAACTGGTGTAGTAATCAAATTTTCTGATTAATACTCAGATGAAACAAATTATGATATTACACAAATATGCAGTTGAAGAACACTAATAGCACATCAGGAGTTCATAGCATATCAGTAGGGATCTCGAAAGTAAGAGGACCCTCTGTAGTGAAATTGTTTAATCCTTGAATAATAGAAATATAGAATAAATGGATGTCTGGAATTTAAATTACTTGTTGCTGTAGTATAATTCTCAGAAAACTCCGTTGAATATTAAGTCTTAGATGGTAAAATTTAAACCACACCTTAATAATAATACAATATAATAATATCTCTCAAAATACCTTTTCAGAAGAGAATAATAATTTAAAATACAGTTTTACGTGCTGTTTGTGAAAGTGTGTAGATATAATCATAATTATATCTAGGTGTGTATTTAGAATCCAGACACCCAGATTCCATTTCATATTCTTTCTTCAACAGCCGTGGATCTGATTAAGGTGTTGTAATGTGGGATTCATTTGAATATTGAAAATACAACAAGTTTGAGAGCACATGAATGTTTTGTTATGTACTGCTCAGTCTTCAAAACAGAAATGAACCTTTATTTTGTTTAATTGGAGAAGTGTGGAAAAGAAATAACCAAGGAGGACTTAAAGAACACTGGGAGAGTTTAAAAACTCCTCTCCTGGCACTGTCACCTGTCCCAGACTTGTAGATTTCCCATAATTATTTAATTAACCAGTATTTTGGTGTCTCTCCCTTGCTTCCTCATTTGCCAAATAAAAGTTTAAGGAGCCATTTCCTTTCAAAAGTTGTCAAGAGCTTTGAGACAGCACCTGGAAGTCTGTACCTTACTCTCTTAGTCCCAGTTAATGTTAAACCAGGCCCTGTGCTGGTTCCCCCTCTCTGTTCACTCTGGTCAAATATATTTGACTTTATCCCTGCTCTGTGTAATTATGTCCAAGCCTCCCATTTGCCTTCCTTGGATTGCCCAAGCTCTCTTAGATTGTGGCTTATACTTGACTCTGCACTTCCTATTCCTGTTTTCTTCCCTTGGAGAATAATATTTCTCTTTTTCTCTTTTCTTATCTTGAGATGCTTTTTTAAAAGCTGATAAGAGTCAAATAGTATGTGTTTTGACAACACCCTAAACCTTCTCAGGGAGGAATCCTCCACAGGGAGCCTTTCTTCACAGTTTCTCTTTTTCTTGTTTCTGTAGAACTTATGCTGTGTTTGGGTAATGGACATGTCATATGGATATTTTCTGTAGCAGAACGAGAAATACTAGGGAAAAAAAATCAAGAGGTATGTTTTGTGTGCCAAGGCCTTAATTTTAGTCTTAACTTTCAAATGAAAGGCTTGTGAATAAATTATTGTCCCAAATGTTTGTTTGGAGTAGATTTGCTAAGGTTAAGCAAATAGGATTCCAGAGGCACCCTGTTACCTTTCAAGGTGTATCTAAGAAAACCATCTTTCACTTGCTTTTTGGGTTCATTGGTACAGCTGTGATAAAACCACTTTGGTTATCCACTTAGTTCTCCTTGATGATACCTTCAGCTTTCTTAGAAACTTTAGAAATTATTTTTTAAAATTAATTATCATCAATACAAACTAAACTCTTTTTAATTTCCAGTTCTTCAGTTTGCGTTATTGCTAATCTATTTCTGTTCAAGTATTTAATTTCAATAACATTTTTTGTATCATGATATTTTCCTTTTCATGCACCATGTAAAGAGGTCCAAATCTGTTCCGATATCGTTTTTTGCAGCAGTATCCTGTACAGCTTTTTCAGATAATTGAGTAAATACAAAACAGGAGAAAATGTCACACTGTGAGCTTGAGCATCATTTAGTGTACGCTACACAGCCATCTAACCTGCAGCCCACACATAGATATTAGAGTGGTGCTGTGTGTTACCCCCAACAAAGAAAGCAGCATTCTGAAACTTTGTGACCTGCAAAAATTAAGAGAGTTTAGGGAAAATATTGGTGCACACTTAAACAATCAATAGTTAGCTGTAAAGATGAATGTCTTTTTTTTTTTCTACATCAGTAGTAGTTAATGAGATTTTATTGTAAATTGGCCCAGGAAACAAACAGTAGGTGCAAGAAGGCCTCATGCACATCAGGGGTTTGAATACTCATGATGATGTTTGGTTGACATGACTCCTTCATGTCACTGAGCAAGCAGATTCAGCTGATGGTTCTGTGTAAGCACTACCAGCTCTGCCCAGAAACACATTTATGTAAATACAGAGAGGTAATTAACCCCTATCAGGCAAGTTACCTGCAGCAAATCCTCACATGCTTGTGATAAAAAATGAAAGCCAGAATTTAGCTTCTGGCTTTTTTTTGGAACTTTTGTTTTCTTCTATTTCTCTCATTGGCACTAAATATGCCACTTTTTCATTTGAATCGGGTTTGTTAGTTTCTACTTTGATGAATGGAACAGGTAGTGCAACAAACTTCTGTTTTATTCTGGTAGTCTCAAATGTTTTAATGTTTTCCACAGTAATTGCTGTTCCTGATCAGCTCTTCAATTCTTGATTCTACTTAGAAGCCTTTTTGTCCTGGTTCCATCCCAGATCAGTGGGGGAAGGCATGGCAAAGATGTTATGTTGTTCGGCACCATCTTATGTCATTGCCAGGGTTGGGGAAAAGGGGCTCTCTCTCTTGCTTACAATAAGGAGAGTGTTCCTTTCCAGTTGGGAAAAAGGGTGGTGTGGTGGGGAAGAGCTGATCAGTATTTTGTTGTGAGCTTTCAGTGTAAATAATTTCTTTGTCTTACATCCTTCATTATTAGTGTTGTTGGTGTTTGTTTTCTTATCTCATTGCTGTTTCCAGTAAAACACTCTAATCTCAACCAGCAATCTTTGCCTTTTTTAATTCCAGCTGGAGGGAGAGGGGAAATGAGTAGCAGTGTGGGGTATTTTCCTAGCAGGACCACTAAATTGGAGACTAAAATTCCTAAAATGTGACACTTTTCCAGAAAGACTTTGTTGGTTTCACTTTCCTCCATAGTCATAAGAGACTTCTCTCTTATTAGTTTATTTGGCTACAGGGCTAACAAAAGCATAAAAGAAACTACGAAAATCACTATGTTTAAGTGATAAGACATCTAGAAGAAATACATAAATATGGTACAATACAGGTAAGGAATTGGCTAGTTTTTGCAGCTGCTTACTGCTACAATAGACAGAACAGAAAAACAGAAAAAGGACTGCATCAGAGTGAATGTGATGCCTGCATATAATCCCTTGCATGTGTGTGTAGGAAAGGGCATCTTTTGAATAACTGAATGTTAAGAGTTACCTAGAAAGTAAAAAACTAGATTTCTTTTTTTGTGCTTATCTAATTAGTTTTAATAGAAAAGATATTAAGAAACTTTTTATGTTGTTTCTAGGAAAATATGCACAAAAAGGAATTAAATATTAATTTAGATAATATTGGAATGCTACTTAAAATTTTCTAAATGTCCATGTAGATGTTTTTCTTAATTTTCTTTTCTGTATTATTTTGAATTTCCTGACTTTCAATTGTGAATTTACTAGATTATGACAAAACATTGCTATTTCTTCTATTACTTTCCCCCCCTCTTTATTATGGGTAGCGAAGAACAGTGTTTAATAAAATGTGTTTTTCTTTCTGTTCTCTGTGTGTCTCCAGTTCATACACTTCATTATTCTACCAGGTTTAACTGCATTTGTTTTCTCAAATTGTCTAAAGCTCAGATACTCTTGTCCTGTTGAAGAAAGCTCAAGTTTGCACACAATTTAAAGATGTACAAACTGGTGCAAATTAGTCTTGGAGGATGCTCAAACCTGTCTTACTTTTTTTTTTAGCATTCTTTCTCATGCAGTGACTGCCAAATATGAAATGCTTGTTTGTGAATTAGTTTCTATTTATTTTGAACTTGCAATTTTTATTGGTTGTCAAATGCCCTTTCATGCAGTTGTAAGAGTAAGGAGAAATATTCATTATATAACTTTAAATTCAATTTCAACTCTTTTAAGAGTCAGTTTTATCCTTTTATCTAACTTTGAAGGCCCTTAGGCCTTAGTATGCATCGTATTTGAACATATGCTCTATTTAGTCTATATAAACATAAATTCATATGTACTCTTCTTAAATGTTGCTGAAGCTTTCTTACTAGTACTATAGTCCAGTTGGAAAATTATTTATTTAGTAGACTGTTTATGGAATGTTTTGCAAACATTTTGTTGAGATTTTCTGGAATTTTGAATACCAGTAATTTAAAACTTCTGTTTGTTATTACCATATCCTAATTAGCAGTGTACAGTTCACATACCAATGTTACCAAGGCTAAGCCTCAGAATTAATTTCCTGGGAACATTTCTGTAAAGCACTATAAAACTTCAGCATCATAATTGTTCTGCTGTTGTTCAGCTCTGTGCATTCATGTTCATGTATTTTTAATATGTTTGCTAATGTCTTTTTTCTTATTTGGTGTCTGAACAACGACTAGCTGCTGCTCATTTTGATTGTGTGTAATTTTAATGAGTAATTATGATCTCAAGTTCCTCTTTCTCTTTGGGTGTAAATGGTTTTTCAAGCAGAGGAGTAACCAGCATGAAGTCAGCGAGCTGGCTCTCATATGGTAATTATATTCCATTTGTTTTTTGTTTTTCATTGTACATAGGTAGCTGAAATTTACACTGTGTTTCTTTTATCTCTGTATAAAACTCTATATGCGGGGCATTATTATGGTCTGTATGTTGTCCAGGAACACACAGCTTCATCTTGCCAGTGCAGCTACTAATTTTAGTATAACAGATAATTCTCCAGAGATTTGCGGATCTCTACATTGCGGGACATCCCTCCTTAAAACAGTCTGAAAACAGAAAATTGAGTGACTTTTATGTTTCTGACCTTGCACTACTTATGAAACTGTTGTTTATGCATCAAAGTCTTATGGTATCAAAGTTCTTATGGTCTGCCCAAAGATAAGTATATTTTGAGTCTCTGATCTTTACATCCAGAATTAAATAGTTATTTAATAAACATTTATCTTGGATCAAGAAGGATTGCTGTTGCTAGTGGTGGTAGTCAGTTTATTGATAAATAAATCAAACTATTTTCAAGGCATCAGTGTTGGTTTTGAGATTACACTTAGTATCAGAAATGAAACATGTCTCATTAGAGAGTTAAATGTTACAGAAAATGGAAATTCAGTTTGATTTTGAATTCATAAATTATTTCTAGGTGAGAGACTTACCCAGCCTTAAGCTGTGAAGAATTGCAGCATGTATTCTGAAGGACTTAAAACACTCTTTCCACACTTTGGAATGGAAGTTGTTCTACATTACATCTTCCTACCCTTTAAATTTCTTCCAGGCTAACAGTTCTACAGACATCATGATTCATAAGTTCTGCTGTGGATGTTGCTGCATACTTACAATTCAGATCACATGTTTTTTTCAGTCCTAAGATAATGAGTAAAATCCAGCCTTTGTGAATCTACTTAAGGTGGTTTTGAGACTTGCCACTGAAAGAGGTTAACCATCTTGACTTCTACATCTTTACATGGAAATGTTTAAATCCCTCCCTCAAATAAACCCCACCCTAACAGCCTAAATATCATGATATTGTGAATTTGACTTCATATACTTAATTCTATCTTAATGGATTCATCATCACTGATGAACTCTCTGTCAGAGGTAACTCAAGATTTTTGTGCACCAAATAACTTATTAACCTGTGTTTACAGGTTTGCAACACCTTGTTGTTGCAGTGGCCTCTCTGGTGTTGACATCTGAGTGGCATGTCTTCCAAAGAAAAGGAATAGGTGGAGAAAGAAGGAAGAGAAAACGAGGAATGATGGAGACTTCCTCCTTATCACACTTCTTCTTTTCCAAAGTATGTAAATGGCTTTTTTTTTTAAAAATAAAGTTAAGCTGTATTTTGCTCTACTTCCCTAAGCACTGGATCTGGAAATTGTATGCAAGGGTTTGTAGGGAGACAAACCTTGATGTTTATGGTGGCTTTGATTTCCACAGTCTGTACAACATTCTATTGTACAGTTGGAGCATCTGTATCTCTTGCCAATCATTATTTTGCTACTCAAGGTGGCATCTAAAAAATTGTATGAGCCAAGGCTATGATTTCATCACTGTGCAAAACACAGGTGCTAGTGCGTGCTCATGGTCAAAATTATTCTTTACTCATAGTAGTGTAATAAATGGGATCAGAGAAGATAGAAGGTCCTGCAGTAATCTAAGATGATCCGTGTATATCCTATATATCCTAGGAGTTTGCCTAAACGAACAAATTGCTGCTGACTCTTTGTGGCTTTAAATAATAGATTAGTAAGAAAACATCACAATTTTTTCTTTGGAAGCATATCTTCAAAATGCCTATTCTTTCCTATGAAATTATATAGAAGGATGGGATATTTAAACATCCAGGAGAGTAATTATTTGGAAAAACTATATAGGTCCTGTTTAAGGAAATTTTTTTCTAAAAATGTAGAGATTAGGTACACGATTTATGTCAGTTGCTACAACAAGCAAATCTACTTTCTTCCCATTTTAATGACAAGGGATTTTTTTCCTTACTTTGAAGTATACTGTGGTTTTAATCAATTGTCTCTAAAACTACCTTGCTATAGTATTAAAATCATTAATGTCTGTCCTGTTTCTAGCCAGGATAGGGTAAATTTGTGCAGTAGGCTGGAAGCAGGCTAGAGGGAATAAGTCATTTTATGCCACCTCATGTCTTGCCAGAGCCAGGGGGAGGGACTGTCTTCCAGGAAGAAGGGTTTCCTTTGACAAAACTTGGCAAAGGCAGCTGCCCATTACTGTCTATTGTTGTTTGGGGTATTTTTTCTGTATGAATTTTCTTATAGCCTCTGCCATTAGTATTGTTTGTTGCTGTTTTTTTTTTTTTTTTTTTTTGCTGTTCTCAGTAAATTGTTTTTATCTTAACCTGTGATCTTTGCCTTCTTAGCCTTCAGTTCTCCTCTCCAGTCTTTTGCAGTGGGAAGCAGGAGGGGAAAACAGGAAAGCAAGAAAAAGAGACAGGGATGTGCTTTTTGACAATCACAGTGGATGCACTGCACTGGGGACTATCATTGCCAAACCATGAAAATGTCACAGCATTGAAATGAAAAGTACAAGTGTTGAACATTCTTCTGTTGCTATTAATCATGTGATAGCATTTTTACTCATGGCTTACATATTAAAATTCCTTCTTTCTGTTTATTTATCATGATAACCATTTTATCATCAAATGGAAAGAAATACACTTTCTGTGTATTTCTTTCCATTTGATGATAAAATGGTTATCATGATAAATTCTAAATACTGCAAGGCTTTCTGGTCAATAAGGTCTAAGGCAAAAATGTTAAAAGGTGTCTTTTCACTGGCTTTCAGAATTTTTTTGTATGGGTTAGAAGCAATAAAAATTTAATAAGCTAGGATACCAGAGAACAATAAAACTTGTATCAGCCTTTGTGATATATTGTACAGATATTATTTTTTTATCTCCAGACCTATGAGAATGTAAAATGTTCTTTGTCAGTTAATGATCTTAGGAAAATAAACAGACACAAACCAACACACCACCAACAAAAACATGGTCTTGCAGTTTATTCCATCTAATCTAGTTTTGACAATATTGCACTGGAAATGCATTTTTTTATTCATTTACTGAATGCATAAAGAGCAAAATAGAGCTCCATTATTCATGAAAAACAACACCAAGCTGCAGCAGTACACACTTGATGCCTTTAGAAAATTAGTAAATCTTTCACTCCCATTTAATTTTTTGAAGTGTGACTGAAACAATTTTTCATTGGGTTGAGTGGCAGTCTCTGTTCAGTGTCTGGAAACAATTGCTGGCAGATAGGTGACAGCAGCGCGTTTGACGGCAGATGTGAATTTGTAGATTCACACCTGAAATAAATTCCTAAACCATATTTGCAAGAATATTTTTACACCTGAAATTGTTCTATATATAGTTTTTGTATCAAATGTTGGAAGCTGTCAGACTGCTGGACTCAGTGATGACTTACATAAGCACATTTTTTACCTTAAAAAGAAATTAAAATACAGTCTTGCACATGATATCAAGATATCCATCCAATTAAAAAAATTGGTTAATTATATTTAGATTAGGGAGACCTGGAAGACTGTTTTACAAAAAGGATTAGATGAATTAAATATGTTCTGGCTAATCAGATGTCCACACAAACATTAACTTAAATCTCTAGGAAGACAGATAATTATTTAAGGATAAGAAGAGAAGTCTTGCTAGTTAAAATAATTCAATGTTCAGTCTAAATAACAAATAATTCTCCTGGATTAAAGAACTAACTATGGGAAGCAGTGGAATCAAAATATCCTGTGTATTTAAAATTAGAATCCATAACATATGCAAAAACAGTCCCATCCTGGGATGAAGGCAACCAACGTGAGGCTGAGGGTGACCAAAGTAGTGCTTTTTGAGTTTTTAATTGTTGCACTGGTTTTAGAAAAAGATCCTGATCATTTTTGACATGGGAAATAGCTAAAAGTACAAAACCTGTTAATCTTGGGCTCAGGTTTAATGTATTTCCTCACTTCACACATATATTACACGTGCAACATGTTTTTATACACAAAACCAGAATCAATACAGTAGGATACTGTGTAGGGAAGAGATATATGAAAGCCAGCTCCATAGTTATCTATTTAGCAAGAGAGGCCTTTTGGGCATGTGAGCAGTGTTGTTTTGCTGTTTACATTTGCTGTGTTGGTAGATAGGATCCAGATAATTCTTTAAATCCTCATTAATGGTTTTGAGATGAAAAAAAGTTAGTATTCAACTCGTCCTGTCTCCCCAGCTGATAGTTGAAATAGATAACCTGGGTTAACAGCTGGAAGGTTCAAAGTAGACAAAGAGAAGTAATATGCTCTGTGAACTGTATAACTGTTATTTCATTGCTCTTAAAGAATCCTTGAATATTGCATCTATAACAGAGTTGATCAGAAATCTTTCAAAATCCAGAAGTCTGGGCTGAAAGGCATGGTCTGCAAAAGTTTTATTTAATACCTCCTAGTCAGTCTCAATGACATCAAGCAGGCTCCAGGCTTTTTAAAAATGAACCTGTGTTCCATTAGCTGTAGAAATAGAAAAGCTTGAACAAAAACTATAGAAAGCAACAGTGCTTTGGATAGGAAGCAAAACTGGAGTCACATGTGCACAAACAAGACACCCACCCATGTTAAATAGGTCGAAGGAATTTAAATGCACATTGCCATACTCTATAACTGATAATGTACATTGTTTCAGGCTATATTAATTTTATGTAGTTGTAGCTAGTAACTCATTATATCTAGATTAGAGAGTACTCCTTTTTAAAGAGATTATGTGTATTTAATGTGCACTGATTAATCATGTTGCCATATCTATTTTTAGAATAATTAGATGCCTCACAAAGAAGTTAATTGTCTGGCATTATAAAATAAAAACTTCTGATGTGCTATAGGAGAGAAGGGATTTTTATATCAAACTAGATTTGTTCTGAAGATTTACTGTACAGATAATACAAATAGTGCTAATCCTGACTAGTTTTGTCTCAATCTTGAATGATGGTAACTATACAAGATATGATATGTAGAATCTGATACCATTACTGCATATTAATTTGTATTCTGGGTTTGTTCTATAGTGAAGAGCTCACCAAGAGAAAGAATTCAGGTACTTGCACATTGTTATTGGTTTCATTTGTCCAACCAGAGCATCACAGAAAGCAGAACTAGACAGAGACTTTAACATGTTAGTACCATGGCAATCACTGTGAAAAAGGAAAGTAGACTCCCTGAAAACTTGTTTTGATTTGCCTCTAGATTACAGTGCTTTTATTATTTGAAAACAGTGAAGGGTCTATTTGGGCTATTTTTCCCCCCCTCTTGCATTGACTGGTTTTGACCAGTTGAATGTATAAATATATAAGCCATCCCTGGCTTCCTTTTGAAATCTTGGGTGCTTGTTCCTGTCAGAGGCAGTTGTTCTTCTGTTCCCTATAAATCCCAACTCTAGACCACCTCTTCTTTTAGTAATATGGTATATATCCTTCTTCCTATCTTTTATCCTGCATGATTTGCACTAGTCTTAAAAAAATATGCAGGTCCGTTCTAATAATTCTAGTTACTGCTGTTTGGCTGTTTTTATGGGTAACAATGAAAATAGGGTGGGAAAAAACCTAAAGACCCTTTCTCTGGAAAAGGGGAGTTTATAGAAAAATGAAGTTTAGTGGCAGACATCTAATAGCATCTTCTCCAGAGAGCAGTAATATTATCTACACAGTCTTCTAATAATTTAATAATTGTGCCTTATCACTTTAACATACTCACAATGTAACACTTGCAGTTACAATTCAGTAAACTGCTTTTGTTTTTGTTTATACCAGTGATTACTGTATAACAATATATACAGGTTTAATTATATGAGCCAGAATACTTCAAAGTACATATAGGGTGTTCTGTGATCCTAAACTTTGAAAAAGTGAGAAAAATAAGAACCCAGATAATAAATTAATCTCCAGTTCTTGCAAGTTACCTGAGATTTGACTATTAAAGGGTAATCGCTTATCATTAGTTCTGTGACAGGATTTTTCACACAATCACACTGTTTAGGTTGGAAAAGGCCTTTAAGATCATCAACATACCACCACCATCATGTTCTCTACTAAACCATGTCCATCCATGTCCTATCCACAGGTTTTTTGAACACTTCAAAAGTGATGGTGACACCATCACTTCTCTGGGCAGCCTGGTTCTTGATAACCCTTTTGGTGAAGAAACTCAATATCCAATCTAAACCTTCCCTGACACATTTTGAGGCCATTTCTTCTTGTCCTACCACTTGTTATCTGGGAAATGAAACTGATCCCATTTCACTAGAACCTCCATTCAGGTGGTTGTAGAGAGTGGTAAAGCCTCCCCTGAGTCTGCTTTTCTCCAGCCTAAACACCTCCAGCTCCCTCTGCCACTTCTCATAAAACTTGTGCTCTAGGCCCTTTACCAGCTTTGCTGCCCTTCTCTGGTCTGGCTCCAGCGCCTCCATGTCCTTCCTGAATTGAGGGGCCCAGAACTGGATGCAGTACACAAGGTGTGGCCTCACCAGTGCTGAGTACAGGGGACAGTCACTGTCCTGGTCCTGCTGGCCCCTTACTGATACAAGCAAGGCTGTCATTGGCATTCTTGGCCACCTGGGCACAGGCTGGGTTACGTTCAGTCACCAGCATCCTCAGGTCCTTTTCTACAGGGCCACTCTGCCCCCAGCCTGCAGTGCTGTAGTTGTTGTGACCTAAGAGCAGAATGTGGTACTTGGCCTTGTTGAACCTCAGACTGTTGGTCTCATCCCATTGTTCCAGCTTGTCCAGGTCCCTTAGCACAGCTTTTCTGCCTCCCAGCAGATCAACACTCTCTGGGCCCAGCCACTCAACCAGTTTTTACCCAGTGATGTACTGCACTTCTCTCATGGTGTGTTTAGAATATCAACACAAGCACTTGTTTGTCATTTAAGCAGTGATCAGAACATGTAGGTTGCTAGGTTTGAGCATATCACTTGTTTAAACACACAGGATAATTAATTGTTTAGATAAGCACATATTTACTGCAAATTTTTGTTATATCAAGGAGCTACTGTTAGGTTTCATAATGTGAAATCAACCTTTTGGGTTTCAGTCTTCAGTGTTCTACCATTTTCAAGGAAGGTGAGGCCTCTTCCAGACTTGTTGTGTGCCCATATTTCTGAATAATGTAGATTAAACAACTTTTCTTTGTGTCCTTCCATGTATTTGTCACAATGTTTTCATAGAGAGGCCTCCAGATCCTTCAAACCATCAACTGAAAAATAGACATCGGACAAAGGAAATCAGTAATATTGACTCAGAGTCTTAATCTAGGGTCTGCAATATTATTCAATCTGTTTGCCTTACAATTATTGACTTTTTCTGTGTATCTAGAATGGTTTTTCTTTCTTTCATGCAGAGAGTTTAAGAGATCAGATTTGTAAATCATTTGAAAGTAAAAAAATGTTCTTTAAACTCTTAGAAATGTACCATAGCTAATATTTGCACTAATTCCTGTTTTCTGCTGTGTGACAAGTGTCATTAAACAACAAAAAGAATAGACCACTTTTCCTTCTTGAGGAAGCTAAATTTACTGCTATATGTGATACCAAGTGACATTAAATGATGGTGGTGCTTTGAAGGTGCTAATTTACTGAGGAGGTAGGTGCTGATGTTGTTAATGTCTCTCTGAGGTACCTCATGGTAGGTGAACATCAGACATCTGGGAGCTGTGTTGATGACGCAGCAAAGAAGAAATTATTAGCAGGCAGAGTTGTCCTCTAACAATATACATTGAGCATTGTTGTGGTCTCTGAGGACACAGAGAATTGAGTCCTGTTTAATTATCAAAATTAGGCTATAAAATTTGTGTAGTTTATAAAAAAGTATTTTTTGTTCCTTAAACAACAGGGTTTAATTGTTTGTATTAAAATAAAACACTGCTGTTAAAAGCCAGCAGGTAGCTTTAATAATATGCATCAAATCATGTAAATATAAATGGATACCCTAGGGTATGAGCTGTAATAAATTCATCAGCGATTCCTAGTAATGAAGCCATTAATTCAATATGGGAAAAGATATCACTTGCCTTCCTGAGCTGACAAGCTGCATTTCAGTTCACTCCCTCCTCACTTCTTCATTCCCTCCTCTTGGCATAGCTGAGTTCTTACTCACAGCCCTATGTATCAGACCTCCCATCTGTCAGAGTATTGGTGCTGCTTGAAGAGACACTACAAACACTCTTATCTAAGCACTTTAACTAGAACCAGATGCATGCCATGCACTGATAAAACTGTACTCAAAACTGTTTGCCCTGTGTGTTGTGCTTTTCCAAAGTAACAGTGCCTTTAGGAAAGAAAAAAAGAACTAAGCCAAGCCAACCAAACACACTCAAGCCCCAGTGAGCAGTGCAGTCCCAAGATATATCACAGCTCTTGGTAAAGGTAACAAGAGCATGGAGAACAATCTGATCATGTAATTTAGGTGGTAATGAGATCATTGTTATTTCAAAGCTTGTATCATGATAGCATATATATCCAGAGACTAAATCTGAAAAATAAGATGTGATAATTGAGTACAAAATGAAGGTGTGAAGAATTAATGCTAATCTTCTGGAAAAATGCAACTGCCACGTGGAGCTGTGTGTTATGCAGCAAGATTTGCTGTGCTAAAGCAACTCTCTGTGGTATAGTACCATATTCAAGTATTCCCTGGCTGAACTCAAAGTAGACATTCGCATGGCCTTAGCCAACCTTTTTTATATCAGCAGCGAGAGTGACTTTGGCAGGAGAGCTGACTGGAATTGGCTGTGCTCAGCACCTTAGCAGATGTGCTCAGCACACATTAGGATCTGACTATTTTGTCTCTATGAAGCAAAACACTGCTGAAAGCCACTGGTGGTTTTGCTTGACTAAGGTTTCCAAATTGGTCACTGTTTTCACTTGTAAAAAATATGTAATTTTCCCCTGTATTTTTTTTTCCTTCAGAAATATTCTTAGTCTAGGTAGTATTTTGTGTGCTGAACTGGAAATATCCTGAGTGAAATATGACATCGAATTAGACAGGCTTACCTTTGCAATTGTATGGATTTAAGAATGATGTAGAATGATTAAGATGATGTTAGGTGATGCGGCAGTAGGGGTTTGTTTTTCTTGTAAAGGACTGATTATAATGCGCTCCATAAGGAATTTATTTTCTAGGAAATTATCTTTTAATTCTACCACCTCATAGGCCTGTTCCAGCCTTCATGGTGGTAATTATCACAGGATCACAGAACCTGCTGAGTTGGAAAAGACCCATCAGGATCATTGAGTCCAACTCCTGGCCCTGTGCAGGACATCTTGAGAGTGACACCATGTGCCTGAGAGCATTGTCCAAACACTTATCTCTCAGGCTGGTGCTGTGACCACTTCCCTGGGGAGCCTGTTCCAGAGTCCAGCCACCCTCTGGGTGACAAACCATTTTCTGATATTCAACCTAAAACTCCTCTGACTCAGCTTCATGGCATTTCCTCAGTCATGGAAAGCTAGAGGTTATACATGTACAACATTTTTGTTATTTTACCATACTCATAACCATTGTGTTTCTTTGTTGTAATAGAGCCTTACAGTTATTTGTAGGATTATTGTGTTGTTTAAAACTACTCAGTAGAAGGAGAAAGCTCCAAATAGTCAATTTCCAGTAGCACTATAACTTGCAATGAGTAATGTAGAAGGTGTTAAGATTTTAAGTTTCTGAATCCCTTTTTTCATTTGGGAATCCATTATTACTTCTTCACCAAGCAATATTCTGGATTGGTTTTCATTTTGTCTGCCTGAATTAAGCTATGAACAGAAGGTAATTTAAAGTGCATTGCCAGATGGATTGCCTTTGAATGTTCTCAGATCAAGAGATATAACCTGTCTGTAGGTAAAAGTAGAATTAGTATTTTCAGTGAAGTTTGGTAATAGTTGGAAGAAAATGTCCAACAATTTGTCTAATTAGTAATAACAGTGAGTGAAATAAATGCCAGTAAGAATCCAACAGTAAGCTGTTTTTATAAAAATCCATGAAGGATGATTTGACATCTCCTGGATAGCTTTGCTAAATGTCAATATGAATAGAGGGGACCCCACTCCTAATGTCCAACATGCTGATCGGATTTCTTGTTACAGCTCTTGAAAGGCTCATGTCCTTTTCTTCTGGCTCAGCTTTAGGGCAGCAGGTCCTGTACCAGTCCTAATGTGAGATAGATCATTGGTTGGAGAAAAATGATCTCCCAGAAGCATCACATCTATCATCATGTCTGAATCTGTGAAGTTGATTTCAGTCCCATCACTCTCTGGAGACTTTTTTCTCTATGTGCATCTTTTGAAGGCAGGATTGGTTTTCAGGCCTTCAGATTTTTTTTTAACAGGAAAGTTATTTAAATAATAGAATATAGATAATAAATAAATAACCACATTATATCAGACTAAATAAGTTGTTGGCTATTAGGAAAACTTGTTTCTGTCTTGAGTATGAACTCTGTGGTATTTGATAGATTTTTTTATCACAATATGCAAATATTTAAAATCAGGTTTTCTGCAAGGTAACATTGCCTACATGCACTAATTCCTAGGCATCCTTGTATTGAGAACCTAACTTTCTCCTCTATTAATTTTTCTGAATGAATTTACAATTATTTGTGTTCAGAAGGTTTATTTTAGCCTGTTACCCAAGAATCTTATCACACAGCTTTAAAGAGCAGTGAGTGCCCTTGCACCCATTACTTTTGCTCTCTGAATATTTTATAATCTGCACTCTCCCTGCTCTTTTTTCATTGGCTTATTTTATTTTGATTATAATGTATGGTATTTTACTTGGCTATAAGCTTAACTAAAATATGGGAATTGGGCTGAGTTCTTTCTAACTCCTGCCTCATTCCTAGTTTCTCAGCTCCTCTCTCATGTGGATTTAAAACTTTTCCATCACCCTCACAGCTGTGAGATGCGTTGGTGCATTAGGGTCATGCAGCCACCTACGTATGTGTCAGGTAAATTGGAGTATGTCTTATGCCTTTTTTGAATTTTGGAAGTGTTATGAAGGGAGAGAGAGAAGGCAGTAGTCAGGAGACAAATTTTTTTACCAGGTCTGCCTACAGATTAAGGTGAACTGATGAAGCAGAAGAATGTCTGGGGATCCAAAAATAGTAACCTGGCACTTTTACAGAATTAGAACTGATAAGACTTCTTTAGATCCAGCAAGAATCTTTATTTCTCTGGGAATTTGGTATCAGTTTCAGCTATTGTTGCTGGCTTTCTTTATCTAAAGAGATGATTTTCTCACTATTTAAACATAAAATGCCAGAACAATTTTTCTTCAATGATTTAATCTTCAGTAGAAATATTTTTCTGTGGAAACATACCTTCATGCTTGAAAATTAATAAAGAAAATGAATAAACTTAAAAAAAACCCCACAGCCCATGAAGCTCTCAGAACTATTGAGGACTTTCAGGTTGACAGATCTAATAGTAGATGGTTGTTGCTATTTTTAAAATATATCTGATTCCAACATGATATCTGTGGAGATACTTCTCATTTTCCTGGTGTCCTGACTTTTTTCAAAATCAAGGCCAAGGAAATTAAAAAAAAAAAAAAACCAAACCAAATCAACAAAACCCCAAAAACAAACAAAAAAAACTCCTTTAAAACTTTGAGGGAAAACCCTTCAAAATCACCCTGTTTCAGAGCTTTGTGGTTGAGTCCTAATGAACTCAATATGTTAGAACTCATAGCAGGACAGAAAAAAAAAAGTAAAGCTAATGGCAGATAGAGCTGGCAGTTTTACCTCAGTGTGGCAGGTTAACATCACCCTGTGAATGATAATGGATTAAAACTGAAGCTGGAAAATGCTGTCATCTCTCTTGTGGCTGGGATATCAGGAAGGAAAAACTGCATTGCTGATATAAACCAGGCAGTCTAACAGCTTTTACCGAAGGCAGAAAACTCATTCTCACACCCAGGAGGTGTCTGGGAGCTGACAGCATCCGTGTCAGGTCAGATATTTTGCAGTTCTCGGTGTTTCTTTTTTCTTCATTGTGGTATTGCTCAGTGTTTTGAAAAATTTCAGCTACCTATTTCTTGACAAAAGGATTTATATATTAATGATTAATAAAATCATATAGGTCACAGAGACATAAAATAGTTGCCACAGAAGGAATATGGAGCAGCAGATGATGCAGGTTTAATGTTCATAACAAACTGGTAGTAGCTGTTCTTTAACTAAACACATAGTTTTTAAGTAACCTCTACAACCCTTAGCTTATTGCTCATACTTAGGACTTATGAAAAACCAATAGATAATTTCCTAAAATAAGGAATCTACAAGTTTTCTTCCTATGCTGACTAACACATTGCTTCTGGCTCAAGATATCACAGAGCTGCAAATTGGAAAGTATTCATAGGGAATAGCAATGCTTGCTTGCTTTCTTTGTTCCCAAACTCCTGCCTAGCCATCTTCTACTGACTGCTGCTGGAGACTGAGTGCTGGGATAAGCATGTCTTTGGCTGGATGCTCTTTTGCAGCAGTATTACATCTGTAAGGCTCAGACTCACCAGGTTGTTGGACAGAGGGTTTGGCAAGGTCTACATCAGCATGTAATTCCATGAAGTAGGAATTAGACAGGCACTGAGAACACCACATAGAACATCTATGGTATACATAACTCAGGGTTTTTTTTGAACTAGGTTTAATCTCATCTTCTGGACTGAATATCCCCCTCAGGTGTGTGACTCAGTTGTATATTGTGCTCAGAGAATAGAGCGTGGTTTGTGCACTCCCGAAACAGAGCTTCCAGTTTGATTTCCTGTAGGGGTAATCTGATTTGTGCTCACCTCATCAGTGTGTTCAACCAACGCACAGCAAGTAGGCACAGCAAGGGATTTGTTTCAAATTTGCACTGATATTCTGAAACAAGATAATAATGTAATTCACATCTGCTTTGTCTCAGCTTCTTCAGAAATACTTTCCTTTCCATTTATATAGCTGGTAATGGCTTCTGCTTTGGAATGACTCTTTTATGGTATGTGGGACAGACCTCATGGCACAGCTATACAAGTCCAGTAATTAGTTAATTACCATTATTAATGGGTGTGTTTAATAGTCATGCCTGCAGAAATAAGATAATTAGCTACGTTGGATAATATTATAGAGCAAGTTTATATCAAATGTTGCTGAAGTCCGTCCTTTTTCTTGGTGACACAGAGGAGTTTTCAGTATTAGACAGCTCACTGAAGAGTCGAGAACAAATTCAACAGCATGATGATGTGTATGTTTTCTGCCTGTATTTTTAAATTACATTTCTGTCACAGAGAAATAACAGTGATACAGGCACTGCAGACCAGATCTGCAGAAGCTCATTTACATTTAGGTGGAACAATACTGCTGTCCTGAGGCAGTGACAGAGGAAGGATCTTCAAGGAGGCACTGAAGTGGAGGAAAAAAGTATGAGGCCATGAACTCTGGGGAGACAGGGACCAGAGTAAATTTCCTTTGGCTTCTCTGCAGGTAGAAGAGGTTGGAACTTCCATTAACTTTGCAGAGCAGGCTGACTTTTGGGAATTGGACTGATAATCGATGCTTGTGGCATTGGGAGGAAGAATGTGGATGGATGCCACTTCTTTGAGGAGGCAAGCTGATCAGTTATGCTTTGCCTTTGCCAGCAGCTCCTGGTGAGTTTCTGCAGTCATTCAGATTGCAGTATGGAACTGGTCTGTGGGATCTCATCAAACTACAAATAATGGTGTCATGCTTATGTGGCAGGAATGAAGTAAAAATCTCACTTTTAACTTTGGTGGTTTTGTCCTTCTGAGATATCTTTGTCCTTTTGAAAGAAGGTTTTGAAGAATTTTAATTATGGAAATAGTCATGTGTGGACATTCTGAGATTTTTAAAATTTGAAAGACCTGTCCTAATTACTTGAAATAATGGGAATTATTAGGACTAAAGTATTTTGCACTTTTTTCTACACAAAATCACATAGCTGAAGCAATAGCTAATAATTTTCATAATCAAAAAAGATAATGTCATGGCATTTGTTGTCCTTCAACCAACAAGAGCATAAACACCATCAGATTAAAGCCAGAAATAAGTGTTTTCAATAAAAAAAAAGTGTAAATATGTGATTAAATCTAATCCATTCAGATAAAAAATCCCATATGTAGAAGGAACTTTATTTCTCTTTTTATTTTTAAAAATTATGTTTAATTCTGAGTTTTGAGAGAATCAGAGCTAATTTAAGGAGGACATGTTTAGGGACTTCTGTGTGGCACATCACAAATGCTTGGAATCTTTGGAAGTGTATTTAATTTATTTTATGTCATCTTAGGTTGTTTTGGGTACAAGCAATGCATATTCTGATTTCCGGTGGTTGTTTTAGCACTTTTTTTGTAATATAGTACTAAATTAAACAGTGCTAACCAAGTGAGCTGATAAATGTCACAAATCACTTCAAATTGCTTTCTGCAAAATACTTTATTATCAAGGTGACTGAAAACCTTCAACACCAATTTAAGCCAGTGAGAGCTGAGAGTTTCCTCTGAAGATATGCCTGGTAAACTTTAGGTTTGAGTTTCCTCTGGAAAATGCATCCTACTGTAAGTCTGTGCTACAACCTTTTCAATGACCTTAGATTTAATTGAGGTAGGTGTTTGGGTGTTGATCCCTGATTTACAGAATGTTTATGTTCACATTAAGGGGATAAAATATAATAAGAAAAAATATTTTCCAGTTTTAGGGCCTTCAGTTGGATGATATGAATAAGAATCTTCAGGTATAAAACATTTATTTTAATGTAGTAAATCCTCCTATTGATGCTTTGGAGTGGCTACCTGAAACAGAGGCTAGACAAAATTAAGAGAATAAAAGTGGGTGTTTATTAAAGGCCTTCACTAGGTACACCTTAGGGAGTCAGAAGCCTCTGAGGGGCTACAACCAAGCTGGGCAATGGTCATGAGTTTTTCATACCCTAACAAGTTTGGTCCATTTACATATGAGGAGTTAATCCTTCAATTACAGTTTCAGGTACTGAAGTCATTGCCTCCCCACTTCACCCCATTCACTGTTTGCATCTCTCAGGGCCTGAGACAATAAGGTGTCCTTGTGCTTCAAGCCTAGAGAGGAATTATTTTGCCTGGGTAGAGTGGGAGAACAGAAGCAATCAGGCTATGGAGTTTGAGAGTTAAATGCTAAAGCAGTACAGGATCTGAAAAATATAAGAGCTAAATCCTAAGGCATTACTATCCTTTATTCAGCTGCACAGGCAGAATTTGTAACAACATCCAGGATGTAGTACTAGAATAACTCTGGGGTTTCTTTAAACTCAAACCTGACACATATCACTGGCATAGTCCAAATAATACCTTGTTCAAAAAAGCTTTTCCACATTAGACTATTACACTCTAATGATTATAGCTGTACTTTACATACAAATACTGTCATAATGAAGTGGTAAAAAAATAAGTCATGCATATATAAGTTTGAGCTAATTCTAACTTTCAAAAAATAACCATTTACAAGTTTATTACCTCATTTGATGCAAGAATGACTCTTCTTTTGCAGTAATGCTCCTTTGAATGATGTAAGATAACACCCACATGTAAATAGTAAAGGGTTGGTGTGTGCTTCTGTATGGACTGTGCCCATATAGTAATCTCTTCCTTTTACAATACAGGATAGTCAGCTGAACATGTCATGCATAATAGTATTGTGGATCTGGGTAATGGAGCAGAATGAGATACTTTTATTTAAATAGGCAATTTTTGGTTTGTTACTGAAATTCACCTTGCTTTTAGTGCAGCCACACATTTAGGGAAAGTATTTCTCTATGTTTGAGCATGACAGAAACCTAGCTTTTTGGGTTAAGTATTGTTCTGCTTGGAATTAATTTCTATCAATATTAAATTATAAAAGAAAAGAAAACAATGGAAACCCTAGACCTTACTGAAGCTGTAACTGCTGTTTCGTGGAAGAATGGGTTTTAAATATTTAATGCTAATAAATTTTGTGTTTCTCTATTAAAAAATGACATATTTAATCTAAGCCTGAGGAGAATTTTTAGAAAAATACCAAGAAAAACTTAAAAAAATAATGTGAGAACAGGGCTGTTAGGGAAAGGGGAGGCAAATTATTTTAGAAGATATTAGAATTGCCTTTTTGCCCCACTCTTTTTTTTTTTTTGCAAAACTAGTGATTGTATTGGACATACTGCTACCTGTGTCATGAAAGAGATGAATTTGAGAAAGATGGGAATCAATTTGGCTGAACTAGAGGTGTTGAAATGGCTCCCAAGTCTATTAAAACTTTCACACATCCACATTTCCAAACTAATAGTTGACATCACCTGTCCCATCCCAATAGAGCCTGTCAAGAGGAATGAGAGCTGGTGTAATATGACAGCTGCTTTAGAGCAAGTGAGGAAAAGTGCAGCTGCTGTTGCTCCCCATGATTGTGGAACATGGGACACAATGGGCTGCATGAAGTACAAGACAAGGCCTTGTCTGAAGAGAAACAATGAAGGAGGCAGGAGTGAACTGTCTGCAGGCATTGCGCATGTAGTGATCTAGGAAGGAATTGGTAACATGGTAATACTGGGGAGGGAGGAAGAAAAGAATGAAAAGAGGAAAAGAGTATGTAAAAGATGCAAAGAGAGAGTAGTAAAGATGCAAATACAATGTGAAGACATTAACCTCAAGGTGTCATCTCCTGATTATTGAGATCCACATTGCTGGAAGCTGAGAGGATATGTACAGTAATATCCATCACTGTGTACTGTATACATTCCTTTCTATGCTTTCCTTGTAGTTTTTGGTCCTAGCTGTTGTTAGAATAGGGCATAGAAATAGATGGCTTCATGTGGTGACCCAGGAAGGCATTCTTTTAATCTTTCCGTGTTTTGCCATAGTAGTGAGGAGACTGAAACCTGAAAAACAAACACAAAAAAGGAGACAGCCTTATCATGAGTAAAATGCATCCTTAAAATTGAATTTCACGTTTACTGCCTGAGGATGTAATTTGGAAATTGGCCAAAGAAATAGGAATCTCTTTCTGCCAAGTCTGAGTTTAGCTCTGGTCTAGCCTCAGGCAAATTTTATCATCATGCTGCATGAATGACAAATACAGAACAAAACATACAGACTGCTTTCACCCAAGATACTGAGGGGGTGCTTATATCAATGGTTATATGAAGTGTATGTTATGTGCTGTATAAAAATGATCACCATTATTCTCAGTTGAACTCCTGATAAAACTGTGATACACTGGTTGGAAGGCTTCTGGGAGTCTGCTGTTGAGGTCTGCCTGCCATCAAAATGAAAGCAAGGTACCATTGTGTCAAGTGGAGTTCAACTGTCTGCATTTGTACTGCCAATCATACATTCATAAAATGGAGATTTTTCTTGGCCTTAAAAATATTTCTGAAGTTCATTTCTCTTTGCTGTCAGACCGAATAACATGGAAGGTAAGGAATTAAAATTAATTTCATTGGGAAGAGATGTGTCTATTCTTACACTGTCTTTTACAAATATCTTTATGTGCAGGTATCTTTATGGTCTTGCATTTGTGAATAACGTAAATTATTTAATATATAGAAAATGTACATGTACAGATGGCTTATTTTAAGCAAATAAGAATACAAACTTCGTGTACATGTACACACACACTAATGAAAGTGTATGTTCATTTATGGAAGAATGCGTTTCCTCCAGCCTCTATCACCTTGTGGTGTCCTACTAAGTTACTACTCTGGGTAAGTGTGCCCCTGGTGAGGAAGAACCCCAGGCACCAGGAATGCTGGGGCTCATTTCCTGAAACACAACTTTGCATGAAAGGACCTGGGAGTCCTTGTTGCTATAGGACATGAAAGAACACAACCTCACACCGCTGTTCTCAAGGTGAAGAAAAAAAGGGAAGTTTATTTTCTGACTCCAGCATTTATAGTTTTCTAAAAGTGACAGCAGATTGGAGTGCCACCTCTCCAATGACACTAGTCAAACTAACAGTCTATCAACTTTCTCTTCTTCCATAAAGGAATGCAAAACAATGAGTTATTTACAGAAAGTGTGTGAGAAAGTTCACTACAAGAATGTCAACATCAGAAGGCTTAGAGAATCTTAAAAAACCAGAGTGACAAGTCCTGGTTGACACCAACCAGGCCATGAGCCAGCAACATGCCCTGGCATCAAAGAAGGTATCTGCCATTCCAGGCTCTATGAGGAGTGCTGCCAGCAGGTTGAAGGTGCTGATCTTCCCCTCTGTTCAGCACGTGTGAGGGCACACTTGGAGTTCTGACTCTGGTTCTGAGCTTCCCAGTACAAAATAGAAAAGAGTTTGTGGAGGGCCATAAAGATGATGAAGGGACTGGAGGATCTCACAGAAGGAAATGCTGCAAGAGCTGTGGCAGTTCAACCTGGAGAAGAGATGGCTTAGGGGAAATAATTTTAGGAATATCTGAGGAGGGAGTGCAAGGAGGATGAATCCAGGCTTCTTTCAGTGAGTGCCCAGTGACAGGATCAGAGGCAAGGGGCACAAACAGAAACACAAGAGCTGCCCTCTGGACAGTAACCCTTTTACACTCTGACAGTGTCTGAGCACTGGGACAGGTTACCCAGGACACTTGTGGAGTCTGCATCCTTGGAGAAATTGAAAAGCTGTCTGAACATGGTCTTGGGCAAACAGCTCATCCGTCTGCCCAGCCATAGTAAAGCATGTTTAAACAGTGAAAAATAAGAGCCTATGAATAAGAATAAGTTGGCTCTGATTATTTGGAACAGTGCTCATATTTCTTCTTCCAAAGGAAGATATGCACACGCTCATGGCTTCTCTCATTACTGTGGGACACAACAATGTAAAGGAAATAACTTACAGTAGTTTACTGCAATAGAGATAACCCCCTGATTTTTATAAGTCTAAATTGGCAATTTACTACAGTGGAAGAGAAGAAATGAATTTTTCTGTAAGCTTAATTCAAGGAACTGAAAACAATGCAAGTCATAAAAACAAATTTATTTTTGAACAGGTATAAAAATTCTATAGATGATTTTACATTCAAGGAGAATGAACCAATATGAGGACTCCTCATTAACTTTCAAGGACCATTTGGCAGGTAATGGAATTCATCCTCTGAAATGCTTATTCTTTTTGTCTTATAGACACACATGCCTATCTCTGAACAGCACAGTTTGCTGTTTGAGGAAAAAGCTGTCTCTTTTGCATAGAAGCCAGGAGAAAAAGCAGGAGAGAAATAAGACAGGGAGAGGAATAAAGTTGAGGCTAGAGAGAGAATACATAGAGTAAGCAGAAAAGAGAACAAATTCATTTGCCACAAAGAATGAGGAAAATTAAAATCTACTGGAAGCTTACAATTTTTATTACAAAGATGCAAAAACCCAAAAAGATGCAATTCCAAATTTACAGTGTTGCTCTAAAAAAGATGTACCTTTTTATTATTTTAAATTATTGGAAATCCTATAGTGATATTAGCTAATTTTGATTTTGTGTGGAACTATGGAAAACTGGTTTGTGTCCCCCATCTGTCTCCCTCTGCCCTGCAAAGGCTTGGCATCCTTTTGCCATGGAAAGGACAAGCCTATGAGTTTGTGATTTACTAAAGCTGACATTGCAATGATTGGGAGACTTTTCAGTAGAAAGCAATGGATGCTGCCATTTCATGTTTTGAAAATATAAATGATGGAAAACTGAAAACCTGACTTGAGAAGGGAAATCTAAACAGTAACAAAATACATACTTTGAAATATATATGAGTTTTGGTTGCTCTTTGTGTAAAGAAACTCAAAGTTCATTATGAACAAAAAATTGCAGAAAAGAGGTTTATTTTTTTTTAATATGCATAACATTATTCATTACTTGGAAATACATGATCCATAATGTTTTACTCAGTGAAAAGCTATACAGTGGTTTAGTTTCTCCTGGATGTTTTCTGATGCCCCTAATTTCACCAACTCCCTGTGCTGAAAATGACACTTTAGTTTCAACACACGTTGAGAAACTGGAAGAAAATATAAAGGAGTGTATGTCTAACTCTCTGAGATGTTATGAAGCTGTACTGTGTATTCACAGGGGATGAGAATGCACAGTACAGATTAAAAACAGATTCAATGTGGTATATACCACATTGCTTTGATTTTCTGTTAGAACCTGTTCAAGAATAATTGTTTCTATTTTTTTTCATTATTTTCCATCACCACCGGTGCATACCAGTCTTCAGCTAGAGATTACAATTTGTAGAACTATCAGGGGAATGGAAATTGGTCATCCTGTGAAATTATTCCTACTGCGATATATTTACCGTATCGTAGGTATGGAAAGTGGAAATGAGTCAGTCAGTCTACAAATATAGTGAGTGCTCTCAAGTACCTGCACTTGACTTCAAGTTTTCCTGCCTAGATTCTGTTTTCTTAGATAATTGACCTAAAGTGTCCTAGCCTCTCTTAATGAAGGAGCTAAAACCACAAGCTACTCTTACTGTTAATATATTTGTCTCAGTTTATCTTCTTGACTGCTCTCCTCCCCCCTGACATCTCTTCCTTTTGCAGGTTGTTTCCCCAAGTGCCAGAGGAGACCAGAAGAGGAGGAGCATCAGCAGCACTGAATAATGATTTACTTGGCCTTTTGCCTGTCGCTAAAACAGTTCATGGTCTTAAGTTGCAGGATGAACTATACAATTATCACATGCTCTTTGGAGAAGGCAAGTATTCAACCTACAGCAAATACTGCCCATGGTGTTGCTCTGGAATGAAAACATGATCTTTGAATGATACAGGTTTGCCTTTCCTCTCCAGAAAGAGAAAGAAACAGGTTATTTGGTATTGTAACTCACCCTAATAAGGTGAGTGTTATCTGACTGGAAAAAATGGAGGAAAGGTGATTTAAGCCTTGTCCATATCTTTGTGCGCTGGGCAGAGGAGTCCTAGGGAAAAAATCTACAAAGTAGAAATTAAAAACCTACTATGCATGCATGGGTTTAGTGAGAATGTACTGTTCTGTGTAACTGTTTCTCTTCAGACTATCTCCTGAAGTCTCCAGTTAACCACTGGAAAACTATGTAGCATTAAATAACTTGCCATATGCCATAAATAATGTACATTAATATCCTGTCTTTGTAAAGGAACTCAAGATGTTTTTTAATTTCATCCTCATGCTTTCACAAAGAGGTGATTTCTCTTGTTAATTCTAAAGAAACTGTTGGAAGATGAGGATAAGCTCAGAACTTCATTATTTTGTCCAAGTGTATCAAATACTTAGAGTGGTCACTAGAAAAAAAAATTAATGGGTTAGAGATGAGAGTTCTAATTTTTGTTTGTTTTTTGTTAAGACCTGCTACAACTTTTTCTTTACCAAGTGTGAACGGGATATGACTGAATGAAAGTAGTAAATATTGTTCCATATAAGTAAAAAGTAATTCAACTAATTAATGTTTAGGGACTTGGAAGGTTTATTTAATATACTGACATAAGAACCTGTATGATGCAGAATTCTGTGTCTTTAAAAATCCCTTCAAGTACTTCCTGTAATATCCTCTAAGAGGATAAGATTTGCATGATGAATGAAGAGGGTACATTTGAATTGCAGTAGCGTCCTTATACCTCATTTCTGATGGAGTAAACGATAGTTAAATCACATTCTTAGCATGTGCCCACATTCTCCAGCAAACATGAATTCCATGGTAAGAAGCAGTCACAGTACTTCACAAGCAATAGGCAATGGTTTCGTTTGGGATTTGTATATTTATGTACCATTGCTTTTGATTTCCCCAGGAGTTCAAAACTTATGCGAAGAGTAACATTCTTCTTCTCATGGTTTTTCTCATAAATTTTGTAGTCATGCAATTTCAAAAATCTATTGGTTCTGAAAGTTTTGGTCTACTTTAACAAAAGCTAAATGAGCCCAGCCCAGTCTGCATAAGCCTCATAAACTTAGATGATTCTTTAACCAAATGTTTTTGTAACTCTGCATTTATTCAGTGCTGGTACCAGCAGTATCATTTAATTGCCTTATATTTCCTGGCCCACTCAATCTGATATACTTTTAAAACTAGGTTGATGGTATTTAATGCTTTAGCTTATCCAGTATGTATTTTTATTGCAGTTGGAAACAGATGTGTTAACGCTTCCATGTGCGAATTCTCTCTTGCAGAAGACTATCTTGTTTTTTACATTAAGAAAATTAGAAACAAAATGTATGATTTATGTAATTTTTAGTACTTTCAAAATAGAATTGTAATCTTTTCAGCCTCAGTCTACATGTTTCACAGAGCATTGATTTGTATAATAAATTAAGGCTCAATCCCAAATCTGTTGAAAATTTTCTTGTGTGCTTTTTCTTAAATGGATGCTCTATGAGGATTCTGACATGTACAGATTCAGATTTGCAAGCAGTTGTATTTGCTTGTTTGCTGGAGAAATTTATGACAATGTTCACCACAATCTGAACTTTTTAGTAATGGAGCAGGGCCTTCTTTCAGTCTCTCAGACTGCACAAGGGACAGATGATAGAAACAAAGAAACATAATTTGTAGTGGTATTTTTGTTTTTGTAAGAGGCAAAATTACCAGCACAGAGCAGGTGTGTTACTTCTTATTGTGCATATTAAGGAAAGCAACTAAATACTTTCAATTAACTACTTTTTTTGTTTTCCTGGCGACGCAGTTGCTGAGTGTGGACATGGCAGATGGATCAGGGACATAGAGAAATTAAAAGGTTCAAGAAGGGCTCATCATGTGTAACTAGGTACTGTCCTCAGGTGTCCTGCTGCCTCCTGTTTGCCTCTACTTCAGTGGTTATTCTGCCTTTTGATGCTTTTAAAGGCTTGTTGTCATGACCTGACAGTTTTGGTGAGACTTCAGGAAAGATGATACACATTTTTGAACAGTAGGCTGGAGAGAAAGAGTAAGGCTTCTAAAGCAGAAGGTTGTTAAATTAAAACCTATCACTTGCTATGATTTTAGGAGGAAATTTAGGCGTACATGAAAAGATCCATCAGTTCCATTTATTATAAGAACAGTGAGGCAGGTAGAATTATCTGTGTGCCTTAAACATTGTTCAGTGTGAAAGTACTCTCCTATGCAAATATATGTATAGCTTGCTTTTTTTTTTCCAGAGCTGTGGGAGTTGGTTAGTTTTCTGGTATTGTAGTATTTTTTTTGTTTGTGTTGTTGTTTTATTTTTTAACATGGGACATCCGATTCACCTATGATAAAGTAAGTCGGTGTATGAATCCATTCGTGCTTGTTACATATTTTCAGAATTATGGGACTATAAAAAAACCTGAAGTACTTGCTATGAATTTTTATCTTAAATTAGTGTGTAGTGTTTTTATTCAAAGAAGAGGGGTGGCTAAATGCATGGTTCATTTTTTCAATGGCATACTGCGCTTTTGGCTGCAAGCTGAATTACATATTCATTGTAATATTTTTCCATTGCTTTCTGAGCAATTTTGTTCTTGATCAAGTTTTTATGAAACTGTGTATTATCTTGATCAACATCTTAGGAAATGCTCACATTTGTTCCCTCCCAGATGGAGGTTTTCAGAACTCAATATCTATCTGCAATTGATTTATGAATTATCAACCCTCTTGTGGATAGATCATTTTCAGTGTTGCCCTCTGCTCCAAGTTCTGATGAGAATGTGTTTTAGGGTTTTTACCATAAATTACTTTTTGTTCTGGGCACTTTTGTAAATGCAGTCTTGTACATTATTAAAGGGAGTGAAATGACTGCATGAAGTTTCATAAATAGCAGCCATCATATACAAATTTAACTGATGGATATTATTGTATTGTATGTGTAAACAAGGTGTATGAGCAACCCTGCTGACGATCAACAGGAAAAGAGCTCCAAAGCTCTGGTTGAGATAATTACAGCTGTTCAATTTTTCCTTCACACTTGGTACTGTGCTTTTGTGTCCTCGTGCTTTATGATGGTTCCTGCTTTCTTACTTTATGGAGATGCCAGTGAAAAGGGCCAGACTGCTCCTCTGTCTGTTGTTTAAAGAAGGAGATTAATTTCTTCACTCCAAAAGGTGAAAGGATGGGAAGGTAAGGGCACGCCTGTGTTCTGTGATGATAGTAGTATAGTTAGACCATACTGTCTTGACATGTGGTGTATATTGCAGTTATACAGTAGTAGTGAAGAACAGAAGCTGAAAATGTGGTATTTCTTTTGTCTTGGTTGAATTGCTGTCCCAGCTGTAATGAGGTAGGGTTGTGTTTACTTTTCAATGCCTGCATTATCATACCTATTGCGAATAAATCTTTCTTTTGTTTCTTTAATTACTACTCCTAGAAACCTGTATTTTCTTCTCTCTCTATCCCATGTGGACTCTTCTAGCAACATCACAGAACACTCCCAAGATTACAGTTTTCCTTTACACCTTTCAAAGGTTGCAGTTCAGCTGTCATTCTTGGCCCATTCTCCTAGTGTCTTTAAATTCAAATTCTCTGAATCTATCATGGACATGACAGGGTGTGAATTATGATGCAATAGAACACCTATTCCTATGAAGTATAAGGCTAGAAGTCAAGAACTATTAAAGTAAAAAATGTGTGAATCATTTTGCCATAAGTCACTTAATATTACATTGTGTGATTCTATGTTGGCCTGGTGCAATTCTTTACTTTAAAAAACCTAAAAAAACCAAACAAAACCAAAACATAAAGAAACTTCAGGAATAAATTATTTATAACTTATATTAAAATTATTTTATTGAATACAAATTTAATGGGTTAAAATTAATATAGATATGTTCTCTATTTTAGGTTAACACTAAAAGGTCTACAAATGGATTTAGTTGAAAAGGAGTATAGCTGTGCATTTTTAAAGTTACTAGAATCACTGTGTTGTGTAGGACAAGTGTCATAGAGTGATTTGGGCTGGGAGGCACCTAAAGATCATCCAGTTTAATTTCTTCTGCCATGAGGACACCTTCCACTAAGGCAGGCTGCTCAAAGAAAGCCCCATCCAACCTGAACTTGAACATTTTCAAGGCTGGGGCATCCACAGCCTCTTTGGAAAACCTGTTCTAGTGCCTCACCACTCTCACATTAAAGAGTATCTTCCTCATAGCTAACCCATACTTACCCTCTTTCAGTTTGAAGGCTTCCTTGAAGGCCTTCATTAGGTGCTAGTAGGCTGCTATCAGGTTGTCATAAAGCCTTCCCTAATTTCTTTCAAAATTGCTCCTCTTAATCTCACAAGCCGAAATATATGAGGGTTGTGAGCATCTAGTCTGATATAAGGAGTAAAGACAATAGATCCTGAAGTCTTTTGTTATCATTTCTTCTTACAGTGGCTGTTCAGATGTTGATCAAAGTAACTTCATAATGTAGGATTGTGTGGTAATTTTCTATTAGTAAAAGCATTGTTCTAAAAAAAAAATACTTAGAGCTGTGTTAGAGCTAAACCAAGGTGAGTTTTTTCAGTTCTCAACTGCTTTGTGCTTAAATCTTACAACTTAGACCCTTTTATGTGTGATCCACATATGTGTGGAGCAAAAAATTGTTGACTTATGCTGCTTTTAGTATGGGAGCACTTACATTCACAGGGAATGTATTCCTGTTGTTGACATTCAGTAGATGGTGAAAGCATGATTAACAGTCAAAAACCAGTTTCTCCATCTGCAATAGAGACATTATATTCACCTCTTTTGCTTTATCTTAAGAAAAAAAGTAATCAAAATATATAAAACTCCCTTTGGAGGTGTGCTACCCAAGACTCATTTTCATGAGGGTGCTTCCTTAATTTTAAATGATAAAGTTATATTTAAGTTGCATCCTTCCCCTTCAACATTTGGATTTAGATAAAAAATGGTCTAATGGTCAAAGCTTGTCTAACAGCTTGTCAAATGTTCACACCATAGGAGTTAGGGAATATTGTCACATTACATCTAGTTGTTCTGGTTTTGCCTAGGACAAGGTCAAAGCACAGCACAAAGATGAGAGTTACAGTTAGAAAGAAGATATAATAAATTTCTCAATAAAGTTTCCTGAATTTGAAGCAAATGGAGAAAATAGGCATTTTTTCATGGTTCTGGCAAAGTAGGCAATGGTTATTGCATTGACCCATCACAGGAGCCAGTTTCTGAGAGATGCCATGCACTTAGTGTTCCAAGATAATTTAATGTGCTTTGGAAATTTTTCAGATGTTTTTTATGTCTGTCCCTCTATGGATGTATTTGCTGGTAAATAGATTTTATCTAATTACTGAGAATAAAGATACAATTTGGTGTGGTGGACTTTTAAATTATACAGTTTCACAGCTATTGTCACTACTAATTTCTATAAAGATGCTTTCAGCACGGCAGATACAACACATATGTTGTGCTCTGTCTTCTTTTTTTTTGTCCTGTTTACTTTTTCCTCTGGGCTTCTGAACACTCGTTTTTATTGTGCAAAGGTATTGTGTTGGTAGACCTGGTGAATTTTCACTGACTACTCCTTTTATGGGTATGAGTGCAATTGCATTGCCAGCTCAGAACTGAGCTTTGGGAAAGAAAGTGCAAAGCTGGAGGTGGGCAGAAGTACCAGAAGCTTAAATATTGGGGGGGGGGATAATGTAGTTTTGAAATGGACTTAGTTAGTTCAGGTCTTGGTTTAGATTTGTTTAAAGGGATTAGTATAACTGGCCTATTAGATTAGTAATTTATACATCCTCAAATTATATTCTGCCACATGTGAAATTTTAGCTTTCTCATTATAAGAATTCACTTCTCAGAAGGCTTGTTTTTTACTGCAGCATCTATAGTCTCTTTTTTTGTTCACCAGCCAGCCTTTCTGGATTCAGGAACTTGTCCTGAAGTCCCTGACAGAATTTATTATCATTGGAATACCTGTGTTTTTTTTGGTTGCTTGTTAGAGAACTGCTGACAGCAGACAGCTAGATGTGTGCACAAACAGAATGTAGGTCTGTGTAAGATTTATGTCCTTAGACATTGGGACAAAGAACAAAGACCCCACCAGAGATTGCAGTTGTCTGATGGCTTCTCTCACCCCCCTGAGAAATAACCAGCTGGCTGATAGTTCAGATGGACACAGAGCACATTGAATTCTGATCTGTGCACGGGCAAATTTGAGTCAAGGGGTGTGTGTTGGCTTGGCTGTGTCAGGGATAAATGAGTGATGGTTTTGATTCCTAGCTGTTGAGATAAAGCCCTGGTCCTACAAGCTCAGCTTGTAAGAAGACCACTTGCTTTCATGGGGATATTCATTTAGGGATATTTTCTTCTTTTCTCTCTCTTTCTTTCTGTCCTTAGAGAGCTCAATAAAGAATTGTTTGGCATTAAAAGCAGGCTGTTTGTGAATAAGACACCTGAATAATGATTCTGAAGTTGTTATTTTTATGCAAATATGGCTATTATAATGGGGATGAATATATAAATTAATGAAGCCTGATACAGGAATAAGAATTAGTTAATCCAGCAAAAGCTGCAAACAGTATTTTTAATCTTTCAAAGGAACTGCAGGTAATTTTTAAAATTGTTTTCTCTATCTTCTTACCTTCTCACACTTCTTCAAACTCTTCAGGGAACAATTTGCGTCTTAATGTCCAGTTGAGGAAGTGTAGAATAAAACAATTCAGTAAAATTCAAGTGTCTTACAGTCCATATAAACTAACTAAAATTGTGATTGCAATAAATTGTGGTACATCAGTCATCTCCAGATCTAATCTTGTGGTTTTTAATAGTAGTTGCCTGTGATAAAACTTTTTGTCTGTAGCCTAAGCTAAATTGGAAGGACTCATTCATCTTTTTCTTCAGTAGAGATTCCTCAGTGGGAGCCTTCTGTTCCTTGCTGGTGATAAAGGGCTCCCTTGAAAAACATGCAAAATTTATCCACCAGTTGAGTTAGTGAGAATTTTGCTTTTAACAACCGTGGGAATAATATTGAGAGCATCTGTCCTGGTTTCAGCTAGAGTAAAGTTAATTTATTTTCAATAGCTGTTACAGTACTGCTTTTTTGATTTGGAATAAGAATGGTGTTGATGACACACTGATGTTTTGGTTTTTTTCCTGTTGTGTTTATCCTAAGTCAAGGACTTTTTTTCTGTCTCATATTCTGCCGGTGAGGTGGTTTGTCAAACAAAAAGCAAACTGTGAGGGGGCATAGCTGGGACAGATGAACCATAGCATGCCGTACCCTATGAAGAATATAGTATATAAACTAAGGAGAGCTACCTGGGAGGCTGGCCAGTGTGGGTTTGGGAATGCGGGTCTGGCATTGGTCACTGGCTGGTGAGCATTTGCATTGTACACCACTGGTTGTTTGGTTGTTTTTTCCTTTCCAGTTTTTAAAAATTATAAATATTATAATTGTTTTACCATTGTTACATTTTTTTCAATTATTACACTGTTCTTATCTCAGCATACAAGTTTTACTTTGATTTTTCTCCCTATTCTACCAGGATGGATTTTATAAGAGGAAAGGTTGAGTGAGTGGCTATGTGGAGTTTCATCTCCAGCTGTGGTTAAAACCATGATAACATCTTAAATTCCTTCCTTAAATTCTATTTTGTAGACTTCTGATCATCCTAGGTTTTTTTTTTCTTTCAATATCAAAACTGTCTAAAAAGATCAAAAAATGTCTGTATTTACTCCAGTGTTAAATTTTCAATGATTCCTTGTGGAAGCTGCTCTTTATTGGATCCCCTTGTAAAGGAAAAATCACTTGAAAAATATATATGAAGATGGCAATAGTGTGCTGTTCTTCTTGAGATTTCTGTTCTTACAGGTATGTGCTAATCCACTTGCCTCTCATTAAATCCATGTTTTCTTGGCTGCCCAGAAAGGAGGATGATGATTATTCAATACTCTTTGCAGGAAAAATCAAATCAGTGTTTAAAATTTATTAGTCTTGAATAAGTTACAAGGGTTGAATGATGTAGTCTAGAATTTTTTTTTTTTAACAAAGCAAACTCTTTATAGTGTTAACTGGTTGTAGTTGGCTATGTAACATACCATTCATGTACTGTTTATGATGCATTTTTATTCATATTCTGACAAAGAATTCATCTGGAACAGATTTTATTTAGTTCTTCCATTCCTACTTAGTGGATGTATGAATTCTTTTGAATGTTAAAATGCTGTTATTGCATGGTAAGGGTACCCCGCTTCAGCTATTTGGAATAGGAGAAAATAATAGCAGAGACTCATGATGTTTTATCAAATACTGGTACTTTCCTCCCAACTTTAAAGCATGTATTTGATTCCAAAATTGATTCTAAAATATCTATGTCTTAACAGATGGGTTATATGTGCATGGATTTTAAGAGCTGTATTTGTTTCTTTGGTTTGCATTTTTTTATTCAGCTGTAGATTAGGGATGTGTAAATATAATACTCTGAGTTTGAAAAATGGAAAGATGTAGTTACAAATTTATTATTAAATACATTATTTTCAGTGTCCCTTTGCTTAATGACTGTTTTTATATCTGAATTGATGTGATAAGGTGCATCACAGGAAAAAAAACCTGCTTTCAGTCAAGTGGGTTCATAACTACCTTTTTTACAAAATTTCTGAAAAGTCAAATTGTAGTACAATGGCACACCGCGCATTTCATTACTCAAAGTTCAAGATGAGAGGCTTGATATCAGGCAGTTGTGGTTGCTTGAATACTTTCTCTAGCTGGACCACTATGCTTCCAAAAAAGTTTGTTTTCTTGTTTCTAAGTGTAGCACATGTGCATTTCCAATAGATAGGAAGAACACTGGGTAAAAACTTGACCAATCACACTTGAGACCAGTGGGTTAAGACTGATATGGGTGTGAAGCTGAGCAGGAGAAGGGAAAGGCAGTGCTCCTATGGAAGGATATAAGAAAAATCTGGCTTGAATTTAGTGGAATAAAGGTGAAGAAAATTTATGCTGAATATCCTGAATTCATCAGTGCACCAACTGCTGAGGAAGAAAAATTCCTTAGGCAAAATAATGAACTTAGGAGATAAATAGATATAACATAAGCATTAATACATTTTTAAGCTGAAACTGGAGAGGAAATATGGTGGTAGAACAAAAATATTAATTGTGGAAAAATGAATTAGATATGAGCATCTGGCATGATTTCTAAAATTTCATTGGAGTGGGCTGTGGTACACTTTTCCATTTTGACTGTCTGCAAAGATCAGCTTTGTTAAGAAGCTCTTCTGTGTCTCTCCTGAACTCAAACAGAATGAACAGAATTTGTACAGAGTTCATACAGAAAATAACATATAGAATACTGGACTCTCTGGGGGTCTGCAAAAATTAGTGTGAACAGAATCCCAATGATAAACACAAAATCAGTAGTGGATTGCTTGCATCTCATATCTTCCTTTGTAACAACTTCTGTATGACACCTTGAAAAATATTTAACAATAAATAACAAATAGCATGAAAAAATCACTACAAAGGAGCAAAATGTCATGGAAAGAATATTCAGCTGAATGAATGGATAAGCAAAACTTTGCTGGTGAATGAAAGACTTTGATCATGAAGTAACAAATAAAGTTTTAAAGGAGACCTGTTTCATTGCTTAGGCAGTGGGTAATTGGTTTTTCTCAAAGCAACAAATTTAAAGTCGGGATTTATCGGAGTATTGATGTGGCTTCCTGCAAAGGAAGTTTGTCTTAGGTGAGATAAATGACATAGACTAAAAATGGGCTTTTTCTAAATGTAGTGTTCCAGTAATTTAAAAATGATTGTGTATTTTGTCATGTGGGAAAAGACAGAAGCAGGGACTGTTGTGAGGATTATTGATTGCTGCAGGAGTGAGTACTTCCTAAACAATTGTATCAGGAAAAAAAATCAATTAAATAAGTTGAAAATTTGTAAAGAAAAATACCATCTCTTATTCAAAATATTAGCAAGTTCTGTCATCTTGAAAGATGGCACCTGCACACACAGGTGTTGCTTGTCATACTGAGCATTTGGTGCAATATGGCTCTCTGGTTATAGTACTACACAGCAGCGATATTGTCATCTTATAGTACTGAGCAATCAAGTATTCCAAAATGCTTTCTGTCACAAGTTCCTTCCTTTACCTCCTTAAAGGTATGAAAAGCCAAAAGCAAAAAGTAGATCTTTCCCCATGTTTTATAGTAACTTTCACTTAGGTTTTTCTTTTTAAATGCTTAGTTCTGATATAGTCTACCAATCTCAACCATTGCATTTACACTGGGAGATTAGATAACTTGAAACCATGGATTATCTGAGAAATTATTTGTTTCAAAGTCAAACTATTTCTTTTTGGGTTTCATGTACTTCTGTTATTTTAGACTCCTCTTCTTTCTTCTGGGTTTTGTCTTCTGTCTTCTTTTAATTTTTTTCCTCCTGACTCTCGACTGGTGGTTTTAATTCTTGGGGTCTTTTTTTAAGTTACACCTTCCTGACATATTATTTTTTACTCCTTATATCTCCTGGTAGCATCTATTGGGTTTTTTGGTTTTTTTTATTGATATGTGATACCCTAACACGGTTGAGTACTTTTTTCCAAGTGAATAGCTTTATTCAGTAAAAAATACAGTTTCAGTATATATGAAACTTTTGAGACTGTTGCAAAATTGGGTCAATTCTTTAGGACCTTTAATTTAAAAGGTTGTCCCACAGTAAAAGTTTTTGAAATAGGTCCGAAGTATTTCTCTGGATTCACTGGGGCCATAACAGCATGTACAAAATCATTTAGAGAAGCTATCTGATCCTTTTCAGAAGCTTGTTGTAGTCGTCAAATTTACTCATTCTTCCAGGTCTAAGAAGATGGATAAAAATTAAGAAAGAAAACTTTGAGTGGATTTTTCCTGTTCTTTCCTGCTGAACCTGTTCTGTGTTAATAGTTATATTCTTATACTTCGGGATATAGCAATGGAATGGTCATCTGTGAAGTCAGGAATACCTGAGTTCCGGACCCTATTCAAAGATGATTTCACATAAAGTGAAACTGTTTAAAATGGAGACAAATGAGCACCAGAAGAGCTACATTTCAAAGTTTGGAGAAAAATTATGAAGATGCATAATGGGAATTTGTAGCCTGCTCTCCAGAGGAATCATCTGACCAGATGCTCATAAACTAGAGAGAACATTATAACTCTCTTCTCTGGAAGTTTTAGATGTAGTTTTTCTGTGTGCAGGTATATCTCTTTGTGTATCACCTAGTCCTCCACTTCAACCAAAAAACTTGAAAACAGGATGAAGTAATTTCTCTCTAAACTTACAGAAATTATGGTTTCAAATGCCCAGTATTATGTCAGATCTTACTTTTGGCTGTGCCTGAAACACATTTTCAGTACTTTGGCCATTAAATGATAAAATAAGTCATCCATTAAGCACCATCTAGACCCAAAAGATCAGATCTGTCATCATCTTTGTCAAATTCTTCAGGTGATTATGTCAGTAGCAGCTCTGTTGCCTTCATTAGAGCTTTAGCCATGTATTATATCACATTCAGGTGTCTGGAAAGAAAATTCATCTCCTTTAACAACAGCAGTTGGCTGAAAATTGACTTTTAAATCTCTACCTGCATCTCATCTCTTGGCTGAGAGATCCCAGTGTGAATGCAGTAAATATAACAAGATTATTTGTTTAGTGGCTAATTTATTTTTCAGAGGGAACAAGTTTGGAAAACTTTTTGTTATTGCTATGAAGGTAAGCTACAATATTTTCTTCTATTGTGAATATACAAACCCACTTTCTATAAAAATATATCCATGATTCTTAAATATATTTTTTTCTATTGAAAAAAAACTATTCACAGAACTTGTAGAAGAATGGATTTTCTTAGCTAGGTTGCTGATGGCATAAGCCATAAACTAGCAATCAGTGTTCATGGGTCAGTGAATACTTTGTGACTGGAGAGTTCTGAAAGTCTGCTGAGAGAGCGCTTCATGCCCTACTCTCATTCTAACATCATTCAGGTTTTTTTGAGAGGTGAGAGATTTCTATTTGCTCTATCATACCTTTTTATTATTTTTTACACCAGCTTTCTGAACATGCTTTTTTCACCCCAACCTGTGTCCTTGTTCCTTTTTATTTGCCAGAAGAGGTGACTGTGTGGAAGGAAAGATACAAAAATGTGACAGTGACAGGATGCTGATACAGACAGTGGTTTAGATAATGAGATGCTCTCACTGTCTTCTGCTCCTCTCTCCTGTGTGCTTTAATAACAGTGTATTAAACAAATAACTTTATCCATGTTACTTAGAACATGGTGTGGAATAAGTCTCCCTTTCCCTCACTAAATCTCAGGGAATTTCTCACTGCCAGTCCTGTGACAGGGAGACCTTTGTTTATGCAGTCAGATAGATTGAAAGAACTGCCTGTATTCTGATATATTTAATTTGGTTACTGTAATGTCTGGTCATATTTGGATCATTTATATCTCATGGGATCCTTCTAGTTTACATTCCAGATGCTTGCTTTTTCTGGCCACAAAACAATCAGAGTTGTGGCTGGTTTTATTTTCTGTTGTAACAGTTGAACAACTACAGAAAATGTTTTTTTTTCTGTTGTGCTTTAATATATTCCTGGACCACACAGAAATATGTTAATTATCTTTATGAAAGCTAAAGTTCCTAGTCTTCTCAAAAGAAAAATTCAGAATAGTTGGTATTATTAGTATGATGAGAGACTTTTATTTAGATGTCCATCAATCACAAAAGCAACAAGGAATTCACATTTAATACTTAGCCTCAGATAAGCAAAGAGCTAAATGCTCACCTTTTTCACTGTTAATTGTAAAAATTTTGTACTCTTATAAATTCTTTTGGTGAAGAAACAAAACAAGGAAGACAGACTTTTTGGTGGGTGGATGACACTAAGTCTGAATCAGATGTGGATCTTCTAGTACCATTAAAAACGTGCAGAATGTTGATTTCAAAACCAGAGCAAACCTCATTTATTTTGAACTGGAAACATATTGCATTATATATTTGCTCAGCTATTGTTAGTTTAGTTAAGTGGACTCTGCTTTATGAAGCAAGAATCATGATAGGTGTCCTTTTTAGAAGTCCTTGAAAAGTAAAGTACATTAATAAATATTTTAAAACTGATTATACATCATTATACGCATGCACAATTATTTGACAGAATGGACTGGGGTCATTGTCAACTCTGTCATTACATGCACAGAATGATATACAGAATTTTTAGTCTTAGGGTTTGTTTTTATTTCTGAAGAGTTAAGCCTCTAAATCAAATATACATGAAATAATCTATAGATTCTTTTTTTAATACTCTGAATGGCAATATCATGTTCTAATCAATGTCTCTGATAATATCTGATTCTACATAAACTAAGCTAACTTAAAATGGCTCAAACTGTTGCTTTTTCATCATATAACTGACAGTTTCTGAAGAAATACCTATTGTCATCTATTGCTAAATTTCCCTTTTTATTTATTTTTGTTCAATCTCTGTTCAGAGGCAGGGATTGTTGAATCATAGAAGCAGAGCAGTAGCATACAAAATAATTGTCAAGATGATATATGCAAGTATTGCAAATTCCATGTCCATCCTCAACTCTTTCCAATCCTTCTCTTTTTTTCCCTTTCAGCAATGGTTTTATTTCAGCAAGTGGAATTTCCATCAATTCTCCCTGCTTTAATAGGATTTTGGATCAAAGCCCCATGTCAGATCTAACTGCCATTTCTTAGAAGGGACACCTGAGTTGACATGTGGAATATGAGTGTCCCATTTGAAATATCCCAGATTGGTATGGTTTAACACCTGAAATGGACTATTTTAGCATGACTGTCCTACGCATTCTTTTCTGTATTTTAAGTATTTTGCATTTATGTTTACAGATTATAATACCATGCATAGGCAATCAGCTCACTTTCTGGAGACTATTTTGTGAGCTAATTTAGTTTAGGTCAAATATCTAGGTAAGATCCCAAAACATCTTAATGAAGTTCCTGCTGACTTTGGTCTAATCCCTGAACATTTTATGATTGCAAATTTGTCTGATTCTTTTTTTCTGTGGACTTTTAATGTAGCAAAAGTACTTGGAGCACTGTGAAATTTTCTGTGAAGTTAAACTTTATATTCTTTAGCTTTATATCTGACACTTTTTTTGAAATCCATGTTTATATGAAATTCATGTGGATTGTCATAAAGATTTGAATTCAAGTAAGGTAAAAGAGCTTGCTTTAGAAACAAATATTTTTGGCAAAGAGGAGTAGCAGGAAGTGATGTTGCATTCTGTTCCAATTGCTCTGAGTTGCAGGAAGAGGAAAGGCTTCCTTCCTTTGGGAAAGGAGGTGGAGAAAATGAGAAAGAAGGTGTATTTAGAGTAACTTATGAATCACTTAGAAGGGAGACCGGAAGGTGATATTTTGGACCAATTATCCAAAGCACAAAGTTTTGTAGTGATGGGGAACATCAGCTAGAGTAACTGTTTGGAAAGGATACAGACTACAGCAAACTTTTGCAAGTTCCTTATAAGAGTTTTCTCATATAGAAATAGCAGAAAGTCTCCAGGCTTTGCTGACATTGGTTAACTACTAATTTTAAGCTTACTCTTACCTTTTCAAGTGGACAATTTGAATGTATTTTTACAAAAGGCAAGAGGAAAAACATGAAATAAATATATAAACCCACAGGGAAAAAAAAACAAAAACCAAAAAAACAACCCACCCAATACATTTTAAAAAGACAATTTTAACAAATTGTAAAAAAAACTAAAAAAATAATCACCTAAGAAACAAGCATGGATATATGGAATTCAGAGTAGCTAAATCTCCCCTAAATAATAGGGGTGCTAACTTAAAATCTTGCGCTTCACAATAAAGAAAAGGTAATGCTCAGTAAGGGAAACTAGGTAAAATTATAAACTATGTGCATGAAGTAGGAGCACAGAAACAAACCCTGAAATGAGGCATAAGTGCAAATTTCCGTGGCTATCAGGGAAATGAGTTTTATAAACTCTCACTGCTAAATGGCAGGGGTACATTTATGTTTCTGTGGCCACAATGGCCTTTCATAGGACTGGTGCTTTTTAAGAGTTTAATTTACAAGTTAGGTGTTCAAAAGAAGAGCTTGTTTATTAATGCATAGATTAAGCCACACAGAATGAAGAATGCTGGGAGAGAGCATTAGAATTAAAGGTGACATTGACAATTTACAGAAATGTCTTAAACATATGGTGAAATCCATTAAAATTTCTTGCTAAAGCAGGAATAATTGATTGCATAAATGGAAGATAGCTAGATGAGCAGCTCTGCCAAAGTTGTCTAAGGCCAGTTGCTGAAGTCGTACATATTTTATTTATGTGTGTCTGTAAATACATGTATTGTTTCATCCATATAAGGGAACAAGATCAAGCCATTTGTGGTCTATTTGAGTGCTGTGCTCCAGTGCTCCTGTATTGGTGTGGCCAGTTGTGTCAATCTGTATTGCACGGTGTGTATGTCTATTTAGAGTATGCTCAGGCACATCACTGCTGGCTGGGCCTGGGGTGCCTGAACTGATCCACCAGATGCAGCAACTTGTGACAAGTATGTTTGGAGAAACCTGGGAGACAGACAATGAGAATTGTGAGAACAGTGAAGAAATGAGTTTTCAGGATAAAAAGAGAATTAAATGAGAACAAAGTGTGCTTTAGTATATAAGAGGAAACACAAAGGGGAGGGAAATAATCTATAGTGCAGATTCAAGATTGAAGTATTTGCAATGAAGGAGTTTTGTTTTAATAGTAGGCCAATCTACCTGATAGGTAGCAGAGCCAAAACTTATGCGATTTACTTAAACAAGCTGTTGAAGTTCTGTTTGCAAAGGTTTTTAAGAGTAGGTTCTACAATCTTCAGTGAGGAATATTGTTGTTGATCCTCTCTTTAGTTTGGGAATAGTTATAGTTTTCTTTGTGCTTTCATGCTTTAATCTTATGTCTTTTAGAAATTTCTCTGTTTAAATTTGATGCTGGAACTATCATGCTTTATGACACTGGATATGTACCTGATGATAGGAACTTGAAGGATTTGTCCTGATCAGCCTCTAATATCCTGCAGCAAATGGATGAATTACAAATCCTCTGGAGATGAAAGGTTCAGCCTCAGACACAAGGTTTTAGAAATTTTTGGGTTACATTGGTCACTGACTGTGAACTTTTTGTATAGAAAATTAACAAGTTAACTTGAAGACAGATTTTGAGGTTGATTAGCCTTTTTTGTTAACACAGCATTTTTCAATGTAAATATAATTCTCGTTTTGCTATTTTTCTGGATCTCTTTCCTTGGATGAACATTTATTTCTTTGCAAGGTGCCCTTTTTCTGTGTGAATTGGCTTGAAACACTAGACAGATGTTTCTTGCTCATTGATGACAGATATTTAGAGAAGGCTGGATTCTTCCAACATTGTTGGTACTTATCTGTCTCATCCGAGTAGCTGTGCTAGTGCTTCGTGGTGCCCTGCTATATGAAGTGGTAATTGTTTATTGATTTATTTCACTGTAGAAAGCCCTCCACGTTTGTTCTGTGAGATTAAAAATGGAATCCTTAAACCACAGTGTCAGAAGAAATATCTGAATGATAATTCTAGGATAAGCCACAGCAAATGGGCCCTGCTTCTAGCGCTGGACACTGGCTGAAGCAGCAGGCTACTTTGAGCCAAGTTCCCTCAGTGGATTCCTTTAGAGTGGTGGGAGCAAAGATAGTTGTGGTTCTCATGGGAAGGGAGTAGCTGTGAAGGTTTTGCAGGATGAGGGCCAGGAAGTCAGGTGTCAGTCTGGAAAGTATTTGATCATTACTGACCCTGGACTGCACCAGAACACTTTACAGAGTTTGCTTCTTCCATGTCTTCTGGGCACGTTCATCAGAGCAGCTATCATTATTATTTTCCTTCTGTGAAGGGCCTGACTACAATTCCTCCTGGAGATGGAGTCATTTCTGGTTTGGTAATGAGCACAGTATCTAGAATCACTGATAAATATGCATGAACAGTCCCTGCTGCAGCCTACACTGGAAACAGGAGTATAGTAAACATAAAGCTTAGATAAGGAGACAGTAGGCACCTAAACTGTTACATGATGCAAAAGAACAGAAAATAATTCCACATATTATATATGGTTTTATTTCCAATCCCTAGTGAGCCCACCTGAAGAGGAAAAATATGGTCACATTTAGCCTAAGGCAGTAACATTTCCTGCAAAGGACACAAGAATGGAGGCTTTATGTATGTCCCAACTTTCTTGAGATATGTTTCCTTTCTGCCATGATTAAAATAATGACATCAGACAGCTTCTTACTTTAATGTTTTGGGAGTGTATCAAATCTCTGTGCTGCTTTGAGAACATGACCTTGCTGGCACAGTTGGAACGTGGGTCGGGAAACACGGGAGGTTGAACTCACAACATAGTGTAAAACAGCTGTAAGTAAGAGGCAGCATCTTTTGCTGAGAAGACATTATACATGCATATCTGAGAATAACTATGGTTATTATTAGAGTATCACCAGACTGTTCCATAGGAGCAGCTGGTCAGTTCCTGGCCTCTCACACCACTTCTTCTTAACAGGTTGAGTGACATAGCTGTGGCTCACTGAGGATTCAAATGTGGTCAGTGGAGTAGATATGGATATCATTTAAGTGATCCCATTTTGTGATTTTTAGGGAGAAATCTGAGGCTGAGTGAAACCCTTCCAGCAGCACTTTCTCACTGTACTGAGAAAGTAACACAATAAAGAAGTTCCTGGCAGAAACCTCACTGAGGGTTTCATGAGAGTTCTCATAGGAAAGGTTGCTGCTTGTTGTCAGTGAACTCAGCAAGTACTTGTGCCTTGTTCAATAAGGAACAAGGAGGCAGAGAAGGAGGCTTTGGTGCTAGTCTTTGCTCATGGTCAGTCAAGATATTGTGGATTTTTTTGAGTGTGGCTATTATTGTGAGTGCTGCATCAGAATATGGGTACTTTTCCTACCTCTGGGAGGACATTTACTATTGCTGCTGAAGTGTAGGAGATAGTGGAGGAGTAATAAAAGACACTGTAGTGTGTGGTTAGGGATGGAGATTCAAATGGTCAATCCTGTTTTAATGTGCACTGGAAGGGATTTTACTTCCAGAAATGCAACAGGAGGGTTTTTCACCTGTTTCTTGCCTATCAACTAGTTTGGTCTTTCTATCCTGACTTAAGGCAATTTTACAGATGATCTGCATCTTTATTGATGTCAGACAGGCACTGTAGTATCTGCCTACTTTGTGACAGTGTTTAAATTTTTACTTAGGGGAGCATCTTGGTAAAGTGCTTACTGAAGATCTCTCCTGTTACTGCAATGTCTTTGGGAAAGAGAAGCCACCAAATTTCTCCATGAATTGCATGAAAATCCAAGGCAGAATCCAATGTACATCTGTCTTGATTTTCCTGAGATTTAAGTTGAATAATAATCTTTTAACGTAAATGTTTATGACAATGATTTGAACACTTACAGCATAGACTGTTCAAGACTGTCGTGTACAGGCTTAGGGAGCTTAAGAACTATATACAAACAAACTTTTCTTTAACCAAAACTGTAAACATTTTAATATATTTAAGTGACATAAAACTGTCATATCTATCTGCCTCAATGTGCAATATGGGTTTCTATCAGCTAAAAATCCCATACAGTCTATCTTCACAGTAGCTTTTTTGTTGCTCAGATTCAGAGCTTGACAATTCAGCCTTTGCTCCAAAGGATCTGAAGGTCAGTGTCATGGGAGAAAAGGCACCTGACAGAAACACAGTGGCCTCCTTGGAAAGTGTGCGTGCTTTTGTTTTGTTGCAATGAAAATGCATCTTCCCTGAGACTAGTGCTGTTGTTGGCTGTCTCAAGGGAAAGGGGAAGTTCTGATTTACACTGTTTTTCTTCTCTGGAAGGTCTGGCAGAGGAAGGCAGAGCAGGCTGCAGAAGCCCCTCCTGCCATGACTTGCACTGTGGTTACTTTGTGGGGAGAACAGATGAGTTCAGCACACAGGTCAGTTCATCCTTGTGCTCAGGAGCAATCTCCATCCTCAGGTAACTGAGCTGTCTGGCAGCACTGCTCTCAGCAGTGGTCTGTTTGCTGACATGCATATTGGACACAATAGCAGACTGTTGGGATTTAAAAATATTTATTTGCTGCTTTGCAATGCCTCAGCTTGTCAAGATATATTCAGATAACAGTGAAGACCATCATACAATGCAGGACATGACAACAACATAATAGGATCAATAGAATTCCTCTTGACAGGACACAAATGGATAGGCTAAACAAGGATAGCAGATTTTTTTCCTTCTCTTGCTGCTAAAGCTGTCCTGATTCTAGGAAAGGGAATTACTTCTGGGTTAAAATCAAAGAAAAGAAAGAAGCAGACCTGAAAGTGTAATAAATACTTTGGAATGTGGAAAATATATATTTTTTTCTTTTTAACAAGTATGTTAGCTAATTTATTAAGTGAATACTTCACACAGTCTTGGTAGACTATAAGTGTATTTTATGTATGATATCAGTCTCCCTACCAAAATGAGTCCATTTCTGTGCTGAAGAAGTTGACTTGACGTTAGCCAACTTTTATTCTGCACAGAAATAAGCTTGGCATTGTGGCTTCAAAAAAATAAATGTTATTTGGTCATCTAACTCCAATGAAAATTTTCTCTGCTTTTGTTATGTTACCATGGCAAAATGCATCTCCCCTGTTACTAGGATGGTTGATAGTCTCGAGGGTAAAGAAAAGGTCTGATTTACACTTTATTCCCTGAAAAATATCTGTCTGGGTAACTTGCATCAATTTAGGAGTGCATGGTGTTGGAGGTTCTCCTGCTGTGGCTTGTACTGCCATCTGATTACTTATTACACTGGAATCCCTATAAACTCTCTATAAAATAGCATTCAATTAGGCTTTATGAAAAAAAAATAAAACAAGTTAAATAACACTAGAAATTCCTATAGCCTTCTGTTCATTATGCATGAAGTTGTTAACTTTTTTAATCCCAAGGATTCTGCATCTTGTTGAGTCATATTATTTAATACATGTTATAGTTCTTCTAGAGTGCTTATAATTGTCTCAGTAGTCTTTATGATTGCTCTTTATTACTTCATTTATGTGTAGAACTGCATTCATTCTTACTGTCTATCATGAAATCAGAGCCAGGAATTGCTGACTAAAATCCTTATGCAAAAGTAGAACGAATATAACAAAACCAGATAATTAACTTTTCTGTTTTTACAATCCTTTTTATTTGTGATCATTCCGAAGAGTGACATTTTGCTTTTTTCCAAAGCAGTATTTTCGAAAATCAGAATTCTGCCTCTAGGTATAAATATATTTCAGTGAGCACATTAACATTGAAGTGCGATGGAAGGTTCTCACAAGTAGTCATGCAGTTTTTCAGCATCAGCTCCATTTTGAGCAGAAATTCATTGTAGAAAGGGCTTATTCTCAGAGACTTGAGGTTAAAAGCAAATTTTAGTGATTTCTTGGTTCATCAATGTGGCAAGATATGGAAATGGGAAATTTGAAGAAGTATAACAGAAAGATATGGGTTATTCTACTGATATTTTGTTCATTACTGGTTTGAACCAGCTGAAATAAAAGAAAAAAGGAGATTATTACTTTTTAACTGAAAAAAAATCATCAAAACCCTATACATCTTTTTATTTATCCAAATAATTATGTTCACAGAAACTTTCAAGAATCTGTTCCAGAAGTTTTCATGCTAATTTTTATTTTTCAGTGATTCTCTTGCCAGGAAAGTAGCTCATGCACTGAGCAGTAGCACAGCTGTGTCGGTTGGCAGGCCAGCTACACAACCCAAGCAATGGCAAAGCAGTGATTTCATAAATAAACACAAGATAAATGTTGCATGAAAACTCAGACATTAGCTTTAGGAAAAAAAATATTTCTCATGGATCTTCTGGTTGTTCCTTTTTGCTAGGCAGTGTATATATTTGCCAAGAATTTTTGGTAGAGAGGGATGGTATTCTTTTTGCATGAAACTGATCAAAAAATCTCTTCCTTTTTTTTTAATCTTTTCCTCTCTTTCTCTCTTATTTTTACTCCTTCATGGTTTTCTGAAGAGGAGGAACACCTGGCTATTTTGCCACCCTTCATTTGGATATGAGCCAAAATCCTCCAAAATCAGTGAGAGGCTCTGCCTTGAATTTTGTAGAATCACAGGTCTAATTCTTTGAAGAGTACAGCAACGCAAATTATTTTTTATTAATACAAAAAATGTACCTCACATCTATCGATATATTTTCAGTAAATAGTAAATGCATGTGCATTACAAACCCACAGATTATGCAGCAGTAAAGTGTGACTACAGTATTCCTCTATGCAGCTAAAAAGGAATCATATATCTTTTTATTCAGAAGTAGGGTTTTGTGAGATAAGTAGAGCTTACAAAATTAGAAGAAAATAAAAATAATACTAGGGAAAAATATGGGAAAATAAAAAGGAAATACTTTACTGCATCTGCTTGTATGGTTTTATGGGTGAGACTAATTAGTATTTAAAAAATAATATTTTGAAATTAACTCAGATATTCTGTTGAGCACTGAGTGTTTCTAAAGACTCCTTTAGAGTCTCCTTTAATGGATATACCATAATCATGAAAGCTGCTGTGTTTGAGGCTACCAAATGGTGATTTAGAAAAGTATAGCTTCAGCTTTTTCAGTCAGAGGCCTGTCCGAAGTTATTTGGTTGTCTTTGAGAAATAAATGGAACTCTGGGCACTAGTGGGTTTGGTTCTTAAGTAATGTATATTCAGTGGTTGGGAAATTAAAGCATTGTCTAGGAAATTTGTCTTGCTTACTGCCAGGCTTCCAAATACACAAGGATTTTGGGAATAACTTGACAGGAAACCTTGAGTAACGAGTCAGATAATGATTAAGGGGTGAATTAAGACACACGAGGCCAAACTGTGCTCCTGATTACTCTTATGGGGATGGCCAAAGGCATCTCTAAAAGGGATTTGTGGACAGAATCAAATTTGCTCTGCCTGTGTTGCCAGATGTACTCAAGCTGATTCTGCCTTAAAAGCTGGGAGACTCTGGGTTTAAGATGAAGTCTTGAGCCTGAGGTACAATCTATAGTATCTGAGGCCTTAGAAGTATGAAGTGGGTTTGAAGTATTTTTCTTGTTGTTATTGCTCTTTAAATTGGCTACCTCTGCTTAAGGTTGAAGTATTAGAAATAAAGCCTTCTGTCTCCAGTGTTATGTCCCTACCTAATTGCTGACTGCCACCTGGAAAGGCAAAATACAACAAAAAGCAACAAAATGGAAATCTGAATTTTCCTACATTTCAGACCTTTCTGTGGCTAGCAGAAGTAGGCCTGCTTGATCTAAAAAAGAAAAGCAGTAATAACCACCAAAACGTGCATATGTATTACTGACCTTTGTCTCTAATTTATTTGTCACTAATTTATAGTGCCAGGATTTACCATAATATTATAAACACTCCACAACTGAGCAAATGTTTCTACTTTGAAGTTATGCTTAGAGATGTGTTCCTGGAAGACTTACAGATTGTCTGTGAGCAAAGTACAAAAACAGCTTGATTTTTCTCGCATTACTGCAATTTTGGAATTATTTATTCCTTTTTTTAAATTTAAGTAAAATAAAGGCAAATGAAGCAGAAAAACATTGTTATTAGTGCAGTCAGTCACTCTTGCATGTTGTAACTTTATGTCACCATAAGATCAGAGAGGAGCGTGTGGTCCTTATGGACACTGTCCTTTGGCCACTTCTTTAACTGGGCTAGAGATAGTTTGAGTATGATTGAACAATATCTCTCAGGAGCTGAACACTGGCTTTTAGTAAGCGATTATTTTAAAACTAAATGTTAGCTTTTACGTTTTGCTAAGTTTCTATGAACTTCAGGCAATGCAACTTCAAACCAAAAATCCCCTTAATCTCAAAACAAGGGATGGGAAGAGCAGTGACCTGGCTTCAAAGGAATTTCCATAACACTGGCAATGAAGTAAAATGCAATTTTCAATCACAGGAAGTAACAAGGTCTCTTCCAATCCTGCATACCTTCAGGTGGGGAAAAATCATACTAATTGTTTGCGTAATCACCTCTTGGTTGCCCAGTAAGAGGGGGGTTGGATTTGTGTTCTTTGAACATATGAAAACAGAAAAGAGAAAAGGGGAGAGAAATTATGGGGAAGGGCAGTAATAATATTGTTTCAGTGTTCAAGCTGACCAGGACTGAAAGAGGTGATTTTCAATGCCAGGTTTGACAGGTTCAGCAGCCACTGTTTCACTTCAGAGTCTCTGTTTCCTCAGTGCTGTTGTGTAAGTACAGAGATCTTCTGAGGATCAACTATTTTGGAATCAGTTGCTGAATTAATGGGAGAGAGGGAGAGCTAGTGACAGAGCAGGGACAGATTAAGAAGGGTGAGATGAGGGAAATATGACTTAGTTGTGAAAACTGGGAAAATTGAGAGGCTATGACAAAAAGTTTGGAATGGAGCGAGTGTTAATGGAGAGTAAGGGTGATAACCTAAGGATTTAGCAAAAGAACTGAGAAAAAGTGGGGGAAGGAGAGACTGGTGATTAGAAATATTACCAGCTTTTGAAAACCAAGGATAATGAACAGAAAAATAATTAGAAAAAAAGGGGAAAATCAGCAAAGAAATTTGAGTGAAAGCAATGAAAATTAGAACAATCCCCTCCTCTCCAATTATTGTTAATTTTTTTTTATAGCTGTCTTTTGAACAGTAAAAATAGCAACATGTCCTTTATATGATGCAGAAATCCCTTCAAGATCATTATAGTGAAGGCTTAAGAGAAGAGCTGGCCAAAATAAAAAGGATTCACACTCAATCTCTCATCATAAAAATATGAGAAGTGAAAAAAGCTTTCCTGTTTTTATAAGATACATTTCTGTGCAGGCATAGTGACTTTTAAAAGCTGTATAATGTAAGTAACAACAACTTTGGGGCTTTGAGCACCTTATCTTCCACCTGATTACTAGTTGTCCTCTTGAAAACATGTAATTTGGGGAAATTATGCTCAAATAGGATGCTGTCACTGACATGAATGGAAAACATTCTATATCATGATGAAAGATTCAGTGTTTCTGGGAAAATGAAAACTGAAAAGCTCTGCAAAATGTCTATGCCAAGTCTGACCATACCATTTAATGGTATAATGGTGACTGATTTTATTATGTTTGAAAATATTTTTATGATATTGCTGGGACCAGGGATTGCTTATTCATGAAAAAATTTTCTGCCTTCAAAGTATCATCAACATAAACTCCTGTCTAAGGCTTCGCATGGCTAATTGTGTAACTAATAAATGAGTAATTTGACAAAATATAAATTGCCACATCTCGATGATATACTTTTTTGATTGAAGGATTCTCTCATGCTTCACAGTGAAGATGAAATTCTTCTTTAGCTTTTCTTTGTCCTTTTTCACCAGTATTAAAGCTGTTTTCAGACCAGACCAGAAGTCACTTTTTTCTTTTTCAGCGTTTGTCTGCTTCTTCACAGGCGCCAATCAATTTATGTGACAACTTTCTGAGTGCCTGTCCAAGTGTTTTTCTGCTTATGCAATCTGTTTCTGGCTATGGATTTCCACCTTAGCTGCAACATGTAGCTGTTTGGAGTACAGCCAGTTCTGTCTGTCAATGGATGAGGTATTTCTAGAAGTATCAGCTGCAAAGTTCTTGTATGAGATAACACCTCTTACAGAAAAAAAACCCAAAACCCACTGACAGTAAAATTAAATACATATGATTGGTGAAAGGGGTTTTCTCTCTGAGCTGACAAGCACTTACACTACACTCATGTCTCTTTCTAAAGTGATGCTAATTCTACAATTTGGTTAACACTTCTATGTGATGACACTATAAGCATGATGATAGTGGGTCTGATTGATAAATTTAGGTAAACAAATTTCAGCTGTTTTTTAAATCATTGTGGCTCTATCAGCAGATCTTACAGTTGACTCTCAATGGTGCTTTTAGGGCAATTTTTCTCATCGTCTCAGACAGTAGATGCTGAGGTCTGTATTTTGCATGACTAGTGACTAAAATCTGTGCCTGCAAAGTAAAAAGTCTTATAGCTGAGATATGCCACATGAAAGAAAAGAGAAAACTGTGATAAAATCAGAATACTTAGTAAGAAATGCAGTTCTTCAGGTCATGCTCCAAAAGAAAATATTTTGGATGAAGAATATTAATTTAATTACCACTGGTTTTTTTTTTGGAATCTCATGCACTAGTGGAATGTCAATTATTATAGTGCAAAGATAGAAACCATCCAACTGTACATTTAACACCCCTGCTCACTTCTTTAGTTAATTCATTTGAACAGCAAATACACCTTATTACTTCAATATCGGGTTTGATATGGAAAAAAAGACGCATGCACAAGTGCAAGACACAGTTTTAGATCTCCGTGTCCTTGTGGGTTAAGTAGAGAAGAACAATTATTATGAAGAAATCAATTTATCTGTAACTGCACGGAGTTGGCTTTTAGCAAAGTTTTCAAGACTACTTAAAAGACGATAATATATTCATTGAAAAGAATGGCTTTACTTGTACTTTTTCTTAAGCTTCTCTCCAGGCAACTGCCTGACAATTTAATAATGATGAGATATTATTTCATGTTCTGCATTAGTATTTTTAGCACCAACATTTCTAATGATTGTCTTTTGTAATCTCCATGTGAAGAATTTTCCTGAAATATCTGTGAGGTAATTTTTTATTATTGTTTTCTTTTAGATGGATTTTGTTTCTTTTGCAGTTCAGAGTAATTCACACAAAGTAAAAAGTTATTTTTAACTTTCTGAGCAGGAGATTCATTTCTGAAATACTCTTGTTTGTAAGGCAGACCATTTTACATACTCAACAATCAAAGGAAAATAAGTTGAATTTATTTTACCCTATTAAATTCTTGAAGAGTCAGTGGGGGTTTTATTTTCACCTTCCAGACGAACCAAATTTATTCTTATGAATGTGAACAAGGCCATCTTCAGCAAGAAATCTCAGAATAATAGCTTTTGGTGGTGCTCTCCATTCAAAAAAAAAAAGTTCTTTCTCATCTCTTTTTCTGAAGTGTTTTCAGCCTTCTTTATTTGTTTTCATTAGTTAGGCATCTTTTCTTGCTTTACATTTGACCTTCCTAGATTTGCATTAAACCTTTTATGTAATAATATTTCCATATTTCTTCCATCTGACCTCTTTTTTTCTTCATATCCTGATAATTGTGAAGGTCTAAAGATTTTTTTTTGCAGGATTTCTCCTAATCTCTCACATGATGTTTTTGTCGCCTCTTAAATAGTTTTTTTTCATCTACAGGCTTTTATATAAGCCCATCTTTAAATCCATTATGCATAACACTATGACAATGCAAAAATTCTCCTGTATATAAATTATTAACATGAAAAGACTATATTAGGTGAAAAAGACTGTGACTGTGCTGCTGTGCTTTCAGTCTCTACTGCATGTAAGTAATTGCATTTCCTCAGTATGATTATGGCAAGCTGTAGAGAGCAAGTTAAAATGGGCAAAACCTGAAAAATGACTAAAATTAAACCTTTAAATCAATATCTCAACATCTATTAAAATCTTTTTTTTTTTTTAAGCTGAAGAGCTGTGTTAGAATTAATGAAAAAAAGAAACTATCTCAAATTAGGGCTCATTTGATTTAATGCCACCTTATTATAAAGAAGCGAGCATTTTAGGATCTCGATTTTTATCTGTTTAAAATACTGATCTGTGTTTCTTCTGAAAGATGTACTTATGTGTTATTAATCAGACTTATCAAAAGAAAAATGTCAAAATAATGTTATTGAACAATATTTTTAAAAGTGATGCTTCAATCTTCACTGATACTAAACAAACAAGTATTTTGATATTACTCATTCAGTAAAAAATGATTAAACACCAGTGGCTGGCTCCGTTTGCCAGGTATGGACATGCTGCATCAGGGAGCAGTGTATGCACTTTTATACCCTGGGGCCCTTTCTTACCTGAGGCCCACAGCTGTCATCTGCCTTTTCAGCATGTCCCCTGGGATCTCTTCAGTGAGGAGCTATAATTCTTGTTTTTTCTATTGTCTGGCACTGGACATCAGATGAGAAAGCAGCTGGACCATTCCTTTGCTGTTGGTGTGTGCCTGGGTCAGTAGAAAGGCTGTATAGACAACCTTCTTCTGCTTGATTTCCGTGCTTTCCAACTTGCCCTGATGCTTCCACCTTAATTCTCCAAGGATGTGGACTTAGGTGAAATTGGTGTGGGTGTCCCATGCGTTTAAGCTCTGCCATTCAGTAAGGTCAGTGTTTGATTGGGAGTGATTGGCATCCTTTGGTCCATACGTTCAATGCCAAAGTCATGTGATGACTTACAGTGAGCACAGCACAGTGTACGTGCTGGTCAGAGAGTGAAGGAAAGATAATGTGAAAATTGACTTCATGGGTAATTTTCAAAATGCCCTCGTGCTTGAAATTTCATTAAAAAAAGATTTTGTGAACTTGTTTGCTGATTTATATTGTGGACAAGTTGCTCTTTGGGAGAGTTGGATTTCTTTTTTTCTAATTTTTGATAAAACTTAAGGTGGAAGTAAGATAGTTAATGGAGTATAACGCAAGTTCTGTGCTTTAAGGAGCTCTTTATTCCCACACTGTATAGAGCAATGGAATTGCAGGAAGATTACGAAAACACAATGTAAGTAAAAAAAAAGTGCCAAAAATCATAGGGTAGAAAATACTTTTCTTAGTAGAAAAACTTACCAGGGATCAAATAAATTGATTTACTGAACTTATCTCTTTATTCTGTATCTAACTGAATGTCTCAGACTAGACTTTACATAAGTATGTTGTACTTTCAGAAACAATTAATAGACCCATGTGAGTTATAATTGGAACAGTTGCATTATTCTCACATCTTTTAAAGTGCAATTTGAATAAAATCTTGTACTTTAATTTAGCTGTAAATCAGGTGTTACTTTACAAAGTTCCAGTTCTTATACAACACCCTGGGCTGGGATTTGGACTATTTTAATCCTGTACCTCAAGGAGTTTAATTATAAATGTTATATTTATTCCTGGAGCACTCATTCCTGTAGCAGTATAAATACTCAAAATGTGTTTACAAGGACTTGATGTACTCAAATTTCAATCTGATCTGAGTTACCAATAGAGTACAGGAAGTTTTCTTACTTTTTCACTCTACAACTTCTTTCTCTGCTTATAAGAAGTTTGGTCCTTTTTAAGGTAGACCATACATCAACTATTCACCTGGGCTGATTAAAAGAAAAATATGCATTATGACACAGATTCAGTAACAGGTTGAAATGCCCAGGGTGTATTCTAGTGCACCTCATATTCTGAAAGCCTGGTTGCTCAGGACTGTGTCTGTTTTGCATACCTCAAATCATGGACACAGGGCACTCCACAACCCCTTTGGCAACATGTTGCATTTCTCAGTTGTGCTCACAGTAAATTAAATTATTTTTTATTGAATTTAAATTTAATTTATTGGTGTTTTTTTTTTACTTTTATTTTGTTTATGTTCAGAGGCTCATGTCCTGTCATGGGCACCATGGAGGAGAGTCTGGCTTCATCTTTTTACTATCCACCATCAGGTATTTATACACACTGGTAAGATCCCCTGTGAGCCCTCAAGCTTAACAAACCAGCTCCCTCTCATCTCTGTGTATCGGATGATCTGGTGACTTTTGTGCTTTTGTATCACTTGTTCCAGTCCACTAATACCAAGCTGCTCTCTTAGAATGACAGCCATATCATTTAGAGGATCCTTCTGAAGTGATATAATTCTCCTTTTCGGCTGATCTTTTGAAAAAAAGGACACATAAAAGGAAAAACTATAAAAGCAAACAGTGATGCAAGAGGAAAAGATAACCTGCCAAAATAATTTCTTTAATGCTTCTCTTGGTAAATGCCAGTCACCAATCACAGTAAAAACTATTGTATGAGGAGGAGGGTGTTGAACTTTCCTCCTTCTCTGGTCCCTTAGTTAGTCATTAATCAAGGTTTAGATCCTACAAAGTTTACCATCTATGGATATCTGGAGACTTACTTTCAAAGCAGATGCACTGCACATGTAAGTGTAAGCCTGTAAGTTTTCTTACCACAGAAGAAATCAATCAAATCTTGTCATTCTTAAGGTCAATAGCACAAGTCTTAGTGATGTGAGAGTAACCAGGATTTTCTATTGTCTTCTCCTTTACTGAACCAGCCATTCTCAGTAACTTCCAGAAACACTGGTGCTTCCTTTCACCTCTCTGAGTGTCCATTTGTATACTGCAAATTTTATTGCTGTTAGCTGTTATCATCACTAACCTTTCAGGTTACTACTGAATTCTTCTGAGTTGCTATCATCCCAGAATTTTGCCACTGGAGCTTCTCGTCCACAGATAGGAAACTGCAAAGAAATTTTTGTCTTTCCCAGGATATGCCCAGATGGGAGCTTGGTAACTGGAGAGCTTATTAAACTCAATGACAAAGCTGCTTAGCTCCACAGTCAAGGGGGTTGTGGAATTGTAAGGCATTTGGAAATCATTTGTCTTATTTATATCAAAGCTTTTTATGGAGTCAGCATTGTGCTATGGAGCACCCGGATACTGTAGAGTCAGCATTCCAACATAAGACTCTCCTAGTAAAATATTTTCAGCTGAATCTACCACCTCATTGCATTGAGATAGAATTATTACAGAAGTGTATTTCATGAACTGTGCAATTCATGGGCAATGAAATTTGAGTCCAGCTGCACAGTAATTTTGATAACTGTGAGGATTGCATCTTTACTTTATATCCCTGCCACCTTGAATCCTGACATATGCCTATGGAGAGAGATCAATTAGATTTCATATTAGCTGACAGGGGCAGACATGAAAATAAGAGGAACAAAGTTAAGAGAATTGAGAAGTTTGAGGACGGAACCAAACCTTTCCAATGCTCTTATCCATTACTCTGTGAAAGAGAAAACAGTATATTGTGCACACAGCTTGAGTACACTAATCAACAGTTTCCTGGTTGAGAATTGCACTAATGAAAATAAATTTCTAGTGACATATTAGCTGGAAACATCAGTGCGTGTGTCTAGGCCAGACAAATTCATTCAAAATGTAAACAGTGGGAACAAATACCAGCTGTATCTCCAGCCTGGCATAAATAGCTAAATAAATGAAATGGCTAGCTAGGGGTTTCCAAGGTGTCTGTGAGTATCACCTGTTTTTACTCAATGAGTTAACTGTCAAGATGGCTTACTGAGCACCAGCAGGTGCCCAAAGCACATCCTCAGTGCTCATAGTTGTGTTGCCATGGGCAGAAAGACCATTCTTAACAAAATGAGCAACACATCAGTTTTTAAGATGAATCTGGAAACTGCCCAGTTTATACACTTTGTGTGACTCTCACCTCAAAGGGAAGATAAGGAGCTTTTAAAACTCCTATATGGTTTTGCTTGACCATATGCAATTATACTCAATAATTGTGACTTTTTTCCCATCTCTCAATTTCTCCAGAAATCCACAATTCCACCTCCTTTATCATGCTAACACAGCCAAGACCTGGCTGATGTTACACATATGTACGTGAGTGGGGGAGCTGAAAATTGTTGATGTACTGACAAACAGCAGTTCTACTGACCCAACTGCAGAGCCAGTTGCTTGCTGTAAGTTGGTAGAGACCCAGGCAAAGCCCAGGGTTAACATCTCAATCAATATATTGCTGCCTATTCATGCAGCCCAACTTACATATCTTGTTGCTACTGTTCTTTCTTATTTTTCAAACCTATCAGATTTTTTTTCTCCTCACTCATCTATTTCCTTCTTTTTTTTTTTTTTTGAATAACAGAGTTTTAAGGTGGTTGATGCTTTTTGCCAAAGCTATTTTTCATTCCTGTTCTGAACCTAGAAATGTTGGCAATGGCAAGTTTTGTGTTTGCATTTCAGGTATGTACATCAAAAATATAAATGTAGGTGTATAAGTAGGTCAGCCTGTGAATACTCTGGTGCTTGTTGATTATTCCTGATGGACTGCACCATGCAGGTCCGGCCTTTTCCCTGAGTATCTCTCTATCTGCAAAAGATGGCCTTAAAAAGTTCCAGTTTTAAGCCTTGCAATTCTTGCAATTCCTTTTACTTCTAGATACAAATGGTACTACTTTTCAAGTTTGTGTAAAACTTATCATGTAACTGAGGTAGGTAGAGAGTTGGGAAGGGTGGGGTTGCTCACAGTTCAAGTCATAGCAGCACTCATTTCAGAGGTGTTCCATTTGGACTTTTGTCATGGTTTGAGCTTGGCAAAGTGCCAGTGCTCCCCATGAAAATACTTATTCTCTGGTACTTGCTGTGAGATGTGCTTAGGAATAAGCAAAGCAGTCTTCTACTTAAAACTATAGAAAGCAGAACTTTATTAACTACACACTACATAGGTATAGGGAAGAAAAGAAAAGACAATCTCAAGGAAAATGAAAACTCTACAGAATACAGTTCCTCTTCCTCTTCTCATCAAATTCCCAATACAATTACATCTTTCGGTCCAGCAAAAACTACCCTTACAAATACTCAATCATGAATTCTTTAAGAGGAGGAGTCCTTTTTGTATGCCCTGGGCTTTTGGTCACATATCCCCACCCAGATTGGAGATCGTGACTCTTTCTTCTCATTTCAGTGCTCTCACCACTGAACATGGACCAGAGTTACTTTGAAGGTTGTCTTTTTAAAGATTTTATCGTCTCACTCTAAAACAAAGGCACAATCTCCATTTTGGGACATCTGTCCCCCCATTATTTCACTTCCTGGGTCGGGAAGCTCCCACATTGCCCTCTTAACTCTGGAAGACGGTGGCTCCCCCTGAAAATAGTCTCTGTATTCAGGAACAGTCTATGGTTCTACAAAAAGCGTCTAGCAAAGAATGCCACTCCACATCTCTTCCACCCTAGGTTCTTTTCACAGTCTCTCCCTTGCTCAGTCCTTTAAAATACTTACTTAAATTTTCCTTCATTTCCTCTCCCGGAAAGGTCAGTACTCTGCAAAAGCTTTCATTGTCTAAGAAAAAAGTTAAAACTCTACAGCTCACAACCCACAAGCAGCCGGACTCCTTCTGGTTCAACTCCCCTCCTCTCCACAGGCCGGGCAGGCTGGCAGCTCACGATATCGAGCTTCAAGGTCAAAGCTCAGTCTCAGACAGTGATCCTCTCTGTCTCCCCAGGAGAGAGAGAGCTGCCCAGTAGCTCTCAGTCTCTCTCTCTCCTCCACTCTTCCACCCTGAGTGTCTCTCTCGATGTCTCTCTCTCCTCTACCCTGGAGAAGAGAGGAAGAACCAGGCCAGGCCTACCCCCATTTCGATCCAGGCCCGGGCCTACCACATGGCTGCCCCTCCCCCTGCCCAGCCGGGACAGCTGGAGCAGGGGGAGAGGTCCTTCCTCTTCCACGCCGAAGTCCCAAGAGGGCTTCCCAGGGGCAGAGCTCTGCTTTTAACCCCTGTGTGTTCTCAGAAGCGTATCCAACTCTCAGTGGTCAAAACAGGTGTCAATCGCAAATCTACATCTTCAATTGGACTGACACACTCCCAGAATTCCACTTCCCCTCAAACCAAGACAACTTTTAATGGGTCATTTATGTCCCAATTTTGCATGCCACTATAAATTTTACTTATATTAGAATCCTCCTCTGTTTTCAGGATCACATGTATTTCAGTGTGTGTGCAAACTAGATCCAAGTCAGGGCATATTGGGCTTCTACTCAACTGCCTAAAATTGGTCTGCTGGATTAAGTCATCCAGGAGTGTGGGACAGTGATTGTTGTTGTAAGCTGTGATGGGTTGAACTGGGCTGGATGCCAGGTGCCCACCAAAACTCTTTTATCACTCCCTGCCTCAGCTGGGCAGGGGAGAAAAAAATAAAGTTATATATATACTTTTGCAATGTGTAAAGCTGTCTTCTTTGTCTCCAAAGAGCAGAGTTTCTTTCATTCAAAAGCCTGGGTAGCTGCAGATTAGGAAATCTGTGACATGGAAAAGGGAAAAAAAGTATTTCCGTGAGAAATTCCCTGTATAGTTCTCATGATCAGAAAATACCCTCTTGAATTGTTGGGGTGTGTCTGGAGTACCTTATTTTAAAAATATTGATTAATTCATCTTTTGAGGATTTGTCAATTCTTTTTTAAACTCATTTTTACGTTTGGCCTCCACATTCCACAGGAGCATGCATTGCAGTTACCCTTCCTTTTGACGGAAAATAAATTCTGTTAATTTGCTTAAAACTTGCTGTGTGATGATTTCATTGATCATTCATATGTTCTTGTCTCAGAAGAAACAGCAAAAATCATTCCTGGCTTAGTTTCTCCACATCATTCAATGCTTTATTAACTTCCAACAGATTTGTGGGGGGCTTTTTCTTTTTTTTTTTTTTTAACTTAGCTGCATAGTTTTCCTCACATCTGATCACTCTTAATACTTCTAAGAGTGTATACCATTACTCTTCTAGTTCTTTTGCATAGTCTTTGTATTCGCTGACAAGAATTGGGCATATCATGGCTTCCCCAGTATCAGATTGACACTTGTGATTGCTGTTTCTTTAAAATAATTGCAAATGTTCTATTTGTCCTTCTTTGGTGGAATTTTGAATTTTCAAAGGGTTCAGGATGACAAGATATCTTTCTTAATCAGTAGAATAGGTCACTGTAGATGTTAATGTTATTTTTCCATATGTGTTATATGCACTTTTCTATATTAAATTTAATCTGCTCCTTCTTTTATCTCTGTCTTATCTCTCAACCTCACAAGTTCTGCTTTAAAATTATATTTTGATAATCCTGAATAATTTCTATCTTCACAAGTCTTCCCTTTTCCCAGATCATATATAAAGATGTTGAGGTGAGCAGGCTCATACAGGATCCTCCTGATAAAGACCTTTCCTCATCCACATAGAGTAGTTATATAATTTTGCCCTGCAATAATTTTTTAAAATAAATTAAAAGATGCCTTTCCTTTATCCCCAGGGAGCTCATATTTTAAAGAAACTTTAATGACTTGAATTTTAAAATTTTTTGAAAACCCAAGTATGGAGTATATGTTAATTGTTTATAAATGATGCTTAATAAAGTTTTCTCAGCACCTGACTTCAAAATTGAAGAAAATAACCCTGGAATATACTTTGTTAATCCATTAATGGACACCTGGATTTATGTCCTGAAGAATTTGGAAACACTGCTTCTGTGGAATAATCTCAATTGTAGAATGTTGCTGTGGATTGAATCATCAGTCCCTAGCACAACCCCTTGCAGATTTAGGCATACTGATATACTTACAGGTATAATAGATTTTAGTCTGAAAAACACTTGTCTTTAGGTGTGGAAGATGATGTCATTTGCTTTCCCATTTATTAATAATGTGCTCTGCCATGAGTCAAGCTCAAAACCAATCTTATGACTTGTAGGTGGAAAAAGTAACTGGGGGATAGCAAAACTTATGTCATCTATAAACCATAACTCTTTGGAGTAGAACTGTACCCTAGAGTCATAGTTTCAAAATTACTTCTTTTATACGGGATGGTTTGTGTGTGTGAGATGTTCCTGGGAAAACAGAGGGCTGTATTTATGCATATGTGACAAAGATGGATCATGTAAATGCATTATCAGTTAAAGATCAGAGACTGCTGAGAGCAAGGACTTGGGGCATTTAATGATTACAGAAGATGATCAAATTTTCCAACCAGCTGTTTCTGATCCACTGGCATTAGGTTACTCAAATAATGACAATGTTTTTAATTACATTAGTCATTGCTCATTTTACACCTTGATAATAATGCAAGCATAATAAAAATTGGACATTCCTCAGGCACTGTCTCACCTTATAGGGCAGGAAAAATTTATTTTTTTTTTCTCTGTAGGATGCTTTGTTGCTGATTAACATGCAATGAGAACAAATGGCTTGCAACTGGTACTAGTGTTTACTTAACTGAGCTCTACAACTGTCCTGCAGTGCTAAGGTGCCAAGCATATGGCAGGCAACTGTTAATTAAGCAAAGCACTTTGATTAATATGTACCCTTTCCAATATGCTGCACAATTTACATGATCTCTACTAACTGAAACAATGGCATTTATTCAAGTGTCTGCTATTTTCACTGTCAGTTTTGCAACCTTTCAGCCTGTTTCATACACTAGTAATTTCTTTAGAGGTGGCAATCTTTCAGACACAGCGGGGTTTGAAAGGCGCTTTCTTTCCCTTATGTAAGTTCTTCTTAAATCTAGATTTAAAGCCTAAAATCTCAAGATACTTCTTGTGGACAGATAAGAAATTCAGAGACATATAGAGCCTTCAGGATATATGAGAACCCAAAAAAACAAAGGAGCAATCCGCCTATAGATTTCCCTCATTTTTGACACAGTGGACATGCCCAGCTTAGAAAGCTAGTGGCCATAAGCAGCCTTTGTAATTAATTAGTAGAAGGAGAATCACCTCCCTCTTTGATAATGCCTCAAATGTGAATATGCACATAATGACACTGTTGTGGGTTTCTTTGTCAAACCAAAATATTGTTTGAAATTAGCATGAGCTTGTGGGTTAGTATAACTTCTAACCTGTGACTTGTTGCCACATATATATTCTTAAATATGCCTGCAGTACTGATTTTGGAAGCCCAGAGTTATAATACCTGATGATTAAGCTAAAATACACTCAAATCAGTAGAAGCCTTTACTCACTTTTACATGTTTTATATTTCACTTGCTAAGGTGCAAGTTCTTGTAATTTTCCTTTATAAAATTATGTCAAAAGTTTTGATGCTTCATTACTGAAAGCCTTCATTTCAGTTATAAATTTCTTATACATTATTGTAGAGTTTTAGTATTTTGTCTTTTAGCAGATACTGTCCCTTATAAAAGTAAGCTGCTTTAAGAAACTTTACCTTAATTTTCTTAGAAAGAATGCAGTTGCTTCAGTGGAAACTTGTTTTGTAGTCCACTTAAAAAAAGAATAGAGAATCAGATATCCTCAAACTGAATGCTTGAATGAAAACAACAGTTTTATTACTTTTTTATTTAATTCTTTAAACCATGAAAAATTTCAAATATCTTGATTTTACTTCTTGACTGTCCTTGCGTGTGGAAAGTGATCAGGAAAAAGATATAAACATCTCACTGGGCAAGGCTGTGAATAGTGTTAAAAAGGCAATTTCAGCTGGGCAGAAGGAATGTGACAAATGCCATACTTTCTTTAAAAAGACAGTCCTAATACCTTTTTTTTTCTGACTTTGCTGAAATGAGGAAACAAAAAATTAAAATACATGGAAAAAACCTTCTGAAAGAAACAGAGTAGCATAATGGTAGGTAGGATAGAAAAAAAAACCCAGGCTTTTTTAACCGTAAGAAAGCTTTTAAAAGATCCAGGGTTATTCCATCATGAGTAGATATGAAGCATATGACAATACTTAGTCTCAATGAAACTTAAGAGGGATCAATAGGGATCCCATTTTATGTGGAGACAAGTCCATGTGTTTGTTTCTGTCGTGTCCCTCATTTTGTGGACTGTAATATTTTTGTTCCTAAATATAGGGGTTTTTTTCCCGATTTTGGATTATTATTATAAATGCTAACCAGTATTTCATATAAAGTCCATTCTTGTAGGGATAACAGGTGAGAGCAATAATTTTAGTTTTCAATGAAGAAGTGGGATTCACACAGAAACGTTGGCTGGAACAATCTGTTGATGTTTGAAATCTGTCTTGTCTCATATTTGATAGCATACTTTGGAATGATGGCCTGTTGAAAGAAATGGTTCCATATAGAAGACCTAACAAGAATGTGATGTAGGAAAGCATGAATTTTTTTTTGTATTAATTTATTAAAAAACTAAATAAATAGAGTGATTACCAATAATTTTTTAAGCTTTTTCTTCTATTTAACCACCTGAGGGTATTTACTGAGTGAGTTTTGGATGTTTTCAGGTTGGTGAGGAGAGGTGGATGACAATGTAATATCACAAACTCATCCTTTCACTGGCCCAAGAACTTGTGAGGAGACTATTCTACTAAATAGAATAGCCTGGATTTCATTTGATGTTAGTATTGATCTTGAGTTGAGTACATTTAGGCTTGTTATAAAGATTGTAGATCAGCAGATAATTTTTTATGTATCTCAGAAAATCTATATGGATCTTAGAGTTTGGTGCATCCTACAGTCAAAGCCAATGAAGAACAAGATACCTTTTTCTTCACTCAAGGCAAAACAATCTGCACTTAATAATCTTAAACTACAATCATATTAAATGTGTGATTTTAAAGGTTGTAGAATTCTTCTAAATAAGCATTTCTTGATGACATGATGTAGCAGGTACCTGTCAGCTTTGTGTCATATTAATTGCATGTGCTTTTTCTGACAATGTTTATGATTTCTTCCTGTAGGTGAGGATCACACTAGGTTATAACAATGTCTCTTTCTGTCCTTAAGATATATAAATCTGTCAATCCCTTTATGCTCTAGTCATATATGATCTAGGTTTTCTGCTGAGTGGAAATGCTTATAGCACAGCCAGATGTGTTTTAGATGATTTAAAGGAAAATGAGAAATCTCATCAGAAGCTGTCAAGGGACCTTTATGACTTTGGTGACACAGGATTGAATTGTGAGAACTTTTGTGCTTCTTGTGTGTGCATTCAAAATCTTCTAATCTTTCAGGAAGCCTCTCAGCACTGGTTTCCCTTTAGACCTGGTATCTCAGAAAAATAATCTCCCTTCTGTGGGCAGTTCAGTATATGGCCATCATGAATTTTGGAGGTATGTTTTTAGGCACTTTTAGGGTTAGGAAATCTTTTGTAAGATGTGCTTATTCACCACTTCAGCTTTTAGGGTCCTTCCTAGCTGAATTTGTCTGAAGCTTCAAATTGAGAAAAGTAATGGTGTGCACATCCAGACCCTACTGAAGGCAAAAGATTAGTGAGAAAAGTTTGTTCTGTTCATGATGGCCCCCATTTGTGATTAGCTTGACTCAGTCTTGCAATGCTTTAAATCCATAATTCATTGTTCACAGGCACAGAGAAAAGATTGTTCTGTTCTTTGCAGCTGCCTTTTGTATTTGAAGCTGTAATCACCGTTCCTCCTTGTCTTTTCTTTAGTCAAACCCCCATTCTTTCAGGTTTTCTTTCCTAACTGCCTGTTTATATACCTGAATAGGATATTTATCTTTTCTTCATCCTATTGTTGATTTTTTTTTGGGAAGGATTCTATGCAAGTAGGTGATCCTAGACCTATAGTTTTGTGATTGATTATTCCTCTCTCAGCTAAGTGCTCACTTTCTCTCGTCCTAAAATAAATCTTTCAGAAAATATGCTCAGTGCATCTTTTAATTTTCACAGGCAAGCAGCCTCCTGGTTGTGTTTATCACTGAGCTTTGCACCTACTCTGTAGTAGTTTCACCAGGATCATATTTCCTTATTTAGCCTATGAGAATGCTAACCAAGAGCAGCAACAAAAAAGTCCTTTATTAGGTCAGTAACTGTGGGTCTTCCTTATCCAAAGGTCAGTAACTGTGGGTCTTCCTTATCCAAAAGTCATTATATTTTATTCTGAAGAGACATATTTTTGTTGCTCACTCTAGTTGATGCTATTTCAGATGTAAAATGCAAAACAGGGAGGTAAAGGCAAAAAGAAGAAAAACAAAAGGGGTGGAGGATTGGTATTTTAAGGAAATGTTAAAGTGCCACATTCTCCCTTTCCTTAGTGAAGTTTTGACAGTGGCACAGATTTTTTAGGCAATTTTTTTTCTCTTTTACTGCATTCTCTAAATGCACACAAATCCTTTGATTGAGGGTTTTCTACATAACTTAATACCAAGAAATTGCCTTTGCAGCATTTCTTGGATGCATTTTTTAGGTAATACACACACCTATTTGACATTTTTAATTTTCTTTCAGATGGCACTAAGCAGAACCCTAGTTAAGAGTTCTCCAACCATCCTAACAAATAAAAATTACACAACATAGTGTATTTTAGCAGGTCACGAGGCTTCTCTGCAGACTGTGTCATTTAAAGTGAGCTGTGTTACCATGCTCTGTAACACTAGCTGGTTAAAGCAGTATTTATATTCTTTATCTGAGGAAAATAAAATAAACAAGATCAGCTCTAGCTAAACAGATTTTAATTGCAATGCTAACACACTTTTTCATATCTGAGTCATGTTAAATAATTTCTTGAAGAATTCATTCAAACATTTTAAATGAAATAATTGAATAGAAAAATTGGGAGTTTTATTACATGGTGAGTGAGAAATTATCTCTCTCATTGAGAAATGGCATAGCTTGACCTGTACAGAACAACATATGCAATATTAAGGTGATACAAATCTGACTTCCATAGAGTTGTTTCTTGCTTATTTACACAACAGCACAGAACATTAATTTTGAGACCTTTTAAACCTACTGAATGACAAATTAAGTTTCCTCCAGCAACTTTGCCTCTGTGAACACAAGGTAGCTCATATGCTAAGGATCTTGTTGCTTGCATTGATGTGACATAACTTTTGCTACAAAATTGTACTGTGTTCCAAAACCTGTTTATGTAGTCAGCATTCATGCCTTCAAGCTGCACATTGCCTTGGTGCACTTTCACCTCAGTGGGAATTTTATTCAAGCATTATCAGAATATGTTTATAAAATGTTTCTCTTGCAGAGAACAGGCCAAACAGTGTTTCTTCTGTCTCACATAAATCTGATGCTAAATTTCCTTCTAGTGTAAATTATGAAATAGATACTTTAAATACTGTGATTGTGATTCAAAACAATAGAAGCAAATTTTTCCACATAGCCTTAGAAGAGTACCCATCTCATTTTTCTGAAGGGATGATCAAATTAGTTAAGCATGTTTTGATGCTGTTAGACTCCACGTTAGAGAAACATCAGCTCTTTGAGGCATTAGCATCAACACTGAAAAGTGGTTATTCCAGAAATTCAGGCAGGGCAGGATTAGGTTTTCCATGCGCACAGTGTACATTATGCATCACACACTGTCCTTTTCTTTGCCTGAAAGGCAACAGTGCAGTTAAAAACTTATTTATTTCAATAGGGATTTGGCATATTTGCTGTGATTGAAAGAGGAAAAATGTATTACAGCTACTTTACTTAGTAACTGGAAAGTGTTAATTATGGTGATGGTCCTTTCCTCCAGTGTGATATTTAATAATTTTGCTAAATAACCCTCATAAAAATATTCACATTTGTATTCTTACATGGCAATTTTAAATTCCCTAGTAATGCACATATGTAAAGTTCTTAAGATGGGTGTTTAATTTTATTACACATCCAATTCAAAGTCTTTTTGTGAACAATTGAATGGGGAGAATATCCTTGAAATTATTTGTAAGAATTTAGTTAGAAATTATTTCAGATTTAACTAAGATGATATCCTCTAATTTGCCTGTAAGTCATTATACTTTTCTTCTGCTTCTTGTCAGTGGTTTGTAATGAGTTTTGGTTAAATAAGTGGTACTGCCTCTGTGAAACTGACAGGGTGTAATAGTAAATACAATATTTAGGTAACTTAAGCTTCTCTGTCTCCTGATACATGAGGCCCTGTTATGTTACTCTACAGTGTTGATTCCTATTGGGCTTTTTAAGATGATATTATTTCTGTATAAATTTAGTTTTACCTCAGATTTCTTCCAGCTGGAAAGAGCAACTTTATCATTATTGCTATTCTAATTCATCTCTAGGTGTTTGAGTCTTTTGTAGCTGGCACTAATCCCCTGAAGCAGGGAACTTACTTTTCTTAATGTGACGTGTTAATGCCAGTATAATAACGCTGACAGTAGGGAGTCCAGATTCATGTTCTCAGAGCGATTAACAGGGATTTAAAGCACTTTTTCTTAAAAGAGATAATTATTACCATTTACAATGTTCTTTCAGACCTTGTTTAGCAAAGGTACCATTGAGGCACCTGACAGTGTTTGCAGTAAATCCTCTGAGGAGACTTCATACATAATATCTCCAGCTTCAAAAAAAACCAAACCAAAATAGGTTTGAACTCCAGGGACCAGCTCTTTCATGTTTCCCTGGCAGACTAGTATCATGGCCTGGAAGTAGGCGTGATGGTTACTATAAATCCTTGTTGGGCTGAACAGAGGCACCAATTCACATGTCAGGGAACTCTTATGCTTTATTGTAGAAATTAACTCCAGCAACTAACCCGCTATTTAGTTGGTAGAACTGTTGACTAATAAGCTCCCAACTTTTACAAAGAACTTTAACAAGCTCCCAACTCTACAAGCTTCAGGCACAGAGCAAAGGGTAGAATATGATTGCTGCTCTTGCCAGGATGAAATGAAGAAGGAGAGGAATAAAGGCAGAAAGAGACAAAGAGAAGGAAAAGATCACCAGCCCTTAGATCCTCCATTCTTCCTGCTGCTGTGGGTGATCTGGCTCTGGGGCTGACAAAACCAGGGAGCAAGAGACTGATCCACTGATCCTTTTATACTTTACCTGATGTTCTCCTCTTATGTAAAATAATTATTTCACATCATTTGTGCCCTGTTTTTTGTGAAGGCACAGTCAGCCCCTTGGAGTTCTCCCAGGAATAAGCTGGGAGAAGCTGGGGGTCTGTGGTGGTCCTGGTGCCCCTTCTACTGAGGTGCCTGGGACTCACTCCTTCTCTTGACACAGGTGCACTGAAACAGGAATGTTGAGGCAGACTTGCAAGGCTAGAAACTGAGATGGAAGCTGCCTCAGAACAGCTCTGCTCCACCTCCACAGGACTCTCTCTTCCATTCACAACTTTCCTGTTGCAACAGTTGGCGTGCTTGAGACAAAAATTCTTACGCTGAGTCCTCCACAACTAGCTAGGAAGTCAATGACCTGTACAGCTCTGATGTTGACCAAGGTAGGTACCCAAATCACTATTTATTTGTACCCTTTCACTGTCAGATGTAGAGTTTATGGTGGTTTTCAGTCTTACTTGTGTAAGTTCACTCTCCTATTTTTAGTGTCCAGAGAAGGTGAATGCCTGTGTTTCAGAGGGATGTGTGAACTCCTGCTTAGGTGCAGCAAAGACACCTTCTCCCTGCCATTGCTCACAGTGTGGTTTCATTCACACTAAGCACATTTTTATCCTTTAAAAATAAGATTTTTTTTGCCACAAGGTTTCTTGCATGCGATCCTACTCATTGAGGCCTTCCTCAATGGCACAAAGAGTGTGGGGCAAGATAAGTGGGAAAGCATCTGGGCTTGCCCAGTGGAAGGCAGATGTGCACTACTTCATGCTACTATGAACACATTTTACTTCAGGTTCTCCTGAAGCCAAAGGAGCTCATTCAAAAAGATAGAAGGCACTCACATATTTTGCTGACTTAGGGCCTTTGTATGGATATGTGACTGCACTGCTGACCAGATCTTGTAGACTTGCAGGTGGGCATTTACCAAGAGGAAAAGGATTCCTCCTGCCCCAGTCTATATTGCTTTCTCCAGAGTGGCAGGCACTGCAGAAATGCATGAAGAGGAAAAATTCACAGTTGCTAAGCACCGATTTGTTCTTGTTAGATTTAAGGGTAGATTGCCAGTCAGTCTGTCTATATACAATCTGTCTACAGAAGGAGATATATGCTTTTTTTTTCTTGTAAACTGTCACCTGTAGTTTTATAACTGGTTGAGTATTAATTCATTTCACACATACAACTCATTTTTGAAATACAGTGAAATATTTGTAAGGAAGCTTCATTTAAGTTACTCCTCAAACCCAAGATATACGATACTGCAGCTGTCAAAGCCAAGAGTTCAAAAATTATGAATAAGGTTTAAACCATTCCCTCCTGCTTTGAGGTTATTATAATAACAAGAATGGTAAATCAATATTATGGAGGATCTAGTTTTTATTTCTGAGGGTTCTTTTTTATAGGATATCTTCTTCTTGCCTTACAGTGTAATTTTATTTATTTATTTAAAAATATTGTTGTTTTTTTAATTTAAAAATCCTTCTGTTCCTTGAGATTGCATAGATTTAAATCTGCACAATATTTCATATTAATATAGATACTGAAAAATATCACTTGTTAATATTTATCTTCTTAAGAATCTTGAGAAAACTCCAGAGAAATCTTGCCCAGTTTGAGAGCTAAGAGCTCTCAAAGAGCTAAGTTGTTCATACAATTTTAACAAGAGATTGAACATAGAATTGACAGTACAATAAAGGTTCTATAATAATGGTAGATGCTAACTACTATGGGCTTGCTCTCCTGAATGTTGCATTGCTGTAATATTTGAAAGTAACGCCCTTGAACAAGTCAAACATACAATTTATTTTAAGCATTTCAAGCACAAAATTCAGTATGAGGTGACATAAACTTATGCTCTTGTGTCCTTTAACTGAAGAGAAGGAAATTATTTGGAAAAACTAGTTCTTAATTCTTTTTTTAACACTGACATCTGTTAGTTCTTACTACTATGTGAACACGCAATCCCATATATTATTAAAAACATTTTATTTTAATAAAAAATATCAAAGGCCAAGAAAAATTGTATCTGTCAACTTTCTTTATTGGGTTAATATGATTTGTCACAAGAAAATTGCATTACTTCACATTAACACCATTAAAAATTGGACACCTATGTTTAAATTTCAATCAGAACATCTGGAATGCAACCTCAAAATACAGAATTAAACTAAAAACATTTATCTTGAAGACTTGTAAAACATATTTTTTAGGCAAGAGAAATTAAATAAAAAACAACAAAGAAATAAAAAAGACCAGGGATTTGAATGTATAACACAATTCCAATGTAAAACTTAAAGGGGTTATCCTGTGTATCTCAGAAGCTATTCCTTTGTGAGCACATGAAGAAAATCTGGATTCTAAAAGACAGTAAGTTTCAGTTTTTAGAAATCTTATGAGCTAAAAAGTTTCAAAACTGCCAGCACCTAAATAGTTGAGGTTTGATTTTTTTTACAAAAAAGCCTTTAGAGATGGGGAGACTGTTTTGTGTGGTTGCTGATGGAGTAAAAGAATCTCTGGGGATAAAAGAAACCTATAGATTCTATACTACAACAGCTGTTTCCAAACCCACAGACTTTTTGTACAGCCTTGCCTATTTTTTAGGGATTTTTAAAGCCTGTCCTTGTAGTAGGACATCCCTGTTAAGAATATCAGGTGCAAGCTAACTCTTTCTTTTCTCTTAGAAAAACAAATCTTGGGCTACTAATGATATATAGCAGCATTCATAAAATATGTTGGACCATGCTTTAAAATGTTTGTATCCTAACTCATTTCCAACTGTCTTCTCTTAAAAAATGCAGCTTCTGGTTGGAAGGGACATGTAGGGGCTCTTTTTAAAGAGATTCTGAGGAGTGCATGGGGATGTGATGATATCAAGGGAGGTAGGTTTATTTTTAAACTGATGAGCTTATTCCAATTTTTAGTGGAGTTTCTTATATCTACAAAAAAAAAAAAAACAACCAAAAAGTACATTTCAGGGCATTACTTCTTATTTTTAACATTAGTTATATGTTTGTCTCTAAATGTTTTTAATTAGAAGAATCTTAACCTTCTATTATTTGACGGCAACACCTCTGTGTGTCTGTTAGTTGTTGATGTAACTTTGTAAATAGTTACTTGTTTTTCAGAGAACTGCTTCTATTTGATAAGGGTATTTAAATGTTTTATTAAAGTATATCTCAGACTTGTCACACAGCTCATTTTGCACTGCTAATATTTAAAAGAGAATAATTAACTGTGAAGTCAATGATTTTTAAGCTGTGCTCTAACCTGCTGTGTCCTGTCAAAAGGCATATGCTTTCCTGGCTGATGAAATTCTTATTAAAATATACACTGGAAACATGAGAACATCTGTATTATCACTGATTTTTGTAGGCTCTCTAGTGGTTAGGTGATTAATTAATATTTTTATTTTTGATTTGACTCAATTTTTACCACAGCACTCCATTTTAGGATTATAGCTGCCTCCTGACTGCAACTCGCACAACAAAACAAAGAAGAAAATGCCTGCCACTAATCAAAAAACTGCTAAGTAATAAATCATAAGTTTCAAGTAACTCTCTGGAGATAATACGGAAAAACTAATTGCATGTAAAGTGCATGCTACAGATGAATCTTACAGGCAGCCTACCTCGTTCTGTGTCAGGTTTTTGTTGTGCTGTTGCATCACCCCCGTGTGTCTGTTAGTAATACCTTGTATTTAACTCACATGGACCATGATCCAACTTCAAAAATCCTTTTACCTGCTTCATATATCTTATTAGTGGCACTTCCTAAGGATTTCTTCTGCTACAGGTCTGTGCTTTTTCAGAAAAATGCAAGTATTTTCCCATTATGCATTCTGTGGTCTTGTAAAAAAAAAGAAACTGCAAAACTAAACAAACCCAGATCTGTCCAACAAACTTGCACAGTTGCTTGTGCAGCATGAATCCCAAAACACTGGTCAGTTTTTTGAGAAACTTCTGAGCAAGTATTTTTTGCAAAAGTACCTGATGATACTCAAAGCAAAAAAAATATGTCCCCACATTACAAAATACAGAATATTTTGGGGATATTTTTTGATCTGAGCTTTCTGTAAAATTTAAGAGATTACTGAGTGCCAGTTATTTATGTGTAAATACACATAAATAGGATATCTACTGATTTTTGATATTGTCACAGAATTCTTGCCCAGAGTTCAATCTCATTGGTATATTGAGGTTTCTTAGAATTGTAGTAGAACAGATGAAAAGGCCTCTCAAAGGAGCAATATCTATCTAAACAAGACTTTTGGTAATTGACCTAATGGAAATGGAGTAGAGATATATCTGTGATGACCTTAATGCAGAATAAGGCATCAGTTTAAAACACTAGGTGGTAAAACAATAAAGTATGAGGGCATGTTCATTTCTAAGTTTGGAGTTTGTTAGGTTGGGAGATGAATATAAACTATTTGCAAGTTTGAAGTGTTTGAATTTTTATGCCATTTATGAGCTCTCTGGGTTTCAAACAATGTTCATAAGCTAGGAAGATACATGATATAAATGTGTGTTTAAAGAATGAAGAAAAGTACCACAAAATGATGCTGCACCATATTTATTTGTAAGTCATGTTTGTAAGATTGTATCTGTGATGAGGACACATCATTTTATATCCCTTGATTATCTTGTCATATCAGGTAAAGAGGTTTTAAATGTGAAAGAGATAGTAAAGTATCACCAAGCATTTTCTCTGTAAGCATGCTTGTTTGACTACAGTAATAATTAATGTTTGCTTTCCCTCATAATTTCTGCTTAGCTAAATCTATGACTTAAAAAAACATACACAAATTAGTGATTAGTGCTATTGGTCAGAAACAAACCAGGCAAAGAGTTTAAATACATTAAATCTAATCTCCATCGTGCCTGTGACCAGCAGAGAGGCCTACATGCACAGACATACTTTTTTCCTCAGTTCCTACAGAATTTCTTCACTTCTGGGAAATACTCTGGCTCCAGTTCTCCTTTCAGATTCTTCTGAAACCACCAGCCTCACTCAAGGCCTTCTCTGACACTTATGTTGCTCTGAAATACCTCTTTCAAATCTGCAGGGGCAAATATTGTTGAGATTTGTAGTTGCATTAAATGTAGATACACTAAAATTAGTGTAAAGGGTGAATGAAAGGGAATGTCTGAATATGGAAGCAAGAAAAAGAAGGTGAGGAAGGTTTTAGAGTGACAGGTATAGGTGATACTAGGTTATCCACCGAACACCAACGGGACAATTCTCAGGGCAACCAGTCTGGGAAAGCAGAGAAGAAACAAAAAAAAAAAAGAGAGCCTGCTCCCAGGGCAGAACAGCCTCGGGCAATTAGGAAGTAATAACAAAAAGAAAGAGAACAGAGTTGGAGACTTGACGTACATCAGGAGACTAAAGGAAATTCACAGAAATTGAAGAGGATAGATGCACAAGTTTTCTTAGCCATTATTAGATCAAAACACGTACATGGTCTCCTGTCTAAGAAAAAACCAAGCTGCAATGAAGGCTTGATAAAAACTGTCTTGCCTTCCTATGTCATTGCATGAAATTCCAGCCAAACCCCTGGGTACATACAACTTGTGCCTGTGTGCTGAGCAGTCTGCTTGGATGTAAGCATTTCAGGGCAGATGAGGGCTTGGCTGTATGAGCAACACTGGTTTCCTTTTAAAATAAAATTTTTTTCCTCCTGCATTGAACATTGCTATATGGCTGCACAAATTTTTTTTGCTGCATGTTTTCCTTCACTGTGGAAGTGTGTTTTATCTCTTTTTAATGGTTATCAATATCATTTCTTGAAACAGAAAGTCAGTAGTATAAAAACGAGAGGACTGGCTGGTGTAGCATGTGTGGATAGGTGGAATACTTCACCACATAGGATGGGTTCCAGAAGACACCTGTGCTGGGCATTTGGAGGAGAAGGCGAATTACTGGAATGCATTTAATGGAGTAAGCCAAGGAATTAATGCTTGCATATATTAGCCAGGTAGGAAAGGTATGTAGATAAAATGAAGCAATATAATGAATAATTAAAATCTGAGTGCTTTGAGGGAGAATGAGGGCTATAGATTTCAGAAAAAGTTTATAAAATACTCATATTCCAGCATTCCTTTAACCAAAGGGGTTACATGAATCTTTACCTTAAATTGATTGTGGAGGTTTTCAACCCTAAGTAAAACCCAGCTGTGAAGCCTAGAGCATACTTTCATTGTGAGTTTTCAAAGAAAAACCTGACTAATACAGGAAGTAATGTTTTCTTTACAAGAAAATGTGAATAATAGAGCTATAACTCTGTAGGAGAGGGAAAAGGTACTTGGTCTTTGTATGAAAATAGTTAATCTTCCTGACACCAAAGCTGTAAGGACCCATTGTTCATAAAGAAAGTATAAATTCCTGTTGTGGTACATCAGCCTGGGAGAACACAGAGGGAATTTGCTCAGCACTTGTCATTAGAAGGTGAGAGATTAAATGGGGCCTTAAAAAGGCAAATATTTCTGTGAGCAACATTTAAGTCCTTCCATCACACAGATCTACATTAGAGCTCCTAAATCATCTTGGAAGTCAATGTTTAGTGAAATTACCTAAGATCTTCTCTTCAATTTATTTATGTTTCATAAGTTTAAAGGAAAGACACTTTGGCAAACTTTTACAACTAGCCTTTCACATGACAAAGCTGTCAGGGCTGTCTTGGGTGGATATTTTAAAACCCATGTAGCCTTTCAAAAATATTTAAACATACTACATTTTATAAAGCATAGATTCTCTCTTCTAAGATGACCTAAGTAGGCTCAGGTTAGAAAACTATTCTCCTATTCCAAGAAAAATACTTAAGCACAAATTTATTCTTAAGCATTTAAAGTAATATACATTTAAAATTGTATGTTGAGGAGCTTTTGGATCTGACACACATTGTATTCAAGTCAGGTACTACATGTACCTCAGTGATGACAACAAGAGTGAAGGTATGTTGGGAAGAGTATTAAACAATAATCCTGTGAGCACCAGGACTAGCAGCCTGATTGTCTGCAGTTTCAATGTTGTGAATGTGCATCACACACCAGGAATAAGCAGCAATGCCAGAACATTGTGTCCCTTGTTATTTGTGCTCTGTTTGCTGCATACAACTCATGGCTCAGTTTTCCTCCCAAAGTGTGTTCCCAGGAAAACAACCGAGAAGTAAATTGAATTTCTTCATTGCAAACAATGCAGTCATTGCTACCCTATGCACAGGATTTCCCTCTATTTCTCTAGATACTGCTCTGTACATGGGTAGGGGAGATAAAGAGCACCCCATAAATCATTTCTGCATAAGCAAGGGCAAGCAAATGGTAATTCATACTGAATAGAACTGCTGTGTCCTGTGTGCATATTTATATAAATATATATATATATATATTTGTGTGTGTCTGTGGGGGACTAAAAATCTGCTGTAGGCATACAGGCAAACAACACAACTGCCCAGTTAATTTAGAGCAGTTTTTAAGATCTCCACTGAGCATAGTTTAGTTAGAGTTACTAAAATCAAGTCTTTTATATCAAGGAAACTTACTCATAAAGAGTAATACTCTAGCTGAGGAGAATATTCTTGGTAGGGAGAGAATGTATGACTATCACTAGAATAAGTTATATCCTCCAAAACTTTAAGATACTGAAATTTTGACTCACAGTAACAGTTTTTGTGAAATATCAAATAATCATGAACTTCTGTGCTTTCTTAACCTGATGCTTAAAAACAAAAATGCTTTTTTTCACCTTACCAGCAAAAATTTGCTTAGAACAGACACATGATTGTGATCTTGAGGTTTATTTTGCTATGCCACATTTCATACAAAACAGTGCTCTCTATTTTTAAAATAAGTTCTAGAATTACTAGTGTGCTCATGGTCTATATCTCTGCTAAAAACATCAATGTGAAGAAATATACAAAGAAGTAGTGATGAATAGAGATTAATAAATTTTGATTAAGAATGTATATTAATGATTTTTAAATCAACTTATCAGTTTTAAGTATATGTTAAAGTTTCTTTCATATAAATGTTTGTGAGAAAATGAATGAGCATTCATGAGAAACAATCTGAAATTGATCAGTGGCATTTAATAAAAACCCTCAAACGGTCAAACATCAATGTTGTGAAGGCAAAATTATTTCTTGAGAAACTCCTGTGGAACCCTTTCCCTCATGGCTCATCTGGCTTAAGGTTTTGATCATTAAACTTCTGTGCTTTTACAACCCAGTCACAGTCTGCCAGAAACACAAGGAAAATAACTACAGGCACCAGCACAGGCTGGGGGACGACCTGCTGGAAAAGTTCCATTTTTATGTCCATGGCCCAGCAGTGTGCCCTTGTGGCCAAGAAGGCCAATAAGATCCTGAGGAGCATTAGGAAGAGCATTTCCACCAGGTGGAGGGAGGTGATCCTGGCCCTCTGCTCAGCCCTGGTGAGGCCACATCTGGAGCGCTGTGTCCACTCCTTGGCTCCTCATGACAAGAGAGATGGAGCTCCTGGAGCAGGTCCAGTGCAGGGCCACAAACGTGATTAAGGGACTGGAACATCTCTCTTATGAGGAAAGGCTGAGGGAGCTGGGCCTGTTCAGCCTCAAGAAGAGATGAATGAATGTCTGTCAGTATCTGAAGGGAGGGTGTTAAGAGGATGGATCGAGGCTCTGCTCAGTGGCGCTGAGCAATAGGGCAAGAGGTAACAGTGAGAAACTGATGCACAGGAAGCTCCACCTGAATTTTTCTCTGTGTGTCTGCTCTAAATACTCCTGACTGTGCTCTCTACAACAATTTTAGAGCAGCACTTCACAGTCTTGAAGGCTAGATTACCTCAGGCATAGAAGACACTATCCTTGAGCAGCAAATTAGAGAAGCAGTATAATGAATCTCTTCTTCTATGTAGTGGAGGATAAAATGGGAAGTAGTTATGAGGATTTAATTCCCTTTTATATGTAAAAGGGCTTTGACCTCTTCAGCAGGGAGCCCCAGGGCTGTGCAATTTTCTATACTGATGGTACATGAATAGCAAAAAAAAATAATTATGTGGGCCTTAAGTCTGTTCCCTATGCTTAAGTCCCCAGGAGATCAGATTGCAGTGATGGTTGGGATACCAGGCAGCTTCACACTCAAAATGAGTGGCACAAAGACTTCTACAGCTTGGTTTGTAGGATTGTGAATTTTTTTCAGGGGAGTGGGCAAAGGACTTGTATAGCAGATGCTATACAATGAGATGGAATATGATTTGTTAGTTCCTTCTTTTCTGAGTCCGGGGTAAATATAGGCTACATGAACTACCAGAATAGCCTGAGGTGTTTAATTAACTCCACTTCCTTAGATTTTACTCCAGCTGTGACTTACTCATCAATGGCCTTCCCTTCAAAGCAGTGCCTCCTGGACCTTCAGGGTGTGAAAAGTGTCTGTGTGAGACTATTGGAGGCAGGAATCAGTGAACATTTGTGTATCAGGGTCTCTAACAACCCAGGCGTGCCCAAAGCCTGGAAGGATTTCCTTGCATAAAGAAAGGATGACAGAAAACACACACCCTTCAGAGCAGGTGAGGTCGGAGAGTTTTCCTAAAAAGGGTATGGATTGTTCATCACTTTCTTCCTCTGTCAAGACATGGTTGCCCACAATGGCTCCAAAGCGGATTTTGGTACCCATCATTGTTACTGTGATGGTCACCAGGTAATTACTTTATTGTGTTTCCCAGGGACAGCTGTCACACTTTGCTGTTTCCTGGTGCTAAATTGCATTATACATCAGTCAAGTGGAAATCACCCCTAAGTGTTCAGTTTTGCTGGGATACCTAAAACACTAGAAGGATGTTTGATTTTTTTTATTCCTAAGTCTTCCTTGAATCTCCTGTGTCCCACCATTTGCTCTTTTCATTTTTATTTTGTTTCCCCAGGATCTCAGAGATTTTAATTTTAAGCTGTCAGCTTTGTATCACATGTGATACCTTTTTATTTACATAACTTTATGCTGCCTGCTAGAGAACACACACTTCTTGACTGAAAAACACATAAGTGAATTGCTAAGGCTTGTGGCTACTCTTGGAATACATATAAATACTTCTTTGCATTATTTCATCAAACAAGGATTTGGATCTCTCATCTTTTTTACCTAGTGCTTTATCTCACACTGTGACAAACATGGGAGACGGTGGTCTCTCATTTGTTTCACAGCAAACAATTTATTTGCATTTCCTTTGCTTTTCTGTATCTTTATGTAATATGTACTACTCCTATATAAAGATATATCCAAATATTATTGCTGTCTTTAAATGCAGTTGTTTTTCTGTATCATTCATTCTAAAAATATTACATCCTAGCTAGAAATGTTTTTATTGAAGAAATTTGCTCATTGCTTTGTTTCAATACTCATTGATTTTTTTTAACAATTGGAGAGAGATACTATACTGCAGAAAACTTGAGGCTGTTGGTGCAAGTCCATATCTGCTGCAGATTTATGCATAGATTATCCTGAGTTGAACTGGAATATTTTTTTCCTTAAATTCTTAATCTGCTTTTGCTTAAGGCTGCTTTTTTGTTTGTTTGTTGGTTGGTTTTTTTTTTTTTTTAACATGCTGTTTCTTAATTTTATTACTAGAAGTAAAAGGAGAGGCAAAGCTGATTACTTTAAGAAAAACATTAATCTAGTTGATGTATCAAAGGAGTACATTAAGTAAGTAAAAATAGTCTGTTGAAATAAGTCCATCTTTTTTATTGATAGCACCACATGAACTTTGACTTCCTTGTCCTTTACCTCCTCTGTTAATCTACTTAGTCTTGACCCTTCAGGCTTTGGTGTTTTATTTTTTTTCACTGTGGCTAAAGAATTTTTCCATAATTTTGAATATGTTTGAAAATTCTCTCTTTTCACTGTTTGAAACATTTCCCATCTCTTAATTCAAATTCTTTTTGAAGGCATGTCTTTCTCCTGAGGGTCAGAAATGTTCTGTCATTGTATATAGGTCATGGCCAATGTGTAAAATAATAACAGTAAAACAGAGTAAGGAGAGATGAATTGATATGGTCTGGACAAGCCTCAGGGTTAGTCTCTTAAAAATACAATTTCCTAGGTTAAAGTTTATTTTGCTATAAAGAACCCGTGCAATAAATTGAAAGCATTGCAGAATACCCTTCCATTCACAATTCTGCGAACAAGCGAATGTGGATGCCTGAACTGATTTAGGAAAATGCTTTCACTTGTTTACTTCATAATAGAGGAATGATGAATGACTGGAAGAATTTAACTTTGCTTTTCCAGTGCAGGGAAGGAGGCATTTTAATTCTGATCATGAATTCTGGTTTAAAGTTGACCTGTTGGTGCACTGTCCTTATTTGCATGAATGTTTGTAGAACATGGACAGATCTCTGTGCTGCATGAGTCCTGGTTACTTAAGTACTTTGAGTCAAATATTTTGTTTAGTTGCCTCACCATCAATTTATGAGCTTGATTTTAAGAGATGAATTTAAAAAAATGGCTCTAAACAGTGTCTAAATTAGGAATAGGGAGGGAGTAATGTAAGGAAAATCTGATATTAATTTGAACTCTCCTTGCCCCTAAAACTAAGGAGACAAAAGTACATTGAAAATTGATTTGGCCTATGAAAATTCATTTGGCCTATTTCCCTCCTTGAGGTACATTTTTTTATACAACACTTATTACTGACAAAGGTGTCTGCTTTGAAAGACCTTCCAATTTTAAAAGATCCTCTAAGATAAGGTCAGCAAACTTTTCAATTGATATTCCAATATTTTAAAATAAAGAGTTAACCTTTAGCACTTGGAATTTTTATCTAGTTGGAAACCTATAAACGTTCTGGGAATTGTTTTTCATAGCAAGTAATTTTGAAAAATTTGGTTGAGTGTTAACCTGCAAATGGATCCAACCCTAACCTCTGTCAAAGACATTTTGCATATTTTTCTCATGATTTTATAGGGCAGGACACCTGAAACAAAAGTTTTTGTCATATAGTTGGTCCTATCTTAAAATCAAGTATTTTCAAATTTGAGCTGAACTGAATTACATCTTTCTTTTAAATGATGTCAGAGAAAGAAGAAAGTAAATGCAACTTTGCAGACTTTCATTGCACATCATGAAACCCTCACTGCAGAATCAAACTGTAGACATGTCCCATGATCTTGATTCAATCCCATACATGTCCTTGATAATGTGATAGATTTTTCTTAAAGTGTTCATGTTTATGGGGTAGCCATTATAATAAAAAAAATTAGATCTTTAAAAAGTTGCTCTCAGGAGGGGGAATATATGCCAGAGTGTTTTGAGAGATTTCAGCTCTCATAGGAAGGATTTTGGCTGATTATCAAGCAGGAAGAAAATAATTTCGTTGGTATTTCCTTCAGGTGTCTTCTGATGTTCTGACAACTGCTCTGACCAGTCTGCTCTAGGTTACCTTTGGATCTTGGGTTTTATCAGCTAGAAAGTGTGAGGTGTTCCAAATTTTCCTTGGTTTCACTCTGTGAAGTTGTGAAAAGATGTAGAAAGAGAAGAGTTATTATTTTGGCTGGAAGATAGAATGTACACTGGAAGAAACCTGTATTTAAAACAATTCCCTGGAAATATTAAAAGTTAGATTGGGTGGGGATTTCAGCAACTTGTTCTATTAGACTGTGTCCCTGACCTAAAAAAATAAAAAAAAAATCCCCAAAAGAATCAGAAAATATTTGAATCAAATAAATTATAGCCATTGGGCACTGGATTGGTTAATACCATATTGAGATAAGTAAAGAGCTGCATTATTTTAAATCTGGAAGAGAAAGTTCTTGCACATTTTAATATTATTTTCCCTGAGAGACATGTTGATACTCCTCAAAATATATAGTTCAATAAAATGTAGAAATATATAATGAAGAGAATAATTTAATCAGTGAGTATTGAGTTTATGTGAGTTAGCAAGAGAAACTTCTTTTATTTTAAAAGAAGAGTGTGCATGTATTTGAAAGTACCAGAAATAAAACATAAATCATTCAATATCTTTACCTTAAATATTAACTAGCCCTTAAATAAGATTGTTAAAGAAACTTGATTTTTTTGCTCTTGTTGTTGTTGTTGCAGTGCAATAAAGAATCTGATATGGCAATGAACTGGCAATGTTGGCATATTTCCATCCCATTTTTGAAAGATCAGATAAAACAGTATTTCTGATTATCAGTTTAAAATTTCAGAAAATTCTCTTTATTATGCATGTTTGCTACACTGTGGAAATTCATCATCACCAACCTGACTCATACCTCTAGGACTTTCAGTAATTTTGGAAATGAACTCTTGATTAGCTGTTCTTTTATTTCGTTCTTCCTTTTTGAATATTCTTTAGATCAGTGTTCAAATTTGGCAATTGCTGCCCTTTGAAATGGCCAGAAAAATGTGCTGCAAAATATTCTTCTAGTATAAAAGTGCACTTGTTTGGAAAACATTTATAACTATATTAGAATGAGTTCAATTTAGAATTTCTGTATTAAATAAGCTCAAAATTTTTCACATAAGTTTCCTTCTGTATTTTTATGCCTCACTGATGTTTTCTTCTCTATGGTTACTGTTTTTCAAATAATATGATTCATCACATGTTAAAAAATATTATTTTGGTTGAATTTTTTTCTCCTTTTTATACCAGAGTTCATATTAATTAATCATAATGGATTTAACATTTATAGCACCATGGTAGTACCATCATTATAGATTATCTCTCTTTTTTCTAACAATTGGTATTTCTCATTCTTGACAGTTGTTTGTTTTCCTTTTTTTTCTTTTTTTTTATGAATTAAAAACTTTAGAAAAGCCTGTACTGGCAACAATTATTGGCAATTAAAGGTTTAAAGACAGATTTTTTTTTTTTAATAGCAACTCTTTACCTATCCTTCTTTTCCTCTCCCATTTCTTTTAAAAATATGTGAGTGAAAAAAATAGTTTCATAAAGTAGTTTATACCTCTTGTCAAAAAGGTAAACATTCAATAATGATTCAGGACAATACCCAAATGTCTTAATGTACTTCATAGAAAGAGTCAGCATAATTCCCTTCAATAGATGGTAATTAATGTGCTCATGAACATCCTTTCACATACATTATAGCTTCCTTTACTGCTCCCTGTTCCTAGCTTTCAGCTCTCTAATTAATTTGGTAATGTAAGACTTGACAGGTGGTTTTAATTTTCTGCACCACTGAGAGGGAGACATGAGATTGTAGTCAGGGAATACAAATATCATCATGATATTTATTTTAATATGATGGTTTTGGTTGGTTTTTTGAGAATGTGTAAGGCTCTTTTACTGGCTTGGAACAAATAGGGATGAGGGATTTAGGCTGTTCATAGTGTCAAGTTGTCTGATCAGTAGGATAAGACTGTGTTTTACAGAAAATAATTCTCCTGTGCAATTTTTCTCTCTTAGAACTTTTGATGTAAAAACATTTTTAATGGAAAAATATCATGCCATAACACTTTTTGATACAATTGTGAGAGTTTTTTAAGTTGGAGACCCTCTTTTAGTAGGTGTTTCTCTGAAAAGAGGGCTTAAGGACTTTAAAAAAATTGATACCTAAATAGTTACAGAAATGTTAAAAACTGGGCAAAGAAATGCTATTCTCTTGCCCATCCCTGATAATGTCATAATTTTTTGCTTAAATGTCCTTGAATGTCTTACAGGGCTGGAATGAATAACAAGATAGTTCTTCCTATTTTGCTCTCACTGCTGCAATAGTGGGTTCTCTTGCAATTCTGGATGAATGGTAACTAAAATGTGCATGAGAGACAAGAAGTATTTCCTGCTCACTTATAGAAAATTGAGATATGGCATAGATCAAGTGGCATTCTTACAAAATATGGATGCTAGGGGTAATAGAGGCAGTTTTAGGTGAAAGATCCCTAAAATCAGATTGCTTGATTGCAGACGTATTTTGCTATTCACTAGGATCTCTTTCTTTACACACTATTTCCCTAGTCTTAAGAACTAAATCACAATAGATTTTATTCCATTTTATATTATTTATAGAAGCCTAGATTTAAAATTACTTGATAAGTGAATGTTTCTGAAGCAGTCTTATCTGTTCCAGTCTTCTGTAATGCTTATGTGGGGTAAGCTATGTAGCTTCTGAATAAAATAAAAATACTTAGAAGAGATAAAGTACTTGTACAAAGCAGCAGAGTATTAAAAAGGAAAGAATGACAGAAATGCTCATATAAGGTTTGAATTCATCAGCCTTGTCCCTTGATTTGTGACCTGGTTTCTTACCTACTGCATATTGTCATTTGAGTACCCCAACCTCAGATAACCTTGGGAACTCTTGGGAGTCCTATACTTGCAAGAGAGGGAGGCAACAGTCCTGGAGCAAATTGTTTCTTATGGGCACTTAAGGACTCAATAAGGTGGAGGAGTGCAGCGTTGCTAGGCACTGCCACAAGAAAATGCAGTGGCAGCTAATTCTCAAAATTTCAGTCTTCTATGTAGAGGAGTAGGTTGGGAATATAAAAGATTATTTAGAGAATGTAAAACCAGCTTTTTCTGAGGGGTTCCTTGAGAGGAAGTTGCAGATCTTTTCGATGACCCCTAGTGGAAAGATGATTATGCAATGCTGATCCCCTGACGTGAATAGATTGTTGTGCTGTCATCAAGGCACCACCCTTCACAAAGGGCTGCAACTTCTGAACGAGGAAATTATGTTTAAAGTGACAATAGAACACTAAAATTATTGAATCATCTAGGTTGGAAAATACCTGTTAGATCGTTGAGTACAACTGTTAACCTAACACTGCCAAGCCCAACACTGAACAGGTGTGCCACAGCTCTTTTAAATACATCAAGGGGTGATGGTTTAAACACTTGTGATGTGGAAGGGGTGATGGTAAGCTCTTCTGATGCCTGACTACCATTGCCATGAAGGAATTTTCCCTAATATCTAATCTAAACCTCTCCTGGCTGCTTCCTGCTGTTCTGATGCTCTTGTTTATTTCTTGGAAAAGAGACTGACCCCACCTTACTACTACACCCTTTCAGGTTGTTGTAGACAGTGACAAGGTTCCCCCTCAGACTCCTTTTCTCCAAACTGAGGAGCCCCAGTTCCCTCAACCACCCAAGACATTTTCTGTAGAACCTTCACCAGCTTTGTTGCTCTTTGGACACACTCCAGCACCTCAATGTCTTTCTTGTACAGAGGTGACCAAAACTTAACACAGGATTTGAGGCATGGCCTCACCATGATGTCTGTTGGAGTCCAGCTAGAAAGACAAGGAGACCTTTTTTCTACTGTATTCATTACTATTGATGTAAATACTGCTCCTGTGCTTCCATTCTTATCTAATAGCACATTAAATCTGATTTGACCATACTGACCTAAGCTGTTTTCCCAAATAAAAACTCCTTGCTGCTTCCCTGTGTGTTGGCTGTGGCTATCAGATACTTTACCAATGCAATGCTTATAAGCAGCACAGTGAGGGTATCACCTACGGATTGATTATCTTTGAAAATCACATTCTATTTGGAGTCTCTAAAAATGAATTGAAGTCTAGGCAGCCAGATTTGAAAATTGAATGCATACTGAGTAAATGGGCAACCTTCGCTGTGTGAGACACAAAAAAGTCAAAATGATATAAAAGATTGAATTGCAATAGATATTTGGTGAAACCTGATTACATTCCATCCATACACGTTCATTAGTTTGTCACAGACTAAAGGAAAAAACCCAAAAGCTTTGTCAAAAGTATCACCAGTACATAAGATCAACTTTTTACTGAGCTCAGGCAGGACAGGAGTGCTACTTCCTTACTTATGACTTTACCTGCTATTTGAATTCCAGCAACACACACAAAATGGCAGAGGGGCTCAGGAAGGATTCCACTTCCATAATAAAATTCTTTTTTAAATCAACAAGGTTCTGTTTGTCATATCACTTGTTGCCCTAGATATTTTGCTTAAATATTAATCTATTATTAAATATTAGTCCAGAGTAAAATTGCAAACTGAATCACACATTTGACCCGTGACTCTGCATATACAGCCACTTAATCATGTTTGCAAGCATGTTCAGCTTTTCACAGTTCAACTGTCAGCTTTGTGTCCATTCTCACCTCCCTTTTTTCCCCTATGATTTCTAAGAAAGTGGGTTTGTGAAAATGCTTGATGACAGCTTTCCTTTTTAAAGGTCTGTCTGGCCTTGATGTACAATCTTAGGTATTTTGACATTCTGTCATGAGAGCTTGGACAAAATTACAGTCGCTGTTTATCAATGGCATAACTCTGTAGTGTAAGATCTGAATTAATCCCTTTAATGAAATATTCTTTAGGAGCAGGTAAATGGCTGTCCTTGTAAACTGAAGGCTGTGTGTCCTTCTAACCTCAAGAATCCCAGAATAACTCTATTTATTGAAAGACGGAGAGAAATGTTTTTCTAGAGAAGAGATGGCCAAGAGTGATTGACCTGCAAGAGAGATGGCTTCAGGAATTTCAAGAGGCTAAGGGGATCCTTAATATTTCAGAAATAAAAAATTAAGGAAAATCAGTAATCCTTGGAACTCTTCCTTTCTGAGCTACAGTGAACAGCAGACAGAAAGAATACCGACCTGCAAAATTAGGCAGCTGCCTGTTAAAAGGGCTGCATGTACAAGCCAGAGCAGGCATTCCTCTCCTGGCACAGGGTTGGATGGAAATAACAGTTGCCTCTCTCCTGTTGAGAGGCAGCAGTGAAAATGCGTGGAAAATGATGCCAGTAGAGAGCTTTAAATTTGCTAAATGTACACCTGGCAAAAGAATGCAATGCAGTTATTTGTTTGGGCCATCTGCTATTGGACAAATAAAAATAGTTTATTAGAAACCACCATTAAAAATTGTTTGCAAATACCATCTCCAGCAAGATTCTGTCTCAGTTTGCTAAAAGCCGACATTCTTAGGGAAAAATGTCATATATTTTTCCAGAGTAGAAGCTTAGTGATTCTTTTGTCTTCAGAGCATCTAAATTGCTGTAGTCTGTCAACATTAATGCTAAATTATTTTTTAATGGTATAACTATAACTTGACCATTCTACCAACTAGTTGGTGGCTAGTAAACAAAATGTAACTAATCAATATAATTTTTTATATGAGCATATAGTGGATTTTCTGTGGCACAAACCTTATTAGTAGACTTTCAGGAGATCTCTTTGCAATACACAGCTACCTTAAGTGAAAAAATAAGGCCAAGTGTGCAGAGTCAGTAGAGTGCATGGAGCATTAAAGAATAAGGAAAAAATTACAATGTTTCCTATTCAGAAATGAACATGTTTGAAATGTTAATATAAGTTAGGGCTGTTTGATATGTTAATATAAGTTAGGGATAACTGTAAAAATGCAGTTTTTGCAGTCCAAGTTTAGAAAAAATCAGTAATAGTTTTTGGTATTAATGTAACACAACTGAGGATGTTTTTTCTCCTTGGAAGAAGTTCCTTTAGTTCTATCCACAGAACAATGGCACAGAACCTCTGTAGGGCTTTACTTGTCTATTCAAAAGTGAAAAGACAAGAAGCAAGAGCAGAGGATTGCTTACATACCATCATTCCCTGTCTTCCCCTCAAATGACCAGGAGCTATAGATACATGATGTAGAGGGAAGTGTTATGAGAGAGGCTTTCTTTTGGAGACACTACTTCCTGCATTGCAATTTGCCACTGAATGTGTTTTCCATAGCTATTAACACCTTCTCCTACATTTTTAATGGTTAGGAAAGATAAGCTAAAGTGAGAATTAAGTAACAAAAGCCTGCCTAAGCTGTGTGTTAATCCTGCCTTTGAAAATGGCCTATATTTAATGTAGCTGACATGACTGGTGGTCAAAATTATAATGGGAGCAGTAGGGAGTCCAAGGAGTCCTGGAATTAATGGGCAAAAAGTATGGAAGGGAACAGCCCTGTCATTGTATAACTTTATAATATAGCTTCTTGAACTGCTTTTTGTGCTTAGGTATGAAAGTTTTAAATTTTCTTCATGTGCTCTTCCAAGAGATTTAGTGCTTTTCATGCCCAGTTTTCTCACTTGAAATCTTCTTTCAGTCAATCTGCATCTTATGTTTCCCACTCATAAACTTCTCCAATGAATATAATGAAAGCTTTTATTACATTGTATAATCTCATGCTGTAAGAAGCACAGAGGTAATTAGGTTTCATCCTTCTCTTTGTCCTGCCTTCTCCCAAGACTTCCCCATGCAATAGGAGTGGATCTCTCATTATTCCACCTCTGTGGTCAAATCAATAAAAAAGTGGTTTGCTAAAGGTATATTTGCAGTTCCAATCATCTCTACCTCTACAATGAGACATGTCCTGTTATATCAGGGGCAAAGAGGCAAATGTGCAGTTTTCTCTAAACAGACACATTCATTTGGCAGCTTCCTAATTGGGATGATCTTCTTGGTCATGCTGGGTGTTTTCTGCCTTTATGAATATTGTCCCCTTTTAAAGTTTTAAAATGTCAACATGCAGTTATATTGAGAAAGACTAGCATTTTCTCCCTAGCATGACTAAAGCATATATAGAGTATTTTTCTCCAGTGGTTTTATAAATGTCACTCAGCAAATCTACAAATTCAGATCTGACACTTCTGAGTGGATCATTTGACAGGTTTCAGCACATGCATCTTTCTTAGAATAGTGCAACAGGTACAGTTAGTCTTGCAGGTACAAGGCGCTTGTTGCAGTTCTTATTTCATTGTTTCCTTTCCTCATAACCTCGAAGAAATCTGAAAGTAAATGAAATGTCTTCTCTGGTGATGGATGAGAAACTAGCTCACGGGACTCTTTGCTGAGACATGGCTTAGTACTTCTGGAAATCAAAAAGGTCATAATGTAGAGAGATCAAATATGGAGAAGACAGAGTAGCTGTGGTTCAAAAGCATCCTTGAGAAGATGTGAGGAACTCATACCATGTGAGTATGCATCCAAGGATCACTGTTTGGTGCTCTAATGCATGAGATACAACTGAGCCAGGTAATCTCCTTTTCCTCCTCTTCTCATTGATTCTTCCTACTCCATTTTTTCCTTGCACCTATGACTCTCTCTACCTATTCTGTGGTTAAAATTAAACTAGCAGCTTTGTTTTGTAGTGCTGCATATATGAAAGCTAAAACCAGTGTGAAAGATACGGGTTCTAATTATCCTTTTTTCTAGTGTTGGCTACTGAGAAGTAGCCAACACTAGAAAAAAAAAGGATAATGAGAACTGCAAAAGAGGACAAAGAACAGAGAACTCACGTGATGAAATTTCCAGGCTGTCTTGTATTATCTAATGCATATTTTCTGCTGGCAAGCAGATATAGGAAAGGAAAAAATGCAGGAATTTAAGATGTAAAAGCTGCATACATTTAATGACTATGTAAATGTTATTGCACTAAGAATCTGATTAATTATCCCTAATTATAAAAATATAATTCTGAATTTTTATTACTTAATAAGTATATAAATAATATTTTTATTTTAAGACAATAATGACATGATAATCCTCTACAAACTTAAGTTGTAAAATTGATACATATCACAGAAGCATGATTTTCACTAAACTAATTTATCTTTTATTGGCATAGTAGTTAATTAAGCAATCTTGAAAATGCTCTCTTAAGTCTACACGTGTTAAAAAAGGAGTATTCTATACACTTATAAGTAGTAGTAGATGATATGTTCCATTGAGTTCTAAATAAATGTAAGTCCTCTTTAAAATATGTTTTTGTTTCAGATATTTCTAAATTGGGATGACATCCAATTAAAGAGAGCTGAATTGCAAAGAAACAAACAATAAAACTATAAAAGAGCAGTCTAATTGGGTTATAAATTTACTTATAGGCTGGTTGGTCTTTCCTTGTCCTATCCCCAACCATAATTTGGAAGGTGCTTTTTAAAAAACACAGATTTTTTTTTTTCATAGTGATGTGTATATTAAAAGAATCAACAAAGCTAAAACTATGTAGTTCAATGTCATGTGTTTTTTCCTATTCTTTTGTCAATTGCACCAGCACTGATCAGGAACAAGTTAATAGATGTTAATAGATATATTATCTTAATGATTTACCTAATCAAAATAATGTGGATTTCTGATTTTGCCTGATGAGAATCCATTCACCTCTTTTGTGAGACCATTATGCTGAGGAAGTCAGAGCAACAACTTTGATTTGAGTTATGTACATGTGGCTTAAGAACATAAAGCAAAATTGCAGTGCGATATAGTGAAAGCTGTAAAATATAACAATCTTATTAAAGCAGCCTCCTATTTTCAAGTAAACAGCCCCAAATTGATACAAGAGTACTCCTTTACCTTCATTAAAAAAATGTACCTCCATTTTTGTGTTTAACAATAGGGGGGTTTCGGGAGCTGTTTGCACTCCCTCTGCTTTTCTTTTGGTGCATGTGCTCAAAAAGTCTGAAGTTTTGGTCCAGAAAATATTTTCTGCCATCTGGATTTCTGTGAGAATGTCATAAATTGAGGTTTTTCTGTAGAATCAAGAAAGTCATGGCTGGTAGCTTTTATCAAAAGATCTGAAAGTGTTGTGCAAAGGGTTGTTTTTCCCAAAGTGATGCACAGGGAAGAGAAGGTTACCAGGGAGGCCAGAGGCTGAAACAAAATTGTATTGAGGGTCCTGGTTCTTTGTACTGCTTTTTCTTCAGTCAAAAAATCAGAAACAGATAAGACCCTGCACTTGGGTTTTCACTTACTCTCTACCTGCATTGACTGACCATCGTAACAGGATTTACAAATGCCCCGTGTGGTGGAGTTGGCTCTTTTGCCACCTGGAATGGCAGGTATTTTATGTTGTGTGTGTGGTGAGGCAGCTCTGTGGGAATGGGAAGAAAAGAAGATGGGGCAGGAATATTGACTTCTGCTAGATGAGTGCGTGTTAATGGAGCATTAGAGCAGATGCCATGTAGTGAGTTCTTTAGGTCTGAAACAGCAGCAGTCAGAAGCAGCAACAGAAATGAAACCCAGCTTTTCTGTCACTCCTCAGATTTTTTGGTTTGTAGAATACTTCCAAGATGTAGTCCTCAGTGGGTAATTGCAGATAGATTTAGACTGAGCAGTTAGCAAACATAACTACCTTTCCTGCTTCCTTAATTCCCTAGTTGACCCTAACTGCCTGCACTGAGGTGCAGCTCTCCCATGGGGATGGAGGCAGGGGATGAAGGACAGCCCTGCTCAGGCCTCTGGCCTCAGTGAGCTGTAGTGCTGCTGGAAGTCATGGCTCACAGCAGGAAACTGGAAGCATGCCAAAGCCCTGGGGAGCCTTGGGTCTTATTTCATCATTAGCGTTTGCAGGAGGAGACTCCCACCTGCAGGGCAGGGTGCTTCTGCTGGATGCTCTGGTTGGCACATGCTCCTTGTGGGTTCAGAGAGCAAAATCCAGAATTTCTGTCTTGTTCCCCTGTGTTTCCACCTTCTTATTTCTTATTTTAAGGATGCATAGGCTATGTATGGCATGCTTCACCATCTCTCCCTAAAACAGCATGTCAAAGTGCTTTTTTGGATGCCTTAATATTGGCTTCCAGAACCATTTCAAATGGCCTGATATGTCTCTCCTGACCTACAAACATTTTTTTAAGGGGTACAGGTCTTGTAGGTTTTGTATGATGACTGAAAGCCCTGTGTCAATGTCTTGAAGGCTTTAGGATGTATTCATAGCCACTCAACATACATATTTAGATACCAGAATTGTTGTCTGTATTGCTAAGGGACCATTTTCTTATTTAAATATTACCTTCCCGTACCAGCAATTTCTCAATAAAGTAAAAAAAATATTTCAAATGTGAACCCACTGCTATGAACTTGTTTTAAGAACAGAGAGCCTGGGCTCTTAAGCAAACACCCTTCCACAAGGTACCACCCGGTAAGAACTAAATGGTGTTGTGAGTGATTCTTCTAGTCTGTCCTGACAGAACTAAGAGACAATTTTTGTTTCTACAGCAGTGGTTATGAATTTGGGAGGATAATAAAATATTTTGTTTGTAAGATAACATATCTAAGAAGGTCAGTCAGTTCCCTTTTATATTTTTTTTTTTTTTTGTCGATGTGAGTACAAAAAAAATCAAGACCAAATTCAGCTGTACAGTTTACCTGTGGGTTGACTTATGTAGGTTATTTGCTCCTTCTTAATTGTGCTCTGTGCTTGGTTACCTAATTTACATGTCAATAAATTTATTGGCAGAAGCCTCTCCAGCAGCAGCAGCTGACAAGTGTCGCCTGGCTCTAGTGGATGCTAAATAATGTATACACCTGATTGTGCATAAGTAGCCTTGTTACATGTAAATCAGAACTGTGACAGGAGAAACTATCATTCTCCAAATGTTTGTGCAAACAAAATAGGAGTCTCCAATCTGAAAATGAAAGATGCAGCACTTCTGCTGTGGCTGCCTGACACTGGCTGCTAGGTGTGTTTTCTGCTCATTCTAGATAGCTGCTGCTTTTCATTGGTTTGAGCTGCCTATATATTTTTGGCTCTGTTTCTCTTTTTTTTTTTTCCTTCTTTCACTGGCTATCTTGAATTACTTTAATTGCCTTTTTGGACATGCTTCTGACAAGCTGGTTGTCTTCCAGCTATCTTATTTCAGTTTTGAAAGTATCCTTGTAATATTTAATGGGTTTTAAAGAACTATTTTATTTAAGAGCTAATACAGAGTTCTCTGAGCCACCACAGTGCTCTCTTTGCATTTAACCACTCATTTTGCCTCACATGGTATCCCAGGATAAATTTTGTAATTTATTATTATTTAATTTTATTATTTCACTTAACTTGTTCCTGATCAGTACTGGTGCAATTGACGAAAGAATGTGCAATTGTAATATGCCAGTGTGTAAATCCTCCAAAAAATATCTGGTCTGGAGGAAAAAAAGTTGGAATTTTTTGGATGAGTTTAAATTGGTTTGCTTATTTCCTAGCTGGGGTTCAGTAGGATTTCTGCATCAAGGACTACATTGACTTTTTTGAAATTCATATAGAAACATTCCAAGTAGATTTCTGACCCTCTGGAGTAGCTGGCATTAGCATTAGCCAAAAATCCACCCCTTGTAACACAAATGAATACACATGCATGAAAATGTTTATTATTGTTAATTCTCCTTTCACACCAGATTGTTAACATTAACTAGGTGATTGTTCCAAGAAATTTCAAGGTTTTGCTGCTGCCCATTTCTCTTCAGTTTTCTGATCATGACTGGAAGAAAAGCATAGAAAACAGTGAGACTCCTCTGGGAGCATCAGCTCTCCCAAGCAAGTGTATGCAGAGGCAGGCACAGAAGGAAAACATGAGCCTGAAGCGTGACGCTGGTACCTCATAGATGACGTTTGTGCTTGTCTGGGAAAGCAGCTCTTGTCCACATGTCCAGTGTACAGAAAGACAAGCCAGTTTAGGTCCCTTGTTGGCCTGGTTGGCTTTAAACTGAAGAGCACTGTATCAGCAATCTCAGCTAGAAGGTCACAAACACTGCACTTTGGTAACTTTGTGCCCATAGGTGGTCAGAGGAATCCGAGTATTCATTCTGTAAGACAACTGTGTAAAAACCAGCTCTGTTTTCCTGCAAACTGGAGCAGTATTCACATAGTCAAGGCTGCTGTCAGGCAAGAAATTGCAGCTACCTCAGCAAGCCATTTGTCTGTAATACCTCAGTTTTAGTGTATTTTCTAATCTGGATACAGCAGTGGGGGTGAAATCATTCCCTGAGCCAGCTCTTTGTGCTTCGGCCCAGTTCACACCTACCATGTAAACATACTGAGAAAATTGAACTAGAAATGCATAGATTTGCTTGACAGATCTGTGTCTCAAAAAATGAGAAGAGTAATCCTAAGCAAATGCTCTCAAAATTAATTGCCTTTTTTTCCCCAAAATTATATGCCTTCAATAAACTCATAAGAGTAAAAAGTTTCTACAGGACGCTGAATTGGTGTTGCACTATTTGTTGTTAATTTGGCATATTCTTTTTTGATTTGTTTTCCTCCAGCTTTAATTGGAAGAAAAATTTGTCAAAAATAAATTTTTGTATGCTATTCCTTTGCACTGCCCTTCTTTTTTCTCTGTGTTAAAGTATTAAAAATGCATTGCATCTAAAATCAATACCAACTTTCAAATGGGTACCAAATAATAGAAAAAGGCTTCAAATTATCTGTGCACTGTCCTCTCTCTGGGAAAAATAAAGGTGACACTTTTCAGTCCTTTCCTTTGCAATTGCATTAGGGATTAGGATAATGAGTGCTAACATTGCAGACCATAAAAATGTGTTACTTTTAACTAAAGAAACAGTATGGAAAAACAAATTAAGTAGCAAAGGGAATAATTGCTAAGTCATGCACTGGAACCCCCTGTTATGTTTGATTTTTCTTTTCCCAATTAATTAGAATAAACTAGCAATATCTTTATTTAAATACATAATTAAAAAAAAAAAAACAGGCAAAAACCAAGCAAATGATTTAAGTTGCGGCTCTACCTGGTTTATATTCAGATGAGTCCAAGGACAGGATTTGGACTACAGCTGAAATGCATCTACATTTTTCTCTGCTGTCTTCTAGTGGGTGTAAATAATTTACATGGAAGCTATTCGGGCTGAGCTCCTTACAAACACCACAGCTGAATTGGCATGCATGCTGACAGAGGTATTATCATTGCTGGACCATATCCCTTCCCTCTGCTTTCTGCACCCACTTTATGCTGAGGTGAGACCAAGGGCTTAACTGTTCCCTTGAGATAAGTGGGGATCTTTCTGGAGACTCAGGCAGTGATGGATCTCAACTTCATTTTGGTTGGGGATTGATACTTTTAACTAAATATATTCTTAAATAACTTCTAGAATGAAAAAGAGTTTTAGCACTTTTCTTCTGTGTTTTCTTTTTAAATCTCTTCTAAACAAATCCTATTCACAGTGCTTTCAGAGTTGTTGCTTGACCTGTGTTCAGCTGTGTGAGAAGTCAGTTGATCTCTGTGCTCCTCTCTGCTGAAAGCCTTTGCCACTCAACAATTGCTCGGTAGACAATTGCCCACGGTGCTCAGTCATGGAGAAGTACCAAGGGCAAATGAGCAGATGAGCAGCAGAAAGAAAGGGAATAAATAAGCTTTGACTATGGAAAGTGCTCTATTTTTGTGAATAATAAGGTTTAATATCAATTAAAAATCAGTAGGTAATAATTATTTCTCTATAATTTAGGCATTTTAACTTAGTTTACAGAAAATAACTCGTATCATAGAGCAGTTTGTATTGGGAGGGACCTTAAAGATTTTCTAGTTGCAATCCCTGCTATAGGCAGGGACACATTCCACTAGACCAGGTTGCTCAGGGCCCCCTCCAATCTGTTCTTAAACACTTTGAGGGATTTAGCATCCACAGGTTTCTCTGGGCAACCTGTTCCAGTGTCTTATCCCCTTTACAGAAAACATTTTCTTCCAAATCCACCCTCTTCCAGTTTAAAGCTATTATGCCTTGTCCTATCACTACATGCCCTTGTAAAAGCTTCCTCCATGATTCTCTTACAGGCCCCTTCTAGGAATTGGAAAGTGTTCCAAGGTCTCCCCAGAGCCTTTTCTTCTTCAGGCTGCACAGCCCCAGCTGTCTCATCCCATCTTCATGGGACAGGTTCTCCAGCCCTGGGACTCACTCCAACAGATTCACATCTTGTGCTGGGGGCCCCAGAGCTGGGTGAGCACTCCAGGTAGGGTCTTGCCAGAGCAGAGCAGAGGCTCCTTTGCCCTGCTGACCTCACTGCTTTTGATGCAGCCCAGGACACACTGGCTTTCTGGGCCAAGAGTGCACATTTTTGGCTCCTGTTGAGCTACTTGTCCATCCACAACACCAAGTCCTTCTTCCCAGGGTTTCTGTCCAATTCTCTGGCCAGCATGTATTTGTGCTTGGGATTGCCCAGACCCAGGTGCAGGACCTTGCTCTTGGCCTTATTTAACTTCATTAGGTTCACACAGCCTCACCTCTTGAACGTGTCAAGATCCCTCTGGATGGCATCCTTTTCCTCCAGCATGTCAACTGCACCACCCAGATAAATGTGATGATGATGATGCAGTCAGTCCTACCATCTGTGTCATAAAAAAAGAGGTTAAACAGCCACAGTCCCCATGCCTATCCCTGAAGAATGCCACCCGTCATTGCTCTCCACTTGGACACTGAGCTAAATTGTTCCTATCAAGGCTATCAAGTTCAGCTCTTTGACTGTGACCATCCAGCAAATTCCTTATCCAGTGGATAGTCTGTCCATCAAATCCATGTGCCTTGAGCTTAAAGAGGAAGATGGTATGAGGGAAAATTTAAGATATTTTCACAGAATCACAGAATAACCTGATTTGGAAGGGACCCAAAAGGATCATTTAGTCCAACTCCTGGCCCTGCACAGCACCATCCCCAAGAGACACACCATGTGCCTGAGAGCATTGTCCAAACACTCTTGAACTCTGTCAGGCTGGAGCTCTGACCACTTCCCTGGGGAGCTTGTTCCAGTGCCCAACACTCCTTATGTGTAAAACTTTTTTGTAATATCTAGCCTAAACCTACTTTGACTCAGCTTCAGGCCATTCCTTTGGGTCCTGTCACTGTCACCACAAAGATCAGATCAGTGCCTGACACTCCTCTTCACCTCATGAGGAAGTTGTAACTGTGATGAAGTCTCCCCTCAGTCTTCTCTTCTCCAGGCTTAACAGACCAAGTGACCTCAGCTGTTCCTCATATGGCTTCTTTCAAGGTCCTTCACCATTTCTGTTGTCCTCCTTTGGGCAGTCTAATAATTTAATGTCTTTCTTATATTGTGGCATCCAAAGCTGCACACAGGACCTAAGAGGAGGCTGTCCCAGGGCAGAGCAGAGCAGGACAATCCTCTGCCTTGCCCAGCTGGTGATGCTGTGCCTGATGCTCCCCAGGACATGCCTGGCCCTCCTGGCTGCCAAGGCACTGCTGACTCATGGTCAACTTGCAATTGACCAGGACTAGGTCCCTTTTCACAACAGCTTTTCCTGTGTCTCATTTCCCAGTCTGTCCATACATCCATGTTTGCCCCATGCCAGGTGCAGGCTTCTCTGCAGGGCCTCTCTGCCTTTGCACAAGTCCAGATAGACAGGGGCCAGCAGAAAAGCAGTGTTATTTTCTGTCACACTCTCATAAAGTGCCACAGTTTCAAACACAGTAGTAATGAATAGCTAGTAGATTTTTTCTTATGTAAGAAAATCTTTTCAGATATCAGTCAGAATAGCTGAGGTGCTTTGCAGGAGTAGGAAAATGGAGGCTAAACACACATACTCTCTTATGGTTATTATCTTTCTGAGAGAAATGGAATAAAAAAAAATCTTGACACAAAGAAATCCACCACATTTCTCCTGAATTACAGTAAATACAGACTGTGTCAGATTCCATATAAGGGTTCTGCCCTCAGGGCATAGGAGTTTTCATATGTCTATTCTTTTCCTGTTTGTAAGTGATGGAGAATAAGAAAACTTTGTTAGCTCTGTGCCTCCTACATCACATTATAAGTGTTCCTCCTGTAAAGAAATCTCTCACAGATGGTGAGGCTCTAGTATTGGAGAATAGGAAAGAGGTGGATTTTTTTGTAGTGTTTGACAACTCTCCTAAACAAGTGCACATTGAGCTTGGACAGAGGCTGAGCATCCAGGAAACTGGCAAAATGCTAGTGCTGTAAATAGGGTTTTTCATTTTTATTGTGACATTTTAGCAAACAGCAGAAGACGTGAAACACTGCCAATGCAGCAGAAGTCAGAAAGGGAAGGAAAAGTCAAATGAGAAAAAAGGGAATATGTAAGGGGAGCTTGCATCTGCTCCTTAATGTCACTAACTGTCATCAAACTATTCATCACCCTGGATGAGGCTGTGTCTCCTGATGTTTACAGTAAGCCAAGAACCTTTTTGAGGAACAGAGAGAAGCATGATCAATTCAGTACAGCACGGGCACAAAGAAGATCCATAGCCCAATGATCTTTCATTTATAAAGGCAGGTACCACATCTTTGTTCCCTGAGTTGTGTGCATTTGCTATGTGTGCAAAACTCCAGTGAGCTCTGCATGGAACAGAAAAGCAACAAGAAAATGTCTTACTCATTTTGTCTCAATCGTGATCTGCTTTTGCACACAACTTTTGGCAACCGCAGAATATGTATCATCCTCCAAATACAGTGTTTAGATCAGAAAAGCTTTTAGAGTTAAGGATTTATTTGAAAATCAGCTTATCAAACTCAATTAAGTTTTTAAATTTTTTTTCTTTAGGTGAGTATCAGTCACTGAGAGATTAAAGGAAGAGTAAGAGGAAAGCTAAAAAACCTAAAGGAGGTCTTGGGGAACTCAAAATGGCAATGGGAAACTCTAAAAGTACTAAAAAAAACATGGTCTTCGTGTCCTTCAGACACATCTTGCTCTTCCTACACCTTCTTCAGACTCTTTGTTCCCATCAGTGGAGCACCTATCAGCACTATCCTTTGGGAGAGGCAGCTCATATGGTCTGGTTTTCTCCATTACAGCCATGAAGGGCATTGACCTGAGATTGCCTTACATGCTTACCAACTTTTTGCAGTTGTCGTGGTTTGACAGGAAATGGATTTCTGGGATTTTGTAGTCAGTCCAGTTGGATGCTCAGGTTTGGTATTGACATCTGAATTGACCACTGAGATTTGGACACGCCTCTGAGAACACCCACAGGGGTTAAAAGCAGAGCTCTCCCCTGGGAAGCTCTCTTGGGACTTCGCCAGGGAAAGAGGTCGGACTTGCCTCCCCTGTCCAGCTGCTGCTGCTGGGCGGGGGAGGGGAGCAGACATGGTGGGCCCGGACAGAGATGCAGAGATGGGGGGGTGGAGAGGCCTTGAAGATGGAAGAGTGGAGGAACACCAAAAAACATTGGGCAGCCCCCCCCCCCTCCCCCCCCAGAGACAGAGCAAGAGAGAGAGAGAGCCGGAGTGCCTGCAGTGCCTGGGACTGGACTGTTACCTTGAAATTTGGTATCATGTGCTACCAGCACTGCCTGGCCTGTGGAGAAAGGGGGGTTTTGCACCGAGAAGGAGCCCGACCGCTTGTAGGAGCTTTTAACCCTTTTTTGGACAATGAAAACTTTGCAGAGTATTGACCTTTCCTGGAGAGGAGATGGAGTGAAGAATGAACGGAGAACTGAGCAAGAGTTGAAGGTCTGAGCAAGAGAGAGATGTGAGAAGAACCCTGAGTGAAAAGAGATGTTGGAGTGGCATTTTTGCTGGATGCTTTTTGTATAGCCATGGACTGTTCCTTGTGATACAGAGACTGTTTTCAGGGGAGCTGTGTCCCACAGTTAGGAGGGCAGTTTGGGAACCCCCAGGCCCTGGGGGGTGCAAAAAATACGGGGGGGACAGGTGTCCCAAAGTTGAAACTGTACTTTTTTCAGAGTGGGACAATGAATCCTTAAAAAACAACCCTTGAAGTAGCTCTAGTCCATGTTCAGTGGTGAGAGCACTGAACATGGGAAGAGAGAGTCACGATGACAAATCCGAGCGGCAATACGTGACCAGAAGCCCATGGCACACAAGAAAAACTCCTCCTCTTAATGAACTGAAGACAGAGTATTCTAAAGAGTAGTGCTAAACTGAGAGATATATTGTAGTGAAAATTTAGTGAGAAGAAGAGATGTACTTGTAAAGTTTTCATTTTCCTTGTGTGTTTTTTTTTTCCTTTCCTTTTCTTTCCTATGTAGTGTAGTTGTAGTGAATAAAGTTTTTTTTTCTTACTAAGTAAGAACCTACTTTACTTATTCTGGTCACATCTCACAGCAGACACCAAAGAGAAGATATTTTCATGAGAGCACTGACATTGTCCCAGAGTCAAACCATGACAGCAGTTAATGGGAAACTTTCATGAAGGATTAGAAACATGATAAAAGGGGTATTTTTTTTTTCCTTCCTATTGAAATTGAGTAAGAAAGCAAAGGGTAGGAAGAATGCAGTTAATGCTGTAAGGTCTTAGAAATTTTTTTCTGGATGACAACATTGCTGTGAAAATTAAGTTTTGTATATTTGTTTGACTGATTAGATAGCTTTAAAATCAAGTATGTGTAATATATATATATATATATGTATTTGTAAATATTGCTAGAATAAAAATTTCTAGGGAAAAGGTTTTTTTCTTAAAAGTTGTAAAACCAATAATGATTTTGGCCTTCTCCAGATTGTGCTACTTTTATTATTATTGTGTAACTATTTTTACTTGGAAATTAATTTACACTGTTAATCATGCTTTACCTCCAGTTATATCTGCAATTACCAGTGTACATAGGAACTCACTATATATTTTAATATAATTTATAATTTAATTAGTGACTCTGGAAAAGCAGTTGTAATGCTTTTTTCATGAGCTTTTTTGAGAGAGAAAATGTTCTGTTTGCTCAGTTAAAACTAGAAGTATTAAAGCTAGGTGTTATCTGAGTATTTGTTTATAATTTTCAAATTGATCATATAGTTGAGTCCAGACCTGAACTTTAGCTTTTTTAATATTTAATGTCTTAGATCCCTTACTCACAAGTACTATCTTTTGGCATATGAATCAATCTTTTAGTGACCTAGGTCCTCCACAGAGAAACAAAACAACCTGGACTTTCCTGTGGAGGTTTCAGCAAAAGCCATGTGCAGCATTCCGAATGTCTCCAGTCTTGGCCATGGTTTGGTTGTCTTTCTGTGCAATCATTTTACCTCTGGGAGCCAGAACTTGCAACATGGTAAAGTAAAACTTTTTGAAATCATTGTAACTTGTTGAGTGTCAGTATCCTCGCCTGATTTAAAACACTGTTCACATTCTGCAGTTCAATATCTTAAAAATTCATTAGCTGTTAATTAACTCAAGCATTCTACTTTTCATAACCTACAGTGTTTGATATAATAAAACAAAATTCTATTCATCATTGATATGTCCTATAAATTGTTACACATTAAACACAGCAACTACATTTGGATCAGAAGAGCTACTTTGTAAATGTCTTCTGTAGCCTTTGGTTACTGAAATCATAGATTGCCTATGTATTTGCATGAACTGTTGATTTCAGAGTTATAGAAAAGTTCTATATACTCACCACCATTTCTGCATCTGTTTTTCTCACAATCTCAAAAAACCACTGGCTGAAACAGGAGAATTCAGTCATACAACATGATATTTAACTCAATTAAACAACATAAAAGCTAGAAGGTTCTGGAAAATAATCAGTAGATTTCCTGTTTTACTCCTAGTTTCAGCAAAGAGTTGTCTTAATTGAAAGGGGTGAAAAATGCTTGCCAGAATGAGTGTCTTCCTTTTTGGCACTGCTGTTGATTCCAGTACACTGAGTTTTGTGGAGAGGCTTTGGTGGGCTTTGTTGAACTGGGTCTTGATAGACAAGATGGTCTTTGCATTAGCTATTCCACTTTTATAGAAATATTCATATTTAAATGAGACATACCTTATGAAATATTGTTTTCTCAAAATGATTTATTCTTCATTGTTTTCTGTGCATGCAGACAGTAAGAACTACCAAGTTTAATGAAAAAAATCTCTCTCATTTTGGCTAAATGCTCTTTTAATCAAACACCCTTAGTGTTTTTACTTTTTTGGGGGGGGGGGAAAGCAGATCAAATCCCAAACAAACAAAACCAAAACCCAAATCAACTTTCAATAATGTTTTTAAAAGTAGTTCTATTCAAAATACTTCTTTATAGTTCAGTCCTTTATTGATGTCAAAATATTCTAAGCTCAGATGTATTTATTTCTGTTTCTGCAAAAGCCTCACATGCTTTAATTTCTCTGTTTGGATGCTCTCCAGTGTTGTCTAAAAAGAAATATGGGTTTTCCTTTTGTGTCTTAGTATTCTAACAGTCTACTATACAGAAGTTGTAATAAAAAAAAATAAATAAATGGCAGTCTGGCTGTTGCTCAAACTTGCCATATGCAAAATGCCATGCAGTCCCAGTTCATACTGCCATTTAAGGTAGTCCCTACCTTGAGGGAAGTTCTGCTCCAGGGCAAAATGAAAACATTGCTGTAAATCCACTCCGAGAGTTCGGTTTACTGATTTTCCAATTCTAATAAGGAAGCAAGATGTATTAAGTGGAAAAAGCTAGACAATTATGCTGTGGAAGATTTTAGCCTGAATATTTGACAAGGAGCTTAGGGAGTTGGGTGCCTAAGCTCCCTTACCTGTCTCAGGATGTTATGAACCACCACGTGTGAAGCAGAGAGCACCCTATCTGTTTGACACAACTTTAGTTTCCCTGTAGAAATATGGAAATACATGTAGGATCTGTTTCCAAGGATGCTGTAGCTATTTCCTTTCAAATACATGAGAGCAGAGGACTGATGTGTAACAACTGTGAAAAAAGAAGAGTTGCTTGCTTCTGGAGTTGTTAAGGCTTGATAGCATCAATTTCCAAAGTAACTGCCGTTATCTGCAAATAAGGGCAATTCTTAATTTTGAGCAAGACTCTAGGAGACAGTTGACTGCAGTGGCCTTAGAAATATTCACTACTATGGCCTTAATTTTGGGGCTGTTTGGGTTTTTTTGTTTAAGAATAGGAATATTTTTATTAAGTATAATCCTGTTACAAGATAATTTATTTTTCAATGAAGTCCACTGGCAACTAAAACTTTGTACTTACAAAGTTTTCATGAGAACATGCAAGTAATGTATTTACAGTTCGTGTTTCATCTGGAAAAATACTGTGAAAAAAATCTAGTATTTTTCTTTGCAATTTGTCAACACAACACAAATATTAACTAAGAAAATTGTATTAAAGAACTCAGTGTGCTTTATATTTTTCAGTTTGGTCAAGCAAGCAAACAAAGTCCTAAGCAAAAAAGAAAGCAAAGCTTTGTGGTTCTCATATTTCCTTAAAAAATTAACCAAATAAAAATCCTCCAAAATTTGCAATACCTGTTACATTTGCTTTCTTCTCATTTAAAAAAATGTAGATAGAGGCCAAAAAAACCCTAACAAACCAAAAAAAACAAACTGACCAACCAAGCAAGCAAAAAAAAACCCCAGAGCAGGAATAGAAATTAGAGATTTTTTTTTAACTTGGAGAAGATGCAAGTAAAACCTGCAAGTGATTTTTGAAACATTGGAAGCAGTAGCATTACACTTAATCAGTTAATATTTAGTATTGTGACTTTCCTGAAAAAAATAATATGAATTTTTTCCAATCTCCATTTGAAACATTTATAGTTTTGAGTACCTGTAGTGCAAAAGGGAAATTGTTACTGTAGAAGGCAAAAGCAATATGCATATAGCCTGTTGCAGAACGTTTGTTAGAAGCTGAATTTCTCTTGTGGTAAAATACAGTTTAAAATTGGTAAATAATTGCATCTATTTTGAGGTTTTGCTTCCAACTTCCTTTGGCATAATTTTTTTAATTAGGTGAAGTTTAAACAGCAACTCATCTGGTGTTTGAAATTAAATAAGATATTCTGTTTGTGCCAAAAAATGACTTTGCTGTCTTTCAAGGGATCTGTATCGTTGGTGATTAACGCCAGGTTAATTCCTTGATAATGGCAATAAATTTTAGATGTAGATCCAGTTTTATTTCAGGCAGTCTATGTTAGCACATACAGGTGTCTGTTGCCAGCAGTCATTCGCAAAGACAAGTCCTTGAAAATCCTGTGTCTCTTATTCTGTATCTTGACTCTTGTTCAGCAATGTTCAAGAATTTCATTAGACTACTTGCACTTCCATTCAAATCACAATTCCAAGACATCCAGAGCCAAGGTAATTACTTACCACTAATAACTGCAGACATCTACTAATTTCCAATGTGTAGATACCATACCACTAGGAATATTTAATTCAGTGGTCCTACAGGAGCCTGTATTTTCAAAAGTTAGCTTGATACACTGAGTCAGTGTGCAGGAAATGAAATATTTCTGTTATTAATATTTGGTGAAAAACTAGACTTTTTATTCCCTTTCTTATGCTAGGATGGGATTCCTCTTGTTGAGGCAGACATTCACTGCCTTTTGTCTTTAAGTATGAGATAAATGAATATATTCCTAAAGCTATATCATATAGAAGACTAGTGAGGAAAATTTCATTTTTCAGTTGGACTTTATTTTGGTTTTTTCCTCTCCTTTTTTTTTCTTGACAGTGGTGTAACTAAAGCCAGAACTTGTATAGTCTCTTTTCATGGCCAGAATATACTCTGTGTAATTCAAGCTGCTACTAAACTTCAGTAAAGCTTTTTAGGAAGTTTGTAGAAATTTGTCATATGCCTCTTAGGGTAAAAGCAGGAGTAGCACTTTAATCAGACCTTTGCACCTTCTTCCATCACTTGTACTCTGTTTGGCTTCATTTTGGCGCCCTGTGGGGGAGTTACAGGATAGCACTGGGAAATCAATGCTGCTTTAAATAGTTTTAGTGGGGACTATTGCAGAATTTATTTGGGATAATAAAAACAGGCATATATACCTCAGGCGCTGTTTCCCAGCTATGCAGAACTGAAAGATTTTCTAACCTTTCTGGAAAACAGAAGCAAAAAGCCTGAGGATAACCTAACACAATACAGAGAAGAGTAAATTTAAATAATTGTTTCTTAGATTTTTCTTGTTTTGCTTTATGTTTGGTAGAAGCTTTGCAGACTGCCATTTGCTGTCCAGTAAATAATCAATGATTTATAGGCTAAAGATTAGGTTGACCTTTTACAACTTATATATTACCAACCAAAAATGTCAATCATCTGTTGATAATGTTTTAACTGTGCCCTGGTGAAAGAAAAGATGTGAGCTGGGTAACTATTTTGGGGGCTAAAGAATCACTGAAGAAATTAGTCAAGGCTGTAAATATCTGTGTGGTATCTGTGGTTAAACTCTCTTTGAGTAAGTCCAACTTCATCTGACTGAGTGGTAAAGACTCAAGACAACCAAAATGAACTGCTTTTCTTTTTCTTTTTTAAGTATATGGAGAAACAGCAACTCGATAAAAATGGATAAAATGCCAAACCAAAAATAAACTCAAAGTAATCTCTGAGGAGAATCTGCAAAAGTTCATTAAATCTAGTCCTATCCTGCTGACCTGGATTCTGTGTTTTTCACAGTACTTGACTCTACTGTGTGTGGGGAGAATTTGTGGGGTGCCTGAAAGGGTGAATGTTCTCTTTCTGCATTACCATTCTATAAGGTGGAAGGTGTCCCTGCCCATGGAGGGGTGGAGCAACCCATTGACCTTTAAGGTCCCTTCCAAACTAAACCATTCTGTGACTCTGTGTTTCTTTGTAGGTTGGAAGAGTGGATAGGCCACCTTTGACATCTGCTTTGCCGCCAAGGCTAGTAAAATAGCTCTGAATGGAAGCATCTGTGAGCTTGAGTGTAGCCAAATACAATCAGACAAGAGCTAGATAGAAAACATATCTGTGTATCATATTTGTGACCTTTCATATACATTCATATCCAAGCAGCAAATTCAGAAAAATGCTGTTTATTCATGCTGCATGCAAAAATGGAATGAAATTATTGGTAAAAAGAGGTAAAACGGTGAGTCAGTCATCTGATCAAGAAACATGTCAGAAAGCAATACCAAGGGTGTAGGTACTAAAAAGATGTTTCCTAATTGATACCAACCTCTGCAGTGTCGTGTAAGTCTGGAAGCATGTTTGTTTTCAGCTAAACTGATGCAGAAGGCATTATGCATATCCATCTTTCTTGGAATATGCATGATCAATTATGCAATCAAAGTATTTTTCATAGAATATCTAAAGAGTTTTAAAGGTAAAAATTTTCATGTGTTGTCTTAATCACATTTTGTGTATTAAATTTTCTTCACATACAGTACCAAATGCAACGAGATATTTTGGTGCCTGCTCTCTTCCGTGCAACCTACCTACTTCTCTGGCTGCTGCTCTTGCCTTCTGCTTCAGCCTGCCTTTGCCAGCAAGCCTCCCATCGTTCTCCCTGGACCACTGCAAACCAGGCAGTCACAGCCACAACTGACTACAATTAACTCTGCCTTCCTCAGTAATCTTTGGGCTTTGTTAGCCTTTTGTTAACCCTTTGTCTAGTTATGGATTTTTCATTTAAAAAGTAGGAGATTTTTAATAATTTCATAGAAGTTCTACTATATATATATATATATATTTATCAGCTGGGAATTTATTGTTTTTAAAGAGACCTAAACTTCAACACAAATAGAGAAGTCTGGATAATATTTGTGACAGGATAATCTATGAATATACCTAAACAAAAAAATTTCCCATACAGACTATGTAAAGACACAAATTCAGCTTTCATGCTTTCAAATATTTCAGTTATTTCATAGGAGTATTATTTTTTTAAACAAAACAAGTTACAATAGAATATTTGGTTTTTTTTTCATGACTGATAATAATAGTATTGATTTTGTATTCAACACAGCTCTTAGAATTTCATCTTTGTGTTTTCTAAGAAGCAAAATGATTACAGCTTTTTCTATGTTGCAGGCTATTGTGAAACTTAACCAGTTATTTGTACTTTCTCCGGTGTCTAATTTGCAATTTTTAGCCTCTGCTATTTGAAATTCTCATTGGATTTCTGATTGAGCCTTTTCATCCTAAACATCCTGTCAGGTGTTCCAAAATTATCTTTTGAACAATATCAAGACTTTTTCCTGGGAAAAGATGATAATACTTGATATCTGCATTTGTTTTATATTTCTGGTTCTTTTCTTGAGATTCAAAACTACCTTCAAATTGATTTTTTTTTCTTGATTTGTTCCTCTGCTTGGTTGGACACAAGGTAAGAATCCTCTGTAAAGCACCAGAGCAGAAAAGTGTGTGGGAAGAGTACATCAATTTTGTCAGGTAACACCTTCAATCAGGCAGGCACTGAGATTTAGAAACAAGAGTCAGCCTTATTGATCATGCCTCCATTTTCTTTCATTGCTTTGATTTTTTTCCCCATGAATGACAGACACATTTCCTTATTTTTCTGTCTCTTTTTTCTTCTTACATCCTCAAGGAGAATCTGTGAAGAGAATCAGGTGTTTCCTTTCATCTCTGAAGGCCTCTCAAAATCATGTGGAGGAAAGATTTTTTTTTCCTGTGGATAAGTGAATATATTTACTGTGATTAAATATCATTATCTAGTAGAATCCTGCTTGGTACAGTGTTCAGTAAGGGCAAAGGAAGCAGAAGAATAAACAGTAAAGAAAATAACTGTGCTGTATTGCAACTGTAGCCTCTTTCTCACAGTTCTGGGCTGGATGTCTCTGAGGCTGGTTCACTACATCCTAAGGCAGGTAATTGCTTTTCCCAAAAGTGATGCGCTGTTAGGAGTACTACTGGCTGCTCCTCTGAAAAGGGCTCATAAATGCAATAATCAGAGGAATAAGAAAAGAAGGCATGCCTTCCTTCTAGCAAAATTCTGAATCTGTCTCATGAATTTTTACTCACCTGATATTAAGAGTTTTCTTGCCCTGTGTGTTCTTCAGTTCTCTTTTCCTCCCTGCTCACACCATAGTGTGCAACTCCTCCTTTCTTCTCCCTTACTCAGTCTCAATGGACAGTTAAATGTTAGTGTAGCTCTGGGAGAAAAAGTCTTGTCTGGAAGCAAGAATTCTCATAATTTATGACAACTGTCAAAACTTCAGGCACAGTGGTTTTAAAAGTCTTTGCTGATAAAAGCTCCCACTTACAATAAAGTCTGACCTGTGTGAGTGGTACAGTGAATTTTTGAACTTAGCTTCCATGCCTGAAGGGTACTGCAAATCGGGAGCCTCTGAGAATTTAAAGACATGATGACTTGTGCCACGAGACTAGGTTTCTTCCATTTTGGGATAAAATTCAACTTTCTGTAAAATGTCAAACCTCATAAAATGCCAGACAGAAAATATTTTGATGGAGTCAATTGACATGTTAAGAAACTGAATGCTTCTTTGAATAGATTTTTTCTTTTTCAGTAAAAATGTATTTTTTTTGAAAAAAAAAAAAAAAAAGATTGTTTTCTGAAAGGTATTTCTTCTAGCCATTACTCAAGTGGGGGAATATTGCCACTATAGAGTCACCTGTCAGTAGGCACAAACAGACTTGAAGGAAATTTGCTACGCATTTTGGTTAAAACTGAAACATTGTGTTTCTTGCATTTCATTACTGCAGTTGGCAACCCCTTTGATCTGTGAAATTAGGAGTAGATATCTTCACACCTTTGGTATAGTACTATTTACTTTTTTCCTAATTAATCTGTAGGCAGTTTGTACTATTTCAGTGCAATGTATTTTTCTAACAGGGCCTTCAGATCTAATCTTATAAACTTTCTTTTAATATTGGCATTGAAAAGGTGCTATTGTAGTCATAATTCTTATACAATTGGCTACAATTTTTCTGCTTCTATTTATGTTCCAATGCATGGCTATATTCCACAGCCTTTAAATGTGGTTCTGTAATTTTTTTCTCGATTCCAGAAGCCATCAAAAGTGAAAGATACATGCAGTGAATTAGATATCAGACTTTAAAACATAAACTTCAAAAGCTGCCTGATCTCTTAGTGATTGGATGTAAATGTCAAGGCTAAAAAAACCCCAACAAAGCAGTATTGTTTCCCTCTTAAGAATAACTCAGGACTTGCATTGAGAGTTGTGAGATGGCTGTGATTTTCCCCACCTATTTTTTTCTATTTGGAATAAAACAAAGGAGAGCAGGAATGTCCTTGGTTCATTCTTCCATGGCTAGAGAAATCATCAGGAATGCAGGAGACTAATGAAATACTGCAGGTTCTTGAGGAGACATAAAGATTGGGTCATGTCTTTCACTGTAGTGCCCTTAATTCCAAGTAATGTGGTATTTCATGGTTGGCATTCTTCAGCCTCTGTTACTGAAACTATTGCAGGTCACATTAAAAAAAATGCATATTTATTTTCAGAGTAAAATTAGAATGGGTACTTTGGTACTAAGGGTATGTAGGATGCTTATTCAATGATGAAAAAGACCTTGGTTTCTGTTTCAGGTAATCTTAAGTCTTTTTATAGAAAACGTAGAGAAAGCAGCTGCTGAGTTGGAGGAACACATTGATCTTCAGAACAGCAGCCAAGTGACTGAGCTTGAATGTTGGAGAAATAACCCATCATGAAAGAGAAAGTTTTGAAAGTAACTCAGAACTGGGGAAATTGCTTTAGCTATTGCATTATTTCCAAAGAAGAACCTGCACAAATCAAACTGGTTTGTATATCTTGAGTGATGGCGCTTAACTGGTGGTCTTAACTGGTATCTTTGGTGTTAAAATACTTTGTGCATACATAAAATATTTTGTTAATAAGCAGAGCTGATAACCATACAAAAACAGTTTTTGAACTAATTTTTTTTTAGTGCAAAATTCTGTTTTCCAAGCTAGGAAATAGGGAAGAAACCATGCTTCCTCTTTTCTTCCTTCCTCCATTTTATTGAGAACATTTTGAGCTGGACAAACAGCTTTACTGAGACACTAATGGCTGAATGTAGAGAGCAGACTCATCCAGGTACACGAGTCTGCAGGAAAAGATAGGATGAGTTCCAGACACTGAAGCTCTTAAAAGTGTCAGACTCTTGACAAGTGATTTCAGTGCCTGATCCTGCTGCATGTGAAGTGATGCTTTAATTTGCAATTGAATGACAAAGTCCTCAAATCATCCTTATCTCCTGAGTAATTGAAGAAAGACTCTGCAATGTAAAAAACTCATTATAATTCTTCTGTGTCATTTTGCACCTTTCCAAAGGAATTTGTTATCATTATGTTGCTCTCTGGCATATTTTTATTAGTGCTGAGCTGCAAATATGAGATGCACACCTAGATTATGTGCTTATATTTACAGATGAAATGGAAGATTAAAAAGAGAATTCATATTGCATCTGTGCTAATTCTGCAGAGCCTCTCTGCCATTGATCTTTACACTTTATAATAGTTTCTTTCAAGGTCTGATGAGAAAATAAAATATGACCATTCTTTGTGTTATTTGTTGCTGTCCATTCCAGAGGAAGAGATTACTTTATAGTAATTTTACAAGAGGAGATTAATCTAATGAAGTAATTAGAGTAAGTTAAGATAAAATCTTAGATGAGAATCTTTAAAACGGGAGACAGAATATTTTTTATTTTCTGGTGTGCATCTCTGCATTTCCTGGAGCTGCAGAATGCTAATTTTGAGCACTTCCTGTCATGTTAGAATTTAAAACCAGCACTGGAAGCCTTTCTAAAGCATGATTTCTTTATTTTAGGAGTTTGAGAAAGGGACACTTTCATTGGTAGAATGTAGATTGCAAATTATGGCAGCTCTTAGAGAATTATCTGCACATGCAGTGGGGTACATCCACTGATAGGCTATGAGTTAATTTGTGCCATTTTGGCTAAGCAAAGGAGCAGTCATGACTGCTTAATATTTTTTTTCCCAGAGTATATGACAGAAAATAAGACATACCAGCATATTGTCTGCATTATTTGTGGTATAATTTTACAAGTTACCATAGGACTATAGCACACACAGAAATGAAACCCACAAGGAATGAGGAAAAAAGTTGAGAAAACATCAGGGTCTGAAGGAATCTGAAGTCTCTCTTCTGGAAGGGAGTTATAATGGTGGAGCTCCATGGCCTCAGGTACCTCAAGTCTCAACCTGTGGCTGGATGCATCAAAGGATGAATTTAAAGGAGAATGTGTTAGCAATGGAAGCATAGGAATCCCTTTGTGATTCTCTGGATCGTGACCTGAAACATGTTCCAGGCTGAGCTGTGTAGCTTTGGAGAAGAATAAAAACATATATTGGATCTAAAGTATTTTATTTTCTTCTTTTTTATCTCCTTTTTATTTTTTATTTCTTTCTAACTGTAGTCCTTTCCCTGCATGAAAAGTTTACACTGATCTTAGCCCCTAGACTGTTGAACTCCAAATATATTCTGGATAAGTCCTGTTTTTCTTTACTGTCATTCATTGGAGATAAAGCAGCAGTAGGGCTTTATTTTAGTTTATAATGATAAATTATGTATAGTGTCCTCACTTTTTTGGCTGCTTTTAACAATTAACTGTGATAAATTTGCCCCACATTTTGTTACTTTGTGATCTTAAGGCAGTGGTGCAGTGGCTTCTCTGCATTCCTTAGAGAATTTGGTCTACAAGTCATATCTTATTCTGGATGTCTATGTGTAAAAGAAGTTTTGGTTTCATGAAGGGAGGGGTTTTGTTTTTCACAGGAACTTGTTTCTGCATGACAGCATTATTTCCATGTCTGTGCTGCATTGGTCTATTTGCACTGGAACATAAAAGAATGAATCAAAAGTTAAAAATGTTACAAGGTAGTTATTGGTTTGGGTTTTAAGGCTTTTACTTTTTTAAATTTATGACTACCAAGAACCAGGCTGTGAGCAATATTGCTCAGTGCAGAGGGGAAATATTTAAAGGGAGCAGGAACCACTTTGTGATCCTAGTGATGTTTATACCCTTTATATTCCAGATGTTATGAGGCTTGGAAATAGTTTCTCTATCAGTGAGTGACACCTCTGTTCCCTGGGCTGAGGAAGTTCTGCTTGGAAATACCCTGAAGCATGGCCAGTTCAGGACCCTACCTATGGAACAGGATGCCTTGGTAAAATGCCTCGTACATACCATAGCTGATGATTTGGTTTTACCTTATTTAATGTCAGAAAAAGTTTGATTTTTGGGGATTTGATAATCCAGTTGAGAACTGCACCTTTTGGCTTGTTTGAATTTGTGCAAATTTTATTTTCATGCTTTATAATCAGTTTTATTAATTGGGGTGACAGGTTAAGCTGTACCTTAAATTTGAAAACGATGCAGACTAAATCAAATCAAAATAATTTCTCAATTATTTTTCGTTTGTTTGAGGGTAAGCAGTATAATATTTGCCTCTTGGGAGTGAGGACACAACACTGCCATGGCACATAGACTTTTTGGTAAATATGAATGGATTGCAAAGTGAAGTAAACTTCAGTATATTGTTCAGCATGGACACATAATCTTTTAGAATTAATGTTTTCTGAAACTTGAATGATGGTGACTTTGGAAAACTTCCATTGTTTAACCCCAGCTGGCAACTCAGCCTCACATAGCCACCTGCTCACTCGGTCCTGATTGGTTGAGGGAAAGAATTAGAATAATAAATACAAGAACCCTCTTGGGTTGAGGTAAAACAGCTTAATAGATAGAGAAAAAGTCATGCACACAAGCAAAGCAGAAAAAAATAATTCATTCACCATTTCCCATTGGCAGACAAGTGTTCAGTCATTGCCAGGAAAGCAGGGGTCTTTTACCTGTAACAGTGGCTCTGTGCAAGAGCCCCATGTTAAATGCCTTAGATTGGTGACCACCTCTGAAAACGTGCTATAAGGATTGCTGAGTCTAACTGGAGATAGATATGCCCTGCATGGGTGAAAATGATATTTATTTCTTTTTTTTTTTTTGAGATCTTCATCTATCTTTTCATAGTTCTCTGAGACTGTGAGTTTCCTCATGCCTAATAGTTGCTGTGGTACAATAAATAGTAAGGAAGTGTTGCTGCTGCTTAAAGTTTACAAAATTTTTATGATTCCTGAAAAGTCTTGGTTTTGAAAAATTAAAGGCCAGTGGAGATATAATACACAGATATTGATTATTAAATTAATTATGAACTTTGTTTCAGTCAGAGGCAGTGACTTGAAAGCTGCAAAACTGGTGAAATAGCTGTGTCTTGCTGTGTTTCCAAGTTTGTGTTTGTACATGAGGAGCATTGATTTATACCAAGAATTTCAGCCAGCTTCAGTCATGTTGTAGGCTCTTCTTGTCACTCAGTAATGACTTTCTTATCACAGAGGACCAGAAGAGCCCTTGTCAATATTTTCAGATAAGAGTAGTCTCTGGTGCAGTGGGTCACCAGCCAGCACTGCCTCTTCTGGGTGGTTCTGTTGTCAGCTTGGTTCTTCGGGAGAGTTTCTCATCCAAGCAGGTTGGAGATGTCTAAACCAATCAGGGAGCTCTCATGGGGCCCCACGCTGGTTAGGGGCAGAGATTTTGGGGTCTCTGATAGCATCAATGCTCTTAATTTTGTTCCTCAGCACTGCCATTTAGAGAAGTCCTAAATTTGGTCCCTGATGTTACTAACAATAGGCAGCAATGTTCCTTTCATGATCTCTGCAACTGGAGCAGGAGAGACATGTTACAGATCTTTTCACTTGTGTTGTTAAAATCTAGGTCACTCAGAAGTGACAGGTCTGGCTAGTAGAAAGGCTGTCAAGGGAATGTTAAGGAATTAAATTTCAGTATGATTCTCTGTATTGAGCAGTAACACATAAAGATACATAATTGAGGTATAAATAGAAATTGTTTTGGCTTTGTGTGTGAAAGTGCATATGCAAGCCCATCTCTATTCAATGTATTAATATTTAATGCACCCGGTTATATTTCAAGGGAATTTTACAAGAAATGTTCAGTAATCTGTGTTGTTACACACCTGGCTGACTTGGCAATGGAGATGAGCAAAGCAGACACCTCCAACATCAACCGCTGGCCTCCAAGTGATTTTCTGCACAGTAGAACATCTACTATCCAACCTGCAGGAGTAGTCCAGTCTATTTTTTGAGTAGAAAATGATGTTATGAAGAACATACAGAAAAAAATAATGGTGTTTTCAAAAGGACCAAGATTTAATCTCAGTGATTTAAAGTCCGTGTCTGGGGCTTTGCCTCTCAGGAAGACTGCTCAGCCTTCACTTGCGATATTATGTATTCATTGCATTGTATTCATATGTATTATGTAAAATTGCATATTTACTAGCTTGACCTTAAGCCCAGCCTATAGCAACATGGTTTTATTGAACTCCTTGAGTATTTTGGCCAGCTTGTCCAGAATGCACCAATTATTATAGAATATATCCATAGTATCATGGAATTATGCAACCCGAGAAGATGTGAGACTCTCTCTGGATTAAGTGCTTGATTCCTTTTTTTGCTGTCAGTATAATTATTCATCAGGTTACATCTTCCATGTAGGTCAAGCAGTTTAGTAGCAGCTTGATTCTCAGGCTGTACTTATGTTTGCAGTCAGTTGTCATGACTCTTGTCAAGTCCAAGGAACAGAGATTTAGGCTTAGACACGGGAGCTCTCAGTTTTATTTCTGTCTATCACAGTGCCTTGGAAACTGAAATTATGAAACTAAGCTTCTGTCTATCTGGTTTCCTTTCCCTCCCATCTTTATGTGCTTTGCAGGTTAAGTGTGGCTTTGTACTCTTTGCAGTGGCCATTTCTGAGTGGTGTAGGAGGTTCCCCTGGGGAAGGACCTCTGGATGTGTTGGTGTGAGGTGCTGTGGCTCCGGTGAAAGGCTTGTGGGGTGCGACAGGAACAGCTCCCCTCTGGCCCAGCACGGGGTTTGTGCTGTGGCTGTCACCACGTGTTACACGCACACGGTATTTAATCCTGGCTGCTCTCACCTCCAAGGACCTAAGGTAATGCAAATAACAATCACAGGGTCTTTTCCTCTGAGAGCTTAAAAATGTGTTGCTTTAACACTGCAGAAGCTGACAAGAGTCTCTGTATCTTTGTTCTTGTGGCTTTGGTGAGTTGGATGAGGTTTACTCCTGGGACTGAAAAGATGGTTTAAAAAGGCTCTTTTAAGGACTTAGCTTGATAGGATTACTTTATTCACAATGCAGCTTTTAAGGTACACTGGTTGTATTTAGTATTTTGAATTATGTTTAATGATTTCTGTTTTCCTCTTGTGCATACTTATTTTCATCATGAGTTTTGCTCTGTATTTAAAGTGCCTGGGGTGCTTTCACAGACAGGTGCTACATAAATAAAGTATATTCTTATTTTAATAAGCTGCAGCAGGGCAGCAATTAGAAAATTCCATATGTTCATGTTATCTTTTTAATTGTTCATATTGCCAGAATTTACTGTTCAGGGAGAAAGGTAGAGTAGAAAGCAACTTCCATGTGGGGAACAGAACCTGCCACCCTCTTCCACATGCATACTGAAGAAATATTTCCCTAAAGACCTTAAAATAGATGCAATAGGTTACACATACATATATATCTTCAATCTTTCTCTTCCTGTCTCTTGCAATATTGTGCAAAAGGTAAAGAGCAGCAGCTAAATACTGGAGATTCCAGGAATCTGGTGAGACCAGTTAATGATGGCAATACTGCCATACAGGAAAACATTTTGAGCTGTGATCAAAATGTTTGTCATGAGCACACAGCCAAGAATATTTCCATTATGCCCTGCATTAAACACCTGAATCTAACAATTATGAAGGGTCAGAAATGTTCTGTTAGCTGATATTCTTCTGGTTATTTGTTATTGCTGCAAACCTCTGCACTTCCAAAAGCAAGCTGGTCTTGAAAGAAAAAATATCAAAATAAGGGGATTGGAACTAAATGATCCTTAAGGCCCCTTGCAACCCAAATAATTCTATGATTCTATGAATACTTTAAAAATGAGAAAAAAATCCAACTCATGAAATCCTGTTTCTGGCTGGAATGCCAGAAATCTCTTGAGAAATTCTAGTTTTCTGTTATTTTCACTGATAAATAGAAAGTTGTAGTGCTACAAAGCTGCAGGTGTTGGGCTGCAGCAGCAGTCATTTAGCCAGAACCTTGCCTAAATGTCCTGGGCTTGACTCAGCTCCACAGTGTCTGGCAGCACTGGCCCAACTCCAGCAACCACTTCACTGCTGCTCTCTCTTTTTCTTCTTGGACCAGTGACTGATTCTGAGTGTGTGTTTTTACAAGTGTACAGTAGAAAATAGTCAAGATCTAAACTGAGGTCTCACCTCAACCAGAATTCAAATAATCACTTAGACATTTAGCTGTTGTAAACAGTAACCATAAAGATGTTTTCTGGAAACAATCTATGATTCCTGTTTTGAGTTTCTGACTCAGATTGTTGTTTTTTTTTTTTATTTACACTGTTATATTCAGACCAGATTCTGGTGGTTTGGACAGATTACTTTTATTTGGCACATTGTGAACATGAAAAACTAAATAGACCTAATTAAATTTTATCAAAATCTATGTCTTTGGAGATCATAATTTCAAAATCAGTAATCTTTTTACATACAGTTTCTAGTCTAGTAAAGCATGCATATAGGCACACCTAAACAGCAATTTGTTCTACAGGAGAATGCATTTTATTTCCACTGAAACTCTTTTCTTTCAGATTTACTTTTAGATTTCCTTCTCTCTTTTTTTTTTCCAGCCATCACAATTTTTGGCATTAACTCCATAATATTTACAGTGTAAAAGGTGCCCAAGGCATTGTGTTGTTCTTACAAACTGAAATAGGTATTTTCACCTGAGAAGAACATTTCTTTTACTTGCTGGAAGACAGATTCCTGTCTGGAGACATTAGTCTCCTGCAGAAGGAGGTCAGCCCTGTCTGCCTGTTGATAGTCTGGCTGACCACAAAAGAAGAAAATGCTCTGGTCTGTTAAGGCTGGGACCAGCAATGATATATCATAGATGTGTCTCAGCACTGGGGCCGGGTTTCCTTAATGAAACTCACCTTAATGTCTCACAAATATGGGAGAAAGATAGGGAATACAGGGTCCCACAGGAATATGTCATATGGCTGGGACCCAGGCCAATTTTCAGGAAGATTTATGTGTATCCTGAATGAAGGGTAGAATTCATTTGAGTAGCACAGTCTTACGCTAGAAAATTTGATTTGTGAAATACAGGATTTTGATATTGTTTGAAACACTGGGTTTAGTTGTGTTGATTCTTTTGGTTTCAATAAGTTCAGAAAATGTGGGAATTTAGAATATTTATTATGACTATTATAAACCAATTTTTAGAGCTACAAAACTTCTTTCAGCTCTACATCTTTGGAACTAATTGCTTGCATGAAATTTCTGCCTACATGCCTTAAAAAGAAGTAATGGTTTAACTTTATCTCTTATTGTAGTCCCTGATGCCTTGGAGTGGCTACCTAGAACAGAGGCTAGACAGAGTTAAGAGTATAAAATGGGTATTTATTAAAGGCCTTCAATAGATGCATCTTGGACAGCATAAAAGCCTGGCAGAGGCTGTACCCAAGAAGGACCATGGTTACGAATTTTTCAGACAATTACAAGTTTGGTCTATTTGCATATCAAGGGTTAATTCTCCAAGTACAGCTTCAGGTAATTGAGTTGTATTCCCCCAGCTCACCCCCCCGCAACTCACTTTTGTTTATGCTTCTGGGGCCTGAGGCTGTGGTGTGTGTCCTTGGATCACAGGCCCAGAGGGATTGTTTTGTCTAACCAAGAAGTGAAGAGTGTTTCTACACTTTATGTGGAGTTTAGAGATTTGAGCTATTGCAGTATGGGATTTGAAAAATGTAAATGCTAAAACCTTAAGGCATCATCCCAACAAGCTGGATGTATACACCTCACATACCAAAATGTTGTGTCTCTGACACATCTTATTGTTAGCTAGAGAACTTGTCCAAATGCAGAATAAGAAAAGAAAAATGATCATCACTCTGAGATTGCATTTGGGTGGAAGGTACAGCTGGCAGATGCAGGCAGGTGGGAAATGCAGTGACCGTGTTAGTTAAGGTGATAGTCAGGACCCTCAGTGCAGCAGAGCTGTGACTGTCTTTGTGTTATACAGGCACTGGGAAAGGCAGAGCTCTAAGGAGATTTGGAAAACAGCAATAAAACAGGTTGCAGATGTTTCTGAGATGCTAGAAAGGGGAGTGCAATGGAGCACAAAGGTGATTGTTTTAAAATTGAAGGAGAGTTCAATGGGGACTGGCAGGAGTTCAGAGCTGCCCAGCCATCCTATTCATTTTTGATGATGCAGAATGGGAGAAACTTGTTATCCAAAGGACCAGTTGCTATGCTCTCTCCTTCTGCAGCCTTCAGATGCTGTCTAAATTGTGTAATTTTATAAAAACATCTGTAGGACACATAGAATACCTTTTACCCGGAGGAGAAGTAGAAGAATAGGGAAAAAGTCAGCAAAAGCAAATTAGCCAGAGAAACACACCTTATCATCTTCACAATTTTGGAGGGGACAGAGATGGAGAAGGTAGAGATGAAGGAGCAGAAATTCCAAGGAAAGATGTTGTTGTTACACACCTATGTTGTACCTGGCTAAGTAAGCTTATTTCACACAATTTTTTCCTGCCTTCCTAAGGCTGCCTAAACTATATTTTATCAAAAATGGCTGTTTTGCAGCAGCACAGCATCTTACGGATCATTCCAGTGTTGTCCTTTTGGATACAAAGGTTTAGCTGTGGCTCAGTTTTCTATTTTCTTTTCTCTTTTTGCTGTTAATCAAAATTAAAAGTCATTTGCTTTGAAAGGATGGGCTTATTCCTGGAAGTGGGAAAACAGCATTATATGGTATAGTTTTTCTTAAGCACCTGTACACACAAGACTCATCTGGCACTGGTACCTTATTCAGCAGATCCCAGGAATGAGCAGTTACCTCCAGATGACAACATGCTGCACTCTTATGCCAAACAATATTTTGTCATGGAAGCTTTGAAAGCCAAATTTAGCAGTATTTTGGTAAATGCTTTACAAAATGTAAACATTGCAAACTAAATCATCATTTGCAGACGATTAAAAAAATCTTTGTTTTAAAAGAGACCAAAAAACCCATTCAACATCTTTCCTCCTTGGCTCCACACCTACACATGCTGCACACTGTATCACCTGCTACCTGGCTTCATGCTTTACCAGATATTTGTTGGCTTGTAGGTGCAGTTACCTTAAAAAAATTCGGGGCTTTTCATACTAATTTAGCCTCACCAGCATTATCTGTGTCCCTGCAGTTGCTGTTTGGGTTGCAGCCACTTCTAATTCCTATTTCCCAGGTGCCACACGGTGGTGCTCCTGACTCCACATAGCTCAGAGGGAGCCCTGAGCTGGCTGAGAGCAGCTCCAGATGCTGTGTGCATCCCAAAGCTGATCTGAGAGGGAGGGCTGCACACAGCTTTGCAATGAGGAGTACCATGCCACGGGATGGGGAATGAACTTTTCTCCCAGGACTCAGCTACCAAATCAGATATGGGAAGAAAGACCTGAATAATGTCAGCTGACAAAAATATTCTGTATTGTGCATATATACACATATAAACATATACTTAACCTCTTTTACTCTTGATTACTGTGTTAATTTTGCTTTGGTAGGCCTTCCCATTTCCTGTTTGCTCAAGAGAAGGTTCCAGCAGCTTTACAGCTCAGTATCCTCCTGGCAGCAAGGATGACATCCTATTCTCCAGATCTATGATAAAAATGCAGAGAAGCAAGGCAGAGAGAGGGGAGATGTGCCTCCTTCTGCATCTGAGGAGGGACCAATGCAGAATCAGGAGGTGCCTCGGTGGCCCCAGGCAGGATCCCCAAACTGGAAGACCAGTAGTGGTTCTGGCCTTGTGTCAATTGAAAGGTCTCTTTTTCTCATAAGAAAATCTCCATACCCAAGGTGACATCCTCATCTGTATCAAGCCTACAGCTCAGTAAAATCGACAGGAATTATTTCACTGACTTGTAGATACTCTGAATGTGGTTCTGTGCACTGTTGTGGTCTGTCAGCTAAAGCTGAGCTCTGTGCATTTAGAAGTTAATCTCCCTCTGAGAGTTTCAGATACCTTTACTAAAACTTGGATCAGGCACTTAGATAGTCATGTGAATCTAACTTTGAAATTGTGTCAAGACATGTTTTTGACTAATTATTATAAAAGCAATTGAATGTGTGACTTACAAGGATAATTACTTGTGTTCACCTTTGATTAATTTATAAAAGTTTCATCATATTTGTGTAGTGTACTGCACCAGTAGGTGATCTAAAAGAGGAGCTCCAATAATGTCTATGTGCATTGGACAGTATGAACTTTTTGGGACTGGCAGTCATGCCATCTATATAAACACTATGTTCTGTAGTGTATTATTAGCATACATTTTTAAAAGTTTGTCTTTTCTGTCTTTGCATGTCTTAGGATTCTTTATATATATCTGTATCTCTTCTATAAAGCCAAAACCCAGCTATTGAAAAAGTACCTTAAGTTAGGGGCAAAGTACCTTCAGTTTATGGGCAAATTCCATAGCTTTGTGTGATGAGATCCCCTGAACCTGAGGAGGCATGGTTAGTTTCTGACATTGCTATTTCTGTAATTATCCATTGCGTGTGGTCTCTATAAAGAGTTAATCCTAAACAGAATTCTTTACTCTTATTAAATATAATTGTAAACAATTCTCCAAACATGAGTAAGTGAAGGTTGCAGCTGGTAGCTGGCCTTTGCTAAGAACTCTAGACATGCCCAGGAGGCAGCTCTCTGCATTATATAAATGGACACAGAGACCCTGGCAGGCAGCATTAACCCTGTCCATGTCAAACAGTGACAATTATGTACTTCTAGGGCAGCCTTACAAATCAAAGACAAACATTGAAAATAATTAAATGCCATTAATATGGAAAGTACACTTTGATATTTTGAGTCAGTTCACTATGAGAAGGAACAAATAACCAGGGTTGTATTTGCAATGAATGGTGTCTCTGATGGGTGGTGGGTATAGAAAAGAGAAAAGCCTCAGCTGAAGTAAGCTGGAAGTGCAAGCTGATGTGTCAGACCTAGCTGCTTGCATCCTCACAGGCTGATAATTTGCTATTGACGGTATTTTGTGAAATGCTGAATTGAATGTGTTCTCACTGGCAAGAAATCCTAAGTGAAATTTTCTCCTTGAGATGACATGAAATGGAATCACCCAGACCAATCCAGGGACCTCTTTGCTGTCTTTATTCAGTAATTACATAAATGTAACTAAAAAGTCAGATCCTAACGAATACATTAAAAAATAAAAGCTTGGTGCCAAGGAAAGATGTAAAATGTACATAAGTTTCTATATGTGCAGACTTGTAGAGACTTGGAGGATTCATTTCCCTTGTTTCTCTCCTCAGAATGGATTAAAAGATCAGAATTTTACTGACCCTATATCAAAAAATACTGTTGAGGATAAACTTCAAATATTGAACTAGTCCCCAGAGGATGAATTCTAGAAGTCATTAAGAATGCATATCCATGTAAGTGCAGTGCAGGTTTCTGAAAAGCCTAAATCCACTCCTGCCAACATGTCCCGATGCAGCCAGCATCGTTTTCTGCACTGGCTCACAGCTGACTTTCAATGCCATTTTATGAGCTTAGTGCAGATTCTTACCCAGAACTTTGGTGTCTTCCCCCTTTTGGTAAGAACTCATGTTCATGCATGCCTGGGCGCTCTCCTAGGAAGCACAAGGACCAACACTTCCCCCTTACAGCTTAGCAGGGTGTACCCTTAGCTCATCCTGGGGCACAGCTCAGTCTCTTTGCCCAGAGCACTTTGTGCTCAGCCCCTGCTGCCAAGGGGACAGCACATCCAAAAGTCTGCTGATTTCACCAAACCTGCTGGCAAGAGAGAGCTTGAACAATAAAACATACAGATTATTTTTTTTTTTTGCTTACATGAAGATAAAGGGTTTATGACAAAAGGTTACAAATAAAACAATTTTAATAGGTTTTTTTCCTCTATGCCTTTTCAGTTGGTGTGACATATTTCACTGGGATTGCAGTTCTTGGGGTTAGCAGTTGGAGGTCTGGCCACCCAGGTCTCGTATATATTCTGTTCTCTGAGTAGTGAATAAATTTCTCACTTTTCCTTCTAGATATACTACACTCAGCTTCTCCTTGATTCCCTGTAAATGGAGTATTGAAGGCTGGGAAAGAGAGGAGGGCAAAAGGCTAATGGTAAGAAGGAGATGCATTCTGGCTGTTTTCACTCTGCTCTCTTGATACACCTGCCTCACTGCATGTGTTTGTGCTTTAACTTAAAATGACTTTTTTCACATCTAGGTGTTCTCGTGTAGTTTCTTTCACTATACACTTTTATTTTCTTTTTTTGCCCTTACTTTTACAGTATTAAAATAATACACATGGAAAACATCTATTCTCCATAACATCTGTCAAGTTGATGGCATGGTGTCTCATGCCATTTTCTAAAGAGCTCACGCAAAGGTGGTTTAATGAACCTATTTTGAACAGACCGAGGGCATTAAATTAAATTGTTGGTAAAAGCCACATGTCTTTGTCCTGTGTTTGTTCTTGGGATTTGTTACCTAAGTCAGTATTCTTTCCTTGTGTCCCTTGTTCCTATTTTCCATACAGGAAGTATTACACTAGATTAGATGATATTTGTGAAAAATAAGGAGTTTGTTTGTGTGTTTATGTGTGTGATAATGGCTTTAAAAATGGGACAATATGAGAAGGAATAGAATTCCTTCTGCATGGAATGAAGTCTTGTCACATAGATGACAGATGACATTTTATTATCACATAGCCAAACTTTGCCTATCACATCATGTCTCCTTGCATTTCTAAGAAAATAATATGTAAATTAATATAATGTACTTAAAACTGAAGCAAACAAAAATATAATTTATAAATCTTCTGGTCATTTTCAGCATCCAGAAGTTTCAACTGTTCTGCTGTCCAGTTTTCTGAATTCTGTTTATGACTCCCAGGATCATATACAGGCAGCAGGCAGGAAACTTCAATTGTACCTTGGATGCCAATTTAGGAGGTGATTCACTTCAATGGCAGCAAAATTGCAAACGAGGAGAGCTGAGAGTTTGGTGGGTAAAGGTTCCTACCTTAGAGGCACCTGTGTGGGCAGAGAAGTCACCATGAGATGAAGCATTAATCATGGGACATACACTGTGAGATGCTTGTTTTAAGATCTAGAAAGTATGAATTTACTCCTTTCATTGTAGCAGTAGTAATACCAACAACTAAGGAAGTAATTTTCTTTCCACAAAAATATGGTTTGAAAGGAAGCTAGCCATGCACACCTAACCTCTGGGAAAAGTGTGCAAACTGAATGACTAAACCAGGGCTTTGAAGGCACACAAATATACTTAGGTATCTCATTTGGGATCTCCAGGATCTTAATGTTTAGCCTATGTGGTTTCTGTCTGAGTCAGATAAGTGCAGCATCAAGGGAAGTAAATAATGCAATCTGTCCCCAAACCACAATACCAAGCAATTTTAGCTACAAGAACACATTTATTGTTTTCAGTGGTGGGATTAGTGTATGTGCTCCTTGCAAAGCAGTTATGTATTGACAAGCACTTTAAAATCTGACGATTCTGTAGCAAGCTGAATACATTTTCAAGTGTTTCATCCTCATATATGAACATGCATATGTGCATTATAGATATATCTTTATGGAAAATTGGGAAAAAATCTTTGTGTGTGTGTGGTTCTATATGTACTATATATTCAGAGGAACAGATCCATGCAAAGGGACTTTTAAATATTTTGGTCAATGAAATACATTTTTGGTTCCTCTTGATGACTATTATTCTTGGTGCTAATAGTTATGTTTTAGGTTTGAAGTGCGTTAAATGTGTTCTTTTCTGATGGAGGAGTTTATTACTCCATGAGAAGGTTGTGTCTCTTCCTCTCAAATATCTGATAGCTCCAATTTGTGAGGGAATGTCCTTCACAATCATATTGCCTTTTCTGGTATGAAGTTCAGCATTACTGTTTGCTCATGTGTAAACAAAACTTGAAGTTTTATCTTCCATTAATGAAATTGAAACAAGTTAATATAAAGCAGAATGAGAAAGCCAGAAGTCGCCAACATTAATTCTTTTTTTTTATTGCTTTTGGAGCAGAAAAGAATGAAAATATCTATTGTCATCAATTTGTTTTGATTTCCTTACTTTTCCCTGGAATGGTTAATTTTTAATCCAATAGTTTCTTTAACTTTGAAAATGTCTATAATTAATACAAAAATACATGAAGACATGGTCAGCTTTAGGTGACTGTAAGCATAATGTGTTATTTTGTTTTCAAAGAAAATGGAGAGTCACTTACTAGGTCAAAAAGACTACATTAATATGATGGTGGTTAACATTCCTGAGTTCAAAGCAAATACTAGTTTCTGCAGGTTTAATGGTAAACGTTCATTTCCATTTAAAATTCATGGCAATTTATAAGAATGCTCAAAATAAATCGACCCCATTAATGATAGGACACAAGTCAGTCTGGCTTCTGGTGTGAGGATTTTGTTAAAAAGATTATTCTGAGTTCTTTATTTATCTCAGTACCAACCTTAAACAATGCACAGCCCTTTTTCCTCTGCAAGTTCAACAACGGCCTCAAGTACCCTCTTGAGAGCACCCTTCACATTGTGACAGGCTGGTCAGTCCAAAACACCCAGCCTGTGGGAGGAATTCAAGTGGTGCTGTGCTGCTGCTTTTGCAAAATGCCTGCAGTGCCGCGTCCCTCTCCTTCAGTAAAGGGACGCCTCTTCCATCCATCGCACACCAGCTCAATTAACATCCGGCGTGAAGGCTCATTGCAGCCCAGATGTTGGCAAATAACTGAGCTGTGAAAGTTTCCCACTCCATCCATTTTAAGTGAAGTTAAACTGCTGTAGTTTGATGTCGGAGGCTAGGTTTGTACTTGGTAAAGCCCTACCAGTTCAGGTAAGGTTTTGCATAAATAAAATGAGCGATTAATAGGACTTTGTGTTCATTTTTATTCAAACAGAGAGGTTCAGAGAGGAGTAAGGGGTGGAAGGAAAATCAAAAAAAGGTGCTCATCTTTTGACTTAATCTGAGTTATAGCTTTTATAAAATTTAATTTTAATAATTTGCTATGGCAAGATTAAAAATAATATTATTCTGTGAGAATTTTAGAGAAAATACATATTTTAGAAAAGTTTTTTTAATCTCTCTGCATGTTTCCCTCCTTCATAATACCATAACCTTTTACCCTTTTCACTTGTATCTATATTTTACAAATAAATTTTGAGCTCATTCTTGTTCTTACAGTGGTCAGCTCAGTGTCTTTGGAGACCGCAGCATGAATACTGACCAGGTTCCTACCTCTCTTGTAAATTCTGCTGTTTCTGGGATCACAGGAGCATCATTTTTTTTTAATTCAATAAATTATTGTTTCATGCTGTACAACTTTGATGCAAATTGTGCAACCTTGCAAAAAAACTGAGAAGCAGTGAATGGAGAATTCCAAAATATTTGAGGTGAATGTCTTTGAAATGAATGCCTTGCCTTGTGGGAGAATGACACATATGGGATGGAGCTTGCCTTGTGGGAGAATGACATATGGGATGGGTAGCTATTTTTAAATGGATGCAGAAGAATAAATGATCTGCTTATACCAGTGGTATCTTTCTGGCAGGAACATATGTCATACCTAGTTTACAGAAACACACTTCCAACATGTTTCACTCCAGGACTTGTTTGTGTCAGATAGCAGTAGACAGAAAGCCAGGCTTTGGTGCAGCATGTGAAGAGCTGCCTGCTAGGCTGAGAGTTTTTAGAGGTATGAAAGATGACAGATATGGCACAAGCACATGCAACTGAAAATAAACCAGTTATGTCTCAAATGCAGACCCAAGCAGTGTAAATTCTTGGTATCTCTGCTACATTGTATTTTTGTGGATAACTGTGGAGACAGAGGATGTTTTAATGCCTGAAATATTTTCTGCTCGTTGCATGATGGGAAGCACATTCAGTAACCTCCAGGTGAAGGAAATGGAGACACTGCACCTTTGAGAGTTACAGACATGCACAGTCAATTGAGGTGAAAGTCTGTGGAAAGGATGGTTGAGAGACCTTTGTTCATTTTTGCTGTCTGCTATGATTTCTTTTCCTGAGATCCTTCAGTGTGGGTATTGGTGGAGCAGACTTAGGGGTGCTTCAAAGTCAGAGTCTCAGGCTGGGAGACAAGAGCAAGAAAATAACAACAGCAAGAATAATAATGACAACAACCCCAAACAAATAACAAAACCACGGAGAAATGGGAGAAATTCTTGAGATTACTTCCTTCTCTGGAAGAAAAAAAGCATTATGAAGAGTTTCCAATTAGAAGCAGTATTTTAAAAGTTATAAATAAAGAAATAAATGGGCTTTGGAATAAAGTATGACCTGCCAATTGTCCCCTGTCACACAGAGCAATCCCTATGGTTCTTTCAGTATGTGCACACATATGACTTCTTCATAAAAGTGACAGCCTGAGATACAGCTTTTTATGGAGGTTTATATTCATACTTGAGTTATAGGACCATTTGAAAAATTAATTTACAAGAATGTTTTCCTTTTTATTCAGTGACAAGGAAATGAGGAAAAAATAAAGAAGAATGAACCTTGCAGTAAGTTAAGAAGCTGTTTTCTGGTTTGCATCAGATTTTGGGGTTTTTTCTTTGTGCTAATAACAGAAAACCATTCCATTTGCCTTCCAAAATTAAGATAGCTAAAACCCCCAAAATGATATCTCTGCAATAGCTGATCAAGCCTGGGATATACTAAATAAAATTTCACAAATGACTCTAGAGAGAACTTTCTTAATAGAATATATTATTACAGATTTTATCATTAATTATATGTTTCTTAAAAAATATGAGAGAAAGAACATAAAATTTACCTACTGCAAAGCATAAAAAAATAAATTGCATGAGACTGGAATTTAATAAAGATCTTGTTTGAATGTGCATTGGTATAAATCAAACCTACTCCTTTATCAGGAATAGGATCACGCTAGATCTGGATGTGGAGTAGATTTTGGCTGAGAATCTCAAACGACCTGCAAATTTTGTCTTCATAGCCTAGTGAAGCATTATGAACAAGATGGATTTTCCATGTGTCTCTCCCACATTTATGCAATCTCCCATGAAGTGGAATGTGAGAAAATAAATCATCAGATTCCTAATGAATAAATCTCAAAATAAAAAAAAATGCTTTAAATGAATTGAAAAACAAACCCACAACAAAACAAAAAACCAAATCAACCTCCCTCCCAGCAAGAAATTGTGAGGTTTATAACCAAAACAAAATGGAAAAAATTATTATTTTAACCCAAACTGCTCTGTTTTACATCACTATTTAGAGTATTTGAAGTTCTATTGCTTATGATATTTTGGACTAGATACTAGATTGATATAAATTACTACCAAATATTTGCAACAGCTACAGATCTACCCTGTCACCTCTGCAAAAAAAAAATTTGCAAAAGTTACTGGGAAAGTGAATCAAGAAAGGGAAAAGAAGCGAAGAGGAAAATTATAGACCTACAGGACACTAAATTATATCCTCCCCAGTGCAAATGATCTGAAACCAAAATGAAAATGAAAATTGACCTTGTCTCAGATCTATATCTGTGTCTGTACATCACATGTAGACACTCACCTCAGCTTTACAGTTCTAAGCTTTACAGCAGTTCTTAGCATTTCAGCTACAGTCCTTCCCCCTCCATTCACAAAGAATGTAGATAGATGATAGATAGCTCTTGGCCTGCTGATATTGTAAAAGAACTTAGAAGTTTTCTTAATAGAATTCATAATTCTTATACAATTCAAAAGACAAGAATTACAAAGACAGACAAGCACAAAAAGTGAGGTTCTATTAAATAACATAGATGGAGAGAGTAAAATATTGAGAGCAATTGGTGCATTCTCAACTAGAAATACCCATTCCACTGACAAAACTCCATAATTCATCTATGGTTGAAGTGATAACTGTATCAACACCACAGCATAAACTCCTACTTTCAGGTCAAATTTGTCAACTATAGTCTGTGTACTCCATTAAATAAGGAGAGATTTGGGATAGCTATATGATTTCAGTGTGATATAGGATGAGATTTATGACTAAATTGTCATAAATTTCAGCATTAAAAAAAAAGAAACCTGGCAAGAAGTCCAACTGCAGTTACTTCATCCTATCTGGGAGAGTCAGTGTATCTGACAAGCATGCGGACAGGTAGGATGTCTGTCAGGTTGTTTGAGTCATACTGAAAAGTAATTCTGCTGAAAAATATCTCCTAAAAATAGACCTATAGGATTTCAGTACGAGATTAATTTTTGGTGAAGATATTCTGGCAAAATTGGTCACCACAAATTAATTCCCAATTTATAAAGTTATGCATTTCAGTTGTTTTTATATACTTTGTGTTTGGCTATAAATTTGAAAATGGAATAAATCTCTCAATTTTTATCTACAAGCACACAACATCTAAGGAAGAAAACAGGAGCGTTTACAGCTGCATGCAGGTGCTGCGGTGTGACATTGAAGCCTGGTGAGTGACTTGCCAGTAATAGCTCCTTCCCTGTCAGCCCCATGGGGAGAGGAGAGCACCAAGAACTCTGCAGGAGAAGGTGGTAGTTCTTGGTACTGATTTTAAAATATGTGTGTTCTTAAAGTTTCAGGTGTTCCATGAGGGCTTAAGTTGCTAACTTAAATCTTTACTAAGTAGTATGCTTCTGTGAAGAATGTGTGTAAGATAACGGTGAAACCTAGCTGCTTTCTGGGGAAGCCTGGAAAACTCATTGCATGATAACAGAATTGTTTAGGGCCCTGACAGACACCTGGTTCATGCAGTATTTGTTTTCTATGCAGAATAGTCCTCTTTCTAAGGCAGGGTGTGACATTTAACTGAGATGGTTTATGACAGAGTTGCTCAAAAGTGCAATTCTATACATGTTTCTTTCCTGTCCAAATATATCAGTGACAAAAAATAAACATAATTATATTTCTATTATTCATAGCAAATATATTAGATATACTAAGTAGTTTTTATTTCCTGAACTGTAGCTTTCACCATAGGCTATGTTAAATTTAATCATCTTAGGCTGTTAAGAACATACCCAGCAACATTTGCCACAATAACTTGACCGAGTTTTAAACTAAATTTAAACAGCTCTCCTCCTTAAGAGCTCTTTGTATTCCCATTGTGTTTATTGGATGGGAATTATGCAATAACAGAAATAAAAATATAATAACAAAATATCTTTCTCTTTCAATCTATATGTAGTGTCTCTTACTTAAGTTCCCCTTTTTCCATGCCGCCCTTTAAGAATTTGAATGATGAGCTGATTTCTCCACTAAGAGCATCTACTGTGGTAGCTTAGGACATTGGTTTAGGAGCAGCTGGGAAAGGTCTCTGCTTTTCATCAAATGTGACTGATGAATTCATAATGGATATATGTTTGCAGTGAAAGAGAGAAAAATAATTTCTGAACAAAAAAACAGGTTGGGGTTTTTATAGCTTTGTCAGCACCACACCAACACATGGACACTTATGGGCATTCATATAATAGTCCTCATCCAATTCTTTTTTTTTAACCAGTTCAAAACTCTCTTTTAATAATGAGACATTTATGAAATATTTCAGGAGCTTCAGATATGGGAAATCAACTACTTGAACTATAAATGTGTGTGTACATTTTCTGCTTGCAGTGAAAAAATAGAAGATTTTAGTGCAAAGCCAGTACATTTTATGTGCTTGCAAACAGTTTGATATGTAACTGATTGCATAAATGTGACCATATCCCTCTTTTGAATGCATGAAGTAGGAAGTTCAGGGTAGCATTGTTGTAATTAAGTCCCTGCTGGTCTAATTGTCAGCCAGTTCTTTGTGGAACACACTGGACATGGTTAGTGCTGAATGTTAGAACACACAAAAGAAAAGGTGTGGGGTTGCAAAGATACCTGCTAGGGGTACAGTTCATTGCAAAATGTCAGGACAGCAAAAGAGTCCTGACACACCTTGAAATCTTGCAGCAAAGCTCTCTTCAGTGTATAGATTCAAGCTGAACCTGACTGAGGCACACTCAGATTTATGAATTCGTTAAAGGTCCAGTAAGTTTGAACTCATTTGCAATTGAAATAAAGTGTTATTTGAAAGTCATCCTCTAAAAAGGGGGAAAAAATTAAGAAAGAAGAGCTTTTCTGCTGAAGAGACTCAGGCAATTAATTAAACCTCTTCAGGAAATAGCATAAGGGCTTACAAATAAATAGTGGTTATTATCAGGAACAAGAGCAGGACAGCGACATTACTTTCCAGTGACAAATTAATTGATTTTCAGAAATCTTTTCAAAGCATAATAATATAAAAGCACTAGATATTTTAATAAGGAAGTAACACAAATTGTTTCATTAGCAAAATGGGTTTGTTACTGTACATTTATTCTTGTTCCTTTTATCTTCTTGACTGGAAATAGCACCTCTTGCTCTACTAGAAAGTAGCATTTTTCAAGGTTTCATTTAAAATGACTTTACAGGGAGTTACATGGGAAAAATGGATGCGGAACCCATTTACCCTGCATACCTGTAGAGTTTAAGATTCAATACAGATGGAAATATTCCTCCTATTTTCTGATTTGAAAAAGTGGGGAGACAAACAATGAGTAGCAGAGCTGTTTATGTGTTACATGGGCTGTCAGTGATAAGAGCACTGGAGGAGGAACATCAGTTCATCCATTGAACTGATGGATTCTGTCACTGACTTTCAGTCCACTGTTGTAGGAGATGTTTAATCAGTATTATCTTTTGTAGTAGCTGTGGATTATTTTTGCATCTCTCAATGAATGCACTTTAAATCAAAGTTGTCAAAAGTTCTGTGTCACTGCAACCAGTTAACTAGTAGGATTCATTACACTTTATCTATCTCATAAATTAGTTGTGTCGTCTAATTTATATATCCCCATGGTAAAAAGGGAATCTCTGTTAATTCCATGCTGCTGATAGACATTTATACAGGGTAGGATGAATTGCTGTATGGAGATATCTCTTTCTCCTACTGCCTACAGAAAGTGCCTGGACAATTAGCATAGATTATAGCATAATCTTTGAAGTTCATGTGAGATGAATAGCATGCTCAGTACAGGTGAAATATCTATGATGTCCTGAATACTTCTTGTCAGTGTATTCAGAATTGGTTTTGTTTTGTGGATGTAGGAAAAGCTGTTCACTACAAACCAGATTTCTGTATTCCCAGAGGTGAAGATACATGCCTGCTCTGCCTAGAGAAAATCTCTTTACCTGGATTACTCTCAAAGTTTGAGATTTCACCTTGTGCTGGGAGAGTTTTTAAATTTTTTTTTTTTTTGTTTTTGAGAATGAACTGGAATGGTATGGAGAATGGACATCTGAAATTCTTTTCCATAGTACAAGAACTCTTTAGCTTTTAAGTTTCCAGACGTTGAGATCTTTGCTGGTTCCAGGACCATACTAAATCAGTAAAAATTGGTTTTATCTGTGAGATAAAACTTGGAAAATTTTTTTAGACCATCTGTCTGCTCTGTCAGGATTTATGTAGCAGCTTTATACCTTTTACTTTCCAATAATATAGCTCTTAACACCATCATTTATGAGAAGTCCAAACTGTCATTTAGGTATAGTTTTTATTAATGTGTTGGGCCCTGTTTTCATTATCTTTTATTAATTTTTAGTACGCTTCTTTCATTTTATTGTATTTAAACTTTGAATCAATAAAAACCATAAAAGCTGTGTTGTTTGAGATTGGAGGAGCTGTCCAATTTTACTAGCCTCTTTGATGATATGATCTAAACCATAAGCTATTATCACCATTATAGCCATAAGAAAATTTTATTTTTTGTTTTTATGGTGTGGTATATTTCTTTATTTGGAGAATGACTATTAAAAAATTCAATATGGCAATGTGGATTGACAAGCTTCATTTTGCAGTATTAAATTTAATTATATAAAACCTGAACTTGCCCCATTAGAAGTCTAGGGATAACATAAAGTACTTTTAAATTTGATGTCTGTTGTAACTCTTGATAGAACATAAAAGTTAACAGTTTAAATAGGCCTTTTATTTCTTTAAAGAAATACTACAGCTCAGAAGAGTTTTGTGAGTTCTTTGTGTATGCAGGAACAATTCTTAGCATTGTAGAAAAGAGCTGATATTTTATAAGGAAGAGTAAGTGAGATACATGCTTTAACAAATAGAAAACTGGCCCTGTTTTTTTGGTTGTGGGTTGTTTTTTGGGTTTTTTTTTTTGTAAAAATCAATCAGCAGCTATTGCAAAAAGAAAAAAAAGTACAAAAAAGATTATGGAGCAGTTTATTGAACAAAACTTTTGTCATCACTTGACATTCTTTTGCTGTTCAGGAATATGTGAATATTGGGAAAAAGTTCTATTATATGTAATATATTCTATATACTTGGCACAGTGGTACTGAGGGTGTGAGTGCAGCAGCACACTGACACTGCAAATATCAGCAAGAGCTGCTTGGGTGGCCTTTTGCTCTGCATTGTGATAGAAACCCAGCCTTGAGCAAGACTGCTCAGTTTTTCAGGCAACAGAAAAGTTTCCTTGAAAGGCTCTGAGACACACATCTGTAGGAACTAAGCATGCTGAAGTTTTGATTTAATCATATCTGTCATTCAGTTTGGTTTTTACTTTGTTTTTAATTATAAAATTGCACTCAGGCATCAACAGTGCCACAGAGATAGTGCAATCTATGGCTACATATAAGTGCCTGAGGTTTACTTGTTTGGCAGTTGTGATCTCTATGTTCTCCTTTGATGGATGATCCTACTTTCCAATCACAAAATAGGTCAAGACCATGACATAGAGGGTTCTCCAGCTTTGAGTCTTACTACATTGCAAGTTATAAACAGCTTTCTTTCCCACTTGAGAAATTAATATTTTTGTAGTAAAATGATGATCCCAACAAAAGGTGAAAATTTTCTCTCTAGTAATGATACTAATACTTCCAGGGAGGAAAGGGTCATTGATTATCAAATTAGTTTTATGGAATATTTTTTCTTGAACAAATTGTATTCTTAATAGTAAAATGAGTTAGTGACTTCTGATAATCTCTTAATTTCTTTCTTTGATAAGGCAAAGATAAATGAGAACAGATTTGCAAACTTCTAAAGTAAATACGTCAGGTTTTCCTGGATTGATAAAAGGAAATAATTCTTTCTATCCATATAAAATAGATATTAAAATAAAATAGATCTGCATTAAGGTTGATACCTTTTAGATATTGGCTGTGTTCCCTGTGCTAAAAAAAGTTACCTTGATGCCCTGAAGGTGAAGCCCTTGGATCACCTGCAGTGAGTGAGATGTGGTCAGCCATCTGAATGACATGGGATAGAGTCAGTCTTTTCCCCATAAATTGCACATTTCCATAATGAATGCAGGACAACATTTCTGAATCAGTAAAGGTGCAATGGAAGCCTCTTTTCCAGGAACTTCAATTAAGTTGTCCTTATTCTGTCTCCATAGTCCTCTGCCTAGAGTGTCCCCACAGCTGTCACTTTGTCACAAGCAGTTCTGTTTTTCACTGCAGTTCCTCAGAGGAAATGCCTAGAAGGTAAATACTCTATACCTATGCAGACATCTGAAGAGGTGATCTGCTCATTATCTTCCTCTCCCACGTGCAGCTGCCTTGCTGTACTATAGAACAGCTTGTTAAGTTTGCATTCCAGAAACCTCTGGAAAGAAAAGCATTTACCTGTTTACTTTGGGTGTCTGCTGCTGTTGATGCTTCTGAAAATGTAACTAGGTTTTAATTGCCATAAAATTTACCTGTAAGTTAAGACACGTGCATTATTTGAGATGTGACTTTGTGCATGCAACAAAGGTGCTTTTATTCATGATTCCATGTGGTAATGGAGGAGGAAATAGCTCAGATGCCTTTTGTGATGACAATGTGACCCAAAGAAAGCAGAGTATGGCCTCCCAGTAAAACCCTCTCTGTAGTTCATGTGTGCAGCACCAAAAGGTGCAGAGCAGGATGCCATCACCTGCGGTCCTGGGAAAAGCCCTGGTGCCACAGGGGGAACTGGGAGAGATGCTGGGACTGCCACCTCTTCAGAGCTCAGTGGCATGGTTTTACCAGGGGCCACACATTGGTGACCTGTAACTTCCTCCTGGTGGCAACAACTATTTTCAATCTCATTGTTACCCATTTTTTTGTTTGAATGGTGTGGGGGAGTCCAGAGGTCTGGTGTGGAAGGAGAGGTTGCTTTTTTCTTGGGGGTCAGAGGGAGAAACTGTAAAAGTCTCAGCAGAGAGACCTACAGGTCAAGTGCTGAACTTGGGAGTGCGAGGAGGTCCTGATGGTGGGAATGGCCTGAGGAATGGGGGATAGAGCAGGGCTTGCTACAGCTCAGGAAATTATCAAAGTCATTACAATTGAAAGTGGGAGAAATGTCTTGAAGGACAGTAAAGAAAAGGAACAATTTATCCATCTTTTACGTCTATTCTGTCTTTCGGTCACTTTGAACTTTCTCTGTTTAAGAAGTTAAGTGTTCTAGTTTGTATTCACATAAAACCTGGATTTTTTTTCAAGTTTCAAAGTCTTTTGATCTTTGAGGTTTTGACTAATGTGAGCTCCTGTCATTCTGCTTTGTGAAATGAACACAAGTTTTCAGGTGTGGTATTTGCAGCTAAGGATATTATTGCCCTTGATAGCTGTATAGCACTGAAAAGTAATTGTCATGAAATGTAGCAAATTAGTTAGAAATATATTTGCTGCATTGTTAATCATTACTGTATATTAAAATTACACAGACAAGCAGGACAGGCTTGTAATTCTGTTTTGTAATTCTCCAGCATAGAAATATATGAAAATAAATAAGAACATATGGTTAAACTCCTAATAAGTTTAAAGACATGAAAATATTGACAAATTTATTTGTTTACTCCTGGAATCTGTATTATGAAATTACACTCAAGTGAGATATCACTGACAGGCATTGAAGAAAAAAAGTCACATGATTAAACTGGGGAGGCAAAGAGAAAATACCCTAACTTTGAAGTTTCTTGCTGGTGGGAGTGACACATAATCATTGCTAACTATATTGCCAGCCTGAATCAACCAAGGTTACAGATGGAAACTGGGGCTCAAAACATCACAGTTTCCTTGATCTCACTTAGAAGAATAGTGCACAAGTACAGACCTGAAAGACCTGTCTATGAAGCAGAGTAATGTATTAAGCATCTGCAAAAGTGCTTAACAACAGTTTGTTTAAAAAACTATTAGACACCCATGGACCTGTGTGCTGTGTTTTTCTCCCCTCTGCATTTAAATAAACATGAAAAAGAGGAAATATTTGTAAATGTCCCATTTTAATAGTGTATGGCAGTGTTTCTAAAGTATTTTCTGATATATGACCTGCCATTTAGAGTGATTGTTTTCCTGTATATGAATTGAAGTACTTAAAAAAATATAAAGGAAATAGAAATTCTGTCTAACCTATTTGTTTGAGATATAAGTGTTAAAAAAGCCCAATGTGTGTATGCATAGATAAGGCCATGGATTCTCTTCTACTGTAGTTTTTCATATGCTTTTAAGTGATCTCAGCCATCATATTTCCTTCTGAGATACAACTCTGTGAACTGTGATTAAAGTGCCCTAGCGCATCTTTTAATGTCCTTGAATGAGAGGACAGTCAAATACATATTATGCAAGGTGTAGGAGATCTTTCTTCTGAAGTTTTCTTTTTGACAACTTCTAGAACAGTAGCTGCTGACAATAATATTATAAAGGAATGAATATACTTTTTGGTGTTTACCTGGGGTTAGCACATGGACGCTTGTGAAGGAAGGAAGTAAAGAGATGCTCCTAGAAGCATGCACAGCATACAGAAGCAAGTAAAGCTTGCTCTGTTGTGGTTGTTCTGGGAGGAAGAAGAGATCCCTGTTGTGGTTTGTGGTCTGCTGCTCACACGTTAGGGAGCTGACACACATACTCACATGAGTCAGAGAAAGAGAGACATGCTTCAAACTGTACTCACTGGTACAGAGCTTTCCATATCTTGGCCCCAGGGCTACAGTACTACTTTCTTTAACTATGTGTGACTCAAAAGACTATGTTCACTAAAAGGTGACCTTCATGGTATAAACAGATTTAAAAAAAAAAAAGATCCCCCTCTTTACAGAGGAACTTTCCAGAAATACAAAGACTGAAAACAGACTGAAACATGGGGGGAACATGGAAATAAGTGGGTTCAACACCTCGGTCTTTTAGAGAGTTAATGTCAGTTACCTACGTTACAGTGCCCTAGTGGACCTCTAATTTTGTTTGAGATGATGGCCCTGAAGAAGAGACCATGTTTCAACTCTGAATGTTGAAATGGAAAATGTTTGGATATTGGATCTCACATATTTACAAAAATCTGCTATTTATTTTTCAGCACCCTGGATCTGTCTAAATTTTCATTTCTTGAGCTACTGAGGCAAGGCTCTGGTCCTCCTGTCTTTTGGGACATTTAACTCACTTAAATGAAAATGTCACCAAGATGGAAAACTAAGCCCTTAATAAAATTCACTGTCTTTTTATTTCTCTTCTGGAAAGTATTTTGCTCATTACAAATAGCTGCAGAAAGATTTTATTGTACATACTTTGAGAAATACAATTATTGCTTGCAATTTACTGTTTGTTAATTATTTTATCCAGACTCCTCTAATTATAAGCTTCTCTCCTTTTTCACCTATATTGATTCAGATAAAACAGATAACAATAAAATGAATTTTAACAAAAAGTATAGAATCCAATAAGTCAAGTGTTCTTTACCACTAAAACAATGTGATAAAGACTGGTGGAGATAAACATTCCCTGTGTTATCATTATGGTATGCCCAGAAGGAACAAAAAGATGAAACAACTCCATCTGTTTATAGATGAATTTTGTTTTATTAGAAAAGAATTGTGGGGAGTTCAAGGTCACAGTAAAGAGAGGCACCAAAGAAATGATGTTACAGTTTCTTCCTTCTACTGCTTCAGCATTGGGTCTTTAAGAGCCTACAAAAAAAGTGTCTCTTATTTGTACCCTCTTACAGTGTAAACCTTTTCCATAGAATTGTGGTAATAATCGACAATGTTGTCGCAGGGAAATCCTCATTCTATCCATTAAAATGCACTAGGCAATTTAGTGCTGTTATAGGTCTCTGAATCTAATGGGTTCTCTCACTCTGTTCTCCTCCAAACCCTCCTTTAAATAGGATATAAATGTGTAAGGAGCTTTGAAGCTCCACAGGGGTTCTCTCTAAATGTCCATGAATCAGGAATGCTTATTCTGAGCCTGTAACCCAATGCTTGATGTCTGTTTCCCTCTTCCTTTTTTTTTTTTTTTCCTGTATTGACTAATACTGAACTCATCAATTACAGTGACTTAGTCAGCACATAATTCCAACAGTTTAATTGGAACTGACAGGTATTCCTAATGTAAAAACGTGCAAGTAAGATCAAAAACTAAAACCTTGCATTATCCATACCTGGTTAAAGAAGGCACATATTTTCATTCTTAATGGCACATGTATTAACTTCCCTTTGAAATAAGGTCTGGCCAAAGTTCTAGTGGTAAATTCTAGGGGGAATACAGAACGAAAAATAACAGTGAGGTTTACACCTGTCTAAAAGCATCTATTGGCACCTAAGAAAACAATTGGAGAGTTGCCTTTTTTGTCTTTTTTATTCATGTAGGTGTTTCAGAACTTGTGTTTTATTCCACACTGAGGAGAGTTTTATTTCCCTTGATTTAAGAACTTCTTTGAGAACTGTGTACATTCAGTGTTTTAGCCTGTCTCTTACCCTATTCTAAGCATGAATTTACCTTTATATTTTTCAGAATGGGGTTGACAAATAAGCCACTTTAACAGGACTATTTTTTTCCATATTGAAACTGTATGGAATATAAATCAGTAATCAGTATTCCAAAATAAGTTGTTGTGCTGCAATGGTGTTAACTTTCTTCCTAGGGTGCTGTGTTTTGGATTTGTGACTAAAGCAGTTATTCAATGTTTTGGCTATTGTTGAACAGTACTTCCACAACAAGTTGGAAGTACTTTTTTCTCTTTTCTTCACTCTTCTACATAGAAATTAGGGTGATGAAGGGCAAGAAGTAGGGAGGGTACACTGCAGAGACAGGTGATGTCAACTGACCCGAGGGACATTAAAGAGCATATGACATGCTCAGCCATAAACCTCAGGGAAAGGAGGAGGAAGGTGGGAATACTTGTGCTAATGGCATTTGTCTTTCCAAGTGAATTCTACATGTGATGAAGCCTCCCTTTCTAGGAAGTGACCACAGAGAGGTTTATGTACTACCACATTGGCAAGTAGTGCATGAATACTTTATTTTGTTTTGCCTTGCTTCTGTGTGTGTCTTTTGCTTTAGCTATTGAACTGCCTTAATCTCAACCCTAAAGTTCTCTCACTTTTACCCTCCTGGTTCTTTATCCCAGCCCACTGTGGGGAAGTGAGCAAGTGAGTGAGCACCTAGCTGTTATCTGGGCTCAAGCCATCATGGTAATACACACAGGATAGGTAACAACCACTGGTGGCACACTAAAATGTTTCTAATAAAGTCAGTTAAAAGAAGCAATAGCAAAACTGCCCTCCACAGAATATTTTAAAATCTAAAAGTATCAAACTCAAAGACCAAAGTCAATAAGGGATTTTTATGGTGAAGAACCATGTAGGTGCATCCGGTAAGTCTGTAATACAAAACTACAGTCCAGCACTTTTTTTACACTCATATCCTGCTGATGTTGCAAGTATCTCTTTGATGTTCCCAAAAATTCACTGAGTGTCTAGAGTAGAATATCTTCCTGTTCTGAGCAGCAGAATTCAATCTAAGCTAGGTGTTCTGCTGAGCTCTAGCAAGTGCCTTTTGTAAGAAGACAAAAAGGAGATGCAGAGAATCTCCAAACCAGTTGTAGAACCACTCCTTTTTAGCTTACATTCTTCTTTGAAAAGCAGTGACTGCAAAGCAAAGGAAGTGGTGGGGTTTAAAAGGTCTTTTCCAACAAATTCTAGAACAATTGAGCAGGAAATTAGGTACCTCAGTTCAAATAAGACTTTAGCCTGAAGGAAGTTAAGCCTGTATTTCTGACATTACCATAAAGTGCTAATTGGGCTACAAATTAGTCTATATTGAAATGAGAGATTGAGAGATGAAGAACATTCGTTTTTTTAGTGTTCAGCCTTTACCATTTTCTGTCTCCTGCTGGTATTGCAACTCCTTATCTTATCTCTTATTTATCTTTAGTCACACTTGGTCTATAGATATTCTCACTCTCAGCATATTTGTGAGAGAATTTCCATTTCCCAGTGTCTAGGTACTAAAGGATATATTCTTTTTATGTGCAATGCTGTCCTGAGACTCATTTCACTGGAAGAGTTTGAATGTGCTTGGAAGAGAGGTGAAGGATTCAGCCCTTGTGTCTGACACACCTGAGGGACTGTTTGATGTAAGAACCCGGGTCTCTCTCTTTCATAGTTTGTTTTCAGTTGCTTTCTAGTCTTTGCCTTGAAGACTGGCATGTGAGTGACTTGCTTAATACATTATCACTTTATTTTGGTTGGGTTCAAGACTTACTGGCTTTGTTTTCTGCCAAAGAGCTGCTCTTTATCGTGCTACTTGCTCCCTTTATCATGGCACACATCTACACTGATTTGCTGCATATCCTTTGAAGGAATGACAGTGAGTTTTAAAAGTCTTCATGAGCAGTTTATTATTCATAGTTTTCCATCCTTGAGTGTCCTTGTCGACCTCGTGACAGATTAACACTATCGTAGTACATTTCTTTTCGAAATGAGCCGTCTTTGCTCAAGTCATGCTGATGCAAAACCTTCTGCCTGCTCCTGTCCTATGAGCAAAGTTCCAGCCCCTCTCTCTGTCATTAAAAGGTAAGGTCAAGTCATTCATGTAAAACAAATGTAGGCTTGGACAGAGGGTTGTCAATGCCTTGGTGCTTACAGAGTGGTCTGATCATGATCAGGTTGTTATGACCACACATAGATCAGATGGATGAGCATCAGCAGTCATGGAAAGTCCTAACATAGATCTGAGGCATTTGTTTTAAATTAGATGAGATAATCTGAAGGCCTTTATTAATCTCTGAACTAGTTTAAGTAAGGTGTTGTATTGGTTTTTCTGTTTCAGAATGTTAGTCAGAATATTTTGGACATTTACAAATATGTCCTAATTGGTAAGTGCAACTAGTCACAATTTCAGTTAATTTTTAATTTTTATGTAATTTTGGATAACTTTCCATTTCATTTTAATGGTATTTTTTGTCATGTAAACAAGGATGAGGACAACTCCCATGCCAGGCAGAAAAGTTAATACATAATCAAACATAAAACTCAAACATAGTTTGACCCCCCTGACATTGGCAGTGACACCTTCCAGTCAACAAGACAGCTGCAAACCCCATCCAACCTGACCTCGAACACCCCTCCAGGGATTTTCAGCTTCTCTGAACAACTTTTGCCAATGTCTTCACTATTTTCACAGGAGAGAATTGCTTCCTAATACATGATCTAAATCTAGCCTCTTTTACTTTAAATCAATTTCTCCTTGTGCTGTCACTCCATTCCCATTTAAAAATTCCTTGTCCAGCCTTTTTGTATTCCCTCTTTAGACACTGGATATTTAGAAATATCCAACATTCTAATGTTTGGAAAAGTTGTGTGTACTACTTGAATTTTTTGTATATTTATTATGCCTGAAATTTTTTAATAATTAATTTATATTGGGCTAGAGATATTTTTTTGGCATCCTGCCATAATAAAGTGGCTTCAATTGATTTGGAGTTTATTATTTTTTACTTCTATAACACTGAAAATTTCAGGTATTCCACTTGCAACGTATTCCCATTTCAATCTTGTCAGTATCCAGTCCTAACTACATCCTTTACAAAATTTCATTTGCTAAGAGACTGGATACTGGTTTGCTCTTTTAATTGCTATTCCTCCTCTATACTTGTTTTTCCTTCCTTATTTTTTCTTATTGTTGTTGTTGTTGTTTTTTAATAATGCCTGATTTAAAGCCTGATTTGTCTTTGCTGCCAACATAAGCACACCCTAAAGGAAAATTGCAATATACCTCCATACTGTAAACACTCTTTTTGGAAGCTAAACACTACGCACTTACTGTGCTTTAGTTTTCCAAAGCAAAGAAGAGCTTTGATATCCAGGCTTTCCAAGTTGTGGAGCTGAGGACATAAATCTAGAAATTTTGTTTTAGATTTTCTGATAATAGTGAAATAATGTAGAAGCACTACAGTGTTTCTTCAGGTTTAAAGTAGAGGCATAGTTTTTGGCAGACTGTGAATTAATCCTCAATGGGAAAAAAAAAAAAAGACTCCACTCTCCCATAACAAAATTGAGAAATATAAAAAAGAAAAAATAGCTTTTGAAGTTTCCTTGATACATAGAAGACCAGAGTTTCTTAATTTTGATATAATTTTCCTGTTAGACTATATAGTTCATATAGCCTTTTTTTCTAGTTGTAGAATGAGTTTAATACAGAATCTATTCAAAATTGCAAAAAATAATCTCAATGACAGTATGAAGAATCTATTTTATTCTACAAACTGAACTCTCCAAAAATGCAGTTCTTGAACATAAAATATTAATATCAGTTATGGGATTGCTTTCCAGACCAGCAATTTCTGTCAAAGTAATTTTGTAATTAAATTTAGAACTACCTAGCACTTTCATAGGGAGAAACTATAAATCTATATACAGACAGGAATATATTACAAGCAACTTAGAAATCCTTTAGCTTATTTCTCTCAAATACTTTGTCACATCCACAGACATAATAGGGAGGCTGCAGAGTTTTTTTAATACTTACTTTTTTCTACTTCCATCCAGTTTGAATCATGAATTTTTTGACAGGGCCAGGGTCAGAAGGGATGTTCTGGAGGTGCAGAAAGGACAAATATCTTTCTTACAGTGAATCCCCACAAATATCTGTTTGGTAAAAATAGCTTAATGGAATATTTTCAAATGGTGCTTGCACTGACATTTAAAATCCATAAGAGAATTATCTTATTAAGCCTAGAAAACATGGTTTGTGTGGATTTTGGTTTGTCTTTAGTAAAGTTTAAATAGGGAATGTTACAGTTATGCTTAAATAGGGAAATAATATACACTATTCCCACTGAGCTGTTTCAAAGGAGTTGAATGCTAGGTTGAGATCCTCTGTTCATGTCTAACAGATGGAAATATAACACTAACCTTTTCATAAAATGCTTTGTGATCAGATGATTAAAGGAACAAGCCAATATTAAAATTAAACATTACTCACTGTGATGGGGCTGCTAGCAAGCATGACAGGAGCAAAGGAGCTGGGAAGTAATGTCGAATAGAAACTCTGGTAAAGAAAAAAAACATGAAACAGAAGACAGACAAGAAAGACCTTTAGGTATGTCCCTGATGACTTTAAAAAATCCTCATTGTTGTTTAACAGTTGTGTGTTGTGAAAGCTGAGCAGGACAGGAATTATTATGGGGGAAGAGAGAGAGCCTTGAAGGCACCCGCCCCCTGGAGCCCCAGGATTTGTGTTGGTGGAAAAGGCTGTGCTTCAGGGGGAGCCAGAGGCAGAGGGAATTGCCAGGGGGAAGGTGTTCCTTAACATTCAGATAGCAAAATGCTATCCCATGTCCAGAAAGGGCAGCTGCTCTGCTCCTCCTGAGAATTGTGTCTTGTCTGTTCAGTGGAGACTTCGCACCTGAGGTTTGTTCCTGGCAGTGTTGAGTGGATGACAAGTACACATGAGGGCTATGCAGCAGTGTGTGCTGTGAAGAAAACTTTGGGGTTCTTTTTGAGGAGGAAGTTGTGGAATTTGTGTAGCTGGAAAAATGATCAAATCACATATGATTTGGCATTCTTAATTCCAGGATAACTCCAACAAATTTTTTTGTCGCACAATAAATAGTTACCTAATGGCTCCAAATTTTGTAATGTTATTTAAACTCTTTCCTGTTAAATATGAATAATTTCTCAAGTACTTAGGAGTTCATAATCAGGGAAACCCAATGACAGCCAGAATTTATCTTATTCATCTCTGTTGAAGTAGCTATTACATACAAAAGCATCCAATGCAGCAAGGTCATTGGTTATGCCATGTCAACTCTCTGATTATTTTCCCTTTTAGAAGACTAAGAAATAAGGGCTCAGAATTTTCCTGCTTTTTATTATGGACTGTTTGTAACAACAAAACTAATTTCATTGGAGGTATCAGATCTGACCATTCGGAGAAAACTTTTAGGATAACATGATCCTTTCTGCGTGTGGCACTAACAACATGGAACACTTGGATTATAAGTTTCTTCCTGACCTTGTCTCAGGAAAGACACAGGTGGAAAAGCTAAAAAAACAAACAAAGCCATTTTATCCCTTTTTAACTCCTTGTCTCATTTCTGCACCCAATTCCTTCTCCTCAACTTGTGTTTACTACATAGAGTGGCAGAACAGAGACGTCTTCTTTTACAGAATAATATGGTATAGGAAGGATTTCTGGCTTCTTTTCACTATTAGTGAAATCAGAATTTTCTTTCCTGCCTCAGAAAACTTAAAAAACCCTACCAAGAACACCCCACTTCCATTGCCCAAAGCCCTTTTTTCTTTCTCTGTTCTGAGTCACAAAGCAGTGCTGTTGTTTGGGACTCTTCCTTCACACCTCGAAAAACGTGTGGCTTTTAAAGAGAGAATGAAGTAAAATGATACAAGTCAAAACATCTAAATGATAAGTAGCCTTTAAAACTTTAAACTCAGATAAATGCTGATAAAGGCCTCAATAAAAGTTAATGCTCCTGGTTGATTTTGATGGAAAAAAATTGTAAAATGTCAGCCTTGTAATAAATGCACTAAAGGGTGAATGCCACATTTAAATAAATAAAGTCTTATGTCTGAGAAGCAAGAACACTAAAATACATGAGTACAGAATATGAATGTATTAACCTGATGGGCCTCATCTGCTTGCTCAGAGGACTGTGAAACAGAAGTAAATCTGAAGAACTGGAGAGAGTTATGCATGCATGAAATAATAAAAATGAAGTTAAATGACATATAGGAACCACAAGTTGCTTGGACATCAGCAACTGATTTCTTTTTTTTTTCCCCAATTGGGAAAGTCTCTGTATAACAACATTTCTTTCCTTATTTTCTGGCATGTTTAAACATATGCACAAGGAAAGTTTTTCAACATTTTTGTATCAATGAGAACATTAAGATTTTAGTATACCTATAACTTTCACTAAGGTTTGTGCACTCAGCTGAAGATGTAAAAAGCAGTACATTTTAAAAGTTTGGATAGGTACTTTGTACAGGGAGATCACAATCTCAATTTAGAAAACGCTTTGTGATTAACAGTTGCAAGGTTCATACATTTAGACTGACAAATAATTGAATAGTAGGACAAACTTCACAAGTATATCTCAAGACTGTATCTCAAGGTTTTGACCTTTGAGAAAGTCCTCTGATACTCAGGTCATTACATGTAGTTTCTCATTATTCAATGCAAATTTCATCCTGATATGGTATATTTGTTGTACAACCCCATCAATGTGTAACAGTTTGACAGCAATTATTAATTTAATTTCTTCCTGGTTGTTGACTTAAATTCATTTAAATTTACTCTTCCAACTCTTAGCAGTACTTACTGCAAATAATTGAGGAATGAGAATGTCATTAAAAGAAATGTATTTTCCAGTCTCAAGAAGGAAAGGAGAATTTCTTCCCCTTTGGTCAATGCAAATACTTCTGCCATCATTTGGTGTGCTTTGTACAGTTGTTGTCCAGGTTGTACAGCTACTGTCCAGTAGATGACAAGTATTCAGCTGTACTCCAAGGAAATATCCTTCTCCTTTTTTTAAGACTGGAGAGCCCCTCTTCCATTCCATCCCTCAGAACCTGCTGAAAGGTTTCCATGCTCACTTATCTAATGTGAAAGGTTTTCTGTTGCGACTTTTCCCTTCAACACTGAGAGTGGCTCTTGCCCTTAGGTTTATGTGATATACAGAGTAGGTAATGGACTTCCAGAGTAAATTATTTCTGGAATAACATCTGCAGTAATTATTCTCAAATGCTTTTTTCCCCTACAACTCACTTGGTATACTCTGTGTGAGAGGCCCCTATCTCATTTGCCCTTACTTCTCATTTCTCCATGTTCCCCAACAAAGCATTAAAAATTAAGCCTTCAGGGAGATAGTGTGATTTCTTTTGAAAATATCAGAATGGAGTGGTATGGAGAGTGAGTAAATGTAGTCACATAATACAATATATGAAAACACAATAGGATTAAAGTTTTTGAAGTGTTTGTGTTATTACAAGTACCCAGGAATATAGTAGAAGAGGGCAAAGAAAGAGTGTGACTCATGGATTTTTAGAGCTGGAGTTTGGATACCATCTTAGAAGCTTTTCCCCTTGTAGCAAGTATATACTGACCTGGCCTGTTTGCTGTGTCAAGCATTTCTGCTTTTCTGAGTGAAAGAAACTTGGACATCTGAGAGATTGCTCTGCTTCCTCCTCCCCCTCCCCTGCTTAGCTACTAATCTAAGCTTTATGGTGTTTTTTGACTTTCAACCTGTTGATGTGACACTGATGCTCACGAGGTAGAGAAGATTTATTGTATTACAATGTGATTTGTTGATGTGTGATTTTTCTTTCTATCAGTAGATTACTTTATTGAGATCATAAAATGAAAATCAGTTTTTCATTTCAACCTCCCACTTGTTCCCCCTTAATTTATTGAAACAATCCTGCAGAGTAAAAGAGATTCATTTCCACTGTTTTTAAAACAGGAGAGCAGCTCTAAGGACAAGAAAAAGTGTTTTACAATAGAGACGAAAGAAAAGTTGAGAAAATGGGAAATTGAATGCCCTCACAGTGTTTTATTGAATACATTCAACTTTGATGAAGCACAAAGGCATTGCTATATATTTTAAGTTGGCAGGTAATACATTCTGAGGGACAAAAGGAAATACAAATTAGAGTAGTTACTTTTTCCCCTTTCTGATCTGTTGATGAGAGAAACATGCAGTGGATGTCATTAAAAACAGAACATTATCTAGATATTCATAGTAATTAAACCAACCATAGTGTTTATCTGGTATCTTAGACTTGGAAATAACAGGAAGAGTGCAGTAAATATAAATGTCTAATGGTACTATTTTGAGCTTAAACAAAGAGTTTATATTGCACTAGAAATGACAGCTAATTATGTGACCATTAAATAGGAAATTAACTATGCAAATATGCTGTCATTTAGTCACCTTTTTTATAATGTAAAACGTTTCTTATGTACAGGGCCTTTTTCTGATGTCTCTCTATTGATTTCTGTTGATAGGTGGCGTGACTTCTGTTGATAGGTGTCGTGTCTGTGATCTCTAACTGAGAATGCAGATGGAAACAATTTGGGCACAAGGGCTGTCATTCTAGCATGCTTGCATGATGCCTGAAGGAGCCAGGCAGTTATTTTGGCTGGAGGTACTGCTATAATTATCATAAATATTGTTCAAAAGAGTGACCTACCATTTTCTGTGTGCGTACACAATCTAAATGACAGAAAGCACATCAGGGAATTAAATGAGTCTTTTAATTTCTGGAAGATAAATTAAAGATTTTTTCTGGTTAGAAGGCAAAGTGTCAAAGGAAAACTGAGATGGCTGCTAAAGTTGTTGTTAGAAAAATGTCTCTAAGAGATTTTTAAAATGGAAACCTATCTGAAAGCATAGCCAGATGGAAGGAGCTGCATGATGTTGGTATCTGCAGGACCTGAAGGAGACAGATGGTCAGCAACTTAAAATGTTGAATACTTTCAAATATACACAGGACAAAAAAGAAGGAGAACAGGAATCCAATGCATAAATAACCATTGATGATCATAAGTCTGCGACTTACTTGAAGTGTGAGCCATCTGAAAGCACTCCCATTCAAACTAAAAACTTCCATGGGAGGGCTCAAGGCTCACTAGACACCAAAGATGAATTGGAACCTCACCTGCTGCTCATAAAACTATGCATTTCTAGATGAAGATGACAAGTTAAAACAGAATTTTAATGGGTTTGTACCTCAGAGAGATATGAAAACCTATTAACTCTGGATAGCCTGACCCTAGAGAAGGAAAATAGAAAACAGTGAATGCACAGCATGCCTCAGGAGCTAATGGAAGTACTGAGAAATGCCTGTGAGAAGAACAAGCATCTGGGTAGTCACAAACAAGAACAAAAGTGACATAAATGCTAAATCAATGATCTCATACTCTGATAGGAATGAAAAGGAAGGAGGATGGAAAAGATGAAGAAATAGCTACAGTGAATATGAATTACATTACTTTAATCCAAAATGTAGGACATGTATGTGCACCTAGGAACAGTGGTTTTTTTATTTAATTATGGCACATCAGATAGCTACAAGATACCATAAGCAAGGGACTATATACTACTGATAAAAAGTAAATTGGTAATTGAATGTAAGGCATCTGAATTGGGCTTGACTCTGGTATAAGTGACAGAAACTGAGATACTGGGTGCAGTCAGAATGAAGAAAACTAAGACAGGCAAAATGTTTTCAGAAGGTCCTGACTATTTTGTTTTAATCATTTATTTGGATACCACCCATAGTTAGATTACTGAGATGGAAAACATAATCTCAGTGAAGGTCAGTGGAAACACAGCCAATCAGGACAGTTTTGGTGTTCTAGACAGTCACCAGGAATTTAACCAGCAATTTTGAAGGTCAAATTATAACTGTAAAGATGAATCACAATCACTAGACTAAAATTTAAGTTTCCAAGTCACTGACTTTCAAAGTCCTCTGGCTGCTCTTGAAAAGACTGGAGTTGATATATAGATCATGAGGATTCTCACTGCACATCTTTTCTTCTGCAGCAATTGAGATTATGACAGATGCTTCCAGCCTCAGAACATGAAGAACAAATGTTACAGGGACTGAGAAAAACTATTGTGCTAATTTGATGATAGCTTAAAGTGCTCTTCACTTCTGAATGTATTCCAGCTTGCAGAGTTTCAAACCAAAACTCTTTGCAATGTGTTTGCCACCCACAATGACCTCACCTTAAGGTGTGTCACCAAAATTGCACAAGGGTCCCTTAGAAGTTGAGGAGACAGCAGAAAAACTAATTCAGGTTAAGTAAAAGAGAGGTATATCTTGTGACCCCTGAAATTTTTATCAGCATTAGGCCTCAAAGGATGCAAGGAATAAAAATGAACCAACTGTTCTCAGAATAATGTAAGGCATTGTTATCTAAACTATGATACCAGACTGAAGCATCACTTACGGGGTAGCATCCCAATGAACCCACAAAACATGCACCAAAGAGTGAAAATTAGTAGAGAATGACATTCTCAGATGAAAGGTGTTTGCTCATCTTTTTGTTTCCATTTGTTAGGTGACATGTTCAAAATGCAAGCTTTGCAAATCTGAGTTTTGTTGTTAAACAAAAAAAAAAAAAAAAAAAAAATTCAAAAAGGGGACTGACATTTTATGTTGCAAGTACATGGTGTTCTTGTACCTCTCACTCTTGATCACGCACAAAAAAGCTATAGGCAAAAGTTAAGGTTACACAGAAGAGAAGGAACAAGAAATAAGTAATGATGAAAATGAAATCTTAAGTCTGTTGCAGAATAACTACATGCATAATTTGTTAGATGTCTTAGTGGAGCATGATCATGTACGTGTTGGGTATTCTTTCACTATCAAATCTCATAGACTGAGTTTTAAGGAAAAAAAAGTGGAAAATGAAGATAATTCAATCTTCTCTATCTCACTTGGTATAAATCATCACCCACAAACACTGTCTACTAACAAAATCCCCACTCAGTACTACAACTTTTAACAAATTCATATATGGCTTGTTTAACCCGTTTTTAGTCTTGAATTTTTTTTTTGTAACCTGCAGGAGCTGCTAAAACTACAGTGTAATTTTGTGAGTTTTATTGTTAATTGCAGCTTTCATATCTCTATTAAGTAATCTTCCTACTTTGCCAGCATATTGTTAACAACTTTTATTTCTCACCTGAAGGGCTTAAAAATTTGAGACTTCCTTCCCATTTACACTCATATTATATTTTATTAGTCACAGAGAAGATCTGTAGAGTTTTTTTCCATGCACTTGACTCTTCTGTGAATTCCTCATGTTCCTAAACATCCCAATATATTAAACTTAGTCGTTTTGTTTTTTTCTTTAGGTTTTAAATTGCAAACTGACTTACACCTTTAAATTTTAAAAAGTCATCAAAGCTATTATCAAGGTTTTTTCCAAGACAGTTGCATGGGTGCTAAAATTAATTCCTCTAACAAAATGGTTAATGGTTAAGTGGCAAATTCTACAATAAATTTTGTCTTGGTATTTAATTCTCTCAATTCTCAAGCTGCTATCAATTTTTCATGTGAACACCTCTACTGCTAATGTGTCCTTGTATTATTTTATATTTGTAACTGATTTACATGAGTTGGGGAGTCTCATCAAAGAAAAGCTTGTTCTTAGTCCCATGCTCTTTTATTGTCCCATGCCTTTCATTTTTGTCTGTTAAAGAATTATTTCTAAGCATTCACACTGAATTCTTCAAAGAGGAATGTTTCCAACTTATCCTCCCAGAACTGTATTTTTCCACTTTTTTCTTTGAAACTATTAGCCATGGACAAAGAAGAAGATATGTGTCCCAGGCTGTCAGCTGTAACTGGAGCAAGCTGTATCTGAAGTGTTGCTAATGACTGGTACAGGATAAATACCAATCGATGTAAACAAAAAGGCACACAACTTCTGTTAATTATTTGAGTTTGAGAAAATATTTATTTGATTCTTCCTGTCTGTAAAAGAAAAGGATTCCATCATATCATGACTATAGTCGCTAAGATTAGTGTTGATTTAGTTTGCTTTGTGGTGACTGTTGTTCAGATCTTGTTTGTCACATTCAAGAGATGCTATTTCTTCCCATCAAATTCATGTCATGTCTCCATCAGGAATGGAACTCTTTAAACCTATTGGCCAGTTTGAGCAGAACTGGCAGAGGAATCATGGATGTTGATATCCTATAAATGCTATGGTTCTGAGAGAGTCCCATTTAATAGAAAACTGAAAATCCTCATGGAAGCTTGGTCCTGAGACACAAATCTACAGTAGAGGGATACTAGTTGTTCTGTTGGTTGAGCTACTTGGAATAACATATCAGAAACAGAATAGCTAAGCTCAGTCAGTTCAGTTCACCTATTCATGGCAAAATCAGTCACTTTTTGTTGTGGGTAAAGCCAGCTGCTGTGGAAGCCTTTATTTGACAAGTGAAAGAAAATTGTGTGGGGTTTTGTTGTTTGTTTGGGTTTTTAAAATTTGATACATAAGTGCAATTGCATTTTTTAGTATTGAAGAAAAAAAAATTAGAAAAAAAAATTAAGTCCTAAAATGCGAAATCCTGTGGGTTTGGGGGTTTTAATGTGGGTTTTTTTGTCACTGTTACTGCTTTGTAAATTCTTGTTAGAAAACTAAATAATAAATTTGTTGACTTGATTTGTGGCATGGTTTTAACATGCTAAAAATGTAAGACATAAATCTGTTTGAAGGTTGAGCAATTTTTTCCACAAATAATAATCAAAAAAAAAAAAAAATGGAAAAGAATACATATTTGTTTTATGGAATTATACCAATTCAGACATCACAAAATAGGAACTTTTTTTTTTAATTAGATAATCTAAAGATTCAGAAATGGAATTTATAAAAAAAAAGATATTACCACATTTTTTTTATGTGATGAGCTTTTTGTTGCAAGCAGGTTATGGGAATATTTACATTTTTATTTGTTTCCTTTCATTTTGTCACAAAATAAAAATGACAACTGAAAAGTTTCACTTCAGAGACCTGTTCAGCTCCAGCCCACAGAAACAACATTAGTTAATAAATTGAAAAGACTCCACACTGCATTTCATCAACCTAAATTGCCCCTTTTTTCTTTTATTTTTTTAATTATTCCTCTTTTACTTTAGTCACTCAATTTTACTCTCTTGAAATGCCAGTATTCCTGCATTTGTCACTACTGCTTTCTCCTGATTACATGGAACATATTGTTTGACCCTCTGCTTTGATTCCCAGACTTACGTATAAGGGATTTTCTATTAATATGTTTAATTTCTGTATGCTCCTCCATATTTGTCACATAATGTATATCTGCCTTCACATTGTTATAATTATTTTGATATAGGTAGGAAATAACTCTATATGTATTCACAGTTAATCCAGTCTGGTAGAGCAAACATCTTTTGGAAACTAAGTCGTAAAAAAGAATAATCTAGTACACAAGAACAGCTGGGTAAGGGTTGATTTTGGGCAGAAACATAAAGGAAACCTGAGCTCATGTAACTTTTAAGAGATATATTAGATAATGCCGTGTCATGTGGTGCTGTGATTATTGCAATAGGAAAGAAAAAATGCTGTGTTTTCCCTGCTTTAAAATTAGAGTGTTCTTTCTATTACTTTTTAGATCTTATTTACTAGAGAAGAGGATGCTTACAACTTCATTCTTCAAAATTTGTAAATGTAGTCTCAGTCAGAAAGACTACCTTGGAGCCTACCCATGCACCTTTATAGGCTAAAAATGTTTTAATGTTTTTAAAATGTTTTAATGCTAATGGTAGAGGAAATGTTAATTTAGTTGTGTTAACTTTTTCCCCCCAGACATGCCTGCTACATGGGATTAGAATGGTTCTTTTACCTTGTAGTGTATGTAGGTTTATATATTCTTTGGGAGGAGGCTTTGACTGTAAGCTCCATAAACTATAGGGTTTCCTTATTAATTTTCTACAAATATAGGCAGAATGTTGTCTTTCATAACCATCCAAAGAATATGATAACTTCTTTTCTTCAACAGTGTCTGTTGCTTTGCCTAGAGTTTATTTCAGAGCCTCCAGCACACTCCTCAGAATTCCCTTTTTTCACCTACAGGTACCAATTATATTATTGCTTATGAGAAACCCAATTAGTTTTGAAAAATATGAGAATGGCTCACCGGCATCTTATCAATCACAGATTCTTCACGCTTGCTTCTTTTTCTTATTTTTATTATTATCTAATTAATTTGAATTTTGTCTCTAGTGTAGTATTACACCTATGTGATTTAGTCTTACTGTTGGGTTCCTCTCACTGTAAAAACATAAACCATTTCACAGCTTATGCCCTCTATTTCTCACCTGTCCCCTGCACATACAGAGTGAGTTTTCTTTGTCCCATTAACCAGAGTTTTAGCTTTATATTTCAACAATTAAAATTTATTTTGATGATGTATCTTTGGGAATTACATATTGCCATAAACCACTAAGAGCCAAAGAGTCCAGAAGTTTGCTTCCTTCAGTGTCTGAGCAATGGCATTTGAAGTAAGTCTCAGAACTTGATGAGGGCAGTGTAACTCTGTAGAATACATCAATGGTCAGGAAACCATACATTTTAATAATGATTGCAAGTCCTCAGCCTTTTTCTGAGTATTTCTAAGTATTAAGGAGTTTTTTTGTGTCACCTTGTGAAAAAAGTAGCTAAATAATAATAATAATTAAAAAGTGGCAAACTGTTTGTGATTTGTGTGCACGAGCATCTCTTATGCAATATATTAAAGCACTTGTTTTGCTGGAGTAACTGCACTGTCTTAGGAAAAATTGTTTTTGCTGATGGGATTCAGAAAGGACTTAAAATACATTTTTCAAAGAAAGAAATGTGCCTGACAGAAGCAGTGAATTAGATGATTGCCATTGCATAGGAATGATTCCCTTTTTTCTCTTAAAGCAAATTGAACATAGTTTGTAAGTGTATATCTTGGTACATAAGGGAACAAAACATTTTTTTTCCTGCACAATTAATAAAACTTGGAGTAAGTTTACATTTTTAAAAATGCTTAAATATAACTTTATGTTCAGGTCAATTAATTTCAAACCTACATTTGGAATGCCTGGCAAAAAGACAAACAAAATTTCTAAGAAAGTTTGCTGAAGGGAAAAATGGGTCTGGTAGCTACCTACCTTTTGTAAAAGCCTTGGGGCTTAACACACACTAAAACCTTTTTGCTATTGCAAAATCCAAGTGGGCAAAGAGCTGAGGGAAGGTTGAAGCACTGTGCAGGGGAACTGCAGATGGTCACACGATGTTATTTACAAGGGCTTCATGGACTTCTCCTCAAAGGATTCAGGAAGCCATGTAGTAGAAAATGTGATTTATACTGTTGCAAGGAAGGAGGCGCATGAAGGAAAACTGTTACTTCCACCAAACCCAACACTTCTGTTAAATTAATCATACCTTTTTCCAGGGCAAAACACATTTTGATTCACCTAGGAGGCAGAAGTGGAATAACTTAGAAGCACAATGCTCATTTCTATGGGGTGAATATACTAATGATAAGTGTACTTCAGCACTGCTTTTCCATTTGGGAGTTCCTACATTCTACTCTGCACGTGCTCTGCACATGCTCCCTCCACACACGCATTTGCATGGTTCTGTTATCCTTTTAACTGATATTTTCCACTTTGAAAATAGAATTTTCAGTATCTACTGAAAAGCAGTTAGAGTGGTTTAAAATTGTGACTCAGCAGTACGTTAAGTAAACATGCACAGAGCAATGTCAACACTGATAAAATTAATCAAAAGAATACCTGTGTTCTGCCATGCCTTTTATATGTTGCATGACGTAATCAATAAAGAATTCCATTTTATTTAGGAAAAAAAAATGTTGGCTTAAGAATACCTTTCCTTCTCTGGTGGAAACCTTTTTTGCCTTAAGCTGGTGTGCTTTCTGGATATATTCTTTAACCTCACACTGTGAATTTCAAGTCTCTGTAGACCCATACTCTTACCAGCATTAAGCATTCCTTTCATTTTACAGTAAAAATTTGCCACTGTGGAATTTCATACTTAGTCCCTCAATAATTTCCCCTTCAAAAATGTGGGCATATATTATTTCCTCCAGCAAAGTAGGTTCTTCCAATCTGCTATGCTGCTACTAACAGTAATTCAGCCCAAGATATGCAGAAAGTCCAGATAAAACCTGATGAAATCACCATGTTTAAGGATACTTCAAATTTGGGCACGTGCAATACAGACTGGACATTTGCAAGAGTCATTTTCCTCAATGGCAGCTTTTGTACATCTCAAGGACTGATCCATGCTTGATGAGGTTAGTTAACCTTAAGACCTCTATTTCCTTTCCTGGGTTATATGCCAGGGTGCTCTACATGCACACTGTGTGTATATGAAGAGATTTTAAAGTCTCACTCTTACATTTGTGATTTTAATTTGCCAGTCTTATAATTGGAGGTGAACACAAAAGGTATCTTTCCTTAAAAAGAATGGTTACACCACACCCTTCACTGTCTCATTTTTATCAACTCAGGACTACTGGCAAAGTCCTTGAGAGAGATTAACAGAGTAAAGCTGCCCTTGACCTGTACTTTCATTCTCTTTCAACCAATGCCCAACTGGTTCATTTGGTTTTAAAAGAAGTTTGAAGAGCCTTATTCATTAATCTATCATTGGAAATGTGTGAAGAGCTTTTAGATAAAGCTGTACAAAAGCATGTATTCATGCTCAGAATTTTAGAAAGAAAATCTCTTTTGAGCATCTTGCTTGATGTATGTCCAAAGTGGACAATGCTATAGCTTATACAGGAGAAAAGAACAATAGCACTTCGTGTGACAAAAGCAGAACATATAAGTGACTTTACCCATGCTTGGGGACTTATGTAAGGTAGTCTGCCACTTGAAATAGGTGGTCTGAGGGGAAAATGTCTTGGGTTTTAGGGTTAACTAGAGCAGAAAGGAGACAGAAGGTCTGAACATTATGAGGACACCCTAGGTTACAGAAACAGAGTAAAAAAATGAATAGGGCTCTGTGAACATTGAAATTAAGTAGGAGACATGATAGGGAAGATGGGGATCTTGTACTTCCTTACTGTACCTGCAGTATCTGTGACTTTTAAGAAGCATAGTGAATTTTGCTCAAGAGAGTAGTAGTGGTTGTCAAATCATGGAGAAAGGCTTGGGGACAAAATCAGTCCTTTCAAGGAAGAAAGACTAGATTTATCATGGGAAATGTATATATAATGGGAAAGAAATTGACAAAGAGGTATCAAGGTGAAACAGAAAGTGGAAAACAGCAATAAGGGATCAAGGGCTGAATTTGAGACCCGAGCTTCACAAGGAATAATGGATGAATTGGAATGGAGAAGTGGTATTCAAGGAATGGATATCAGGGGATTTTCTGGGCTGGAGAGATAAGGAAATGTACAAAAGATGGAAGATACAAGAATCTTATGGGAGAGTGGGAACATAAAAGAAGAAGATATATTTTAAAAGAGGTCTAAGAGAGAAAGAGATGTGACAAGACAAGGAATAAGAGCAATATAAAAGGAGCAATAGGGGAGGCAAACAATAGAAAGCTGGTGGGTCATAAACTGCAAGCACTCAAAGTATATTTTCTGACTGGCTGTCAGTAACCAGTGTGCTGTGCTGCTCAGGGCTGACTGGGCAGTTCTCATTGACTCCTGGGCTGTCGGTTTGGGAATGACTAAGGGTATCACTACTCTGTCACTACATATGATATACCATATTTCATTCTCATGGAGCTTGAGTGGTTTAGAGGAACTAGTGCTCCTTCACTAGAGCTAGCTCATGAGCTCAGGTAGGCTACCACTAGTTCACCATCTTGAGTGCATTGATAACTTACTTCAGCTGCTCTGGCTGCAATGCTGCTTCTCTCTTACCTTGCTTATTTAACGACTTTAAGCCTTGTCAAAATTTGTTTTAATTGTGTTAGATGTGAAGAAAATACTGAAAATAGTTTTCTTTATCATTACAAATTTAAAATATACAAGTTAAAAAAGAAATTAAAAAAATAATTTACAAGAATTGTAAGATAAATTTAACTTAGGCTGTTACAACTAATTAAACTAATGTATTTATTTTCAATTCAAATCTTCTCATGCTTGTGTAAGAGTTCTGTTACTTTCTCCTTTAGAAGTAGCAGAGCACAGCAGTTTGAATTCAGAGTGGCCTGCAGTTCTTTGTAAAACAAGGAGAGAAGAACAAGGAGAACAATGAAAAATGGAGATTCAAAATATGGCCTTAATCCATCATATCTTTCCTCTCTGAAAAAAAAAAATAGTCAATATTCAGATTTGATGTTTCTTCTCAGAGGAATGCTGTGGATTAATTAGCTCTGGATCTGCATCCTTAACAGATACCCTCTGCTCTATGGTTTGGTTTTGATTTTGTTTACCTTTGGTTTTGTTTTTTTTCTCAGAGAAAGACAGCTAGATTTCATTCTCATAGGCTCAGGACTGTGAAATGCCATCATGTGGAAGGGTGACACAAAGATGATGACCCTTTTGAGTCCTGGTCAGTGTTTGAACATTTCAAGTGCAGCTCATTGTACTCATTCTTTTTCTCTTTTCTTATCTCTTATACCACTGGACTGTGGTCTTTATAGAGGTTAGTATCTTTTTGGCTTTTTCCTCTGTGGATTTTCTCAGATGTCTGAATGCACAACATAAATGACGCTTTAAAGAAAAGATGGGTATACAGGTTTTTGTATGAAAATATAGATTTATTTTTTCTTCTGGCCATTAGAACTCTAGCTGGACAATTAGGTAACATTTTTTTCTTCCCAGCAAAACAAGCTGGCCAAGCTGAGCTTTTCCTTCTGAGAGTGTCAAGAAGTTCCACTTCTTACAGAGCCACTCTTCAATTTCTCCTTGGGATGTTTTTGTCCCTTTGCCTTTTTCAAAAATTACATCATCTTGAAAGCAATAGAACATGGGCTTAGTTTTAATCCAATAACTTTATAAAGTACTTTTTCCACAGTACTATTACAAATTGTATTTTTGACAGCTTCAGAATCATATTTACTTCATGAACTTGTTTAAGAGATTAGATCAGCACTGCAAGTTTTATTGTTCTGTTGATTTCTTTTCTGTGGTAATGTAATTGACAGGAGGTGATAAGCCTGTAAACTCAAAAATAAATATTGAGTGTACTTCCAAACTAATAGCCCATTCATCTTCATCTGCAGTGTTGTCTGTTGTCCCTGTGAGGAATTGCTCTGAGCTAGGGATGCTGTTTCTCCTGATATGAAGTCTGTGCTTACACCTATGTACTTTTACAGAAGTATTTAAACAATTTCTGTGGCATATTTTCCAAAATACAGACTTCCAAGCCCATGATGTTTTCATTGTCTACTTTACCAGTGTTTTCAGCCCTCATTTTCAGAGAACAACTTTGTGCCCCAATTGAGTGGCACAATACCATATGCCTCTACTGCTCTTTTTGCATGGTTATTCTGTCACTATTACTTCACCAAAGTTTGTACTGTAGACCTACACTAAATTTTCTTGTCCTGGATCCCAACACAACATCAAAATACTAAAGATGAAAAAAATAAATTTGTTTTCTGTAATATATAAGCTCTTTATGATTGTCATAAGTCATAAGAAAATAAAAATCTTCCAGTTCTACTCAGAGTAGAAAGGTATCACACTATTTTTTTTCTTAAATTAAAAGCTTAATCCAGAACAGTGCTTCAAAGCTATATTCTATCTTTTTTAGTTGGATTCTTTTTGATAAAGAAGAAAGTAATGTCTAAATTTGTTCTAGTTACCACCTATGTTCCGTAGGAGTTTGAGCCAAATGGGTTGCATAGTCTTGAGTCCCTGCTTGACCCATCTTGCAAAACTAATATTCTTTAAGGGCACAACAGAGGCAGGATTCTCCCCTTCTGTTCATGAGCCCAGCTTGTCTCAGTGTGGAATCTCTCCAGCTGCCTTCTTGTGTGCCTGACTGAGAACAGATCTCCATCTCTTTTTATTGTATTTCCTATGTTATAGGAAGCATGTCACAGATATATCAGTCATGGGCAAATTTAACGGGAATCTACCAATTGCTTTTTTAATGCTTCACCTGTTTTAGTGTGTTTTTCTTGTGCTCAGAGTCTAAATTAAACTAAAATCAGTGAAAGAAAATGGAAATACTTCCCCTAAGAATATAAACAAATATATCAATAGTTCAGGATTTCAGAGTGAAAAGAAGCAGAAAAATTGTCAATTGTCTCTTCACTATGAAAGATTCTCATAGAGACTAAGATGATGGGTTGTTACATCTTAATATGTTTAGCTCTCCTCTTTTTGTGCTGACACTCTTAAGGACATCACTCTTGAAGATAGATTGCTTTGTAAATATTTTAAAATAAAGTAATGACTGTATCCTCAGCTACTGATTACCTGAAGCTAGCTTCTAGAAAATTAGACTGAAAGTAAGTCTAGTTTATGAAGAGACCTTCTCAGTGTTTTTGATATTGCACAGTTGCAAAAGGTGGTTATCATTGTACTTCAAACATTCATCATGGTAAGTGCAGAAAATAAATCATCCTGACTGCAGAAACACTATTTTATGGCTATAAATTATTAGACTGTAAATTACCTTCTTGGAAAACATACTTTTAGTCTGGAAATCTCTTACAAGGAATCTTTATGATCTCATTAGGTTTCCCCTTTGCGGCAAAAATTTAAATAATTTAGTTTTTGATTACTAATTCATAGCAAAGTAATTTGAGAATGTTTACATTTTATAAAGCTCATCCATTGAATTATTTATCATCTGATATAATTTCAATAGGCATTCGTTCAATTTTTCATGCTTTACATATGATGCCATTAGCACAACAATACCCCACAGTTTAGATATTGCAGAGAAGCTCCATATTTGAAGCAGAAAAATGAAAATTAGTATTTTGAAGCCATAAAATATAACTTTGTTGTCCCTTCTAATTCTACTTGCCCACATACCTTGTTGATGATTTGTACTGTAACCTTGTACTACATTTACAACTGCAAACTACTAGCAATATGGAAAGAGAATAAAATGTATAATACTTCTGACAAGAGGGATTTATAGTGACTACTTAGTCTTGTTTGCAGCAGCAGAACTTGTCTTGTTTCTAGGGAAGTGCTTGGAGAATCATCTCAAAGGTGAAACCTAATTTGATGAGGCATCACTGTGAACAACAAGGAAATTTGTTCCCTGTAGTTGGATGTGAGGTCAAGGGACAAAGGGGCAAGAGTGTGATGAGGCTCAGTGATAGTGTGTGATGGTAGAGGGCTGCACAGCCTTGTATTGGGTGAGATGCAATCCCAGAGCTTTTGTGTAGGTGTGGTGAGACTAAGCAACAGCAACAAAAAGTAATTTTGACTGCTTGCTTATGTGAATGACATAGAATCCCTTCCTATGGGCATTTATTGAAATACAATTATTTCAAAAAGTGTTGTTCCGCTAATGTTATCTAGAAGAGCTTGTGTGGACAGGTTCAGTGTCAGCATGTGAGGCAGAACTTGGCCTTTGCTGATATTTGGATTGACTGTGTATCTCTGTTTTGCTTTCATTCATTAAACTTCATCTTTGAACATGCAAGTTATTAGAAATGCTTCATTGAATTTGAAGCTGGGTCAAATAATATTCATAGGATTGCTTGCCTAATATCACACTGCAATGCATATCATTACTGCTTATTGGCAAATAATAGCAATAATGCTATAGGTTACTGTGTTGCAGATTCCTTCTACCTATTGCTTGAATATAAGATCTAGAACAGATACGAATTGAGAGATAAGAAACCTAAGGAATTGTTTACTTTTTTTTTTCCCACTTTAAGTCTCAAATGATAAATCCAGTGTGTATAGAACTGGATAGTTCTATACTCTAGTATAGAAAAATTCTGAAGGTTCACTTTACTTTATGTGTGACCTTTACTGAAAGAGGAGGATAGACCTCAAGGGTGTGCTCCTGTGGGGTGTGTTTAAGCTGCAAAAAAGGTTCTCTGAATAAAAATTTTTCAGGGAGCTTATGGTTCTTGTACTCTACAGCCTGGATTTCCTAATGTGCCAGAGCTCTCTTTTTATACATTGAACATAGTATTTTGGCAATCTTTTCATAAACTGCTTTATTTTCACATGAGTACTTCAGAATATGATTCTTCTTCCTTATTGAAGAAGTTCTAGTTTTGATTTGCTCTGTATTGAGGAGGACTCCCTAAGGACAAAGATGATAGGCTCTAAGTAGAGGTGTTACTGCACAGAGTCTTGATCTGAGAGAAAGCTGGTAATGGCAGAGGTCAGCTCTGGTGATTGGAGACTGTAGAAGGTATAAAAACCAAATTAATAAGTTTGTGGCTGGACTTGTCTAAGATAGAACAGTCAGAGATTGCCAACTGGTTGTGTGGGTTTATTTTTTAAAAAGGATGTGGGGAAGAACAAGGAGAGGAATCCAAAGCTGCCTTTTTGATTTCTAACATTCCTATTTGTCATCAAAAATAGCTTGATAAACTACTCAATCTGTAGCTGCACATGTGTTTTTTTCTTAAGAACAGCAAAGTCATATGATAAATTACAGACCATAGGACATGAAGTAAATAATAATCTCTAATTCAATGGAGCGAAAAAAAAACCACTGTTTGACATACAAGAAAATGAAAAAGCTGTGAAAATATAGGACCAATGGTAAGCCTACAATAAGCTCTTTAAAATTTGTATGCATTACATGGGAATTGGCTCAACATCCAGTACCATGCTAGTGTTAGATAGACTTCAGTGTGGGTCAGATTTCTGCATTTCAGAAGCAGAAAATGGTAACTGTAGATGTGCCATATTAATGTTCAGATCACTTTTAGGCAGGATAGCTGGGCATGTGTCCAGGGGGATCATTGTCATAGACTGAGGGTAGGTTTGTTTATAATGAAAGATTGTGTATTTTAACAACTCTGACCTCAGTCCTAACCCCTTACTTATTGTAGGACTAATTTAAGAAAACACTAGTGAATTTGAAGCCTGGACGGACTTCAAAACTTCCACAGAGTTCCTGACCTTGATAAGGATTTTAGCATGTAAAGCCTGAGAGATTATTCCTCGCTTTTGCAGTATAATGATGCCTTATTATAGGAAGTTTCATAACTTAATTAAGTATAAAAGGAAAAGTTGGGCCTTCTTAAAGCATATAATACTTTACTTTCAAGAGAAATGGCTTGAATGTGAAAATGTTTTTTGTCCACATTGCTGTCATTACTTTAGTGGTGATAAGGCCAGCTTTAACTGGCCTTTTGAAGCTTGCTGGTCGCAGCTGATCTTGAAAGTTAAACCCTGCTTGCATATGCTATGGCTTTGTGGCTTAACAGCCTCATCTGAAAGAGATAATTCCAGACCAAATCCTTTTCCTTCATTGCTCTGATGCATTCACTTGTTAAAAATGTATGTTATGGGAAAACATGCCACTGAACCAGTTATGCAATTGCAATTATTGGGAGACGTGAGCAAAATCATAAAAAATGAAGACATGAACAAAATCTATAAAAAATGAAGTGTTTTACATGGCATTTGACAGGAAGTTAAGTTCTTTTCTACAGAACAATCATGATTGTGTCATGAACAACTCTAGTTTTCAACTCTTCGGTTCTGAGCATTAGTCCTGGGTAAAGGACAATGAATAATTAGAGGACAATGAGAAATTAAGTTATTTGCAGGAAGAACTCAGGCAATTATTCCTTACACAGCAGGGTTAGGGCTTCTGCAGTTTTCCAGGTATTTATTTCAAATTTTCTTCAGGATGAACTTGGAATTTTTGGCTGCAATCCTCAAGGATACTGAGGATGACATGTATACAAGTATGTAGATTGTATGTATTGTATACTTGTATACCTGAAATGACAGGTATAGAGTTACGTGGATCTAGACCTAAGATTTCAGTCCTGAAAAATCCTGCTCTTACTTGAATTTTATATTGCAGGAAAATGTTTTGACTCAGATATCCTTATACAATCAGAGTATTAGGAGGAAAGTTGATACTTTGCCATTGCCCTTAGTATTTTTAGTCTTCAAACTTAAAGACTAGGGCACAACAATAGTGTTTGCTCCCAGTTTTCTAATATACTGGAGACCTGTGTGCTATCTCTGTAACCACAGATGTCGAATTCACAGAAAACAATAGATTAATACTTGCTTGCTTAGGAAGGAAAAAAGTTCTCAATCTTTTTTAAAATAAAATAGAAGTCATTTATTTTCCAAATGTTCATAGATCTTATTAATTTTAGCCATGTGAACGTGGTTTTGCATCTTTGAAAAAAAAATAAAACAACAAAAAATAAAAGGAATTTTTGTTTGACTTTGATCTGTTGTAAAAATTTGTTGTCAAAATCTGTCCGCAGAGGTCAGCTGAGTCACTGATTTACATAGATTTTGGATTTTCACTGGTTTTAATTTAAATGATGCCATTACTTTTTGCTTTCCCTGCCACTTGTATTATACATATGAGTAGGAAGAAGAGGTTTTCTCTGCAAACTGAAGAAAATGATTAAGGGGATCACTCTTTCTGTTTTAATGAGCGCTTAGCAATGTGTTCTTTCACACAAGGATTGCTAAATAGCATTTTCAAAAAAGCTTTATTTTTGAGAATATTTACTTTTAAGGCATTAGTGGCATTGTGGCTCAAGGTGAGCAAAAAGCCATTGAAAAATTATGTTTGTGTCACTTACTTTCAATTAAAAATCAGAACTTGGGCAAAACCAGAAAAGCTTATTCTAAGATAATGCAAGATGAAGACATGAAAAAACATCCAAATATGACTGCATTTTAAAGTGTTTACTCTCTTTATATCTGTACAAATACCTTGTTTTCTGAGTTCTAGCTTTTCCAACTATTGAATCAATTTTTACACGTGTACACAGAAATGTGCTGTCAGAGCATATGTGTGTAAAAAGAGTCTGATATTTATGTCTTGCTTGTTGAGAACAGTTTAAAAGGAGCTCTAGCATCACTACTCTCTACACATATTTCCCTGACATTACATGTAATTCATCTTGGTACTTCTGCTGTGAGGAGGCTGTTTTAATAGTGCTTCCAGTGCACTTGAAATGGCAAGGCTGGCATGTTTTCTGGACACTCACCAAGCCTGCCCAGTGGGTGAGCAGCCCCTGTCTAAAAGAGCAGTGCTGTGCTTGCACGTCTGCATTATTGTGGATAATGTTCTTTTTGGACTACTAGTTAGTGGTTTCATCCTGAAAATAAAGGGGTCGCATGCATCTTTTTCTTGAATACCTTGAAAATGCAACCCATTTCTGTAGAGAATCTCTCTGGGAGCAGCGTTGCTGTTCTCTGAGGTGAACTGTTTTCCAATGTCAATCATGATCTGAGAGTGCCTCCAGAATCAGTTCTCTCAGAGTAATGAGACTTATCCCCAGCTAGGTTTTGGTAGTTAATTATTGCAGCTCCAGATAAGAACATAATATTAAACATATTTCAGGTTTAGGCCCCCATATAACCAGCCTGGGTAGTGAACATTTAATTATGCTACTATTTTGAATTAGGCAAGAGAAATTCTCCAAGATATCAGGATCTATGTGGCATCCATCATCACAGCACAAGTATTTAGTAGGTACTGTGTGTACTCCAGGTGATAGGTTAGAAGTCAGGATTGCCTTTGTCTTTTTTTCTTCCAGTTGGTAATAATCAAAGTCCTTTGTGACACTGCAGCTGTGGATGTGATAGAAAGGAGTCTTTTCTAGTACCCCAGAGCAGAAAGCAGAGAATACTTTCAACCTAAGAGCTACTGTGAGTGTCTGGATTTGAAAGGCAGAGAGTGCTGGAAATGAGTTGTAGTTCAGATCATCAGCGTGCTTTTGAAGTTAACCTCCTGATGGTACCCACTTACTGAAATTCATCCCAGGTTATAGGGCTTTCTCATACTCACTGAATCTAATTCCTTTGAGGACACAAAACCAGAAGATTTGCTCCAAAAATAACTTGATATTCTACTTCTTCTAGTGAATATTCAATGTATGACACCCAGTTTGACTCAGTAATAAGTGTAAACTTCCTGAAATGCATTTTCTGCCTCATCAGCAACAACAACCTCTTCATTCTGCATCTGCTGCTATTGAACACATTCTTGCTGATACAGTCAGCAGGAGAGGACCAATCCTGCTAGAAGACAGGGCACAGGAGAGGATTTTTTTCCTGTTTTATCCAGATGATCTGAGAGCTTTCCCCTCACAAGCATTCATGTCATCTAGAGATAAAGAGAAACAAAACTGCTATTGTTGTTCAAAGAAATTAATTTTACAGAAGGAAAGGCATCAGTGTTCAAGATTTAATTACGTATTAGGTTAAACTGCTATGTTGGGAAGATAAGCAGCACTGGCCCAGGATCCTTCCATCCCACAGGATTTCCCAGTCTTGGTTAGAGGATGCCATGGATCTGATGCTGGCGCTCATCCTGCTTTGAGCAGGTGCTTTTCACAGTTTTGACATTCAGCTGAGATACAAGCTTGGGGATGAAGGGGAAGCATGAAAACTTGTAATAGTTCCAGCTAGGCTGACCAGGTCAGAAGGAAGTTAATGAGTTATTTGTCTTATAAAACCAGTCCTCTAAAATTTAACTTTACTCCTATGAGCTATAGTTACATATTTGATTGCAGAGAAAATATGAAGCTTTCCTTGGTTTTTACAGTTAACTGGGGCATAGTTTAGCCCAGGAAAAATGATCTAAACCTGAATTAAGTTACAGAAGTGAGTTTCACTTTATCAGTAATTTCATATAGAGTCTGTACTTGGATCTCTTCTCTTTTCAATGCTAAGTGATAATACATCAATATTTTTCAGACTATGGGTAGTACTCAGAATTTATCACTTCTGTGAAAGCATAAATGCTATTTTAAAGTATGTTTCATAAAGTTTCTCAGTTTAGCCACCCTGTCTTTAAAATTCAGCCCCCCAAACTCACTAAAGTATATTTAATTTTTTTTTTTTTTTTTTTTTTTTTTTGTCTTCTTTCTTTTGGAACTTGACTCATACCTTTTAAATATTTAGGTTTGGAAATAACTGTTTGTAGCAAAAAGCAATTTATAAACTCAGTATGTTTTAAGGCTGTGGAAAGCTTGCTAACTAAGTTGACAATATTATTTTAAAAGGGGAGCTGTAAGATTTAAGATTTCTTCTTTCATTTACTGTTTTCATTGTAAATACATAATTTAATGACTCTTTCATCATCTTTGAGGAGGAAATAAGGAGATATTTTTTTTAAGGAGCTGTAACTTGTCCAAGTAACCCTTGAAAAGCTGAAGGATATGATCTGTCTGTTCCCTTTCTATCTAGGCCCCTCCTCACAGGCAGTGAAGCAGGGATGCCTTCCTGCAGAGGAGTCTGGTCTGCATTTGTCCTATTAATTTTAACTACATAAGAATAAAGTTGCAACAGTCCAAAAGTTGGAATAGTGAAAATTTAGTACGGTAATTATAACCTTCTTTTGCAAAGTTGTTGAAGTCCTATGCAGACTTGTTTAGTGACAAGAAAATGTGCAGTGGAATTCCAAATTTGAATGATCACCTCTGACTAAAATAGTCTTACATCCCACCTAAAATAATAGCAGTTATTTAAATTAATAGTTCAGTGTTTTTCAAGATGGCTTTCTTTTTTAAGTTGCCTTTTGTAATTTTTCTTCTTTACAGATACAGACAGGAATAAGCAATTTGGAATGGTTCTGTTGACATGAGGTTTTTCATTTTAATACTGAAAAATTTGCTTTTCATCCAGAGATAATTATTTGGGTATGTATGCACACGGTAAGCACAAATGCACTATTAAATACAAAAAAAATAGTTTGACCTATTCAGCTGAATAAATTAAGTCTGTTGATAACAAGTAAAAGAAGACCTAAAGGCTTACAGGTATTTTTCATAGATTTGTGAAGTGGTCAGAAGTGAAATTATCCCTCCTGTAAGACCCAGTCTTCACAAAAATAATCTGTTTAATTCTCTTAACTATTATGTGAGTAACTGGGAAATACAAAACCCCACAGTCTCCACCAGCTCTCCAACCCTGCTTTGCTTTCATATGACATTTTGTTGAATGAGTTGACAGACCTGACCAACCTTAAAATGCATAAGTATTTTAAGCTTCTCTATATTTGATAATGATGATGCTTGATTGCTGAATGAGTGCAAGGTTATAATCATCTCTCTTGGCTTTTTTGTCATTCATAAGCTGCTTGAGCTGCTCTCTGCTGGCTTATGACATTTCCGGGATCTCTCAAGTGGATTGTAACCTTGTGTGTGCTCACTGAATTCCAAGGACTGGTCCTTCTAAATGCTCTTTGATGAGATGAGCTTTTATTCCTCTGGTATTTAAAAAGGGTTTCATGTCATACAGTTTGCTTCTGAATGTCTTAAAATTCTCACAGAAAATGTTTATAAATTGGAAATGAAAGTAATTTAAAACCTCCAAGTTCTCTTTTTGCTGCTTAGAGATTTCATATCACTTTATAAATATATAAAGTATAATGATAACCCAGAAAATGTGGCTTTAAAGATAGTTTTGTAAACTTGGCCTAAAAAATATAAATTATTTTATTGTTTTTATTGTTTATGATAACCTCTATTTTCAAATGAAATTCTGTTTTGTCATCAGAGCATTTTCTACAAAAAACCCAACACATATCCAACTAGGATTGTCTGAGAACATGATTTCTAAATTCATATTGATTTTTTTAATTCCACCTAGAAATCAATAGCGTATGTTTCATTAAATGATGGAATACCACTATAAAACCCTCAGGTATTATAACGATATTCAATACTCTCTTTAATATGATTATTACAACACACTGATTTTTGTTGCTGGCCATATGAGAGCCAGCATTTTCAAAATAAAAATAATTGTTTTGCAATAGACAGGCCTGTCAGGCAGGATCTGTTACCAGATGTGTTGGTCATAAATGCAACTGATGTAATTGGGGATGTCTAGACTGGGGGCAGCCTGGGCTGCATCAATTATACATTGGTGGAATTTGCAGCCCTGAGAGATACTGGTGATGTAAGAAGTGAAATTAGGCCCATGAACTTTAGAAAACTGACTTCCAGCTTTTCAGGGAGGTAGTCAGTGGCATTCCCTGGCAGAGTGCACTTTGGAATAGGAGAGCTGGGACAGTGTTGTGAACACAGCTGGAAGATCACTAAAGAAATTTTCCATAAAGCATAAGAGAAAAAAAATGGACAAGGAAAGCAGGAGACCATCATGGTTGAGTAAAGAATTGCTGATCAAACTAAAGGGAAAGAAACAAATGTACAGGCAGTAGAAACAAGGACTTCATTGGCAATCTCTCTTCCCACACCTCTTGAATTGGTGGACAGCAGGATGTGGATGGAAAGTGCTTCCCACTGCAAATAAAGGTGAGATTTAGGACCAACTGAGGAACCTGAATGGGACCTGATGAGATGCATCTTAGTGTCCTCAGGGATTCAGCTGATGTAGTTGCCAAGGCACTCTCCACGAAATTTCAAAAATCATGGCAATTTGGTAAAGTCCCAGGTGACTGGAAAAAGAGAAATATTTTACTCATCTTTAAAAGGGGTAGAAAGAAGAACTGACTTGTCTGGCTCATCTTTGTGCCTGGGAAGATCATGGAACAGATACTCCTAAAAGCTATGCTAAGGCACAGGGGGAGCACAGAGATGAGGCAGGGCAACCAGCTCAGCATCACCAGGGACAAGGCCTGCCTGACCAATTCAGTGGCTTTCTATGACAGAGGAACTACATCAGTGCATAAGGAAGGGTTACAGATGTCATTTATCTGTATTTCTGTAAAGACTTTGATATGTTCCCCTACAACATTCATCTCTCTAAATTGGAGAGAAAGGCATTTTTGAGTGGGTTGTTAGATGGATAAGAAAGCTGGACCATTGCATCCAGAGGGTAGTGGTAAATGGCTGATGAACATCAGTGATGAGGGGTGTCCCTCAGGTGCCCATATAGGGACCAATGATATTTATTATATTTGCTAATTACATAAACAAAAGGATTGAATGCACCATCAGCAAATTAGCAGATGACACCAAGCTGAGTGGTGCAGTTGACACACCTGAGGGATGGAATGCCAGAGGGACCTGGACAAGTTCAAAAATTGGGCCTGTGGGAATCTCACAATGTTTAACCAGACCAAGTTCAAGGTGCTGCACCTGGGTCAGGGCAACCCCCAATATCAGCACAGGCTGGGGGATGAACAGAATGAGAGTAGCCCTGATGAGAAAGATTTGGGGGTGTTGGTGGTACCTCCAGGAGAAAACTCTGGAACCACCACCACCAAGAAGCTCAGAGTGAAGTAGGACCAACAGGATACCTCCCGATCCACGTGTGGTGACTGTCTTCTCTTTGATCTGTCTCTCTTTTTCCACCCACTTTTCTATTCTTTCTATATCTTTACCTCAAATTTACTGTTAAATAGAATCCATATTATTGACCTCAGCATATAGTCTCAATTGGGCAGAGGAATCTCTCAATAATCAGATATTAACAGTACTGTGGCCAGCAAGTTAAGGGAGTTGACTGTGCCCCCCTACTTCACTATGGCAAGACCCCACCTGGAGTGTTGCATCCAGCACTGGAAGGGTATCAACCTGTTGGAGTCAGTCCAGAGGAGGAACACCAAGATGTTTAGAAATTGGGCCTGTGGGAATCTCTCAATGTTTAACCAGACCAAGTTCAAGGTGCTGCACCTGGGTCAGGGCAACCCCCAATATCAGCACAGGCTGGGGGATGAACAGAATGAGAGTAGCCCTGATGAGAAAGATTTGGGGGTGTTGGTGGTACCTCCAGGAGAAAACTCTGGAACCACCACCACCAAGAAGCTCAGAGTGAAGTAGGACCAACAGGATACCTCCTGATCTACGTGTGGTGACTGTCTTCTCTTTGATCTGTCTCTCTTTTTCCACCCACTTTTCTATTCTTTCTATATCTTTACCTCAAATTTACTGTTAAATAGAATCCATATTATTGACCTCAGCATATAGTCTCAATTGGGCAGAGGAATCTCTCAATAATCAGATATTAACAGTACTGTGGCCAGCAAGTTAAGGGAGTTGACTGTGCCCCTCTACTTCACTATGGCAAGACCCCACCTAGAGTGTTGCATCCAGCACTGGAAGGGTATCAACCTGTTGGAGTCAGTCCAGAGGAGGAACACCAAGATGTTTAGAGCTGTTTGGAGCTCCTATCCTATGAGGAAAGGCTGAGAGAACTGGGTTTATTCAGATTGAGAAAGAGAAACATTTGAGGTAATCTAATTGCAAATTTCCAGTGCCTGAAGGAAGCCTCCAAGAAAGATGCAGAGAGACTATTTACAAGGGCATGTAGTGATGGGAAAAAGGGGAATGGATTCAAACTGAGAGTAGGTTTAAATCAGATATTAGGAAAAAGTTCTTTACTGTGAGGGTGATGAGGCACTGGAACAGATTGCCAAGAGAAGTGGTGGATGCCCCATCTCTGGAAGAATCCAAGATTAGCATGGATAAAGCTCTGAGCCGTCTCACCTACAGAAAGGTGTCACTGTTCATGGCACGGGGGTCAGAACTAGATGGTAAGGTCTGTTCCAACCCATGCTATTCAGTGAATCTATGAATAATAGCAATAAAACATTTGGTTAGAGAGTTAAACTAGTACTTGAAATTCTGGTTTTGAGCTACTTGCTTACATCCTGGTGAGTGACATGCAATGTGATATGAAATACTGTGTATGAAGGCAGTGTTTATGCCCAGAAGGGAAGCTGGAAGCTTGTTTCACCTCATGAAAACCAAAGGAAATCATAAAGGGCCTCACGGGGAATGATGGTTTGAATAGGCTGCAGAGAATGTGCAATAGCAGTTATAATTTGACAGCATCTTCTGCACTGTTGGAAAGTCATGACCATGACCTGTCCTTGATTCACAAGTAGAATATCGCTGTCTCCAAGGACTATTGTACATGTGAACAGTGCACATCCTCCATTTCTTCCCCTCCTTAGTAAGATTTGTTCCTTTGGACAACATCAAACGACATATATAATCTTATGATGAGGAATTTTGGTGACTTTTTTTTGCTGCCTGTCATTTTCAATTGTTCCTTTGTCTTGGCTGTATGCCACTTCTTCCCAAGCAGCTTTGGATGTTAAATAGCAGTTGCATTTAGCCTGTGACTTTAAAGGTCGGGTTGAATAAAAACCTGTGGCAATTGCATGAGGCAAATTACTTCTGCTGGGCTAATTAAAGATCACAGATCAAATCATGTCTTGTGTTAAGTGGGTGTAACTCCCTTGGATTTGGCCCAAGTATATGAGCAATGGATTTGCTTCTCGGTATCTACTTAAATATCACTGTATTTAAACTGTATATTTCACTATTTTAAATGGGATTTATTTTTAATTCTTAACTTGCTTTTTCTTTTTTAAATGAATATCCTTGCATCTTCTCTATTGGCTTTGTATTTATTTTGTGTTGAGTGTTTCACTATTCTGTCTGTCTAATAAGGGATAACGTAATTTTGTACAAAGTCTGTAAGCCTTGTTCTCTTGCCTCTTCTTTTCCTTTTTGAACACATCTCAGCCTGGAGGAGTTAAGAGAGTATTTGAAGGCATCATTCAGGAATGGGCAGGTGCACTGAGGAAGAAAGACTGCCTGCAAGGGAGAAACTTCTCTTGAGTACTGAAGTACTCTTTCCTAAAAAGCCTTTGGGTAAACATGTCTGAATTCACCTTTTTTGGGGAGGCCTTCGTAATGAATGGCTGATTTTAGTGCATATGCAGTGTATTTCTAATAATTACAGTTGATCCTCAATGTAATATTTGTTTATGAAATTGAGTAAATAATGCTTTGGATTTTTTTTTTCCTGGTTTGAGGATATGGGGAAGTGCTGTTCCTTAGTTTGGCAGAATGTGGTAGTCTGCACACCTGACATACTGTGGCTCTTGAACATTTGACCCCCCTTCTGGGTGCTAGAAGTCTGCCTCCTTGGTCACAGAGACTTTAGGACACAAAGGCTTTAGGATTGACTCCCAACTCTGTTGTAGCTTCCAGTAAACTAAATTTTCCTCAAGATGAGTCTATTTTGCCTGTGAAGGTAATATGTGAGTGATATCACTGCTTTTATCTGGACCCATTTTCTCCCTTGTCCTCTCCTATCAGCAGGGAAGGTTTCCGAGCATTGCTGTTCAAGGCCAACCAACAACAGGTGATAAGTGCATTTTCCAATTTCTTCACTAAATTGATCCTATTGTCTTATTAATTGAAGTTATTTATATCATTTATCAATTTATAACTTGTTTTTTTAAGATGGAACTAGGCCATACAGGGGTTCTGTAAATGGTTACGCTTGCATCAAAATCCTTTTTTGTGCATCCTTGATTCTTTTTGGGCTACTTAATATCACAGGACACAGCTTTTCTAGAGATACCTATTGCATAAGCATGTGCCAAGGGGGATGTTATCTCCCTCCCCTCCCCAAATGCAATAGTGTCATGTTACATACAAGTCACTTCATGTCAGGTTTTTTTTTACTTCTCAGCAGAGTCAGGTTTAGTCAGACAACTTAAAATCTGGATTGCCTGACAGAGTGTGATTTGGAACAGGCTGAGCTACTTGGACAGAATTATAAATAGATTTAAGACTGTTTCTGTGCTCATAAATTATTATGTAAACATAAACTTAGTTTGTCTAAAGAAATAGTTTATGTTTAAAATTCTTGTTCTTATTTTTTTTTGTTTTCTGAACAGTGACCATAAATCTTCCAGCTTAGAAGTCTTTGGGGACAGAAGTGTGGTATTGCTATCCCTGTCATTCTGTACAGGGGAAGTCTGGTGTAAATAACTTGCATTTACAGAGAAACTTGTTCAAGGGGAGCATATGTTAGCAATTCCAAATATCTGCTTGTGCATCCAGCAGTCAGGACATTTTAGATTCCCATGCATATCTTACTCTCCATGCATTGTTTGAAGGCATTTTAAATCTGAAAGACTGAATATTTCTCTTTAGCAGTGAAACTGCACTCAGTGTTCAAAGATGTTAAAGTTTGACTATAACTATTGCTGTAATTGCTGCACTCAGAAAGGCCTGTCATAAATGAAAGTATTCATTACAGGAAAAAAGTATCTTGATATTCCACTTAAAGCACAATTAGGTGATGAACCTATTATCAGTCATTCTTTGGCCAAAGTCTGATGAGGAGAATGGTATGTGTTGAAAAATCTGCCTCCAGCTACTGAACAAAGTTGGCTAATTTGATGACGCGACAAAAGGTACTGAATAAGGCTAGTTCAGAAGTGGAACATGAACCATTTGGCCACTTAATGTTACATTAAGAATTAATTCTTGATGAATATTGCTTATTATGGGAAGAACATAATGTGTGATAGGTCAAGAGAGACAAGGATTTTAAGTGTTTCCTTATATTGGCAAAAGATAACTATGAGGTGAGTAGGTAACAAAGGCTCCAGTGCAACTGAGAGATCATAGCTGAAAATAGTACTTTTCTCTCTTCAGATAGATATCATTAATGACTAGAAGAAAGATCCTAATCTGGAAAAGAACATAAACAATGAAGTAGGAAATAAGTGGAATTTGCCTCCAAGTCTGCTGTTCTAAAAATCCTTTTACTGTAAAACTCTATAGCACTCATCTCTACATAAACAATTTACCTTGAGGATTCTAAATACTGTAATATTCTACTTCTGAGTATGTTCATGACTCTTCTAATCTTAGGTAAATAGACTTACTTCCTTACTGTCTTTCCTCCAGATCCTACCATGACCTGAAAACTAGAATACAAATTTTCTCTGAGCATATTTACCATGTGCTGACAGAATCAGGCTTTCCAGAGAATTGATCAAGTATTACTGTTTCTCTTTAAGAGAGAGGGAAGAAGAGCTGATGATGGATTTTTAAATTTAATTTTCTTAAAGTAACAGCTGAGGAAACAAGCAGTTTCTCTTATTTAATTTCACTCACCTGACTGAAGAGAGTGAAATGTAAATCTCCTTCCAGAGCATGTCCCGCTACCATGTTGTGACATGAGTGTCTGTGCTACTCTCACCCTTCATCTTCTACTGTTAAGAAAATATCTCTGAGACCATCATTGAAAGGAAAGGCAGAGCATGTGGAAGGAAATATGTTTTACAGTCTTAGGTTGCACCTCCAGAAGGCAATGCTGAGCTCTGGTATTTGTTGCAAGAAAACCCTGATCTTTGATATAAAGGAAACAGTCATTGGGAATACTATTTTATAGCTTGGACTGTCCTGTAAGGTATAAAATAACTAGAAAGAAAGGATTTCTCTTGGCTTTTATCCTTGTTGACTGGCTTCTTTAATCTCTTACTAAGAGCTCTGTGCTGAGAAATGGTAAATTTATGTTTAACCCCTCACTCCCAATCCTCTTAAAAAAATAAAAGGACATCTCTCTCTGGAAGAAAGTTTCTAATCATCACTTGCTTAATCACTTTGTCTTCACTGGAATAATCTTAAGACCTTCACCTAATATGAATTATGCAGCAGTTACTATTTATTGTGTTAGAGGTGCACTTCATGTATGAGTAACTCAGGACCTTGTGTTTCTGCAAGGAGACAAGGATGCAAAAATCTGTGGGAAAAGCAGGAAAACAGAAGTTTCTTGATGGTTCAGAAATACTATGTTTCATCAACCTCACCTATGCATTTCAATGCACATCAGTGTTGACTTCTAGGATTACTGAGGAATAAATTGAGTGGGGCTGCTCCACAAGAACATTACTTGTTAGAAACTTTGTTGCCTAATTTGCTGCTTATCCCAGGTTGATCTCAAAACAAAATTTCAGGAAAACATGAATATTTTCAAGGGGAATTACAATCTGATTTTTTGGTCCTGAGATGATTTCTCTAATAAAGACAGATGATTAGACCTGTGACAGTTCTTTCATTTCTTCTCTGTGTTTGGAAGATGTTTTCTGCTCTCTAGCAAGGACCTTTTTACAATTCCTTACTCTTTCTCAAAGAAAAAGTAAGGCTTAAAAGATATTAGTTTTTTTTCTACTTCAATTTAAATTTAAATGAGGGTCAGAGCTCAATCATCTTTAATGAACAGCAGAAATAATGAAAATCTTACCTTGTGTAGTGTTTCCTTGTAATAGTGCTGAATTAGAGCTGCTTCTGAACTGAGTAATGTTTTCTGAATATACACGGGATCCCAAGTCATTAAAGGTTCTCATAAAGAAAGCTCATAAATTTGGCTCAGCTCAATGAGACTTAGTGCATATGTGAATAAAAATGTTTCTGTAAATGGGAATTGATTTTTCTTTCTCACTGATGGTTTTCTTTAGTTAATCTTATGAATGTGTTCTGCACTAGTTACAGCAAGACAAATAGAAGGACACTGGGAGTCATAGGAACCAATATTAAAGAGCATATTCCAGTGATCTTTGATCCTCATCGTGATACCTATTTTACCTTCTGCTTTTTCTCAGAGGGAAGCTGTTGCTAAGTCACCTTCTTCATTGACCAAGACTAGGTGCAGACCAATCAGGTAAAAGTGCATTAGAATTTCCACACCAGTTCCAACATAGAAACCTTCTCATGTTTTGTTCTGCTCTCCTTTAAGTCTATCTGTACTAATTTTTGAGGCACTGCTGTAGTGGATTATCCTAGCATAAGTGATTTCCTGACACATTCTGATCCTGCATAATTGCAGGTCAGTTGAAAAATCTCTTTTGACAGCAGTGATACAGGATCAAAGTTAATGTTTGATCTTGTTATTTTAAGAATAAATAAAAACAAATGTCAGAATTAAATTAAGAAATTGATTTTCAGTTAAATTTTGGAGATGTTTTTCTGGTATGGTTCTGAAACATTTACAATTTTGCTGCTATAGGAAGACAATGTTATCACAGTTCTTTCATTTACATTTAAGGAAGGAGCACTAATCTATTTAGGTTTTAATACAGATTCAACCTGAATACATATAGATGGGATGGACCTCAGTGGACAGGTATGTGATTCCCACCCTCCCTCTCTAAACCTTGTAATCCAGTTGCTAATTTTTGAGACACATTTTTAGTATGTGTTTTTTTTTTTTTTATTTACCTTTATGGGTGGCCTGCAGTGAAGTTTAAAAAAAAATCCCTGCCAACCAAAAAAATATTGCAAAGAGCCAAAAAAAGAATATGTATTTCAGTAGTCATGTATTTTATCACTGTGTCAGTGTAGGATCAAATATAATAAAGTGCAGGCTGCTATGCTTTCTTCTTTGTGGTTGTGATTTTAATGTACTGAGCACTCAGCTCTCCTTTAAGAGATTAAATGGAAGCACCAGGTTGTGAGCACTCTTCCTACTCCAGTGAAAGCAGGAAGAAGGTGTTGGATACAGACAGCTTCGAATATCTCTTCACTTGATCTTGTGCCTCCTCAATTATCAACTCAGCTGTTCAACTGAGCGCTTCCTGGGGCTTTGAGATAGTGCAGTGCAGCAGAAAGATATGGCTGTGCTGGAGCTTTGTACAGCAGTGTGTGCTGTACGGGCTGAGCTCTGCCCCTGCAGTTATACTTGGAGAATGAGCTTTGCTCTCTTACACAAGAGGAATACCTCCCAAAGCAAATTATTTTTAAGACACCTTGTGTGAAAATGGTGCAAGCAAGATTTGCAAGAAAGTGTTTTTTCTTTACCCATAGCAAACATTTTTATGTATTGCATGTGATTTTGTTTTATGATGGGAAAACAATTATTTTATAGTATTTCTGCTCACATTGAGTATGAGCCATATGGTATTTAACTATTTTTTTTTCTGTTAAATTCTCATGCAATAAGAAACACTTTTTCTCTACTTAAAACCCTGGGTATTACGCACTTGAGATAAGCATTACATATTTCAAAAGACACTTAGTTCTTCTTTTTAGCAGAAGAAATTCTTTTCAGTAGAATGCAACAGAAATCAGATATCTTTCTGTTGTTTTTCAGACCTCTTGCATGTGAATACTATATCTTGATGTTTTGTTTTGCATTTTCAAGGTGATATTCAAAAGGCAAAAGGAGAAAGCCAAGTTTTATAACCAGCCTCTGTAGACTTAACTACAGATGAAAACAATAGGTCTACAGGGTAATTTCTATAAGAGTACAAATAGAACTTAACTGGAATTATGCTATGGTGGGGATAGGTATTTTTAGAGTCGCAAGTGCAATATAGAAATTCTTATATAAGGCTGAATGAGGACATTAGAGTTTTGTGGAAACAGTTGCATGAAGGAAGAAAAAAGGGTTTATTAGCTGTTATAGTTGAATTGTATATAGCCTTTGGGGGGAGTGGGGAAAGGAGAACAGCTGGCCCTGAGGCTTAGAAGTGTCTGCTGCAGTGCTGACACTGAATGTACTCAGTTCTATCTGGGGCCCATAGAAATTCAGTGCCTTGAAAACCTTACAACTTTTAACTAAGATGGTAACAGACATGAGGCTCTTCTTAATCTTAGACCTTTAAGAATCTTATGTCAGGATCGTTATATGCAGAATCTTTTTGACTTTGAAATAATCTTAATATAATAATGAAATATGCAAGGTATTCTCAGTGTCCTCAGAACCTTCTCAGTGAGAAGGTTCAGGAGATAATTTTACAAGAAATGAAATATTGTCCAAAGAACGGAATTAAATCTACTTCCAAGAGAGAGATTTATATACGCTGTTGCCAGATACAATGTTTTGTGTTGAGTGGTGAAATTGTGTTGCCATTTTAGCTTCTATTATTTCATTGATATTTTAGAGCTGAACACAGCCCAGATGTGCAATGCTGATTTATCAGCATTATCAGAAATATTTGTTCATGGAAACTCTCAGCCTCATGTAAAACAGTCTTTCAGCTCAACAATCAATATTTATAAATCTTTGTTGTCAATATCCTGCCTTTCAAGTCAATACCATTGCAATTATAGAAAATAGTAGCTGAAATGAGATTTAACCTTTTTTTTTTTTTTCGGTGGGTGTAGGGTGGTTGGTTGATTGGTTGGTTGGTTTGTTGGTTGGTTTTTGGGCTTTTTTGTGTTGCTAAGCATGGGGATCTTCTAGGGAATGCTTTTTAAAATCTATGGGTTATTGTAGATCCTACTGAATAGTGCTAATTTTCTGTGTTAATATTTAAATGAGTGAGCAAATAAGGGCCCTGGCTTCTTAGTAATTGTTAAAAGAGTGAAAGTTACTGCTAAAAGCACAGATGAGTTCCACAGTCAGGCTTTTGTTCATTACATGAGACATTTCCTTTATGACACACTGAAAATGCAAGGGCTGTGCTCCTGACTCTTGACTGCATTGCAAATGTGGCGGAAGCAACCACTAAAGGCATGCAATTGCTAGAAAAAAGTAAAGGGAGGAGTTCCTTTGAAGTTAAAATTTTAAGAGAAAAGATAGATTTTGAAGCTGAACAGGTGCTGTCCCTTCTTTTTTTTTTTTTTTTTTTTCCTGCTCAGGAAAACACAGCTTGGTTAAGGTTTTCTGTAAACAGGATTATAGTGACTCAATACCTCACTCAATACTGTCTAACTTTGTTTTCTTGTACTGAGGTAAGTTCCATCCTAGTTCAGTAGTAGGGCATTGATGTGTGTGATTACATACATATTTTTCATTCTCATTGTGAATTTGTAGTTTTCCTTACTAGAGGAAAACCTTGTGTTTGTGAGACAGGGAAGCTTTGCTTACATGAGCTGTTTGGATTCATGGAAAATCAAGGAAACCATTCTGAACACCTTCTTTTTTCCATTGCATCACTTCTCAAATATGTCCTTCCCCAGCTACTGGGGCTCAGTTTCTCTACAAGTTAAAAAACTGACACAGATCATTTGATCAGCTTTGTGTTTGCAGAAGTAAAACTTAAAGAGGGCTAAAATGGGGATGTGGTGTTTCTACACTGGGAAAGAAAGTCCAACCACTCATGCATGTAACCAAAGATCAGAATTATTGCTGGAGCAGCATCTATGATGTGTTGCTCCACCATTGTGCTGCTGTCTATCAGACACAGACATCAGGACAGATAAGTCAGGCAGTGCTAGATAGTTTTGAGAAAAAAGTGGTATTTTGCTCTAGAGTTGTAGTTTTATTGGGTGAATATGATCAGCCTAAACTACTAAGAAATATTTAATTGATCTAAGCACAAAATATCCAGTGTCAAAAAGCAGAGAAGAAATACTTGATCACAATAATTTCACTGTCAAGGACTGTCATTAGGACGAATCCACAGCATAATTAGTGTGGGTGGATGGGGTGAGAGTACATGTAAGCAAATGTTGAACATACTTGACTCTAACAGGCTCAAGATCTGAGGATTGTTGGAGATACAGAGCCAAACTTAAACAATATTCTGTCAAGAACTAAACTAAAACATGACACCTGGTATTGTTAGATCGAGCATACAGATTCATGTCTAGATTTTTGAAGCTTGGGTTACTTTTAAATGTCTTGCTTAGTTGTTATTTTTCTCATCTGCCTCTGAAATTTTGAGCAATTACAAAAAACCTTCCCATTTCCACACCAGTTATGTAAAAAATCAATGAAGCATTTGAGTGGAACTACAGAGAAACTTGATAGAAGGGACTGAATTTGGAACACAATGCAGTACATTTATATATATATATATCTCCTATACCCTTTATACAAATTTATATTCTGTTCACTTTGGGAATCAAATACTATCCTGACAGATTCAACAATATTTCAATCATGTAAGCCCAAGAGATAGCAAATTAATTGAAACTTGTATTCATTTATTCTGCAGGTTTATTTACTTGATGGAACCACTAATTGGCTTCATTCCTGGGTGCCCCCCACTCCTCCCTCCATATTTCAGAGATGGTAAAAGACAGGTAAAATATTGCTAGTGATTTCCTGTATTTTATTACTCACATTGTTGCCTGTAATAGAAACCATTCATTTTGTATTTGCTAAATTTATTTTCTTTAAACTGCCAGTGCTAATTGGGGTGTCAGAACCTAAATACCAAGAACCTGAGGAATATAATACTGCTTTAGGCGATTCTCTAGTAAAATAGATGAGAAAATGTAAAGAAATGTGATAAAAAGTTGAGACTAATAATAGAGTCACCTACCTGTATAATGTGTTTAGTAATTAGGCCTTGTTTAAATCTTGTTTATGTAATCCAAAACTTATTCTAGCCTGAAATCCAACCAGTTCCAAGATCTGATGCTTCTCTTATTTTGCTGTAAGTGTTCAGATAATAGTGAACTCTAAAATGGCCAAGATTCAATGAATAAATACAGCTTTTTTCTTACTAGCTACACTGCTAGAACACTAATGTTCAGTATTAAAATCCCAAAATATATCTATTAAAGGCTTGAACATGATTTTCTTATTAAAAAAAATACTAATAAGGGAGTCTTACTTGTAGTCTTACAATGTAGAGCCTTTTTGTTTGGTAATGAATCCTGTATGAACAGAGGCTTATGTCCATACATAATGATGTGCAACATCAGATAGGTGCCAAGGTTAGACACACTGTGGTTACTGAAATAAATAAATAAATCCTTTTTTTAAAAGGCAGATTTTATGTTTTGAATTCACTTTATTAAGTGTTCCATATTTTGGAGGAACCTGCCTGTAGGGTGCATAACAAGAACAAGCAGATAAACAAACAACAAAATTTCAAGTTTCGTATTCACAGCTTTGTTACTTATTCTCCTCATATCCCCTTGAAAATTGTTTCAAAAAAAGCAATTCCCACTGTAATCAATGAAACCTTTAGTTTGCTTTTTATGGGAAGACATTTGACCCATTACAGCCTGCATCCTGCCCTTCATCCTTGATTCTGCTCTTGAAATTAAGGTGAAAAATATGCACTCTAAGCACCCTTTTCTTCCCAACCACTTAAATTATGTGAAGATTTACAATCTTGAAAATCCCTTAATAATAAATTGAATACAATTAAATTATTGCAGCTACTACTCAAATCAACCAGTTTATTAACATTCCAGTTCCTAGGAGGTTTTTTTTTTAAGTTTTTTTGTTTTTTTTTTAATGGCCAGTGTACTTCAATATTTTCTTCCCTCATGGAGTAAGAACACTTGCCTTGTGGGTCTTCTGATACTAAACAAACTGAGTGCTAGTGCAATGAAAAACCATAACAAAGCTGAAAGAACATCCCTCATTTTTTTTTTTTTTTTTTTCTGCTCAAAGATGAGTATTTGTTTTCATCCTCGCTGTCGCTTCTCATGATTCACATGTAGCCAATATGAAAATATGAAAACTCATGGTAGATTCCTTTCTGCTGGAATACCACAGCTATGATACTACTTTTACAGTTTTGCAAAATTAAATTTCATGAAAATCAATAAAATAACAGTGCTGTAAAATTGACATAAGCAATGAGGCTAAACATGTTCTCTGAAAAATCCTTTCCTAAAAAAGATAAAACAGAAGCATAACATTTGGGCTATTGACTAACATTTGAAAAGCTAGATTTATTTGCCAATCCTGTGATTTTCAAGCAGGACTGAAATGTCAGAAAAATTATTTCATCTGTTTTAGAAAGGTGATTTTTCACTATGTCACTGGGATAGCAGTTCAAAATTAATTCTTTTGCTACCCCCCCACCTCAAAAAAAAATTCAGAGCAATTATTTAAAAAAAAAACATTGATAAGTAACAGTAATGCAGACTTAATTTTGAATTCATTTTTGTTAATTTAGAGTAAAAAATGGACTTATTTATGGGTTGAGAACTCAAAAATTTTAACCCAAAAATGCTGTTATAAGACATTTCAAACCTTTAATGAAGCCACAGGACAGAGGGAGGAGGGAACATGGGATGACCAGCCCCCAAAAACCCCAATGAACTGTCCCTGCTTTCTGTTTCACTTTCCTAACATAAAAATGTTAGGATGGAGATAATATTTCAGAGATGGATTTTCAGTAGCATGAACTTTTTCTCTCCCTGCCTGAATTAACCTGTGTTCTTTCACAAAATAATGTTTATTGAGACTTCTTGGTTATTAATACTAATAATCTGAAGGTTTGAGAAAGCAGATTCTATTAATAGAGACCTCTATTAAAAATAAAACAAAGTCACCTCCTGAAGCAAACATTTCTGGAAATCCTTGAAATTCATACAATTGACCAGATGTATCATGTCTCTGATTCAGAGATGTAAACTCTGTGGTGGTTTGGAATGAAAATAGACACAATGACCTTTGTGGATGCCTTCTAACTTGAGATATTCCATGATTCTATGGTCATTTTGGGGTGGTGTTGCCTTTAGAATAAGTAGACAAATGACTTCTAATGGGGGAAGTGAGAAACTGCAGACTGATTGCCAGTTATTATTGTGAGAAACTGAAATGTTAAAAGGGTAATAACTCAAACAATTTGCAAAAGCACAGGTAATTTTAGAATAAACACTTGCTTAATTTCAAGTAGATGCCTAAGCGTGCTGCAGAAATGGGACCTGGAAAAGTAGAGAAGGAGTGAGAATGACAACCATTAAGAAACTCAGAGACAGCTGTGGAGAGGTCTGGCCTGGACTTTAAAACAGATAAAGACACAGGGAATATGAGGATTTGGGATAGGTAAAAATTAAATATGAAGGAAGTGTAAAAGATTGATGAAAACAGACTACTGAATTGTCCAGTTATAACATCAAAGGTGTCAGGTAGAAAGAATCTCAGTTTCTGACTTTTTTAAAGCAAAGCAGAGGGGAAGAGGGAAGAAAATTCTTTGCTTATGGAATTCAACAAAATTTAAATAAAAAAATTTGTTTTTTAAGGTTACATTAAAGAAAATAAGTCTCAAAAAAATTCCAACAGGTGTTTAAAGAAAGGTAAAAGTGTTCAGATTTTACAGTATTTTCTCAGCACTAGTTTCATGGTCTTTAGTGTATGTTGAGTACAGTCCTTTTTCAATCTACTAGTAATAGAAAATTAATTTATTCTTTCCATATCAGTAACTTCTAATATTCTTCAGTTCTGCTGCAGCACTTTTTATTCCTTGTCAGCAACTAATAATTTTTTCATGATGCAGCTTGGGAGTTGGACATCTGGATTATGAAAAGTACAGCAGCACTTATGAGCAGTGGCAACTGCAGTCTGAGTGCCCTTGCACAGCAACAACAACCAAACAACCAGGAATAGTGACAGAAAACACTGAAGCTTGTATCAGAATGATCTTGGTGGATACTAGACTAGAGTCTGAATCTAATATTTGAAAAGGAAGAGTAGCCAAGAGATATGAATTGTTTTTTGAAGTGATGGGGGCATTCCTTTTCAAAACTGACCAGTACTTATATATTCCTATATAAAGATGTTTGGATGCCAGAGAGAGGCATCTGTTGCTGCTATTCACATACTTGATTTACATGTATTCTTTACTGTGAAAGGGGAAGAAGATGGAGCTAATAATTGTGTAAAGCTGAAGGGAACTGAATTAATTCATTCATTCTTATGAATGTTCTGAAGTGTTTCATTGTGACATCTTAGAATTAGTATGTATTATTATAAAGATCATAATTCTGTGGGGGCTTTACTTCTAAAATTTCAGATTCCAGGGCAGCAAAGTGATTACAGAAATGCATATACTGTATCCATTGATTTGTTTCCACACTGACTTTTCACCACCATTTCTTTCTCTTTATACTTTTCATTTATTGTATCAGTTAGTTGTCTTAGTTATTGGTGGTTAATCTTTATTCCAAAAAACCTCAACCTGCTCATCTTTGTGTGAAAGAGTCTTAAAATATTTCAGACTGAAAATATACATAATCGTTGATAGCAGTTTCTTATCTACCACCTACTATCAGGGTACTAAAGCAGTGTTTTGTTAGAACTTCCAAAAGCTGCTGCAGAAGCTGTCAAAAAAGATGAATTATCTTGAATGTAAGAACTAGCAATTTTTTCCCATCTGCCTGTTGCCAGACAGCAGCGTGGGCTAGAAAAGCAAACTCCTACTGAACTGCTCTTGGGTTGGTACTCAAGTACTACTTTACAAGTTCTTACGCTTTGTTTGTAAAGCAACGTGTAAAATATTGGTTTAAAAATGAAGGATGAAATCTCAGTACAATACTGGCAAAAGGCTGACTGATGTCAAGAGAGGATACTGTTTATCTAGAAGCACCTGCCTCAACCTCTTTGGACTTAATTTCTATTTTGTGAAAAATTTTTCCTCCCCTGGCTTTTTCATCTGATTTTATTTTCTCACATGTAGCACAAATGAGACTGCGTTCACTGTGACTCAGAGGTTTGTTATTCAGTGACTGCTTTTCAAAGGACAGACCCACTCTTCTTCCTCATAGCTTTGCTGTATTTTTTTCTGTATGTCAAAAGTTGCATTTTGCCACTTTATAAAAACACAATATAAAATCAATATGACAGGTCCCTCTAAGAGGGCTTTTTATTGCTATGTATAGCTTTCCTTCAATTTCTGTTTCTTAATGATTTCATGATTCTGTGAATTTTATATACAAGACCTATACATAATTGTTTTATTATTGTATAGTAAGCTTCATGAATGTGAAAGTAATTAATAAAAGCAGGCTCCTTGATAGTTTTATTGACTTAATTTTTTCTTTTGAGATCAGATAATTTTTCAGCAGTCAGGGTGTTTGGATATTGTATAGTAATTTTAAAAGTTCAAATTGCTTTGTAGCACTAAGTCCAATCCTAGGTCTATGCACATGTTTCAATGAGAAAGCTGCATTTTTTTACCTAGGCAGGTTAGGTATATGGCTTGGGCTTTGACATGTCAATATAGTCTCACTTAATGAAGACTTACAACACAGAGTAGTATCCTATTTGGTCAATTTTCAAGTTGACTAATATTTATGCTTCCAATGAACTAAATCAAATTCTTTGATGGAACTGAGTTTGGCTTGTTAAGTTACATCAACTGTTCTGCCTCTGAAATATCTGAACATTATTAGATTTATCCAAAACATACTTTGGCAAGGTGTCCTCAGTTAACCCTCTATTTAGGATACTTGAGAGCTGACTATATAATGCATTTCTTCTCATTAATGAAAATTTCCCGTGCCTTATGCTTATTATACTATTCAGATGGTGACAACGACTTGAAGAATTTCATCCCAGAGCAACTTAAACTTTTGTAACCTCTTCCTCTGCCTCCAAGCATGAATATCTTTTCCTGATAAATATTTATCAAGCCTTTCATGAAAGACCTTTAAGTAGACAGATTACATGGCCTCTCCAGGCAGTATATTCCAGTGCTTCACTCTCTTTACATCAAAAGTTTTTCTTAATTTTTACCTTGCATCTTTTATGCTGTAATGTGAACTCATTCTTTCATATCCATCATAGGTAAGGAAAACAGATTAATCCCTCCTTTGCAGAAGCCATTTATTTATTTATTTAAACCATGTTTGTATTTTCCCTTTTCCCTTTCAGGTAAATTAGATTAATATAATAATTTCAGTTAGGTATGCTTTTGTAGACCTCTGATTATTAATTTTCTTCTCATGACTTCTCTGATTAAAACACATCTCATTGAAGTTCAACACCCAAACCTGGATAAGAGGTTGTAGTTGAATATGAGACTCTTCTTGTCTGATGACCCTTTCTCCATAATTTTCATCAGCAAGTACATTGTTCAAATGTGAGGCTCATTGTTCAAATTGTGAGGTTTAGATAAAACAGATAAAGGTATAACTCTTCCCTGCATACAACCATAGGATGGTGTGGTGGAATAAACTAGGAAAGAAACGTTTCATACAATTGTTAGCTAAACGTTTTTTAGATGGCAGTTAAGCAACAAAAGTTACCATGGCATCCAGGAGTATCCCTTAAGTTATATTTGAGGGATCTCACCCACTAGAGCTAAGAGAGAAACTTAGCTGTCCCCTTCTTTCTTATGCCATTCCCATTTTGTTAATTGGAATAGGCAATGTATCAGAACTAGTCATTCCATTGGTGCAACCAGCCTAGTTAGATGTTATTATTTTTTTCAAGGTCAGCCTTTGATGTTGGTGATTCAGGAGCCAACATGAGAAGGTATTTTTCATAACTCCTTACTTGATTTCTTATGGAGCAACTCCTTGCCTTGTCCTCTCCTAAACTGTATCGACATGCTTATGCTCTGTTCATGTATGCACCCTTAAGAATCTGACTTATGCCATATCTTGTATGTTTTTTTCTTATGTTTGAAGTAAATGCAGAACTTTTTATTAGCTACATTCATCTTCATTTATTAACTACATTCATCATCACACTCATCAGGTGTGTTTCTGACCTTTCTTGAGAGAATGATTTGCTTGGAATATGTACTTGAAGACAGGAAATGCTTTTGCTGTTCCTTTACTTTTGATTTCTGAGGGTTAATTAACTCTTCTGCTTACTTATGGATTTAATTGAAGGTACTTCTTCCTGTGACATTTTGCTCAACCACTTCATCTTTATTGTTTAGAATTATAGCTAAAAGCCATCTCTGACTTCTACATCAAAAAGCATTCATACAATTCTCCAGAAATATGATGGACATCTTATCTGCCAAAGCTAGTCAGCTGGGCTTCTTCTACAATTAATGAAGATTAATGGGCCTCTGCAGACTATGATGATAATTTGGAGATAAGGAATGAAATATTGTCTGAAAAAAATCTTTTGTTATATGCTCTATAGATACAATGTTTAGATGACTGGATTAGTTTTTGATTAATAACAATTTAGGTTGCTATAGTTCAGTGAGCTGAATAATGCTCTCTACTTTTTTGGTGTAATCTTCTTTTAGCAGACATTTGGGTAATTGAAATTGTTCATTATTTACTGAGCCTCACATTCTCAATAATATTGCCATTGATTCTCATCAAGCCTTGTTTTCTTCATGCTCATGGTTAACCTTGAGCTCTGAGCATTGTGGTGCCCCATGTTCAGATCAAGGTACTGCCTGTCTTCATCTTTCCAGAAATTGATTTAATTGCTAAAGGGATTGTCAAACTATTAGCTCAGAAATTATTTTTCATTTCTCTAAATAAAAAAAAAAATAAATCAGCCAATAAGAAATCAAAAGTATTCCCAAGGTGCAGGCCAAAATAATAAGAAATGAATGTTTCAGGGAAGAATTTTTTAGATTACATCCTAATGGATAAAATAGAATGTTGCTTTGTTTCAGGAAAAACTATGGAAGGCTTGTTTTACTTACAAGAATTGTGGAATTTCAGAACCATTTTGTCCCAGCCTCAAAATATCAAGATAATTTGCTATCTTAAAAATAAATATAATAAAATATTTATATATTTATATATAAACATTATATAAATATATTATATATATATAATAAAGATAGTAAAATAAAATATTATTAATAGTATATTAAAGATAGTAAAATAAAAATATTATATATCCTAAACAAGTTGGGAATGGTAATTTCTACCATCGACTGCTTCACCGTCCAAGCTGTTTGTCAAATGTGCTGTCACAATAGCTTCTTTGGGTAATAATTTGAAGAATCAATAGTTTTCTCTCTTTTTTTATGAAACCTGGCAACTTTTCCATCGATTGCTTTTCTTCCAGCACTGCACCTGCTGCCTTTGCAGTTTCTGATTAATTTTCTAGCATCTCAGCTCATTCGTGTATTTCAATATAACACAGTGACATGGGCTTCTGAGAATATACCAGCAGTTTCTTTCCTGCTTGGATACTGTAACCTATGTTGGCAAAATGGACCATGTTTTATATACACAATATTGTGAGGTATAGATAAAACAGATAAAGGTATAACTCTTCCCTGCATACAACCATAGGATGGTGTGGTGGAATAAACTAGGAAAGAAAAAGAAAATGTTTCATACAATTGTTAGCTAAACGTTTTTTAGATGGCAGTTAAGCAACAAAAGTTGCCATGGCATCCAGGAGTATCACTTAAGTTATACTTGGGGGATCTCACCCACTAGAGCTAAGAGAGAAACTTAGCTGTCCCCTTCTTTCTTATGCCATTCCCATTTTGTTAGTTGGAATAGGCAATGTATCAGAACTAGTCATTCCATTGGTGCAACCAGCCTAGTTAGATGTTATTATTTTTTTCAAGGTCAGCCTTTGATGCTGGTGATTCAGGAGCCAACATGAGAAGGTATTTTCCATAACTCCTTACTTGATTTCTTATGGAGCAACTCCTTGCCTTGTCCTCTCCTAAACTGTATCGACATGCTTATGCTCTGTTCATATATGCACCCTTAAGAATCTGACTTATGCCATATCTTGTATGTTTTTTTCTTATGTTTGAAGTAAATGCAGAACTTTTTATTAGCTACATTCATCTTCATTTATTAGCTACATTCATCATCACACTCATCAGGTGTGTTTCTGACCTTTCTTGAGAGAATGATTTGCTTGGAATATGTACTTGAAGACAGGAAATGCTTTTGCTGTTCCTTTACTTTTGATTTCTGAGGGTTAATTAACTCTTCTGCTTACTTATGGATTTAATTGAAGGTACTTCTTCCTGTGACATTTTGCTCAACCACTTCATCTTTATTGTTTAGAATTATAGCTAAAAGCCATCTCTGACTTCTACATCAAAAAGCATTCATACAATTCTCCAGAAATATGATGGACATCTTACCTGCCAAAGCTAGTCAGCTGGGCTTCTTCTACAATTAATGAAGATTAATGGGCCTCTGCAGACTATGATGATAATTTGGAGATAAGGAATGAAATATTGTCTGAAAAAAGATCTTTTGTTATATGCTCTATAGATACAATGTTTAGATGACTGGATTAGTTTTTGATTAATAACAATTTAGGTTGCTATAGTTCAGTGAGCTGAATAATGCTCTCTACTTTTTTGGTGTAATCTTCTTTTAGCAGACATTTGGGTAATTGAAATTGTTCATTGTTTACTGAGCCTCACATTCTGAATAATATTGCCATTGATTCTCATCAAGCCTTGTTTTCTTCATACTCATGGTTAACCTTGAGCTCTGAGCATTGTGGTGCCCCATGTTGCAGATCAAGGTACTGCCTGTCTTCACCTTTTCAGAAATTGATTTAATTGATAAATGAATTGTCAAACTATTAGCTCAGAAATTATTTTTCGTTTCTCTAAATAAAAAAAAAAATAAATCAGCCAATAAAAAATCAAAAGTACTCCCAAGGTGCAGGCCAAAATAATGAGAAATGAATGTTTCAGGAAAGAATTTTTTAGATTACATCCTAATGGATAAAATAGAATGTTGCTTTGTTTCAGGAAAAACTATGGAAGGCTTGATTTACTTCTTACAAGAATTGTGGAGTTTCAGAACCATTTTGTCCCAGCCTCAAAATATCAAGATAATTTGCTATCTTAAAAATAAATATAATAAAATATTTATATATTTATATATAAATATATTTTATATATATAATAAAGATAGTAAAATAAAATATTATTGATAGTATATTAAAGATAGTAAAATAAAAATATTATATATCCTAAACAAGTTGGGAATGGTAATTTCTACCATCGACTGCTTCACCATCCAAGCTGTTTGTCAAATGTGCTGTCACAATAGCTTCTTTGGGTAATAATTTGAAGAATCAATAGTTTTCTCTCTTTTTTTATGAAACCTGGCAACTTATCCATCGATTGCTTTTCTTCCAGCACTGCACCTGCTGCCTTTGCAGTTTCTGATTAATTTTCTAGCATCTCAGCTCATTCGTGTATTTCAATATAACACAGTGACATGGGCTTCTGAGAATATACCACCAGTTTCTTTCCTGCTTGGATACTGTAACCTATGTTGGCAAAATGGACCATGTTTTATATACACAATATCATGAGGTATAGATAAAACAGATAAAGGTATAACTCTTCCCTGCATACAACCATAGGATGGTGTGGTGGAATAAACTAGGAAAGAAACAAGAAATGTTTCATACAATTGTTAGCTAAACGTTTTTTAGATGGCAGTTAAGCAACAAAAGTTAACATGGCATCCAGGAGTAGGTCTTCTACCTAATATGTTGTGCCTTACAGATAGTAATTAACAGTGTGTACTGCAGAGTGTAGCAATTACTGCTACAAGTAACAATAAAGAGAATGTTTGCTATGACCGTCACTGGAATGATCTAATTGCATTTACCTTCTGTGTCTCTTTTCAACAGAAGTAATGTCAAGTTTAAATCTTGTTGGTTATTTCCAATTAGACTACAATTTTGTGTTATTAAGTGAATGTTCATTTATTACTAGAAAAGGTTAAAAAAATGAAGGGCAGATATTGTGAACATCCACAGACATGACCTTTTGCAGATGGCTACAAAAATTTAAGAAGTTTTCTGGATGGCTTTAAAGTTACAGTTGCAGTTTATCTATGGCTAAGTGGACTCTAACAATTAGGTTTTAAACTGCAATGATGATTTGTAATGTTATCATTGTCTTAATTATTGCTCAAAAGCAATATTGTTTAGGGCTGGATTGGACTTTGAGCAGCCTGCTCTGGTGGAAGGTGTCTCTGCCCATGGCGTGTTAGAACTAAGTGATTTTTAAAGTCCCTTCCAGTCCTAACCATTCTATAATTCTGATTCATTTTTCTCTAGCATTGTCTCTTGTCACTGTCATGAACCATCTTAGACCAAGACTTTTTTATTACCAGGGACATGTTGAATCTGTATTCATAATCACCCCTCTCTTCCTCTGCAAATTTCAAGTCTTATTGTCAAACTGTTTTCTGTGTACTAATCCTCATACATAAGTTTTCCAGTACTTTTATTGCTTTTTTTCTCTTTCCTGCTGTCCTTATATGTAAGTTAGGGCACGAACCAAGCTCTAAATGTCCTTCTAAAGTGTGGACATTGAGTTGGTAGTGATGTCCTGCAGCTGAGGGTGGGGTGGGGACTGACCTCACATAGGTATAGAAATTATATTACTCTAAATGCTATTCAAATACCAGCTCACTGCATGTTAGCAGATTCACCATTTGTCTTGTGCATTCCAAAGCTACTGAGTAACTATTAATTGGCCTTTCCAAGGTAAATTTTATATTTGTTTCCTCTGCAGCACTTGAGGAAAAGGGCATCTGGCATCTCTAGTAGGATGACAGATGTAATTGTCTCCCCAGGAAAATAAACAGCATAGAACACCTTTATTGTTTGTCCTGATAGGCTGCAGGAAACATATTAAATATTTTTAAAATTTACAAATTAATGATGTCAAAATATGATTAATTAATACAAAGGTATAAATAACAAATTAAGTTAAGCAGAGATTTCTGTGTATTAGTTTAATTTGCTGAGATTAACTCTGAAGTAAGGGAGGACATGATTGTATCTTTTGTTTACTTACATATTCTTCTGACTAAAACCCTGAAAACCTGAATGTCTCACTACTCTGAAAATGTTGCATGGTTTCATGAAATGTGCAAGCAGTCAGACAGAAACCAGAAATATATCTATATTCTATTTTCTAGTAGCCCAGTGCAGGCCATGTTAAAGAGAGAGCTCTCTAAATCTGTCAACATTTCCAATTCCTTCTAATCAGAGGAAAAACATTACTTTCACTTGTCTAAGGATTGAAAAAAATATGTGTTCAGTTGGTTTAACATACTGATGTAATTTTCCTTTAATAGGAGAGGACTTTACTCTTTAAGGAGCTCGCAAGTGAATATCAACAGGTGCAGTTTTAAGAACTTGCAGAAAAAGAAGTCTCTGGTTAAAATGGATCAATCAAAATCTTTGCTTATCTCAACAAGGAGATGTATCTATTTAAAGATAGTAAACTGTGATGTGGCTTATGTGGATCATGCAGGATCATGGCATTTAGAGAATAATGCAATCATCAGGCACCATTAACATGGGTACACCAAGGAAAGTTCTGTGTAACTACTCTGATATCCTTCTATGCTAAGGGTGACCTCTTCAGCTTCCTGAGGAAGGAAAGTAGAGAGGTGCTGAGCTCTTTTTCTAGTACCTGGGGATAGGATGCATAGGAATGCCACAAATCTAGGAAACCTCAAATGGAGGAGATTTATGAATGCACTTTGAACCCCAAGATTCTGCCTTTTCAAACTATATGCATGAACAGAAAACTGAGGTGACATTGATTTTTTTGTATATACATTTTGTGTATTTGCCCAAATGCAAGCACCTGATGGAGGGACCTTGGAGTACCCCAAGGAGTATAGGAGTACCTTGTGGTTTTTCATTAACTTGGAGGTACATACCAGTTCAGAGCTGTTTCTTACTGTCATTAATTATACCTCATTACTCTAGTAGTTCAGCAGAGGCAGAGGTTTCAACCTACATTCTAGACGAATTATTATTTTGAAGATAATAATAATGCATATAGAGCATAATTTCTTTTTCTGTGTGGATAAGCACAGCAAGTTAAAGTCAAAGGCTATGCTGATGAAATCAAAAACTGAATTCCTGGGAGTTAGATGGCAGTATTAGCTTACAGTACACTTCTGATATGTTGTTCTCTTGTTCAGGTTTTTATAACACTCTTGCCACTTTTTTTTTCTCTCTAACACAACTTTTTAGTGTTGTGTTAAGCAACATGACTAATCTGTCATGCAGTTTTCCTATTCCTTCCCCACAGGAGAAATGAGTGCAGTGGTGTGTCTTGCTTTGGTCTATTTTTTTTTTTTTACCCTCCTATCTCTCTTTGATTTGCAATCTTAATTCTCCCCTTTTTTTAGGAACTTCTGGAAGTTGTCTGAGTCATGTTGCTACTCTGTGGAGAATTTGAGCCATATTTGGAGATGAGCAATGCAGCCTGGGATACCAGAGGGATTCTAAATCAGTGCAACTCACAGGTTCCTCTGCCATCCCAATAGATCAGCTGCACTTAGTAAAATCTCTGCAGATTGCTTTAAACAAAGTACTTATACTTAGGTTTGTTTGTCATAATGTAAGCCCCATTCTCCAGCTCATCTTCTCTCACATGGAAGAATTTCAGTGTGGAAGGGTCGAAAAAGGAAGGGAGGGAGCAGGGAGGGAAGGAAGGAAGGATAGGAAGGAAGGAAGAGGCGGAAGGAAGGAAGGAAAGAAGGAAGGAAGGAAGGAAGGAAGGAAGGAAGGAAGGAAGGAAGGAAGGAAGGAAGGAAGGAAGGAAGGAAGGAAGGAAGGAAGGAAGGAAGGAAGGAAGGAAGGAAGGAAGGAAGGAAGGAAGGAAGGAAGGAAGGAAGGGAAGGAAGGAAGGAAGGAAGGAAGGAAGGAAGGAAGGGAAGGAAGGAAGGAAGGAAAGGAAGGAAGGAAGGAAGGAAGGAAGGAAGGAAGGAAGGAAGGAAGGAAGGAAGGAAGGAAGGAAGGAAGGAAGGAAGGAAGGAAGGAAGGAAGGAAGGAAGAAGGGAGGGAGGGAAGGAGGGAAGAAGGGAAGGAAGGAGGGAGGGACGGAAGGAAGGAGGGAAGGAGGGAAGGAGGGACGGAAGGAAGGAGGGACAGAAAAGAGAAGAAAAGAAAAAAATAAATTAACTTTTAATTCCTCTTCATGGAAAGCTATTCTTGCTTACATCATCTCTTTTAGCACTTTTGCTAGCACAGTAGCTATGACGATGACTGATTTATCTCTGTGTCTTTAAGTAAGTTTGTTTTGTAACACTTTGTCACTTCAAATTTGACCCTAAATATAAATGTGTGGAAATGGTTTCTCTTAACTGTTTTAGATAGTTCATGACATTTCAAAAATAAACACACTTTAAATCTCAAATTGCTTTTAAAAAAGGATTAAATGAAGAAAAATTATTCCTAATTAATTCAACTTAGACTAAACATTTACAGATATTAAAATATGCACTGTTGACTTTCCTTGGCAGGTGCATACAGCTTGCTGAATAAAACACCACTCCATTTTGGCATAGGTAAATGTACGGCTTTTTGGATTGTTTATTCTGAGAAAGTTCCACATTAAAAGTAAATTAAATTATATTTCTAGTTATGTGATTCAGTTTTTTGAAGAACTATCTTCTAGAAGCAACCTGTTCTCACTGAAGGCCTAAACATGGAGAACATCAAAAGAAATGTGCATCAGTGGACATGGATGTGTACAAATAACTTATATGGGACATACAGTTTGGGTCCAGGTTTATCCCTTACAGAGGCCTGGACAGTCCAGATAGAGCTCGTTTTAAGGCTGCAGCTGGTGCAAAACTAAGTTAAGGGAGAAGTGTTGGGAAGAGAGCAGTGGATATACCTTCTGCTGAACTGACTAGGCTATTAAGGGAAGGGTGGAGTCAGTCCTACACAGATCTGAATGTTTGTTAGTGTTGGACGGTTCCAGCAGAGTTTAAAACTGTATTTCCTTTTGAAGAAGCTCTCAAATTTCCTTCTACCAAACTGAATCTGCTCTCTCAGTTAGAAATAATGCTCTCATTCTGAGTAATTTGACCACTTATGCATGCAGACACATACAGGTGCTAGTATCACCAAGTCCCAGGGGTTGTGTTTGACAGCTGGTGACCAACATCATACATTTGTTGTTTCCAATTGGAATATTTTCCAAAACAGATAAGCAAACCATTATGGAGGACTGTATTTTTTTCAGATTGCCCATAAGTCTTTTCCTTTCTGGCTGCATGCATGCACTGTTCACACAGACTTTCTGGGGAAAAAAATGCCAGACAATTTTACCTTCCCATGGGAAATTCCATTCTTAACATATAGGCTGACTGCAGCATCTGGGTTATCCTCACTGCCACATGTCAATGCAAGAATGCTGGATTCAAATGCTGCTGTCAACATGTCACTTTTAGGTTAACCTTGTAAATCTCAGGAGAAGGAGCATACTGAATCTATGAAAAGAAACTTTTACTGTAGAGTTTGAGTTACAAATTCATTTGCTATCTTAACATTCTTCTGGCATGTAGTTGTTTACTTTTATTAGAGATATCTTCTGCTAATAAATTAGCACTTAATAGATGGCTTAGTACCTCGAGGTGTTGCTGGTGAACTACAAAAGCTTTACATGTATGTCGCTCATTAAATTTAAACCAATTTTAGACTTAATTTGATTCATTCTTTTGGACATTTAGCCGCTGAGGTGGATTTACTGGGGCTTGATTGTAGTTTTTACATCATATATACTACCCCCAAACTTTCAGCTAATTAACAGTCTGTGAAAGCAAAGAACTCTATGGACTACTGAACTGCACTCCCCTTTCAACTGCAGAAAGTTATATCCCAGGAAGAAAAATTGGGGGTAGGGGGTGAAAAAACAAACAAAAACCCCAATCAAAACTGAACAACAAATGAAACAAAACCACCTTGCGTGTAGGGCTGACTTCCAGTATTAAGTTCCTTGGGATCTGAAATCATAATTAAATATCCATACACATTTGATTTGTAGCTCCCAAGTTCTTGATAGCTTGTTTTACTTAATTTTGCTACGTAACATGAAAACTCCCTCTGGGAAACTTGTTCTGTCTTCCTCTTTAAATAATTGTGGATATCACTTAAAACCTTCATCTAGTGACTAGATAGAGGTTACAGTGAAGAGGAGAGCAATAAGCTTTCCATATCTACCCAAAGTTTGAAGAGATAGATCTTCCAGGAGTGTTGCAGTGAAGAAAAACCTGTGGCAAATCACTTGTTTAGTGTTCAGAATAATTTTCCTTCATATAATAAATCTTATTTTATAATTATTGTGGAAGATCTACACATAAAGGAGGCTTTACAAAGTGAGGCACTGAGGTTCCTGTTCACTACTGTTGGACTTTCATCCAAAAAACAAAATATGGCTCAAGAATGCCTGAGTGCTCTTCATACATTGAATTGTTATCATCAATAAAAATAGTGAGAGCAACTTACCAATGAAATGGAGTTTATATGTTGAAATCAAAGTAATATAAATGGATTATTGGTAATATATGGAATGGTTAAGTGTTGTTCCATCTATTTTGTACCTGTGTAAAAATTTTAGAGATTTCATTTATTCACTAGTTAGAGGTGATAAAGTATTCTGCAGTAACTTCACAAAAAGAATCTGACAAATTATATTTATTGACAAACTATATGCTGAAAAAAATTTAAGGATATGAAATTGATCAACGACATCCTGAAGCTGTACATTGGCATAAAAATTACTTCTATCACTTCATTTTTGCCTTAATGCAGAATTTCAGGTTGCTCTACTTTCTCATGTGTCTTTTACGTGGGTAGGAGACTTGCTTGTACACTTGTGGTCTTTTGTTTTCCAGGCACCAATATAAATTGAATTTGCAGGAATGTAACCTCTGTATCTCTTTCATCCTGTTAAATTTCTGTAAAAGCTATTACATTTTTTCCTGGTTCTAGAGTGGAATAAATATTAGATAAAATCACCTCTGAGCATCTTTTCAGGAAAACTCAGTATTCCTTAACTTGGTAGTTCTTATTTGATGTTATAATTATGAGACACTCTTCAAACTAGCCAGGGGTTGATCTGCTGACAGTTATGAGCCTGCAATATTCAAATGTGTAGTCCAAGGATGGCCTTACAGCCTTAATTTAGATTTCACTGTTCTTAAGATGGCAGTCTGTTCAAAATTTCTTGTTCTGATCATGAACAAGGAAGCATGGAATTCAGAAATAGCCTCTGCCCACACACAAAGAAACCTCTTAGTAAGGATATAAAACAGCTTGCCAGCGCCAGCAATTTTACGTTTATATTAAAACAAGACTAAATGAGCATCACAACAGACAGTGAACTTAAGGGCATCTTTTTCACAGAATTTTTTTTTAATTAGAAGTTGACTACTATGAAAGAATGAGAGAAAGGAATAATGAAATATAGCAGAGCAATGATTTTAAATTTTGGGACAGATGAAATATCTTTCTTCCTTATAAACTTTATAAAGTTTATTTGTTTGCTTGTCCTCATTTTTTTCAAACCTTATAATTCATAACAGTGTTTAGCAGTTTTATCTTCTTTAATGTTTTTTTTGTTTATTTGTTTTGTTTCAGTAGAATGAACAACCTTTTTAGTACTTATTATTCAGAGCCTGGACCAAGTATTTGGCATCGATGAGGAACAAAGATTACAGCCAATCTTGACTCGATAACAGAGAAAGAACTCTTGAGCTGAGAGCTTTTATCCATGCATTTTTTAGAACTGTGGGGCATTGGCAGTAAATGTATCTTTCATTTTAGAGTGCCTTCAGATGAAGGAAGAAAATATCTTAGAGTTCTGGACAGCTCTTTAATGTGCATCTTTTCTGACTAGAGCAGAGTTTTCCTTCCTGTACATATGTGTTTTGGTCAGCTGTTTGGGGTTTTGTTGTTGTTTCTAAGAGGTAAGAATCTTTGGTTTTTCAAATAAAAAATAACCTGAATAAAATTAAATCCTCCAGGTATTGAGGTCTAATATCAGACATAAAAGCCCTTCAGTGTGAGGATCTCCTTTGTGGTGGGACGTGGCAACACTAATGCATTTGCAAAATGCCCAGCTGAGAGCACAATGCACATACATATTTTTCAAACCTGACATACTGCTATTCAGTCCACAGAAATCTTGATGGAGGTGTATGTGCTTATTTGGGTTATAAAATCTTCATTAGATCATCATGTCTTAAGCTGGTTTCTGTTCCTAAGAAACAGAGCATTAAGTAGCTCCATTTTAGCTAATCAGCAGAGTTTATTTATTCCTCAAAAGACAGGATGTATCCACACAATGATAGAGCTGTGGATCTGTTCAATCTCAACTCAAAAATTGTTTACATCCTGAATTCTCTTTGCAGCAATGAGCAGCACTATCTCTGATTAGTAGCACTAATGAAAGCAAGCATAAACCAGCCTTTTATATGCCTACTAATTAAAGGCATATGGCCTTGAACCAGCTAGTCCTAATTTCAGGTTACTAATCTCATTATGTACTGTTATTTTCAGTGACACAAAAATACAAGTGGGGAGAAAGGGAGATAAAAAACCCACTTTAGGAGTACATTATGAATTTCAGACTTCTTGAGAAATGTTAGGATTACGTAGTATTGATGCTTATTGAACCTAGTAGGAGCTCTTCCATGACTTTCATTTGGCAGTGAATCAGGGTTTCTATTATTTTGACTGTATGACCACTTTGAAACAAGATTAGAAAAAGCATCAACCATCTGTTTTTCAGGGATATACAAAGAACCAGGCTGGCTCTGTAGGATATGTTAGGAAAGTCTTTCTTGATTCCTGTGGTGAAAAGAAAAAAAAAAGAAATTGGAAGGTTGTGGCATTCCATTAAAACTGATATATTGGCTGGCAGACAGAATGATGAGAAAAATCTTTATCTAAAATACTGGTTATTTTTGACCTCCATAGTGCTTTTGGACTGTCTATTTAAAAAAAAAGCAAAGTTCATGTTAAGCAATGGTAATTCAGATGCTTCTGGTAAGAAGGATAAAGGGTAGTGACATTTAGAAAATCCTTGATTTATGCTATTTTAATGACATAAAATTATCTTAGTCACTTGCACGTGTAGAAAAAGAAATCTGATTAAGAGTCCGTGAATCATAGAAATTTCAACTGTTGAATTTATTTGGTAGCAAGTTACAGTAACACTTTCTGTAACTAAGTGTTTGGAAATCATTTTGCTGTGACAACTGTCCCTAATCAGTATCATAATAAGGATAATTGTAATATCAATGATAGTCACTTTCTGTGATTAATGTATTTTTCTTTATGCTGCTTAAGAAGTGGATGTTTACTTGCCATCAAGGTAGTTTTGAACACATAGAAAGAAAATTATATCAGCAATTTAAAGGTATCATTCATAATTTCATACCTTGAAAAAAATCCACTATATTCATTGTATGGCACTTGTGAACCACTAAATGAAAAATTCCAGCCATCTGGGTTTATCTGACAATCCTCACTGAAATCACTTGAACAGCCTCTTCTGTCCCTCACCAGTTGTTTGGACAGCCCAGGGTTCAGAGTTTGTATGCCTTTAAGGACCTGAGCTTGCTACTAACTCCTGCTACTAAACCATTCATTTGTCAGGAATTAGCAAATTCCTGAGCTTGTCATAGGTGCAATATCCTGTCCTTTGCTTGATGTCCATACCAAGCAAAATATCCTACCAATGCAAGAATCTTAAAAAGCTGTAGTTTTCATAGTAAATATTTTCTGAAATACCTATGGTATATTTAGAATAGAAGCCTGTCTCAACTGAGGACAAAAGCAAAACACTCTAAATCTTTGAAAGACTGCAGCATAAAGGATTCGTTTATCACAACACGATGATGCTCTCCAAGTGAGTAACTACAGCAGCAATTATCTAGTACCTGTGGAAAAATATTTTCCATGCTAACATGCACGTGCTTAAGAGAACTGATAAACTCTGCAAGGTCAGAAACAGCAGAGGTGAAAATGGTTTTAAACACAGGAGTGCTGCAGGTGGGAAGCTGTGAGTAGGGTATGAATCCCTGAAGTGTTAGAGCTGAATCAAGGTTCACTAGATATGAACCTTCCTCCTTACTGCTTCAGCTTTGTGCTTTCTTCAGAGCACATTAAATGTGGAGGACTTGAGATCACTGATAGGGTAGAAAAACTGATTAATGTTTTCAACTATGACTAAATTTATGCTGTTAATATAACACTCTTAATATTTCTCAGAATTTATTTTACTAGCTTGGAGATCATGGCTTAAACAAAAAATGAAGAGGTTGATATTTTGGGTTTTGTCTCTTTTAAGGTGAATCATGAATATAATGGTAGAAAGTATGAAATATTTTACAGAAAAATACCTCACACATGAATGTGAGTACTCTCAACTTGTTTTTAGGCTTAATATTGTTATACTATGACCTTGCCCGTCTCCAAAGCATACAGTAAGGAGGGACATATTTTGACTTATCCTTCTTATTTAGTAACTCTTGACCCTTTTAAATTGGAAGCTTCTACAAATAAGTGCTGCCAGGTCTGATACTTATCTTGAAGTTGTCCAGAGTGCAGACAGGGAAGGAGACAACTATCTTTAGTGTTAGAAGAAAGGGGAAGAACATAGGAAAAATTATCCTTTCTGACATTTTAAAATCTTCTCTTCCCCTGCAACTACTGTGCTTGTAAAGACATCATGGTCTTGTTGCAATGCTTTGCTTTCCTTATCCTTCTTATCCCTTGGAGGCTGTGACCCAGGTCTTTTTCCTATTGCAATGTGGGAAAATCACAGGGGAAAAATTAGAGAGAACTAGGAAGTTATATTCCCATTCCAACAGAAGACAAGCAGTATGGAAGTTATAGGGTGAAATGCAGTTGCTACTCTCTGAAAGGGATGCAGTCTATATATCCTAAAAAGGACAAAGGGTGGAGTGGAGACACCACAGCTCTGAACAAGTCAGATGAGCGCCCCTCCAATCCAGCAGGACCACTCAGTGGAGAGTTCCCACAATGGGACACTGGCAGACTGGTCAGACACCAGTGTCTCAGCTTTTTTGGGGTGCTGAAAGACTAATCACACACAAAGTTTTGAGAAAGTCTCCCCTTTCATGTAACACTGAGGGATCTAGCCCACAGAGATGCTGTACCAAAGTTTAGCTGAGGTCCAGTTCTCCAAACTCAGCAATATTAATAGTGTTTCTTTCTTTTTCTTCCTTCCCAACTTTCTTCTTTTCCGTCTCCTCAGAACGAGTTCTTCCTGCCTTTGTATTTGTCTCCAAGCCTTTGGAACCTCTCCTTTAATCCTCCTTTTTTTTTTTTTTTGCACCCTGACAGCAAACCTCCCTGACCTCAAACATTTGGCTCAAGCCTAAAACATTACTGGGATTTTACAGGTCCTGAGGCTGTTTAATACTGCAGCTGTGACAATGACTTTGAGTGCAGCAGGGGAACAACAACAATTTGGATGCAGTTTAGGCAGACTGTGAAGAACACACACTGGTGTCTGAAGCTGTCTGAAGTTCAGGAACATGTTATTTTATGATAGTAGGGCTTTTTTCTACATGACAGAGTAAATGTATAATACTCCATACGGTGATGCATAGCCAGAACAAAATCTCAGTTTTGTCATCCTCCCATAGCAGATGTGTAATGCTGGCAGCACAGGCTGTATTGGACATTGATGGAGCACTAAAAGGTGAGAAAATCTTGAACCTTTCCTCAGTGGCACTGCTCTGTTGGGTTCCTCCTTCATTTTTCTCCCCAATTTTGGGGACTAGGAAGGCAGGCAAGCTTCTGCAAAACTCCAACACTAAATTGTCTGCACTGCATTAAACTGCTGTACCGTGTGCTAGCATAGAGTGATACAAGTTTGAATGTTGTTTTGGGAAGTAAAGTTTTAATTTTCAGAGTTTCTTCTCAAAGTGTAGGTTTGTAGACAAGACAACCAACAGCATTTGAAGTTGTTCAGCACCTCAAAAGGACAGATGAGGCATCAGTTCAACCCTGTCCATTTAAAGATGCCTGAGGAATTATGAGGAAATGGAGGAATGCCCTCCTCATTCACTACTGTGTCCCAGCCAGAGGAGGAGCAGCTCTGCCAGCAACTCTGAAGCCTGTAGTCAAAAAACAGCCAGCCAGTGTGGAACATGGCCTTCATTTTCCAGGAAAGACTTGTGGATCAATGAAAGAAAAGCTGCCTTTGGACTCAATGCACCCTAATGGCAAGATTGAAAAGGTTGAAGTCGCTTAACTGCATGCTTCAGGAATTCACGTGGCAAATCCATGGTCTCTTCTTTGGTTTCTGACCCATAATGTTAGAAAATCAAAGTTAATTTTCAAGTGGTGATGCAGAAAGTAGTGCGACTGGTGGAAAGAGAAGGAACTACTCTTCCTACTGTGGGCCCAATGGCATCCTGGCTTGTATCAGAAATAATGTGTCCAGAAAGACCAGGACAGTGATTGTCCCCCTGCAATAGGGACACACCTTGTATTCTGGTATCCTCAATTCAGGAAGGATATTGAGGTTCTGGAGTGAATCCAGAGAAAGCCAATGAAGCTGTTCAAAGTTTAGAGAATAAGTCCCATATGAGGAGCAGCTGAGGGAGCTGGGTTTTTCAGCCTGAGAAAAGGAGGCTCAGGGGAAACCTTACCATTCTCTACAACCACATGATAGGAGGCTGTAGCCTGGTGAGTGTTGGCCTTTTCTCCCTGGCAACCAGGGACAGGATGAGAGGACACAGCCTCAACTATGCATGGTGAGGTGCAAGTCAGACACCAGGAGGAATGTCTATGGAAAGGACGGTTAAACATTGGAATGGACTTCCAGGGAGTCAGCATCCCTGGAAGTGTTTAAGAAATGACTGTATGTGGCACTTGATGCCATGGCTAAGTTGATGTGTTGGTGATGGGTCAAAGGTTGGACACAATGATCTCGGAGATTTTTCTAACCTAAATGGTTCTGTGATTTTGTGAAAACAAAGGACAAATTTGGTCTGTAGGGAACTTGCTGTAACATCTCCTCACTTAGGCACTAGCAAAATCCTCTCTGGTTTATCAGGCAGATTTGTTGCTGTTTCACTCCAGGGATCCAAGCTTGAGTCTTAGGTAAGCTCATGTTCAGTGTGTGCAAACAACACTGGACATAGAGGGACTCCTGTAATTGCTTATGCTGGCACAGCTGCTTGGTCCCCAGCTGGCAGACACTGTCATCCTGACCCAGGGCATCACACTGTGTCATGAAGATTCAAAGGGCTTAAATTTCAATGCAGAAAATGAGTTTTGATAGAAATGAAAAGCCTGTTGGTTTATAACAGACAGCTTCCGCTGTTCTCATTATTCAGGTTTGGGATCACTTGCATCCGTGCACACTGAGAAGCTGCCCTGGCATGGGCTGGCTTTTTTAAAGACTCCCCATTGCCAGCAGCTCTAAATCTTTATCTCACACAGGAACAGATGGAAATCATTCTCACATCTGAGCAACAAAAATCTCAAAATGGACTGGGCACAGTGGCTGACATTTGGCTGGCTATTTGTTGTTTTCTTTGCTAGTTGTTTTCCAAGGCAAAGTACATATTGTCAGGCATCTGGACACAGTGGGCATAAACCTACCATGGAAAAAAAACTCAATCAAAACACCTGGTATAATGGTAGAGTCTTCCAGTAGGAATAATTGCATGCTGTTAGCACTCCTGAGCAACACAGCTAAAGCAGACACAATGACCTCTGGAAAATGTATGACTATTCACCAGTTCAGGAGTTCAGTAGGAAGATATATCCTGGGTATACACCTTATAACTTGCCAGGTTTTAAATTTGTAATTGAATTGGAAAAAAAAAAATGAGCTGATGGAACTGAGGAGTGGATTCCAGCATTGTTTTAATTGCCTTCAAAATACACTGTGTCTAAAAGAAACCTTGCCAACCCTTACCCTATTCTGCTTTCATGCAGACCGAGAAATACCTAATTTATTTGTTTAGTGGAAATGCTTTTTAAAGGCTCACAGTTCAAAGTAACCAGAATATTTAATAAGTATAAATAAACTATTAGATTTGAGTGAAAACTGGAAAGATATGAGTACAAGCAAACATTAAAGGGATGAAGCCCTGCTGTTCATGGTTTGTGAAAATAACTTTACTAAGTGAACAAAAAGGAGGTTAGGTTTCAGAACTATTGGATTAAAAAAAAAAAAAACACTCGTTCCAAGAAATTTGTGTTGAGTAGGCAGCAGAAAGATAGGTAGTTAGTTTTCTAGCTTTGAGTTGTGTTATAGACTTACTTTGGACTATGCATGATCTAATTTAGAGGTCAACAGTATTCTCTGAATAGTTCATATAGATGCTAAAGTAGTATGTAATCTATCAAATTATTCAATTAATATAAAGTTTCCATTAGAAATCTTGGCAGATGTTCCTAAAGTTGTAAAGTTTTATTAATAGAAGAAGCATCTGCCAAACACAAATATCAGACTATATCAAAGACTGAGGTGACAGACTGGTTAACATCCACTCAGCTAGGTTGCCTTAAACCCTAGTGTTTTATATAAAGGCTCCCACTGATTGCCGTGGATTTAAATGAAACAGAAGGATAAAGGAGAAGATTTGGCTGATGATAAAAATATCTAAAAATTAATAAAAAATGTATATCATTAGTATGATACCCAAAACAACTTCTAATCTTATTTAGAGGCGTCTATGTTCAGGGGCATTGGTTTAGATAAAGAAAGAGTAATTTTATTATTCATGCACAAGGCCTGAAGATGTGGTAAATCCATGGTCTCTTCTTTGGTTTCTGACCCACGATGTTAGAAAATTAAAGTTAATTTTCAAGTGGTGATACAGAAAGGAGTGAGACTGGTGGAAGGAGAAAAAACTGCTCTTCCTACTGTGGGCCCAGTGGCATCCTGGCATCCTGGCTTGTATCAGAAATAGTGTGTCCAGAAAGATCATTAGAAACTTCTAATTTCCATCATCTTGAAAGTTGTCTCTTGTAATATATGTTTTTATCTGTATGAGAATGAAATTTGGTAGCTGTAGCTTCACAGTTCTGATTTACTGACAATGACCTTGAAAAAATCTTCTTTTAAATTTGTTGGGTCTTAATGGTGTTTCTCAGCTGCATTGTAGATCACTGGATGACAGTGACTGGGCTGTGGGAGTCTGGCATACTCACAATTCCAGGGAAGGATGGGCTCCTACAGATGACCCTTCCCTAGTCCTCCCTTCCAAGGGAGGTACTTATACAAAGTATTCAGGTGAATATTTCCAAGTGTTTCACTTTGCAAAAGGGTTAAACAGAGCCATTTAGCAGTGCTATTTTCTTGTATTTGTACAGTTTCTTTTTTCTGGCAGGGAAAAAAATGACAACAAAAATTGTTTGAAAGACAGTTGTTGAAAGTTGCATCTTCTCTTTCAATGGAAGATCCTCCACTGCTTCTTTCTGGATATTTCAGGCTCCCAAATATGAATTTAAGTGTCAGGGGAAAAAAAAAATAATAGACTTTCTCAGAAGTGTAATTAGCACAGCCAGATCTTTGCTTATTAGCTGATTCCATTCTGTTAAAAATGGTAAAATGTTCCTTTGAATGTCCCACATGCAGACCATTTGGCATCTATAAATTAGTGAAATGCATCTATTATATAACAATTGTAAATCATCAGTGATAACTGTGTCATCTAGGGCAACAGAAAAAATATGTACTTGATGTTTTATTCAGCAGGAGGTTATTATAATGACACCTTAGTGCACAGTGAATGTAGTTCTCTCTCTCTACATAAATTTTTTATTAATTGCATTAATTAGTATATTTTTATTTTTAAAGCATAAAAAGCTTTCTATTCCAGCCCTGAATACTTGCATATAATTTAAACTTATCATAAAATGTCATGATAGTCTGTCTACTCATTTAGCTACAATTACAGAGAAATATGCATAACTGAATGTAATAAAAGAGACCCATTTCAGACCAGCCATAATGAACCTTCTTATCTATCGTTATTCTCTTCCCTAAGTACCAGAAAGAATGTTCTAGGAAATTAGTAACTACTAATAACACTAGGAACAGACTGAGAAAGAGTGAAGTTCTGTGTCTCTTAACATCAGTGTCAAGACATGTGCTGATTTTCTGGAATTGGAATTTTACCTTTCAGTGAATGATGTAATCAACAACAATTTTATAAGCTGTTCTTCAGATTTAATGAGATACTGTTTTAAGGCTTTATTTCTGTGTAAGTTTTTCTCAAGTTTTCTAGGTAATTATTTTCAAGTCCTTCCCAAATACTATTAGTATCATAAAAGCAGAACCCATGTATTCTGTTGGGGTAAATGGAGAGAGCAAGGTGACTTCAGTGGATTTTTTACAATTTATAATGAAAATGAGGGCTGATCTTCAGAGGCAATGGTAATCAAATTCTTACATGTCAAAAAGCTGGGGGGTGAGTGTATACATAAATTATATGTATCATTTTCATTTATGCACAAATAATATGGATCTTACATTTTATATATATACAATGATCCAGCCCCAGTCAGTCACTTCAGTTTTGAAATCTTGATGACTGCATCTTCTGGACTTAGCAAGATCTAAATATCTATAAGTATACTTTTGATTTAATATCCAAATAGATTCATCAAAATTTTTTTGAACAGTTGAAAATAACACTAAATATTGGTGCTTCTCAGTAAATATACATTACTGTTACCATAGTGAATTACACACTACAATGGTTTTTTGTATGGTGGGGGGTTTTTTCTTACAATGCTAGAGAAATTGTAATGAAATAGCTCTTTTTTGGTCAGAGTTCTCGAAGAATTGAACTTAGCTTTTTTCCAAAAGCTAATGGTGGCAGCAGAAGTCCAAGTCTGCTGCAGTTATATACAGTATAGGATCCCTTTCCTTTGCTGAGGATTGAAATGATTAATGAAAGCATTACATCTCCAGAGAGTGGCCCTCAGCAAACTTCCCACTAAAAGTATCCATTAAAAGTTGGCATACAATATGCAGAAAAGGTTTAAAGAATTATACTGGAAAGCCGTCTGGGATTTCAGTGCTTCCCAGAGGGTAATTTTTTGATGGCATTAACGATCTCCTGTAGAGAAATCTGTGTCTAATCATTCTCCATCCCTGAATGACTCTGTGCAGCGTGGCATCCTGCAGTATATATTGCTACATATGTACTCTAGGGTATTCAGTGGCTGGCAAATTGCTTGAGCGGGTTATTTACTTTAGCAAGAAGTTATGACTATTTCTGCACTTCAGCTCTTGATGAAAGATACACTTTATTTTCCAAAGTCTTAACACTGAAGTTATTCTCATACTTGCTAGGCTAAAATTTACCACCCTAAAATCACTGTAAATATGCTTTCTTGTACCATGGTGAGTGTTTTTTACCTTTCATACTAAAAAATCATGATCAGATAAATTAGTTTGAAGTAGTGATCTAAAGCTGGAAAATGAAAGAGAGAAGAACATCGTGGAGTCATCAATGCAAGTCATTGTCAGATGCTTACTGCTGTCTGGCAGGGGAAAGTGTATGGCAACTGGGTGTAAAAATGAAGAATAATGCTCTCCTTCTTTCCTTCAAACCAAAGACTAGGAAAAGTTCAAATCAGGAAAACTCTTGCTCTCTATCCACAGGCTGTGCTCAGCTGTGGGGACCAGCCTAGGAAGGTGATTCCTGAAGCTGCCCTTATAAATTTGAAGAGTCATTCCTTAAGCCAACATTCATCATATGAAGTTTTTTGTACCACTAGGGAGGGTTTTCTGCCCATCAGATTCTGTAAATGCGCTTACAGCTTCAAACAGAAGCTTTCAGAAATTTTAAAATATTTCACTGGCTCATTTTCTCTTGAGGAACAGAGGAATAAGAAGCAGATGGTTTCAGTGACATTTTAGTTTGTTTCTTGTTTGATAAAGTCTGAATATCTCTGTGTCCTCTGTTAAAGCTCCTCAAATTTGTAGAAGGCATGTATTGCAGCAATGAATAGTTCAAAATGAAACAAAGCTGCATTTGCTGGATTTTACATACAGTTTCTAGAATGAAAAAGAGATCAATATTGTAACCACTTGCTACCGTAAACTCTCTCCAAAAATTTCCTATTTTTATTATTATGTTAATGTAGTTCAAGTTATGGTTCATTATTGTTCTCAAACTTACTAGGAAAGTATGAATATATTTAGAGACACTTTATACTTTCTCTCACACTATAATAATGTGGCATTCAGAGAATGTGTATGGGAGAGAATAAAGAAATAATTTTATTTATGTCCCTTAGCAATGTTTTTTACCCAATTGCTTTAGAAAATTGTTCAACAATTTATTAATATGAACCAATAATAAATATATTCCTCAAGTAGCTTTATACACAATGTTATTGCTGTATATCAAATGTACAGAAGAGAATAACTCATTCTTCAACTATACTAGTCTTCATTTAAACTTACCTTTATGACATGAGAGGAAATATTTAATCCTATTTCTGGCCAAATTCATTTTAGAATTTAACAGCCACAAAGAGAAATGGAAAAATGATGGAATCTTTATTTTCAGCTCAGAAATCAAGTGTGAATAAATAATCTTTTGTAGATATGTTACTGAGTCTTTAATGCAATCATAAAAACAGTCTACTCCATGGTATTTTCAGCTGTACCTTCTCAAAGGTTTTATTCTATTAATGCCAAGCTAATCTAATTAAACTGAGCTACATTTTCTGGAATCATTTAGTATGCCTATCCACAGCACCTATAACATTGACTTCAAACCCTTTTGTGAGGTAATTGTTGTGTTGCAGTAGTAGGACGGGGTAATTAGAGCCTGCTCTAGTAAGCATTGTGTCATACTATTTTCAATGGTGTGAGAATGATACCTGGAGGTGTAATTGCCCTTATGTTTTTATGGATACTTTTAAGATCAAACCTATCAATTATGAGACACAAAGACATTTAGACAATAAGAACAAGCATATACATCAAGCAAAGTCAGACAAAGGTAAATCTGAAATTGTTTCAACTTTTCAAAATGAAACTTTTAATGTTTATACTAATACATTACTTTAAAATAATTTTAAAAGCTCCATAAAAGAATGAAGAAGGATCATGTGCTGTCCTTGGATTATTACGCAAATGACATTGTTTCTGAGCAGCCAGATTGGTTTGTATTACTACGAGACTTGATTTCTCCTTGTACAACTTGCAAAAATTCACCTCCTGAGTTCATAAATGTAGAGTCTAGCTTTAATATTATACCATACTATACTACCGGTTTAATACTACACAAGTAAAGGTTTATGTAAATCAAGATTTTTAAGAAGAATGAATTTATATGAAACTTGGGCTGAAGATATTTGGCTGCAATAAGAACTTAATGAAGAATAATTATACAATCAAAAAATTCTGTTTTCATGATAACATAAAGAGATTTTTGAAAATAGACAGAAAAGATGAAAAAAATTCAGCTGTCTTTTTTTTGATAAAAAGCTGTTCAGCGTTATGCATATTCTTTCCTTTCTTCCCTTCATGCATTGTTATGAAAAATGAAGTTATTATCTTTACATAGTAAAATATTTAGAAGAATTAATAAAGTATCTTCTAGATGTTTGAAGAGTTGAAATATAAATTAACATTATTTCTTTCAAAAAAGAAAATGAATGGTAGGGTAGTTTTGGCTTATTTCAGTTTAAATGATCTTTTTTTCTTGAGCTTGAATGATTTATATTTTCTTTCAAAAAAAAAAAAAAACCAAAAAAAAACCAGGTTTTTTTTTTTTTTTAATTTTATTTAGGTAGTCTGAGTTCCAGAAGAATTTACTTTAATATTCACTGTATTCATTCTAAAAGTAATTTTGTTTTTAACATTTGCTGTATGTTTCTTATTCAGGAACCACACATAAAGCTGCAGCATAAAGTGTGCTTGTGTCATCATAAAAATGCTTGATTAAAATTAATCCATCTTGTTCATATTAAGCTGATGTAATTTTTTTTTATTTAGAAGAATTAATAAAGTATCTTCTAGATGTTTGAAGTTAAATTAACATTATTTCTTTCAAAAAGAAAATGAATGGTAGGGTAGTTTTGGCTTATTTCAGTTTAAATGATCTTTTTTTCTTGAGCCTGAATGATTTATATTTTCTTTCAAAAAAACCAAAAAAAACCAGGGGTTTTTTTTTTTTTTAATTTTATTTAGGTAGTCTGAGTTCCAGAAGAATTTACTTTAATATTCACTGTATTCATTCTAAAAGTAATTTTGTTTTTAACATTTGCTGTATGTTTCTTATTCAGGAACCACACATAAAGCTGCAGCATAAAGTATGCTTGTGTCATCATAAAAATGCTTGATTAAAATTAATCCATCTTGTTCATATTAAGCTGATGTAATTAGTTTTTGTCATAAATCCTTCTATTAAATTTATTTGGGGAGAGGATTTTAAATTAAATTGTTCTTGGTACCATAGCTATGAATCTCACCTGGAATACAGTACAGAGTAACTTTATGAGATAACAGTGCTGTGAATATTTGTCAGCAGCTCTCCACAATGGGGAGCAGACCACTCTTACAGTTTGTATGGGAAAGAACAACACAAGTCTGCTTTTTGCAGTCTGCAGACAGGTGTGAGAAGGATCCCCTGGTTGTTCTAGCTAGTTTTTCATGGGGGCTGCTTTAGAAATAGGTGTCTGTATAGAGGCCTCCATAAAAATTGCAGTGACCCAGGAGGGTTTTTGGGGACCTGCAGTCTTGCAGGATGACCAGACCAAGTCCAGTCCTCTGTTACACAGTATACCCTTTAATCTGCTCTGCTCCAATCAAAGAAGGGAGATAGTTTAAATCCTTACTTCCCTGGCATTTTAGGTGAAAATGAATGCCTGATGTCATCTGTAGAATAAATATGAATGAACACTGTTCACGTGACTGTTTTACCACCCTGAATCAACTTTTGGTCTGTACAAGAAACATTACAAAAAGAGCTATTTTCCATTGCAGTGGGAGAGACTCCCCTGAACAGATTTTAAGGGCAAAACTTCTAAAAGAGTGGTTTTAAATTTACATTTCAGCTTCACTTATAGGTTCATTCAACTGTGAATGATGGAGGGGAGCTGCAAATGTAATGGCATGTCTATTAGTGGTAAGGCACAGGTGCTAGGACTATTTGAATGGTGATAAATTTACATTGCAAATGTGATAAATCTGGTGCAGTTCTAATGCTACTGTAATGACTATCAGCTGCATGCATGAGGACAGATAAAAGCTGTTAAATGCATACTCTTAGTGCATGGAAAATGTATTATCTCAGCAGTTTATGTAGTGCTTGATATTCATTTATGGGGGCTTCTCTTCACACAGGATCTTCCATTTCTATAGAAATTTATTTTGCAATGTTTTATTTGTAAATTACACTATTTGATTGTTAGGGCTGAATACATACTCATTGCTTCTTGGTAATATGAACATGTATGGGAGTTGCGCAGGGTACTTTTCCATTTCAAGTTACTTTTCATCAGCTCTTTCTTTTCTGGCAGTTTCCTGCACTGCAGCAAAGTCATTGCTGACAAAGCACCACTCAACAATTCCAGTGAAAATCAGAATCTGAGAAATGGCTGATATCTGTAGCACTAAATTCAAAGGTGCATCTTCAGATAATTGTTTTGGTTTACCTTTCATGTGTGGTGCTTAGTAATCAAGAGAGAAAGCAGATAAATGATTCCCAATGTGCTTGAAAATCTGGCCTGAGCAGTCCGCAGAGCTAAGCTAATGAAGATTGTGAATGTCTCATATAATATGAGGTTTCCTGTACTGCTGACTGAAATCTTGGGTTCTTTAGTATATGTAGAATATTGTCTTTTGATATTTGCCATGAAACTACTTGCCCCAGCTGTGCACAGAGACAGCCATCTCTGCCCCATGGAAGTTCATATTCCTAGCAAGTGTGTGCACCTGTGGGCAGGAATGAAGTGAGAAGCTCAGTAAGTTTTCTACCCTACATTGCAACTATCTCCAAAGAGCCTGGACAGAGATGCAGCAAAGCTGGAAGGGCTGGGCATCAATGGGGGTCCCACTGCATCCTCATGCTGCTGGGGGATGCTCCCTTTGCTCTCCTTTGTCCCTTTGTCTTCTGAGCTACTGCTGGTCTCTTGTGGGCAGCAACTCACTTGCACACCTCAGGTGTTTATCATCTGGAAGGGTCTTGGACAATGGGAAGCAGGAAGCCTTGGAGGAAGGTCTGCTCTGGGAAGAGGACACTCACCCTATCTGCCTGGCTGAGAGTTTTAAACCCAGACAAATTACTGGTTTATATGTCTTTGTCTATCCCTGTCACATGTGCATTCATTATTACCATCTGTTACCTTGCATCTCTTAATGTTTACCCCAAAAATATCTTATTCCTGTGTCTGGATATTATTAATCCCTTTAAGTCTTGGACTTACAGAAAGGTGTTGTTGCTCAGCCTCTCCAGCTCTGTGTCCCCCCTTCTCCTCCACTTAGGCCATAACCTCCAGTGGGGGATGTGACGGCTGCATCCAGCTTACTCTGGACTTTGGGAAATGCAGGGCAACACAGCAGCTGAGGGCTGTCTGAAGACGTGACCTAGATATCTTGCCAATATGTCAATGTGACTATAAATCAATCATCTTATTTCATAAATTGTAGTCAACGCACCCATAACTTGTATTGGGTTTTTTGATTTTCCAAATTCACTACAGCTGTGACTTTAGAGGTTCCTAGCTGCCCTGTGTGGGTTTGTTTGTTTGTTTGTTTAGGTTTTTGTTTTGTTTTGGTGGGGTTTTTTTCCTGTGGATTTTCTGTTTGCTCTTTAAGCCTCACTGCATCGAAACAAGGATTCAGGCAGTCTGGAAGGGACTCTGGTTGTTGACTGGTCCAGTGCCTGGCTTGCATCAGTGGCAACTTCTGAGTTGGATGTATTGTATCTGTTTGAGTCTTGTAATGCAGCTTTGTAGTTCAAAACCTCTGCCCTTCCCAATCCTTCTCAAAATCCAGTTTGTGGAAGGACTACAGGGGCAGATGACAGAAATTATTCTTTTCTTCTGCAGGATTGGCTTGTTTGGCATCATAAGGAAAATGAGAAGTTAAGTCCTTTCCCCTCCATGGGAAATGAAAGAGATGTAAAGACAAGGTACTCCAATGACAGAACTTACAGTGAAACACTGAATGTTATGGCAAATTATTTGCTTGATGGCTGCATTTTATCAGTTCAAAGTAAATTTAATCAGTGGTTTGAAATGTTTATAAAGTAATGCATTTTCCTGTGTATGGAAAATGAAATAGCAAAAGGCAAGAACACAGTTACCAACTCCTTTATAGCCTAGAAATATTGAAAGAAACTAATGTTTTGAGTATAGAAGTTATCCCCAGTTCTAAATTTCTTTTTTTATATTGAAATGGTAATTCAGAGTATTCACCCAGGCCACATCTCTACACAGAGTAAAATAGCACTGAATGGTTATTCTAATGTTGTTCAATGTTTATTAAGTCTATTTAAAACTGATGTTATTTTTTGATAGCCTTGTTTTCATAAAGCCCATTTGGTTTGGACAAATTAATTTGAGTAAAGTAGACAGTAATATCTTAGTTGACACTATTGCAAGGATTTTACAGGCTAGGTTAATTATAAATATGAGCCTATTGCTGCTGTGTTTCCCCTTCCCCCATCTTTACCATGCTTTAAAATAACAGACATTATAGTGCTCCAGAGCAATCTAAGTATTTTACCACTCTCAGAGACTTCCCATAATATCCTTCACAATATGAGCCTCAAATTTCCTTTATAAATATGATATAATTAGGTCTAGAGTCTTGGTGACTTTAGTATTTCCATGATAGTAAAAACTGTGTTGTATGCAAGAACACTCTACTTGACAAAAAACTGCTCTTTTGTCTGAGAAAAATAAAATGGCACTATACACTTAAGATACTATAAAGAACAAAATAACAAACTTGTGTAACAGTGTGGTTAATTGGAGCTTTTCCATAATTAAAAAAAATAACCTAAAGGTGATATTTTAAAAAACAAATCATATTTTAGGAAATGCTAAAGAAGAGTAGTGAGAAGCCTTCAGTTGCTGAAAAGGTTCCATGTAAAAGTAGCCCTTCCCTTGTGAGCTGCTCATGGCAGGCAGAATGTGCCCAGGTGTACTCTCATGTTTCCCCTGTGCTGATTTCCTCATGTGCGAACCCCGATTTGTATATTGAGCTCAATTTTAAACTAAAGAGCGCTGTCTATACAGTGAACGTAGTGATTTAAAGCCACTCTTTCAGTTAAAAATCAGACTCCTGAAGTGCTGCTGAGAAGGGGTGGGTTAAGCTCTTTCCCACCGAGATACCACAGGTTAATACAATTGACCTTTTGTCAGAGCTTGGTGAACACAGACGATGCTGAGCATTAGTCAGTGCAAAGAAAATTTAAAATTTATTTATGCTGTAGCCATAAATCTAGTGCAAATAAAATTTCACAAGAAGGCAGATCAACTTGTCTTAATGTTCCTTCATGGATCCAAAAGGAATGAAGGAAACGTATTATAGACATCTAGGAGTATCATTGCATCAGATTAAAATATTTATATTCTCTGCTCCAAAGACTACCTAGTTTTTCTATAAATTTTAGAAATTTTCCCTCTTGGGAAAAAAAAATGTAGAGTTATTCACACTTCACTCTTTTCTCAGTAAGGACATATATTTCTTGATACTTCTGTTAAAGTTCATTAAAAGAAGTAAAAAATATTCTAATTAGCTGTGCAGAGTTTTGCTTATTATTCAAAAATCGTCTAGGCTCATTACATACTGCTTTTTTAGTCTCATATTTACCTCGACTGGGGATTCCAGGTCATATTTCTTTCATTAGAAGCATAAAAAATTTTGTCTTAATATGAATATTTTTCTAAAACAATATGTACTAAATCAAGGCAAACAATTATCTTTTTCATAAAAAGAAGAATTAGAAGTGAATATATCACTAAAATAAGTCTAACAGCATTTTGAATAGAATTTATGGGGAAGAGTTTATACTCTGAGTTTTATTTTACTTATTTTTAGTTGCAGTATGTCTCTTCAATGCAAGTTCATAAGCAATGCCTCGAACAAGCATCAGAGTTCAGGATCACTTTATCTGCCAAAGGTACACTGAATAGATAGGCATCCATTGCATCTTTCTTTTCTTTTCTTTGACCATTAAATTCTTGCTAAGCAATGGCTTTGTCTCTGACAGGAGGGACAGGTTGGTTCTCTCTTTGAGCACAGTCTATTCTGGTAGAGTTGGAGCAGTTGGTGAGACAGTGATTTCTAGGACCACATTCAGTTTTTCCTGTTTGTGGCAAAGAAACCAAGACCACTCTTGAAATTCTGTGTAGAAGGGAAAAAATAAAAAAAAAAAATTTTAAAGTACAATCCAAATGCTGAGATTTAATATTCAGCATATTGAATAACTATGTTGCTTCCTTTTGGAAACAAAAATGCATGATTATTGGATTTGCATCAACTTTCCATTTCATGTGTTGGTAGCTTTACTTATGTCTGTGAGTAGAATTTCTTTTTTTTCCTTTTTTCAATGACAGCTCAGATTCTTACACCCAAGATGCACTCAAATCAAAATCAAAACTCTCAAATCACATCCTGAACCTGGCCAAGTGTGACTCTAATTTTTAAATATGAAAACTTGACAAAGAAGAATAAATGAAAACCTTTATTTGCAAATAAATACCATCTGTCATATAAAATTCACAGTAAAGTAGTTTGGGTAGGATGTCATTAGTTCTTTGGGAAACACTGAACAGTCGAGAATGGGGAGTTGAGAAAGCAGGTTGTAATGAAAAGTTTTTGGGATGCGTGCTTTAACTCATCTCAGCTGCATTAATATCTGCACCTGTAGTAGGTTTGTCCTTATTTATTTACTGTTGAGAATACCAATCTGTATAAAAAGTGATTGATTTTCTTTTAACCTGGAAACAGTGTGGAGTGAGAACTACTCTTTCTGTTCTGACTGCACACCTTGTTCGGTCAGTGTCTGGGATCCCTAGGTACTACTGCAGTAAAAGCAAATAATCATTGTGAGAATTACTAAATTATTATTATTCCTTGTAAAAGCTTTTCAGCAAAAAAAATATTCTGTAGGTAGTTTAAATCTTGTAATGATCTGAAAAAGAGGTTAAGAAATGCAAAAATACTAGATGATACAAGAATAGAGGGTGGAAGTATTTTTGGCATTACTATCCATATTGGGAGAACAAATACGAGCTGATCATCTTGTTACTTCAACACTAATTTCATCTAACACAAACCAAAATAAACATATACCTCTAGCTGGCATTAGGGATGGCTCAATGGAAACATCTGGACAGTGTTTAGCAATGTGTATGAAAGTGCCATCGCATCTAGGGAAGGAAAATGCAGTGGAGAATATAATTCTTGTAGAAGGTGGAATCATGTAAACTAAAACCTGGATGAGGTGGAATACTCTGAAATTTTGTTTAGGTCAGAGGAAAGAATGCTGGAGAAAGTAGATGGGGGAAATAATTAGTAGCTTTGCAGAGAAGAAGTTCGGGTGGATACTTACATTCACTACCTTTGTGTAGGAGACAAAAAATTAAATTTTAATACATATAAATTTATTCAAAAATAAATAATTTCATACAATGTATAATCAGGCCCAGGAAGTTGGTGTTATAATGTGTACTGGTATGAAAAAAAGCTTAGTAGAGCTAGAATTGACAAAAGATCTTCACGGAGATAAGAACAACTGGTATTCAAAATACTGGTGAAGTAGTTGAGAGAATAGAAATGTTTTTTGCTTTTGGACACAGAGAAACACTAGGTAACGTGTTTAAGAAATTTCCTCATGCACAGTTTATCCCACTCTGCATTCTTGTGTAGTTTACTATAAGCTGGAAAGCATGGAAAACATGATTGTTGAACAGGGGCTGCTTCATCTCATATCAACAATCCTTTTCTGATGATAATACCTCTAAAAATTTTCAGGTTTAAGAGTACCTGGGGTTCTTAATCTTCTTTTAAGAGTCATAGTTGAGGATGGTGGAAAAAACTTACTTCTTTCTGTAACAGGTTTTTCCCATTTTAGTAGTGGAAAAAAATGAAGGCAGAAGGAAAAGAAAGGAGGGTATTAAAAGGACAAGTAATTAGTAATAATTTATCAGTGTTTTGCTTATATAGTAGATGAAAAAAAATCCAGAAAACTATAGCTAAACAAACTCAGAGCTGTCTCTTGAATATCTCTAATTGTAGGTCTAGTTGAGTAAAGTATATCAATGTTACATAGATGCCATTCTGCAAGCGCAATTATCAAAATTGCAGAATTTACAGTTCTGCTCAGGTATTTCAAATAATAATAGGGCTGGAGGAGATCAAAAGGTTGTCTTGGACATTGCCTTACCTCAATATAGTATCAAAATTATTTAAATCATACCCGACAGATGTTTGTAAACACTTCCAGTGGGAGATTTTACAATATTTACTGGTAGCCTGGTGTTAAAAATTTGTGTGGGGGTTTAGATAAGTCCTTGCCTTTTGCCCAGGCCTCCAGCAGTGGGCAATACCTTTATTGAGGTGACCAGCACCCCAAAACCCACAAGTTTTTTAATAATGTTCACAAGTTCTTTAATAATGGCTGATTTGGTCTATTATAGAATTAATTATTTATCTAATAGACATCAAACTAACAGACATAAGACTTAAAACAAACTAATACTACACCGGAATAAGGACAAAAAGAGACTACTTGTAGATAGATACACTGCGAAGTTAAAGAAAGGTAGCTGTTAATGTTGCAGCTAGCAAAGATATAATATAACTCAGGATTCAATGTATTTTACCATCCAGTTGCTGGTGGGGTGCACATCAAGATCCTTTCCCTCAATCCCCAGGGAAGTAACCACAGAATTTGCATCCAAACTCCGTGGCGAGATCTTCCACACTTTCAGGGGCTCCTGCCTCTGTGATAATTTGTGTGTCTTTTATAGTTTGTAAAGCAGTGTCTTTCAGTTCAAGATTATTTATTTACCTCTTTCCACATCTGTTCTCCAGACTAAAATGTTGATTCTCAGCTGAGGTCTGAGCCCTTTTGGTGCCAGAGATGACCCCTTGCTGGGGGTTTCAGGCCCTGGGTTGTCTCCTTATGCACCAACTACCTGTGGTAGATGGGGGTAAGGAAAGGCAGGGATGGGTAGATGTCCTGCCGCACCCAGCTCTTCCATCCCTTTACTGTTCATGGCATTCCATCATAATGTCTAACCTAAATATGTTGCAATTCTATTACATTTTAACTGCCTTCCAATTACCCTTAATCTCAAGAATTTTTTCTTGGAATGAACACTACAGTTCAGACTGACTCTTCAAAAAGAGAAAACAAACAAACAAACAAAAAAACCCAACACAACCCCAAAAACCCAAAAAAAACCCCACAAAAAATGCAACAAAACCCTAAAACCTGAAGAAAGGCTTATTTCTTTGAAAATGTAAGATTGTGAATATGAACAGACCAAAAAGCTATTTATTATTGTCTTATTCATAATGTTCTTCTGAGAAATGTCAAGTTTGTCCATCCTACTCCAAAAATATTCAACATTAATGATTTTGAAATCTCAGTGGCGAGCTGTTTAACTGCACATGGATATTACAGAAACCAGCAGCCATTGTGCTCTACAGTCCCCTTGGCTCTTTTCTGTCTGTGAAGTACTATCTGCATAACATTTCTGAATGTCCCCTACCTACTTTTTAGACTGTATTTTCTGAATGAAATTCTGTAGAACACTGAAAATTTTAAAATGCAAGAATACAACAAATTGAAAATTGAGTGTCAAGGTGACTATTAGAATAAATATTGTTCGAGGTTATACTATTTTTTGTATTTCATTCAGTTGAAATCTAGGGGTTTTACACAATACCATCGCCACAACAAAATTCAGGGAGTTTATCGCAGGTCCCATGTTTGAATTTATGAATATACAGTAGGTTTTGGTTTTAGCTGGTAATGTGAAATATAGTAATATGAAAAAAAGCTACATGACACATGGAATGAGGAGAGAAATGCACAAATCAAGTTTCCTAAAAATTAGTGAATTTTATTAAATAGGGGCAAGCTTGTTTATGAATTGAGTTGGACAAAATCCCTCACTCGAGTAACCTGGTTTGCAAATTCGGTAGAGAAATGTGACCATTTCACTATTACTGTGTCATCTGTTTCAAGGGAGTGACTTCAGCTGAAGGGGATAATGGGTTTTTGAGATATTTTAAAAGCAGACAGTCTTCCTTAGAGCACTGGGAATTACTATTTTTCCATTAATTCTTCTCTATAAAAATATTTTTAACATGGGTTTACTTTCCAGAGTCTTGGTGAGAGACTAGAAACAAAACATGACTATTTTATACAATTCTTGCAGAAATAATGAAAGAAAGTGAATTCTGCTTCTGCTCCACATAATCATTCCTGATGATGATTTAATCTCTTACTAGCTTGACTTTGAGCCTATTACAAAAGGACACAAATTCTAATTGTAATCTGTTAATCACTTTACCTGCCTGAAAGATAAAACTCAGGACAGGAATTGCCTCCTCACAAATGTACAGCCCAAGTTCTTCTAGAACAGGTTCAAACTGCAGCAAGATCCTGGATGCTACAATTATATGAGTGCTGGTAGGTATTAAAATAAAATGTTTTTAAAGTACTTTGTGGTTGTGTTTTCCAGTAATGATAACTTTAAGTCAAAAAAATTTTTGGTTTTGGACATGAAAGAAAGGAGTTCAAATTCTAACAGTATGGAAAACTGTGCACTCCAGATTCCTAAACTGCAGAAAATGCTATTCCTGATGCAGTTTTACTTAAGGGAGAAAAAACTCCAAACATCAGAAAAGCAATCCTATTTGCTTCCAAGTATTTGCAAGAAGGAATTTGACTGTGAAATGACTACAAATCAGATGTGCTTGTAGAGCCAGTACAGTATTCCTTTCACAGTCCGTTGTTATGCTCTGATATCAGCCATTTAGGGAATGCATGTTTGATACCGCCGGCCCACAGTGATACCAGAATCTGTACTGAAAACCAGAAAATGCATTAGAAAGCTCTGTGCTTTCCAGCTGGGGCATGAATCATAATTTCAGGACCTTTGTTTCTACACAGTTTAAAACCCAGCTGTAACAAGGAAAGTCAGAAACCATAATATGAGCCTTTAGCTCCTAGATCTTTTGAATTTCAGGTTCTGGGCAGATTCTTGCATCAATATGAAGATTACCAGCATTTAGCTGTAGATGGGTCGTTTATCACTTGCTTCAGTCTCTGCTTTCATATTCATGAATCAGAATGTGCAGTGTTCCTCGCTGAACTTATGTGCTTCTGTACTTCACAGCAATTAACATCCCTGACATTGTACCTCAAGATAAGATGCTCATCTCAGAAGACTGGTAGGAAGTGAAATTTAATCTGTCATATTTAAGTCAGCTCCTTAATAATAATCCATTCTAATAAGGACAAAGTAAGTCCATTTCTTTCCAGTTCCTAACCTCATGTCTTTGTAATTTACATCATAATTGGCATGTTATCAACAGTATCACCTGAGTATCTCAGGACTTTACAGGCTTTTGAAGAACTAATTAGCTAGAGATAAGGACTTCGAGTCAGCTTGGAAGAATGAATGCAGCTGCAGCATGCATACATTTTTGATGTGCAGCATGTTCTTTTTTTTAGTTAGGATTTATATGTGAGGCATTTACGGATTGACAGGAAAGAAAAAGGGCTGTGTAGTATATGGTGGAGTTAATTCGTGCTGTTTATGTATAAAATATTGTAAAATCCAAGCCATGTCTTTTGGCCACCTCGGCTGGGAGCAGAGTCTTATTTTTATTCAATTAGTTCCTGGACAACGTTAAGATACTATCAAGCCTGTTAACATATGAATGGAACCTTCCTGGGCCATGATCACTGACTTCCCTGGAATGTCTGGGACACTCAAGAGTGATCTGCTCATCGAAGATTGCATCTACTACCATCTACTACAGGCACCCCTCTTTACGTGTGAATACCGACTCCTCCTCCGGAGTGCTCTGACATCATCTAGACACCTGGAGCCCAACCTTTGTCTACCTCTGCACATGTATGGACCCAGCTCTGCATACAAAGGGACACAAAGGGACACAAAGGAACATTCGGTCATTTCTGCCCCAGACAGAATAAACTGTATATAAGCTCGCTAGGAGAAGAAGTCCGTGTGAACCGAGGGGGAGACTCTGACACTTTGGAGGTCAGATCCAGGTTCACCCAGTGCCGATCCCAGGTTCGACGCTGCCAGAGGCTGTGGTGTTTATTTTTTCTGATCTAAATTCTGTTTTGTTGAAAATCTAATAAATCATTGCTAAATTTTATTTTGAATTTGGCTGCCGATTTGATAATTTATAACAGCTGTGAAAGTCTGCAAGTTTCTCATGAGCATGGCCTAGCACAGTATTCACGCTTTGCCAAAACTGGTGCTGTCAGTCAGTTGCATGGGTGTGATATTTTTCACATGGTGTTCGCATTTGTCCTTTGCTCTCTCAAAACAAGCAGATACCTCTATGACACTCTATGCATAATAAAATGAATCTCAAACACCAGTATTTCTGTGCCTTACCTATCAAAATGTTCCCATCTAGAAGCCAAAGGGTGTATGGTGTATCCAATCAGTAAACAGTTCTTTTGCTAACAATATTTAGTTGCACCTTTAGTTCCAATGAGCTGCAGGAACAAGGAGGCTTCAAAAAGCCATCAGCTGTCCCCTGTATTGTTGTGGTGAGGAATAAGAACTTTGAGCAGCCAGGACTTCAGAAAATCACCCTCTGAAGCAGGCATGGCTGGAAATTCTATCCTGCCTATATCTTAAGTGCTTCCCAGTGAAATGAAAAAAGTGGTTATCAGTAGAAAATTTACAGATGAGATTAAAAAAATAAAAGCTCAGCTAGCCATCCAGTATTTTTCTACAGTTTGGTTTTATTTCCGTTAAATTGTTGAAAGAAGTTAGTGACTCCAGGAGATCCTGAGGCTTCCTAAGTTCCACCTTTCACCAGCATGAAGAAAGTTAAAGGCAGTGAAGCTAAAAATTGATGCTTAGTCTTGCAACAGTATCATAAAAATATAAACAGACTTGGAGCAATATTTGTTTTCAATGACTTCATCTATGTATTCATTGATGTTGAGTCACTGTTCACTTTAAAATCAGTATCATGAAGCTGACTTGAAGTAAGAAGCAAAAGTGCTGTGTGCATCCTAAACAAAAACAGTTCAGTGACTCCAGTTTTTGCATTTTTCTCACTTCTTTCATGCTGTCTTTTTGCCATCTACACCAAAGAGAGACTAAGAAGGAAGTTCACATTTTGACAAGCAATCTAAGCTATTATCCAGCCTGAAAATGAATGGGCGTGGGAAACTTATTTTCCCTTTAAGTAAGTGTGAATGTCAGAAATGCTCTTGATATGTGACAAATAGCATTCAGTCAAAGTAGTGGCTGAAATTGCTCAAAGTAGTCATAAATTGGTGAGTAGAGCTGGCTTCATTTCAATTGTGAATATAATGCTAAGCTGTCATTGTCTTTAGAAGATAAAAGCTAGCTAGAGGATGTTCTGGTGTTATCTTGTATATGAACTGTGTGCATAAATGTCTATTTCTTCTGGTGGCTATTTATTTCACTGAAAAAACCTACTGAAAGTAAACAATTCTTAAAATCTCAGGAAAAAGTCACAGAAGAAATAAGGGAAAAATATGACAATTCTGTTTATTGGCTCAAATACATGGATTGACTTAAAAATTCCTTATCAAGTGTCCAAGGAAATCTATGTGGTTTTACTGCCTGCTTCTCAATCACTAGTAATGATGACTAAGTTTGTGCTAATCCTGTAGCAATTTTCCTTGAAATTAATTTCCTTCTTTGTGAAAGAATATAAGTTATCCTTTCAAAAAATCTATTTATATTTTAAAGGGGAAATAAAGGCATTATTTATACTTCATTCTTCATGCATATAATATGGCTGTGGGAGCTACTTTTTGTTGCTAGGAAATATTTCCCTTTCACATTTCTAAGGTCTGGTGGTCTGAGGATAATGATTATATTTTTCTTTTTAATTTTTAATATTAAAAATTAAAAGGAGAATTTAAAATCAATACTTAAGATCAAAATGTATCCATTATGATGTGTTTCTTCAGAAGAAGAACTACAGTTATAAAATATGCTTCTGCTAAAAAAGTACTATTTTTTTTGCTCCTTAGAATACTATTTAGTAAAGACTGCATTTTTCTTCTTATGTGGAGAATAGGTTCATAGAAACTTGCTTTGGACTAGTTGGTTAATGCAGGATAGAAGACTTAGAGGATCCAATTCCAATTAAACAAGGTGAAGTGATTTTCACATAATGTTTTCAACCAGAGAGCTATAAGACAGCATCATATATAGCTCTGGGGGTATGAAACCTTCCTTATTCATGTTTATTAGATGCATCTGGCACTTTCTTATAATTTATATGCAATAAATTTCTATAATAAATACTAAATATACATACCACATATTTACTATCCTGCTATTATGTCTTTTTGATAATTTAGTAGTGGATATGCTTTGCATTTCAAATATTTTCTTATCCTGACTTTCTATAACTGTGAGTGGAACTATGTCTTAGGATGATTACTAATTGCTTAGGAAAACATTCCTCTTGGTATTCATGAAATCAGAAAGAGACCTTGATTTTGCTATGCATGTAAGAAGTTGCATAATGATGTGGTATGAAAAAAGATAAGAAAAACAAAATAATAAACATTAAAGAATAAAGGTTTTTTAAAATTCTTTTGGAACTGTGTAGAGAGTTAAATTTTAGTACTAGAGGAACCTATTATAGAGTATTTGCCATTTAGTTATTAGTGAGGCTTATTACACAGCAGACTCCCTACATGGCCTTATTTGAAATGCCCATTGCTGGAGCCTCCTGGATTGATGCATTGTGTATCCTTTTTACCTCCTGGAGAGACTGATGCTGCCTCTGCTCACTTCCCACCCAGCTGTGAAGAGATGGATCCCCACATTCGGATGCAGGTTTCTCTAAGAAGTCACCCCCTGAAACTCCTTCCTGTGCTTCTGCAGAACTACCTTTGATAAGCTATGGCTTACTCCACTGCTGAGAAATATGTCTCTGTATAATGGTTTCTTTGATTCAGATGAAAGGACTGGTACATTTGCCATTGTCCCTCTCAGCTGAGCCTTCACAGCACAAACATGTCATCAGTGCACATCAGGAGAGAGTGTGGTCAAACAAACATGCAGACGACTTGTTAACAAAGAAGTAGAAATCCAGGGTGGTACTGTCTGGTGTGTTCAAGCAGCAGAAACTGGTGAAATAAAGGAGGAAGTGGTTCCTACCCATGGACATCTGCAGTTTCTTCTTGGTGAACAATGGGAAAGGCTTCTGCTTCTTCCCAAATGTGCATTTGACAATATGGGAATTACTTCCTGACAATGCCAACAAAGTAGATGGTGCTGTACAGAACAAATTAGTCTGCTGCTGAAAAATGGGGATAGGAAGGGGAAGAAAGGAATAGTATTGGTTTGAGCAGTGCTAAAAACTAGCTAGGTCTCCCCTTTTTCAATAACTGAAAAATCAGTGCTAAGGATGTCGGCCAGCTCAATTTCTGAGTGTTTTTCTCTTATGTTTTGTCTCAGAATTATTTGGTTAAGATTAGCAAGTGGAATCTGCTTGCTGTTGAGCTCCATCAGTCTTATTAATTCATAATCTTTTTAATTTTTGTACTGCATGCATCAATAACTCTGGCAGTAAAAAGAAATTATTATAAAGAAGCGTAGTGTGGGTAGTGCTGTTATCATCCTGATCTCCAGTGAACCAGCATTCCAGTGTCACATTGGTCCCCTTTCTTCTCTGAAATAGCTATTCAATAAGTTAATACTGATGATGGTCAGGTTAAGCACAGTTATATATCAGGAGTTCATCCTTTGCTAGAATGAGCAGGAACTTAATTTGAAAACAAATGGAACTAGGGACACAGAGAAGCTGTTAAAAGATGACAGAATAACTGAAATACGTCTGCAACTTGTCTAGAGAAGTAGAACAGAGGAAAAAAATCAATCATAAATATACTGGGTGCAGACATTGATTACACAAAGGAAGATCTTGGAAAGCAAAACATCAGATTGATTTCTCAGATCCATGCTGCCAGAGTGTAGAGCTACTAATTGGAGTTGCTATCAGCTTATTTTTATGACCTTTTTTGATACCAAAATGCAAGTTACTTGAGTTATTAAAATAAAGGCTTTACAAACACATTTCCAAGAGCCTTTGATTGTATTACCACAGTAGCTCTCCTATTGTGCAGACACAGCTGGGGCCTCACTGACAGCAAATGGGGTGTGAGATACCGCCATGTAGTACCAAGGGGACAAAAATTTTGCAACATGGTAGATTACAAGGGAGGGTAATATTGGATATTGGAAAAGATTTCTTCACTCAGAGGCAGTCGACACTGGAAGTAGCTGCCAGGAGATAAGGTGGAATCATCATCCCTGGAAGTGTTCATAAAAAACATATAGATGTGGTACTAGAGGACACAGTTTAGTGGTGAACACAGTGATGCTGGTTTAATTTTTGGACTTAATAATCTTAAAGGTATTTCCCAACCTCAATGATTCTATGATTATTTTTGGCCTTTCCAATTAACACTTATGGCATTGATTCTGTTCCTATTGTGAAGGAAAATTTGGTTCAATTCTCCTGTCTCTTAAAAGTTTGGAGCCTTAAAAAATCAGTTTATTACTGATCAAAAATTATAAAAGTACTTTATAATCAGCAATTATGGAATGATTTGTTTTAATATCAACTTAGCAGCAACTGCCACTTGTTAAATATTATATATTTTAAATTGTCTAATCATATGAGACTGGGGGGCTGTGGGTTCTTTTGTGGTGGGGAAATTTTTGTTTGTGTCTTGGTTTTGGGGTATTGGAAATTTGTTTGTTGGTTTTGTTTTGTGTTCTAAACAAAAAATTCTCCCCTTGTGCTTCCTCTATACAAACAAGGCAAATTTCAGCACATTGGTAGGTTTCCACTAAAATGAAAATATCGTGAATTACCCTGCTCTGTTCCTCTTAGTGGATACTGATTATCAAATTTGTAAGAATGAAAGCAAGCTGAAAATAATCTATAGGCTTTAAGATGAATGAGATTTTTTTCCTTGTAGTTCTTAAATACAGAATTTTGTAACTTTTATTATCAAAGTAATCTTTTCTGATTTTTAAAGCTGAGATTGTTATGTAGAAAATAACTTCATCCAAGTTTGAATGGAGGTGAATTTTCTCCTTCAACTAGTGGTTGAGTGCACCCTTGGAAATTTTGCTGATGCCACCAAGCTGTGTGGTGTGGCTGACACACTTGAGAGAAGAGGTGCCATCCAGAAGGACCTGGACCGGCTTCAGAGGTAACCCCTCAAGGACTTCATGAAGTTCAACAAGGGCAAGGGCAAGGTTCTGCATCTGGGTCTGGACAATCCCATGTGCAAGTACAGGCTGGGTTGAGAATGGACTGAGAGCAGCCCTGGGGGGAAGGACTTGGATGTGTTGGTTGATGAGAAGCTCAACATGACCCAGCAATGAGTGTGCTGGCAGCCCATCACGAGCAGTGTGGCCAGCACTTTGAGAGAAGTGATTCTCCACTTCTGGGTCCGGTTTTGGGGCCCCAAAAATGAGAAGTAGAGGGAAATGGACCTGTTGAAGTGAGCCCACGGGAAGACCACAAAGATGATCAGAGGGCTGGACCACCTCTGCTGTGAAGGTAGGCTGAGAGAGTTGAGATAAGAAGGTTCTGGGGGTGAGCCTTCCAGTATAAAAAGGTGAGCCTGCAAGAATGCTGGAGAGGGACTTTTTACAAGTTAATGGAGTGAAAGGGTAAGTGGTAATGGTTTTAAACTGGAAGATTTAGACTAGATATTAGGGAAAGGTTCTCTACTGTGAGAGTGGTGAGACGCTGGAACAGGTTTCACAGAGAAGTTGTGAATATACCATTCCATTTAAGTGCTCAAGGCCAGGTTGGATGGGGCTCTGAGCAACCTTGTCTAGCAGAAATTGTCCCTGCCTGTGGTTGGGAGGTTGAAACTGGATGATTTTTGAGGCCTCTACCAAGACCAAGTGTTATGTGATTCTACAATTTGTACAGATTTGCGCTTCTTGGGTGATTTTATGATAAAAAACCCCAAAACCAAAACAAACAAGCAAACAAAAAACCCAAACAAAATATGAACATTTATTTATAATTCCAGAGTTTCTGATGGATACTGCCAACTAGTCTGTATGAAGAACTCTCTGGAACTTGGTGTATATTCCAAAAAGGTGAGAAATACATCAAAATATTTTTAAAAGTGTGGATTTGCCAGTGTAAGAACATTAAGACATTGGAAGTACATAGAAGCATTGATTAATGTTCCTTACAGGAGGAAAGACAAATGCTTGCACTTTGGGACAAGCCTCTTGTCTCAACTGCACCTAAGATGTAGCATACTACAACTTGATGCATTCTGGTGCACCAAATCATTAATAATTGAGAGTCATTCTGAAATACTTGTGCTACTTCACAGGCAAATCTGTTGAAAATCTAGTGTATCCTAATGGCAAAACATATATATTATTTATATTATGTCCTTTGAAGTGTGGCATGTTTATATATCCTATTATATCTTACTTTTGGTAGATCTCAGGACACCTTGTCCTTTTCCTCTAAATTTCTCATATTTTTAAATTTTTTTATTTCTCATGTTCAGGAAGGCACTATTGTGGTTTTAGAATAGTAATTTTTGTGTAGTTAACCAGACAATAGAAATATGTTTTTGAGGTGACTTTGCAGTCATCAAGACCCACTGCAGGATCGGGAAGGAATTGTTTTGTGTCAAAAGCACCAACCAGAAGGTCTGCCTAAAAATAAAGCAGAATAATATGTTTACTTGTCCATTTAGTCTTCTAGAATAACTTTGGAGTGCAGTTGAGACTGTTGTGCCATTTTATCTTTGTCTTTTATAATCATCTCAGTCATCTTAATTTGTTTTTAAGAAGCCTCTATTGTAAATCTTCAAAATGGATTATTTCTGCTTCAGTGTTCTTAATTTATTATTCTTCTCACAGGTGAGTCTTATTACTGCTTAGGCATTCCAAATATTGCAATTTCTGATCAGTTATTTCTGTTCCCACATGGCTTTATTTCTGCCTTTTCTTGTAATGCTTTCCCTGGCAATCAGATACTGAAAATTTCTTCAAAACAGCAGTTTGGGAAATGTTCATTGGAGAATCTCATTAAGTTCTCAGTTTGAAATTCTACATAGTGAACTTTATATTTTATTGAATATTCATACTTTAGTATCCAGAGGCTTTGGTTTTGTCTAGATGGATTCAGGATTACAAGGTAATCTGTTCATTGTTATTCTGACTTTAATTTCATTGCCAAATGTATCCATTTAATTTTTTTTCTTTTCAAGAACATCTGAACTACTGAATTTCTTTGGATTTTTTTCCCTCATTGCTCAGATTTTTGTTCATCAGTGAACACCAATGATCAACGTTTAAGGGGTGGATTTTGGATGGGGATAGGGAGAGTTGAATTTTAGTGATTTGGTTTGGGTTTTTTTTGTTGATTGTTTTTTTTCAGTCCAGCATACCTGGTATAAAGCATCCTGCAGATACTTGAAATTGGCTTAAAAATATATAAATTTAAATTCCTAATATAATCACAACTGTGTTAATGTTTTGGGTTTTTTTGTCACCTTCCATAATAGTGCAATAATCTATCTAAATTTATTTCATAAATTCTGTTAGACACATTGTGAAAGTCCATGAATTCTATGTAGAAATAAATTACATTCATTCATTTTTGTTGAAACAATGAGGTAGGTAATTGATCTTTATATTTCCCATCTGAATCTAGTCTGTAATAAATTTGTATCTGGTAATTTCTTTAACTGAAAATGTAGTCTAATAAACTATATTTTAATACTGTAGTTGATCTATGATCATGGTACTTCTCTCTAGACATTATGTTGGTTAAGATGTCTTCCCTCTGAAAGCCTTATTGTTTGTTTATATTTATCTATTTAGGTATAAATTAATAGATATCTGCCTAAAGCCACACACTAATAACATCTACACACACAAAAGCTTTTGGGTAGCCATTACAGATAAAAAGCCATTGATTACTGTGAACATATGGCAACTCCTGGCTTCTGCAATAATCTGCATTTAACTCCAAAGTAGCAAATTTTAATGGCCATGGCACATAGGGCAGACAAGGTTCTGACATCTTCATTGTGTCCAAAATGCTAATGATTTCAGTGGAATGTGGAAAAATGATGGTCAGATTCTAATCTTTGTTTGGGAAAGAATATTTTACCTTATGCAGGATAACCAGAGATTGAGCAATAAATGCAGTAAGTAACATGGAAGTGCAAAGAATGAACCTGTATCAGCTGCTGCTGAGCAGTCCAAAGTACTTGGGGCCTGACTTGTTATCACTCTGCTATCCTTCTTGTTAAAGATTGATCCTTTGGGTATTTTCAGTGTCTAAAGGACAACCAACGATTTCAGTGAAGATATGACAATTCAGAAAAGTTTATATTACCCCAGTAGAGACATCAGGTGGTTGACAGACACATTAGATTGATGTGACAGAAATTTCTTCTCTCAAAAGTTAATGCCTATCTAGCTAGCACACCACAGTCTGCAAAAGACAAACTTTTCTGTCAAATTAAAATGCTATAATTGAAAGGAACCTTTCCAGTATGTTTTTTTGTACTCCATCACATGTACTCCATCAAATGCTGCTTTGCTGCAAAGTTGGATGCATTCAGAAGGAGAATTGATTAAGCCTCTCAAGTAAATTACTTTCAGCTGAGTTGCTTATGTGAGAAGAATTCTTGCCCTGACCTCAAAGCATGCTCATCTAAAAATGTGAATTCTGCGCAAAACATTAAACAATCCTGTAGGACGAATAAATCCTGTATTATTTCAAATGTATTCCTCAGCTAAGCTTTTAGGAAGCACTTAGAGCTCAGTGCCTGCATTATCATTTATATTTCATTAACACCTAAAGGCCTCAAGTGAAGCCAGGCTGGCAAGAATTTGGGAAGCAGAAATACAGTATAATATGTTACTCCAGCCCCAAACATCTGTCACTGTTAAGATGAAAGAAGTAGGAAGGGGAGCAGTGTCATGCTGATGTGTGGAAGGCGGTTTTTGGCAGATCCCTGCCAGCAGAGTACAGATTCCCTGAATTGCAGTACTGTGCCTTGTTTGTTCAGAGATGTTAATGCTAGTGCATCCCAGTCTTAGAAGAAACAGAGCTGCCACAAACTACTCCTGTTCCCCCCAGTGATTTTCATAATTTTGTGCTATTGGGAAATGTTGCATAATGATCACAAGTGGATTAACTGAATAATTGTAATCCATAACTAGTTCTCTATTCTGTCATTCAAGATAAAGCATTGAGGACATTTTTTGCATGTCTTTGCTTGAGTAAAGCTGAATATTTTTTTGCATGTATACTGTATTATGTGTAACTAGTAAGTACGATAAGATTATTTAGATATTTTAATTATAAATTGGTCTTTCTTCATTAACCTGCTACCCACAAAATCTGAAGTCTGCTTCATCCTTAATGATTAAAATCTGGAATGGTAACTGGTGCAGAATATATGTAAAAAAAACCTGGTGATGTGGTAGCTTCATTAGGTTCCTGTCTGTGTCACTTCTGTAATTGGAAAAAAAAAAAATTTATATTTGTCTCATTTTGATTCTCTTGGAGCCATTGGAAAAAAGAAACAAAACTTTTCCTTGTGCTCCAGTATCTCACATTTATTTTGTTGGTGTTTTGCTTCATGCCATGCATCATGTTTCTAGTAAAGTGCTTCCCTGAGCAAATCAGAGGAAGCATCTTTATCTTGTGTATGAGGAGAAAAAAGAGGGTGAAATTGGATGCTGTGAAATTCAAATTCTCCTTGGGGCTGTCAGGAGTGCAAGCAGTCCCACTTGCCCACAGTCCTACTCCCCCAGCTACATAAGTGGGGGCAACCATAAGGAAAATGCAACTACCTGATTAGCTACCTGCTTTCTGAGAATATTTTTGGACTTGTTGAAGTTGTAGCAGAAGTTAAGGACAAATTATTCCTAAAACATGACAAGGTTAGAAAATGTCTATCTAAACAGCAATGTTAATTAAATTAAATAATGGTAATTGTTTTTGTCTCCTTGCCCTTCCCAAAGCGTTGATCCCTTCTTCAGGGATTTTATTGCTTTCCTGTCAGCCTTTTCTAGCCTTCCTTTAAAAAAATTATAGTGTTGAACTATTGCAGAATAGAAAACACTATATCTTAGACACAACCAAAACTATTTGCTGAAAGACATTTTGAAGAAAAAATAAAAAATTGAAATGTGCCTGACCTGCATGGCTCATTGGAATTCCTGTTTATCAAAGCTGCTTTTGTGTGATCTGAAACAACAAGAAGTTCAAAACTACACTGTTGTTTTAAACCATGATGCAGATGATGGACCTGTTTTACTTGCATATCAATTTCAAGAACAGAAGACTTTTTGTTATCACTTATAAAATTTAAAGAAGTGAATGAAGAAAAGATTACCTCTGTTTCTCATCTAAATGTATATAAACTGAGTAGTATTGCTCATTGAAAACACATTATGAATAGTTGATGGAATTTGCTGCCAGGTGTTGTGCAGCATTACTTTAGCCAGTCAAAGAGGTTTTCCTATAAAAAGTGTAGCTGCGGACTTAGTTTTATTCTAATATCTGCATAATCTCTTAGTTGTCTTTTCACATGTGAATTTACCTTGGGTAGCTGATATGAGAAACTAGAAAACAATTATTTTTAAATGTCAAAGGCAATGCTTCCTCATATAACCTCATCTATCTGAAATTAAATGTGCTGAGGGAATGGGGAGAATGTGTGTAATAAATTTATTCTGTCTTGGTTTCTTTTTTTTTATTAAATTCTAGAGGACTCAAATAGTTCGGCTTGGAAGGGACCTTAAAGAGCATTTAGCTCTAACCCCCTTGCCATGGGCAAGGGCACTTTCCACTAGACCAGATTGCTCAGAGCCCCATCCAACCTGGCCTTGAGTACTTCCAGGAATGCAGCATTCACAACTTTTCCCAGTAATGCTCCAGTGTTTCACCACCTTCACAGTAAAGAATTTCTTCCCGATACCCAATCCAAGCCTTCCTTCTTTCAGTTTATTGCCATTGCTCCTTGTCCTACATAACACTGTAAAACAATAACTAGGGTTGTCTTGCTGTGCTTCTTAGTATGAGTAACTTGGTTGTTAATTCATTGTTTTAAAGATTTGGAGTACTCTGGAATGCACTGCAGATGCATGAACAGATTGCTCAGCTTTATGTCTCAATCTCCAAATATGCTGGAGGATATGTAAAATAAATTTTGGGCAGACCAGAGGTAATTCATTAGTGACATGGTGAGCACCATGTGCTGAGTTATATGGTGAGTCAGAAGTACATCACATCTTGTCTCTCCAAATGACAGGACAGGTAGCAGTGGCCATGTTCCTGACCAGAGTGGAGTTTAGGAAGGGGAAGCTTTTCCTGTGCTGCCTAGCAAGGTATGTGTGCGTGCTCAGTGAGTGATGTGCTTGAGGGGAGGACAGGAAGGAGCTGCTCTCCCTGTAGCCAGTCTAATATACCCAGTCTCCATGTGCATTGATGATCTGGATGAAGTGCTACCATTTTGAAAGCAAGAAATTAGATGCTGTAGTATTTGATGTAACTACTGTTTCAGTCTCTGGGAAAAAAAAGCACTTAAATGTGAACCTTGCCCCACTGTAAAGGTGATTAGAGTCAAGTGTAAATATTAAAGAAAACATACAAAATGTTTTAGTTTTTACATCAAGGTAAAAATGTTTAAAAGGACAGTGATGAAAAGAAATTACCAAGGCCCTTTTTTTTATTAGAAACTAGCCAATTTTTTTAAATTATTATAGCAGCATATGATACATCATGGGAAATAAATTTGAATGTGCAACCTGAATCACAAAATGAGAGTCATGACAGTTATGCATTTCCCACAAAGGCTTTTATTTCCTGATAGTGAATTGTTATGTTGTGGTGCTTGTTTTCTTCAAAATCATACTTGTTTTCCAACAGACTCCATTCAAATTCCTGCGCAGGAATGGGCAGCCTGTTGGTCATGACGCCCTTGTATCTCACAAGCAGTCTGGAGGTGCTACATCATGCAAGTTGCAGGAGGGCTGCCCAGACTCAGTGGTGTGGCCAACAAAATCCATTACTGAGCTCATCACCGGATTTTGTAGGGATGCAGCTCTACAGGAAATTTATCTATGTGCCACTGTGAGGTTGAAATCAGTATCATCTGTAGCTGTGAAACCGTCCACCTCTCCTTGGCAGCTCTTTGGAATATGTTGACAAGTCTTGTAGCCCTTGGGCTGTAGAAAGTGGGGCCAGGAGCTATGGCTGTAGCTGATTTTGGTCTGAAATATTCCCTGATGTTTATTTCAGTTTTCTTCTGAGTCAGCTTGTGCTTGAATGTACATGTGTGAGCTGAAGTAAACAAAAACATATATGCATATCCCAGCTGAGATGAAATTTCATGAGACTCCACTGGAAGGTACTAATAAAAATGATTTTCTGTGACTTTTGAACTTCATGATCTCAAAATCTTTGAGCAAGTTCTTTATAACTAAGGTGCGTACATCTGTATATTTTTTCCATTGCTTTTTTCATTTTTTTCAGAATATTTTTCATTTAGAGCTTTTAAATAAATCCTTGGAGCATAGCACAAACTATTTTTATTGTACAATATTGCTTCATAGGCTATTTAACACAGTAGGCTATGTTTCACAGCTGGCTGGATCTCAGGAAGTTAACCAAATTCTGCTTTCATTTAGATGAACAATAACATTTACAAAGATTAAAGTGGGACTTGGAGTTTGTGGTTGGTAAATTTGGTTGTCTCAGCACTTACTAATATCTGTATATTCTGGCTCTATCTACTCTATCCCTGTAACAGAGGGAGCTAGTCACTGGCAATCATCAATAATTAAATTTGGAACTTAGCTTCAGCTTGTGCTTATTTGCACGAAGCTATGTTTTCATGTGATGTTTGCAGAAAATAAACTTTGAAGGATGAACTTATTTATAAAATAATATGTGTTGATATATTCTCATAAATATCATGTAAAAATAGCTGTAGAGATGAAATACTGAACAGTTCTGTAGATTCTTTCTCTCACTTTGGTGGGGAGGGGGTTGTTTCAAACTCTCTAGGCCAAGCAGAGAGATCTTCCTATTTTGGATTTGTGCCTTGTATGTTCTGTAAACATGAAAAAAAATAGCAAAATTTTTGGTTCAGGAAACACTGTAGTCCTTCTTCTTGTCTCCCATATTTTGGATCCTGATACATTTCAGATGGTAATCGTGAATGTATTACTGGAATGGGGTATTGTTTGAACTCCATGTAACTTAACATGTTTTACGTCACTTTAATAATACTCTATAGAGCTATAATAATACTCTATAGAACTTCTGGATACCCAAAGGCATGGCAGATTATGTAATGATTTTGGAATTGTCTTATATAAACGCATAATATGGCCAACATTATGTATTCAAACAGCTATATAAATATTTTCCTAACAGTAAGAGTGAAACCTTGTTTTATATAATTGACCAAAACAGATGACAGCACATTCTGAATGGCAAATCTAGGATTTTGTTTCCCCACTGTATCTCCAGGTAGTCAATCCTCTTATGATTGTTGATTACACATGGATTGTTGATGTAGAGTTTTATACAAGTTTGCTTTGCTAATTTGAAAACTGAGTCAAGAATTGAGACTTTTGGGGGTTTTTTCCACATTAAATGAACCTTGCATAAGACTGTATTTAATCCAGGTGAATACATGTGTCCTAAGAAGAAAGAGGATTGCATACATGAGTTAAAAAATAAATTCTATTTATAGAATTTTCTTCCTGGATGGTGGTTTCCCTGTGGTTGCTATACATATAATTGACATTTTTTTCTTTTTAGAGGGGCGTATCTTTAAAGTTTGATCTTCTTAGAGTTTCACAGATAGTGTTGCGTAAATTTGGTGGATATCATTGATTTATGTTTCTTGAGTACAAACTGGTATTGATTTTTAAGTGTGGAAAACAGTAAATATCCTGAGGCAGCTTTTCAGTAATCCCATACTTCATTTTACTGAGTGGTAAAAGGCAACGTAATTATGGAAAAAGTTACTTTAAGGATAAATCTGTACTGAATGATTTCAAATTCAATAAGCTGAATAGAACAAAGAAGGAAAGAAAAAAAAGAGAGGATATTTGCGTTAAATAGGAACAGAAATTGAGGTGTTGGCCTAAAGTGACAAGAATCCAAGTCACCTCGGGAGACTTGTTTTAGACTCATTTGAAGAAAGTACACATGATATATATAGGAAAGTTATATATATATGTATTTAGGAAGATACATAGCCAGGAAAGAAATTAATAACTACCTTTTCATTTTGTTTCATTAAAATTTTCACAGTAGTTGGCGGAATTGGGAGAGTTAGGCTAAATAAAGATCTCAGCTTTCAGAGTAATGATGTCTTAAAGTGCCTCCAGTGACATGTAATTTGAGAAATATATTGACTGAATTTTTTGTGTCCAGTTTATTTTTGTGTGTGCACATTTTGTACACTGAAAATAAATTTGCTATACCAAAAGATGAACCCAGAAAACACTGCATTACTTCAGCTTGCACATGTACAGGTACTGTACTGGTCTGCATTGATTGAAGTACAGTCAAATGCTGCTATCAAAGCATCCCATATTGTTTTCCTAAGGAATACAAAAAATTTATTTAGAACACACAGAAAAATAATTACATTTTTACTGGAGATCAACCAGAATATTCTGTATATGTAAATGCTGTAGGAGCATTTACTAGAATTCCAGGAAGCCCCTTTGTTGTTAAAACAGTAGACAGCCTTTGCATATCTCTTGAGGAATCTGTCCACTTGCATATTTTTTTATAGGCCAGCTATGTTAGTTCATTATTTGATTTTTGTAGCTATAACCCAGACAACATGATGAAAGAAGAAAGAACCAACAGAAAGAAAAATATGAGCTTTCATATAAAGCAAAACTGTCATACATTTCAATGAGATTTGAAATGCAGTGGTTAATTGAAGTTCTTTAATCTATTTTTGTCACTGTATTTGAGGAGTAGTTCACTCTTCAGGCTGAAGAATTATTCTGTCTGGATTTACAGCAGAAATAAACCTTTTGGACTGAGTTAACACAGCTGTTATTAATATTTTGAACCAATAGCTAACTATAATTTGCTTAAGAATTCACACTCAGTTGGGGTACTTCATACCTCATTTAGTGTTTTTTAACTCCCATTGATCTATCTGTCCCCGTTTGGTTTGGTATAGGAATTTGGACTGGCTCAGTCTCATCTGGGAATATTTCTCCAAGGTATATACAATGGTATCTGTAGGGATATTCAGGTTTTTTGGTTAAGAACAACCAAATAGACTTACAATGATTAATGGGGGTGAAAACAAAGATAGGCACTACTTTCCTGTGAAATTGGCTGTGTTAGAGGAAACAGGACAATTCAACTTCTGCCTTCTGGATGGCTATGTTTTGGGGGTAGTGAACGCAGGCATTTCAGAATACTGTGTGTAGTTGTCTGTGTCTGGCAGCTGAGCTGAATGGAGGAGGTGATCATGAATATTGTGATCTTTACATCTGTAAATGGCATCCTCTTTTCAGGTGTGAATTTGCAAATTCAAAAACTGTTCCTTTGTTATGCTGAGCATTGGTGTATTCTCTTTACCCAGTACCTTCATAAGGTTTTTTGTCACATGGTTTGCTGTTGTTTTTTATGCCTTTTTAACTCTTTGGAGATAAAATTATTATAAATGCAGGCATGAGAAATAAGGTTGTAGCAGAGACACAGATAGAAAATGTTAAAACAACAACATACTTTTAATGCAAAATATGATTATGTCTTATGTGTCCAAATGACAGATGCTTTGTAAGAGACTAGGTCAAATCACGTGAGAATGAATTGTTTTCAAAAGGATAAGACATTAGATGATAGCCTTAAATTTGTAAAGAAATTGCTCATGTGTGATCAGTCCCCCAAAGTCTGTAGTATCTGAAATTATGAATCAACACAGGGATTCAATTAATTATATTTCTTAATGAATACAGATTAATTTTATTTCAGTCTAAGAAATAAAGAAGGAAAGATAAATACATACTTAAAATTGCTGCTGACTTATTTCTAAGTCTGTAGTAACCCCTGTGTTTTTAAACTGGTCAGGACCCATGTTAAAGTTTAATGTACAAAGTGGAGAATTCGAAACTAAGGAAACAAAAAAAAATCATGATTCTGAAATCTCATCTATGTCATTTATAACTCCTGCCTTTTCTCCTTAACTTTTAAGCAGCAGCACTGGGGATATATAATTTACTTTTCCCAACAGTGCTTTTGTGCAGGTTTTGTGGCAGTGCTGTGAAGTACTGGACTTAAAGTAGCTGTTCTGGATTCCTGAGTTTGTTCATTCAGTATGATCTTGGGAGTCCCCACAGGGGATACTTTGCTGAAATGCTTAAATTTCTTTGGACAAGCCTGGGTGGTTGAGTTGCTGCCTCTATTATAACACTAAGTGGAAGTTGGATAGCAAATGAAAAAACTAACAGTGTGTTTATAACATATGCAAAACAAATTTAACAGAGAAGAGTTTAGTGCTTAATCTGTTCAATTAATCAGTTCTCTGTAAATCCTGGCCTGAGTACATGAGTGATGGAGGGCTTTGGGTGAGAACCATGTCTGTTGGCTCTGGGATTAGAAAGCTGATATAGAGACCCATGCTTTTCAATCCACTTTGAAGAATTGATCACTGTACAGGGACCCTTTTTAAAGATACTTTGTCTGTGGAGGATCTGTGTGCTTGGTGCTATCACTTGGACAGGGTTGCATGGTTCTCTGCAATTCTTTGTGAATGAGAGCTCTTATTTCTTGTCCCTTCCTCTATGCCTTTTTGTTGTCTAAACAGATGAAGCTGTAGACCCCAAAGATTTGCAGTGAGCACTGGCATTGGCATGAGCTAATCATGAGCTAAGCCAAGAGCAAATCATGAGTGCCAGACTTGACATTAAAAATGGGTTGCAAATAAGACAATGGTATCTGATCATATTATTTACTTCACGCTCTAGTCTTTGTAGAGATTGGGGTGCTATTCTGCTTGATGAATGTTGTAAAAATGCTATGGCTTAAAGCACTTGCAGACAGAAAAACACTGAAGTCAGAGGCAGATATTGCGTAGTAAGAAATGGTGTATCTGGGGAAATCTGTCTGCTGACCCTCTGCTCTGGGTCTCCCTGCCTGAGCAGCATTGCCCAACCTGTAAGGCACTTTTATCCACCCGCCTGTACAAGCAATAAAAGAGGTGGGAAAATGCCAAGAAAAAATCCAAATTGCTGGAATTGAGTTATGGGCTAAGAAGGTTGTGAAGCACTGTCTAGACCATGGAGGTTATATTTATATTCCAGGTTTGTCTTGACCAGGTCCTGTGAGACAGAAATAATAAATCAGCTGTGTTTTCTAAAAAGCTGAACAGTAAAAAGAGTGAAATGAAAATGGTACCACACTGCAATATACAGTAACATTTCATATTCTCTCTCTACAGGAAAATATTTTTCTCTCAAAATCACATATCTTTAGTTTTTTTATTCTCTATACTCATTTCATTAGGCCATGAGGTGTCAAGTCAGAAAAATTAGAAACATTCTAATGATAAAAATAGGTGGGAAAATAGACTATTGACACATTTAATGGTCCTGTTCTTGTTTATATCTTTGACTTAACTACATTTGAATAATAATGTACATTCTTAGAGGAGTATTTTTAGCTTTTTAATCACTATATCAAAGAGCATCCAGAAAAATAAAAAAGATTGAAATGCACTTTGCAGTCAAAAACCCTTTAAAAGTCCAAGGGGAGTAAATATGCCTAAAACATATAAGGAGTCTAAATGCAAATGTAATAGAATTCCAGACTACAGACCTTTGGCTATAAAAGTTACTGTCTAGCTTGTGTTAATGTCACTAGGGATGAGGTAAACCAAGAAAAATGTAACCTCAGTTTAAATTTTAATACTAAGTGTCTGCATTATTTTCTTGCTGTATTAATTGGCACTAAATAGTTAACATGAGTGTGCAGACTTTTAAAAATCTAAAGTTCTGCACATATGTTTGATGGCATTCTTATTCTAATTACCTGAAACAAGCAAACTGAACCTGTGAAGACACACCTATATTCACATATTTGTATGCATATAAATATTTCAGTTAACTACAAATATATTACAAAGTAAGATAATAATTGCTTGTCTAAAACAAAAAAAAACGAAACCCAAGAAAAATCAAAATTTAGAAAAACCCCTCAAAACAAACAAAACCGAACAACCTGAAAAAACAAAAATACCCCAAACAAGACACCATCCACAAAACCCAAACACCATAGGAGCCAGTGAGAGACTTCTGCAGAGTTGGAAACGGTTGATACTCTGGTTATAGCAAAATAAACAAACACACTCTAGACCCCAGAGAAGAGTAGAGTACATAATAAAAAGGCACAGAAAGACATAATTAATGTTTATTTTGTACTTGGGAACCATATGTGGCTTTGAAATAAAAATGCCAAACTGAAAAGTTGCCAGCAGGGATTGTAGCTGTTAACTGTCCTGGTTCAAAATGCTTCAAAATAAAGCTCCTGTCTTTGGGAATTTAACAGTGTTGTCCATGTGACATTAAGGTTTATCTATTTTTATGGCTAGACATATTTATCTTTGAAGATATGTTCATGATCAGGGAGTACGGAATAAAGGAAAATTATTTGCCTCAGATAAATATTGATTTTAAATGTAAGCAATATTGTCTGTGAGGGTACTTTTCCATTGTAGAAAGATGAGAGTTGATCATTATGCCCAGTGCTGGCAATTGCAGAGAACCATGCTGGAGCTGGTTCTTCTAAACAGGATCATAGGCTGGTGATTCCATACACAGCCTACCCCCAAATAACTTTAGAAATACTAGAAAAACACACTTAAAAAATGAAAGCAGTAAAAACCACAGTGTCATGAAGACAGATCAACAGCTTTGCTGTTCTCCCAGCTACCACATGTAGGGTTAATTAACACCACTTCACATCAAAAAAAAAGTACCACCTAAAAAAAGGAAAGGAACCAAGCAAAAAACAACCCCTTTATTTAGGACATATGCAACACAGTTTTGTTTTTTTCAAAGACTATAAAAGTCATGAAAATGTTATCTTGGAACTCGGTGTTTAAACATGACATTTCTTTGCTGAAAGTGATTATTGGTCACATGCATTAGATGATATTGATTCGGCATTTTCCATAATGGGTATCTTTAAGATGAAAAATTGCCAGTAATAAATAGTGGATCTTCAGTAGAGGATAATCCAGTTGCAATGCAGACTTCCCGATGAATCATCATTCACACAACAATCTATTGAACTCTTGGGATTCACAAATATCTCCATGAATGCCTACCAGTCACCTGAATACTCATAAATAGTGAATAATGTGGGCTCTAAAAAACAAGGTAAATGAGCTGCCTGTCTTTTTTTTTCCATTCTTTAAAGAGCAGATTCTGAAGAGAGCAAAATAATAAACAAATAAATACATATTTTCAACACAGAGAGTTAAGGAAGAACTTATTCCCAAGGGAAAATGACCTGAAGAGCTGTACATTCCTGTAGCTGGTAATTACACAGAATTGCCTAGTTAGATTAAACATGACATTTCTTTGCTGAAAGTGATTATTGGTCACATGCATTAGATGATATTGATTCGGCATTTTCCATAATGGGTATCTTTAGGATGAAGAATTGCCAGTAATAAATAGTGGATCTTCAGTAGAGGATAATCCAGTTGCAATGCAGACTTCCCGATGAATCATCATTCACACAACAATCTATTGAACTCTTGGGATTCACAAATATCTCCGTGAATGCCTACCAGTCACCTGAATACTCATAAATAGTGAATAATGTGGGCTCTAAAAAACAAGGTAAATGAGCTGCCTCTTTTTTTTCCATTCTTTAAAGAGCAGATTCTGAAGAGAGCAAAATAATAAACAAATAAATACATATTTTCAACACAGTGATTAGAGTTAAGGAAGAACTTATTCCCAAGGGAAAATGACCTGAAGAGCTGTACATTCCTGTAGCTGGTAATTACACAGAATTGCCTAGTTAGATGTTACTCTTCTAAAAATGGTTGCATGTTTAGTTTCAAACAGCAAATTTTCCTTTCCTGCTGCTAATAGGTGGGACACAAGTAGATGACATGTTATCTCCCAGGGGATTTCATTGAAGAACGGTACTATTTTTCAATTAAAAAATGTAGATGAAAGAAAAATAGAGGAGGATGTTTGGGAGGTAAAAGCTGAACTCTCTGAAAATATAATGGAAAGAGGAAAATGTGACAACAAAATTATTTGGTTTAGAAAGACTGAGTAGATATATGCAGGTGAATACTGCTAAAGTATTTGTAGCTGTAAATGTTTATTTTGCTGCTGCACTTAGAAAAATGAAATGGGACAATGGTAGAGACAGTATATCATATCACAAAATATTATTCATAAACATTTCCAGGTACATGAAGGGTACTACAGATTGGATAGTAATTGTGGCTCAGGGGAACACAGGAACTGCTAAAGCAAAACTCAGTACCCCACCTTGTCTACTAACTTGTCCTTGACTATATGACAACATTTGTATGAGATACCACAGTGAGAGCTATATATCCGTACAAATCTCTTTCTCTTGGGAAAAATATGAACTAAATGAACAAGGTCAGAAGGTTCTTATTGCCTGAATTCGAACTCAATACGATCTAAAATGTTAAAAGACTGAATGCAAATATGTAGTTTACCAACAATGCAACATGGAAAAAGATTCTTAGTATAGGAGCCATGGAGTATGAGAAAAAAATATAATAATTTTTTTTATACATAGAGTAAGATTGGGAAGATATTTATTGTTTGGCTGAGATGACGGCAAAGACAGTCCATCTCTGAATGTAACAGAGTACTTCAGTTCCTTTGTGCAGATTCTCTATCGTTTTTCTGAAAAAGACATTCTTCAGTGATCATTTAATTTAAGTACCCAGTTCTCATGGGATTTGTCCTTTTGTCTTTTTTTTTTAGACCCTTGAAATGCTAGCTTTGTTGCAGCCAATTTATCCTAGTAGTTTGCATACTTTATTGACTTCTACAGGCATCAAAACATGTATGGTGTATCAATAAATACAGATTTATTAAAAAAATTATCTCTGTTTAATATTTATGGAATTTGTAAATAACAGACAAAGGAGAATTTTGTAAAGGTGGAAAATAGATGGTACTTCTTCCTCTGTTTTTCCCTCACAGAACAGCTCATCTCAGCTGTAAGTCAGAATACAGCAATCTTAAATCTTGCCTGAGGTAGGTGTAGTTCTGTTAATGAAATCAGATGCAGCAAACTTGAATTGAGCCAGTTTTGTGAGGACTCTTTATGCCTAAAACAAAGGTCAATGTTAAACTTGCCATGAAGAATATGTAAAATCACTGAGAACAAGCAGGTTCTCATAGTGCAGCCCTGATTCTGCACTTCCAATTCAAAATGTGTCTACTCAGTAGCTGTCAGTAAAATCAATCTAGGTCAACTTCCTCAGCCATCAGATGCTGATAGTTTGAAAATGTCTGTTGCCTTTTGCTCCCAGTGTCTGATTTTGAGGGGAGATGTTCCAAACATTTTGAAAAGGAGAATTGCTCAGTACTAAAAAAATGCTTTCCAGAAATTTAAGTTCACATATCGGGCATTAACACCTTTGCTCAGTAAGCAAAAAAGTAGTATAAGGTAGATTGGGTAACTAATACCAATGTCCTTGTATTGCAGATAATGGTAGAGTATAATTACATTCATTAACAAGCCAAATTTAATTATGAAACAATTGGGTTAGGTGGGATTTTTTTAATGTGCTGATTCTCTTGGGCAGCTCCTCCTAAAACTTCAAGGATGTTTAGAAATCTTTCTCTAGTATCCAGATTTATTTCTTTCATGGGTAGTTTATACGCATTTGTTTTGTGTCCTTTATGGTAAAGAGCATGTTTTTTTTTTTCTGACTCCTACATCTATTTATAGATGATGTACTGATTGTTTCCTAGTATTATTTTACTAATTAATAGAGAGATAAGTAGTCCTTCTGGATACTTATGATATAAAATACTATTTTATTGCAATATCTTCATGATACTAAATGTTGAAGAGGGATTTGCTGCAGCTCACTTGTGCACATAATGTTCTCTAATTTGTTTAGTGTTCAAGTCTGTATATCCCAAAAGTTTGGCTGATGTTCCAGCCCACAGGTGCCCACAGTGCTGTGTGCAATTGAAAGAGACCATCTTCTCATCACACCTTACTCACTGGATTCTTAGCCAAAAGGGGATGAAAGGTCTTTTTTAGCTGAAATGAGCTGATTTGTTTGTAGGCACTATACAATGTGGAAAAGGAACATGAGGGGCTAAAACAGCAGTTCTTTTACTATTTCTCTTCCTTTCCATCCAAGTGTGCTTTCTTCTGTCTCTTAAAAAGTGTCTGTAAATATGCATATTTTTTAATGTCACTGTCAGTTTAAGATTTTTTGTGACATTGTTGCAAAGTGGCATAGGTTGTTGGCTTTTTTGTTTGATAGGCTGTTGTCAAACATTTTCTATTAAACATGCATTGAAAAAAAAACATTAAGGTCACTATCATTTTACTGGTGAGATATAAATAATAACTGATTGTTAAAATCAAAATATCTTTTACTCTCAAAAGGGTTTTAACCCATCCTACAGTCTAAACCTCTGAGATTATTTTGTAGTGACTGATTTTTTTTTGTACGTATGCATGGATTTTGGACTTGCCCACTTACAAATCAAAAGTGGTTGTGGTGGTTCAGACAAGAAATTTGTGTAGCTCAGAAAATGCTCCCCAGCAGTATCTCAAGTAGACATCAAGATGTGTGCAAGGACAGAGCTAATGCAGCACTTCACCTGATCACACTCTAAACATTTGCATTTGCAGGCATGGACCTGTTTTCCATGTGTTAAGACATAATGGACTTTTAATATGGATTTAAAGGCACACCCTTATACTTTAGAGTCTGTATTTAAAATAATTTTAATAGTCTGGTCTCTTGCTATGCTTCTGCTTTATCTGAAAGTAGTAGTAGTGTAGGGGAAGGATGAGGGAGGTTAAACAGGTAAAAATAGTGAGTAATTTTGTGTGGCCTGTGGAGTACTGACTGGTGATCGGCAGAGAATTGCCTGGCTGATAGAGCAAAGTCATGTATGGAAAATGCTGCTTGTAGAGAAGTTCCTGAAAGAAGATTGAAGCATATGGAGCTGCAGACACACTGGCTTGGCTGAACAGGTTTGCCCCATGTTCTTGTGCTCAGAACCAGACCTGTTATGGAACCTATTATGGCTGTTTGATCTTAACAATTGTTCAGTGCCTGTTTCTGTCCAACAGTGTGTGAGAACAGTTTGAGAAATCTTGTAGTCCATATCATCTGATCTGTGCAGTTCTACTTGATGGCAGCTTCTCCGCTCTGTCCCCCTCCTTTTTTTGCCTTTAATTTTTTTTTAATTTTTGCTTATTTTTAGTTTGGTTTTTAAAATTTTTTTTATTTTAGCTTATTATTCTTAGGACAGTAAGAAACTATGAAGAGCAAACAAAGTGTCTTGATAGACTAGGTTGCTTGATTGCCTGCTGGAGATCCTAATTGCATTCTTTAGGATGAATTCTGAATTGTATAATACATATATATCAATGTACATGTATATCAATTGCCTGCTCTCTTTTGATTCTTCTCTGCAGGCTGCAGAAGGACAGAGAATAGGGATATATGAGACATTTAAGACTTTTAACTATCTCCCATTTGTGGTTTTATATATGTTTAAAATACATAACTTAAAAATCCCAAAATGAAACAAAAAAAAGGAGGTAGATTTTAGCAGGGAGAAAGAATATACAAAAACCGTTAAAGAATAGAGGTCTGGATACACATCTAAATAAAATGGAGAGGTAATCTACTTGTTTTGCTTTACAAAGGAAGACTGTTGGCATGTATTAAAGATATCTGGTGGTGGATTTGAACTTTCTGTTAAGTGTGATATTTCTTGCCAAAGAAAAAGATCAAAATGTTAATAAAAATGAAATCTTTCTCAAACTCCTTAAAAAGACAGATTTCTGAAAAAAAAAGAGATGGCTGTAAAGGGTAAGGCTCCACATAACTCCTTGTTAAAGAAAAACCTCATTTAATGTAGTATGCATCTATAAAAAAAAGACAGTCAAGTATGCATACTGGGGCAGTTTCACAAATTTCAAGGGGACCCTGGCTAGCAGCATCCTCTTTTATTGTGAAATTTTCATAAGATGTTCTTAAAATAATGCTGGAGATACATACAATTTTAACAACAAAACCACAGAACAGTTTGTTGGAGAACTGCTGTGCATACCTATCCTGGCTGGCATTGTTGTTGACTGGAGGAAGATAAGAATTATAGACAACACAATCTCAAGGACAAATGTCTTTCTCTGATGACTTTTTGCAGCATGGTAAACCTTCCAAAAGAGTTGAGAATGAGAATGCACAAAAAGCATGTGAGAAAAGCAATAAGCCAAAATGGACTCAATTTTTTTTTCAGAATTAACACCCTTGAAAACACCTGTTCAAGAATGAGCAATGTTCCAGGAAGCATCTTTCAGATGGACAGAAAATGGCTAAATTGTTTTTTTTTGTTTGTTTGGTTTGGTTTTGTTTTACTTTTGGATTTTTGTTTGTTTGTTCATTATTTTTTGTGCTACTGGAGATTTCAAGAAAGATGTAATATCAAGTCTAGAAATGCTTTCACAGCATTAAGGAAGTCAGGAGCATCTTGAAATCAAAGAGAGCTAATAGACTAAACTGAGAGTTTGTAATTGAATACTGACTTCTGCAGTCCTTTACAAATGGATGGCCTGATTAAATGTTAATGAAGAAATTATATATCTTTTAAAGTATGCTGCAAGTTCTTAGCACAAGATTTTGAGGAAGGAATTGATCTGTTTGGGGCATATACACACAGTCTTTGAACCTTTCTATGAAAAATAATCACTTGAGGAAAAGTCTCAACCAAGACACAATTTAAAATAAATCAGGGGAGGTAAAGCAGTAGACCTTCAGAATAGAATTATGTTTTATTATTTAATTATTTATTATTTTATATTATATCATTATACATTATATCAAGAACACAATCAAATGTTACAATGAAACATTTCAAAAATAGGCAACTTAATGAGACTCTTGCCTTAAAGCCAGACATCTACTGCAGCCTAGGGCTTTGTCATCTGTTTCCCTACATCCTCTTTTGGTTTGCTTCACAGTAGTTAACCAAACTCAGATGCTAAAAAGGCATAAGTAGGAAGGTAAAATTTAATGAACTGTAAGTTCAAAGTGATATTCTGAGAAATACTTTTCTTGGAAGCATATGGTCTGATCTTATTCTGCCACCTGGACTTTCAGAGATGTAGTGTCAGCAAAAGGATGAAAAGCAGACTCTTCTTTTCACATGGCTATAGGAAAAATACAAAGAAGACTCTTCTTCCCTCTCCAAATCTGCTAATTTGGTTCTTAATGTGCAACAACTTCTCTACACACTCCAAGGCACTTTACAATATTAGGTAGTGTGATTAAAGAGGTAATTAAGAAACTGTGTAATAATGGGATGAGAGAGAATTGGTGTTTTAAAGCATGTACATTATAATCAAAGCAATTTAATCCTATGAATAAATAAATCAGATCAATTTCTTCTTGTAGAGATACCTTATGCTGCAAGTGAGGTTGGATGCTATGATTTAAAGTCAAAGTGGATATATGAATCTTTATAGGACACAGAATTCATTCATTCTCACAAAGCCACCCAAAAAACAATTCAGAATGTTGTTTGGCTGTGGGTCAGCACTAGAACTTGTAGATCCCTGTGAAAAGAATGGACACAGTTACTTTGGTAATAACAGCAGCAGAGAGCTTGTGTACAATCTTTACATACAGGAGGAAATTAATAAGCAAAACCTGTCACAATGGATGGAAATCTTTAAATTTCTTCATGATGTGAGAAAACATGAGGTTCACAGGTTAAGAAAGGGCTTTGTTGACATAAAACCTTAAGGGGTTTTATCCAGAAATCTACATTCTTGCAGCTTGTTTCTGCAGTTGCTTTTGAGTTACTTTAAGTTCTCTCTTCTCTTTTGTACAATGTTGGCGGTGGGGTGCATTAGGTGATTTAGGACATTCTCTGGATGCATTAAAGATGCTGCTGCACTTTTTGAAGGAGATGTGCTTCCCTAGACTATTCACAGCCTATTTCCTTTGCCAATTACTAGCCCTTTTTCCATCTGCCTTGAGCCTTCGTTTTAGTTTAGGCAACTTGTTCCCATGTCCGGATTTAAAAAAAACAAACAAAAACAAAACCAAAGAAGATTATTGGGAAATACCATGAGGCATGGTTGCTCTCAATAGCAATCATACAAATGCAGTAAAAAGAAATTATATTTTCAAAATGGTATAAATCAAAATGTTAGTGAGCAGTTCTTTGCACTCTGCATGTAATATGGAAAATATGGATGAGGCTTTTCTTATTTGCATATATAAGATCTTGAGACATGTCAACAGGGAATTGTAGCTTCAGTTGACTACTATAGAGGATGTTACTTAGCATATAATGTGCATACCCAGGCAGCCCTGATTTTAGTTACTATGGAAAATCATGCCATTGCTGACACAAGAAATCTGACCTAGGGACCTTGTGAAAACTGCATGTCTCTCTACAGCTTGCACTAAAGAGAGAAGCCTCTTTACAAGCAAGAGTCATGAATCCATAACGTATGGAGGTGAGAAAATACAGCACAGGATGACATTTACACAGGTTAAAATACAATTGCCTCCTGAGAATTTCTGAAAATTTGTAGCTTTCTAAGAAGTGTTTCTGAGAAGACATTCCTGTTGATGTCAGGAACAGAGTTGATTAAAAAACGTATGAAGTCTGATCTGAGGTCCGATTCTGTGAGTTGTCGGTGCCACAAGCTGTTACTAAGCACCTTGTACTGAAACTGATGCTCATCAGCATAGAAAACTCTCATGTCTCACAGGGCAGGCTCCTTGTCATCTAATTTCCAGGACTATAATGAAGTGGGACACACCACTATGCACAGAGAGAGGCAATGGCAGATATTGCATTGCCATAAACAATAAATGAAGTCTATTTGCTTCTAGGAGCAGGGAGTTGCATGCATTTTTTATTATACAGAACACTGAGTCCTTTCTTTAGTTGTACTACCATCTTTTGAAAAAAAAATAAAAGAGAAAATTGAAATGAATAGCAGATTTAAATTACATTTAGAAACACTTTTGTTAAGCTGCATGTTGGAGTTTCCATGTAGAATTTCCATTTGAATCTTTTTTCAAATTACGAACACCAAAACATCTTCTGTACTGTTTAATTATGGATAGTGCTAATTTAGTAGTTTGAATAAGTGCAAATAGGGTTTGTTTATAGGAAAACAGCACACTGTCCTTGAAACATGCATTTAAATGACACTTTTAAGAAAACAATATATTTTCTGTCATGGAGACACATGTCTGCATTTACCTAAAACACTTTGATATTGAGGGTATACTTTTTGATATCCACTTTTCAAGAAAAAGATTAAGCATTTACAGATGGGAACACAGTATGCAGACTCAAGTCCTACTTATTTTACCCTTGTCATTAGAGCCAAAAAAATGAGTGAGAGATATAGGAATGGAAAATGGTACTAATAAAAAAAAAATATTCCCTATAATTTTTTGATAAATATTGTTAATACATTTAGTGTGGCAGCAAAACTTGCTGTCTAGCTGAGCTGATTTTCTATATGCGCTCAATTCTGGACTTCAGTGAGGAGAAGAGATAAATATTGTGAGAAAAACACAGTTGTTAAGCTATCTGACTGTATGTTTTTAATATGTGCATGGCTTTTCAGACATTCTAGAGGGTGAATGAAATTTGACATTTTCCCAAAAGAGGCTGAGTGTTTATGTAAGAAGGGAAGTAATGAATGCATTCACAACCTGCAATGCTTTTTTGTTTGTTAGCTTGTTTGGTTTTGGTTTTTTTATAGCCACCATAGGTCATGAATAATGATTTCCTTTACTTTTTGAGCTTCTACTTATCATAAGTTAGTAGTAGTACCTGAAGGGTATTGTAGTTTAGCTGTAGTAGAGCATTGCAACTCATGTAGGTCTCAAAAAACATGGTGCAGCATAATGAAGGACTAGATCTTGATTTGATCTTTTATGTAACTCCTAAATTGCACTCTCTTGCTTCAGCATTATTTATTTATGTTGTGTTAGTAACTGAGCTGAAAGTTGGACATGGATCACCAGAGACCTTTTCTAGTTTACTCTATTCACTGTACCATTGTTTCCAGCTAACAGTCCGTGTCTTACTAGTGAGACATAAACATATTGCAGATGAATTTTTAGGGCCAGGCTGATAAGCTGTAGATGACCTCTTCTGTGGGAGCAGCCATGAGGTAATACAGTAGTTCTGGAAATCTGGTACTATCAATAGAGCAGCTGGACCCCTGCTAAATGCAAAAACCCCCTAGATATTCTGAAAGGAAAAAAAAAAAGTGAAGGCATTTAATGTGACATTGCTCCTTGCTTTCTGTTACATACATGCAGCAAAAGTGGAATTTTTTACAAGAATGCGTATTTTTAAAATACATATTCTTGTAAAAATTTTTTGAATTTTTTTTTTAAACTAAAGATGCTCACATTGTAGCTCACTTTGACAAAATATTTTTGTTTATAACTCACAAGGCAATTAACCAATATTCTATTTTTATTGGCCTTGAGTCTTTATGTGGTTTAGGCAGTTCCCTTTCATTTTTCAAGGCATTTTTACTTCTCTTCAAGACATGTCTCCTAGAAAAAGGAGATTAGGGGAAGTAGTGCACACATCAAAATTTTTAGTACATTTTTCAGTGCTAAGGCTCTCTCTTGGGTCTGTAAGTAGATTTCATGTTGTGACAGCTGTTCTGTATCAGATCTATAAGTTTCAATCAGTGTTGATCAAGTAAATGACCTGAACCAAATCCAGGAATAAAAAGAAATTTACAAGCTTTAATTTTTTTTTTTTATAAATAGGTATCATAATGGCATAGTGATAAAGGCAGATAGGTAGTTCTTATTTCACATTATCTTACATCAAAGTCACTCAATTGTTTTCCGGTTTTAGTTTGCTATTTGTGGAACAATTTTTGTTTAGGTATACCCTCTCTAAAATTTTCTCTCTCTTATTTAGTTACCTCTCTTAGCACCAGACCTTCAGAATTTTAAAAAAATGCCCTGCTGATAGATCTGAGACTGTTAGTGTGGATGACTTGTAAAACAGCAGACATCTGAAGAATAAATTGCATTTTGTACTTTGCAGCAATGGAGTGAGACCTCCAAAGATGTTTACACATCTTTGGCCAGTAAGATTGTTTTGGTTTAAAATAGAAAAATTACAAAGTTATCTGGTTACAGCAGAATTACTTTATATGTTCTTACTGCTTCAATCAGTGCTGTCGGTTTTGTGCCAATACTTATTCTGACCTATCTGAGATGAGCTCCTGACCTTTTCATAGTGCATGAGATAATGTTTAACAAGATCATTTGTCATGGTATTATCTAAATTATTATGAGATATATAAATCAAATCTGCATGCTAAAAATTTAGAGTGGTTGTGTTTTAAAACAGATTAGAATCTCATTTTACTTTGCCTAGAAGCTTGGAAACATATTCACTATTAATTATTGTTAAAAGCAAGAGGAAATCTTATGGTAAAATGAAGTGTTACTCGCATTTGCCGTCACACTAAGAATTTGTTGTCTATAACATTTTTATGTTTTGAGCTAAAGCTGAAGTCATATTTTTAGCTTAGTCCATTTACAGCATTTCATACAGCACATTTCTAGAGCTCACAGTCTCACAAATACAGAAGAAGGGTGTGCTCTTAAAATGACAGACTGCTTCCATAAGCCATTTCTCTTGCGGAAAAACCAGATCATGTCATCTTGCAAAGCACAGCGACAGTGCCTGAAAAGAGGGTAACACATTGCTGTTGTTTTGGTATAGCTAGCTCTGTTTCTTTGTGCACAAGATGGAAGGTTTGGTTTTGCACTGCTGAGCTTGTCAGAAAATGCGGAATGTTTCATTTCATTAACTTGATACATAAAAGTCTTGTTGCTGCTATTTTTTCCTATATAATTTTAAAGTCTGGATAGGTTAACTGCTCCTACATAGTAATACTCTGTTTTTATCTGTCTATAAATGACCAATATGGTAAACTGATTTTTTTTTTTTGATGATTCATCCAATTATTGGTTATCTACAATCCAATCTCTTTGTAATCTTCCTAAAACAAATTATATTGAGAGAGATAAATCATTCTGCCAGAGTGGCATGATCTGTGGCATTGTGGGCACCTATGTGCTTGCAGTGGGGTTTTGGAAGGTCTCAAACTTCATGTTTGGTTTTCTATATTTTAGACTGATTTAATTTCAATTTGGAAAACTCCTTAATGTCTCTGAAGAATTCTCTCACCAGAATCTGACAGATCCTGTACATTTTAAAGTAGGGTATCTATCAATTATACTCTTCAAAAAAAGGAGGAAAAGATTTGTAGTTTTTCGACAAATCTTTTTTTAGTTTATTGGAGAGGAGGGCTGATTCTATTTTAAACTGTTGTTGATTTTATGTGTATGGAGGTGTGCATACATGAAAACACGTAATTCTTATGCTATGCACCTATAGGGATCAAAACTAAACAGAGACTTTTCTTGCAATAGCAACAGAGCATTTCTACTATTTATTACACAGTTATTGTGTCTATCAAAACAAGACACGTAGGAAGTTGGTGTCTTCAAAAATCCCAATGGACAGTATTTCTGCAGCCTTTCCAAAACAAAGGAAAAAGCTTCACATTAAGTGACACACTTGACAGTATTGAATTCTTTAGATCAATATCCAAGTTATAATAAACATTTTTATAGTATGTGAACACAGCAAATTCTCTGGGTTTGGGTGAGCTGACTTTTAGTGTCACTTGAATTTATCAGTTCAGAAGCACTGAGAAGCAATGGTACCTTTTATATTTTATTAGCCAAACAAAGATGAAGTACTGTTGTGGCACCATTTTGAACCAGGTACAATCCACTGAGAACCCAAAGCTTGGGTTTAGTACCACTGGGTTTAATGCAGCTATCAGTATTTACAGCAAACATAAGATTTAGTTTTCTCTGAATTCTCTATAAGAGCTTCACTCTCAAAAAGGATTACAATATCTCTACAGGAAAGGAAAATTTTAGTCCTTTCATTGTGCTTACTTTTCTTCAAATTGCTTTTCAAGTACCTGGAAGATTATGTACTTATACTGCACAAGAACCATTCTTAAAATAAGTAACATAATTATCTAGTTAATCAGATAGAGGTGGGCTTTTTTTAGTCTTATTTTCATGCTAGCTGTTTTGTTTTTTCTTTTTTTTCTGAGTCAAATTTCTTCTTTCATCTCTGCGTAACAGGTCTTGTTTTGTCCCCTAAAGGGGACACAGCAGCCATAGGCACACATTGCTAGGAAGATCTCTATAGGCACACATTGCAAGGTAGATTTAAGGCCCCATTTTCTGGGAGGAAATGAGCAGGATTCAGTAAGTAAGTAATTCTTAGATGTCAGTTGAGAAAAATGTTTACTTTTTACATATGTGTTTTGAACACCATATGAACAGGTGTGCATCCCAACAGCTGTGGGGGTAGGTAGTGGGCAACACTGCTGACAACACAGTGTTTTCAGGTTCAGAGAGGCAGAACATATCCATCCTTGGAAGCCTATGCAGCTGGCTACCTCCCAAGACCAGATTGAGATCTTATTACATGACACTGCTTTGGACAGCAGAGATTTATTTAAAAATGTTGCCAGTGGGAAGTATGTCAAAAGCACTCCTCTACTCCCTCAGAATGACAGCTGCAAATTGATATCTGGATCTTCCACCAGCTGTTTGGAGCTCTCTGGCCTTTCTGTGCGAGAGAGTCACACTGGGCACACATGTTCCTTTCTGACCTTAAAATTAATGGACTCTAGAGGTGAAAAATGAAAGTTCAGGCTAAGGAAAGCAGGATTTGGTTCAAGTCAGATAATGCATGTTGCAAGTATACTTCAGAGCAAAACAACTCAGCTTGCGTGAGTTTGAAAATGGCTTGAAAATAATAGCTACTATTTTTTTACCAGGTATGCCTTTTATCGCTGTGTAAGATAGCATACTTGATAAAGATACCTTTAGAGACTAAAGGTAGGGAGGTAGGGAAAAAGTGGTGCTCTTGGTGCACTGCCATACTTCTCTTGAAAATCTAGTTTTATCAACCAATAATCTAGGTATTCTTTTATTTAGGGCTTGATTATTTTATCTTCATTGTTTTTCTGTGATTTGAGTTTTTAATCTTCTTTCTTTTAATTTTTTTTAACATGTTATTAATTGTGGACCAGTGACCCACTTGCAAAACACCTCACAAAATCCTAAGAGTTCATTGAGTAATCTATTTTTCAGTTTGGTAGTCAGATACTAGTCAGGAAAATATTATGGCTCAGGAGGCTCCTAAAGGGAATTACTTAAAATTAAGATAGGAGAGGTGAGGTGGTTTTCCTTTAAGCAAAGATCTTTTGCTATTTGAAATTATATTTAGGTAAGCTTGTCTCTTTAATGTTAACACTTCAAGAAGACACTTTTTCTCTAGTGCTGTTTGAAAAAAACTAACAATTACATATATATTGTTTTTGTCTACTGTCAAAATGAAATATTTCTCTATCTTCAAAACCTTAGTCTCTGTATTCTAAAGCTGAATTCACAAATAGGCTTTGTCCTCCCGATGCTAAACTTCTTGATTAATTTTCTGTTTATTAAAAATTTTATCCATCTCTCCTGGGAGACAAATGTAGCATTGTTCCAGCATAATTTATTAGATTGTTATACTTATCAGAAAGGCCATGGAGCCTGGCACAGAACTCTGGCATGCTGCCAGTGTTTGTCAGAAACTCAATTTCACAATTTCATATGTGCTAAACTATGGTGAAATTGCACTTTTAACAGGGTTGAATTATTTGGAACTTTCCAAACTTTTATTTAAGAAAAACAAGTGAGAAAAATAAGGTTTGTGAGTATATGTCCAGGTTTTATTTAGGGCTTGAATGTTTTATCTTCAGTATTAACCTTTCCTTCAGTGATTGTAGCAGAGTGTTTGATCATATTCAAAAAGAGAATTTTAAAACATCTGTCTTCCTTATGTGAAATTATTGACAAGAATCTTTCTGACTTATTAGGAACAGGTTTTAAACTCAAAGTTTAAAATCCAAAGGGATTTTAAAACTTTAATAGGGCTTACAAAACAGTTGTTGATCATTGTATCTTTAAATACTTCTCTCCATTTCTAAGTACAAGCTTATGTGCACTCCCATAAAAATAATCAGATTTATTAGTAAAGATTCCTATGGGAGAGAAATTTTCCCTGGAGGTTTGGAATTTTCTCTGGTTTCACTGTTGGCAACATTTGGATAGGGCCACTTTCTCCTTTCCTGAAGTCTTCCTAACCCATTCTCCTCAGTCTACTTTTACCCCTTTACTTAGGCTTCATTAGATCAGCTGTCTCCAGTCAGGGATCCATTCCTGCTGGAAATTTTGACAATGTTAGTCAACTGATGCAACAGCTTGGATACGTATATATGCATATATGCATATAATAATTTATATATATTTTCCCTGCCTCTTCATTCTTATGCTATTTAGAAAGATGGGTATGTAAAGAATTTAAAATTTGTACATTTGTAAGATGTTTTTGAGAAATTGAAATAAACAATTATAAAATTATGTAATAATACATTATATTGAGGCTGGAGTAAAAATAATTTATGTTATTGTTAATTTTGTTTCAAGTGCTAAATTAATTAACTTAATATAAAAAATAAAAGCACTTATGTGATAAAACAACTAGCAGCTAACATGAAGATGAAACATTTTGTCATGTCTGAAACAAAATATTTTAAATTTTCCACTGAAAATGTGATCTGAAGTGTCATTTTCCTCTGAAGTGTTTCTTCAGAGAAACAGTATTTTTTGGTAAAAATCTGTCCATTAGAAAATAAGGAGGACAGATATGCCCTGAATGTTTTTTAAAAATGTCTTCTTCATGTTAATAGTGTAATTCAAATGTCCGTGTCATATTTGGTTGGCCCTCCCCAGATTTGGATGCCAGGCAGTTATTTCAAACCTGTTGATGCACACAAACAGACTCCTATTAATTTCAAAGATGAAGGGAAAGAGAAGAAATTGAATCTCACACTTCATTTTGGAGCCCACTTCTCTTGATTGAATTAAGCTCTCTTACTTCTGCTAATTCTTGTGAACTCCTAAGTGATTCTTAAAACTTTTTTTCAGAAATGTAAAGTGTTTTATGTGGCTCCCTGCTGTGCTTCTACATCTTGAAAAACAACACAAAAAAGTCAAAACCCATTAGGAGTCAGAGGCTGTTAATTTTCAGTGATCAAAAGAAAGTGAAGAAAGGAGGTAATTTTTTTGAACCAAGAGAATAATCAAATCTGAGAAGAAGGTATTACAGATCTATCTGGTATATGGCCTTCAGTAGTGAGTTGAACATGTTATTTCAGATGTAATAATACTAATTTAATCTTTGGTTTCTCAATTGTCAACAAGGTTCTTTCCATTCAGTCACATAATTTGAATATGCTAAGTTGTATCAGAAGCATTATAAAGGTCAGAAGTGGGTTAGATACTGAATTAACAAGAGTGAAACTTTACATGAGCTGATCCACTTTACTCGCTGTGTTCAAGGTCTTATTGTTTCCTCTTTTCAAATACAAGAAAAATTGAAATATTAGTTTAAGGATTGTTTGGTGATTTGCCAGTTTGTGTTTATTTTTCAGTTTATGACTATTTTGTAAGGAATTTTGGGAATCCTAACAGCAAAAAAATCTTTGTAAAATGTGTGTATTTAATATAGGGTAGATACTCTGAAGTGTCTTCACCGTTTCTGATAAATTTACCATTTATGTAACACTGGATCAATTTTATAATGAAATATTGGTGCCCTATATGATCACAATCAGGGAGGAAGATAATTTCAGGGCCAGCTATTATTTATTTTTCTTCCTTGAGTTTCTAGGATGTCAGATTCTGAAAAAAATAATTCAAATTCTTATACTAAATATCTGTTGCCATTTTAACTCTTTCAATAGCCTCTCAGATTTCATCTACGTCACTAGAAGAATATGGATCTCCCATAGTTCCTTGCTGAGACCTGTTGTGGTTTGGGTGCCCTTGGATTCTGGAAAGAAAAACTGCATGTGTGTGGTTAGTCACTGTGTCCACTGTATTATTTCCTGAGAGTAGATGCTGATAGATTGTTTGAAGAGATATTCTACTCATGAAATGACATGACAAAAAAAATACTTTGGTGTTCAACACCTCAATGAAAGAGCCAAGAGGCTGCATTTTTTTTTTTCATGTGTTTCCTGAATTGCACTTCTCTGAGGAAATTAGTAATCAAATGAGCAATTTTCATAATTTTGCATGAGAGACATAGTAGCACGTTCTTTTCAATGTGTGTCTACTTAGCACTCAGTAAGTGTTTTGTATTCAATGAAGCTGCCATGTACTAACTGTGTAATACCTGGTTAGAAATGCTCAGCTACTTTAGGATTTTAAAACTGCTTTTCCTTGATCCCAACTATAGATGTCCTCTCTCCTTTCTCAGGAAGAAACTCACACAAAAAATTGAGACTGACTGGATTTACATAATGTTCTTAAGGTCTGAGCAACATGTTACATAGCTGTTAGGTTTTTCCTTTGTCCCCCTATGCTTAGTGACTTTATCTAAGTGAGAATTATTGATTCATTTTCAAGTTGGCCTACAGCAAAAGTAGATTCAGTTAATTAGAGTATCATAGATTAAGGATTTAACAGGTACAGGATTTATATATGTATTGCTGGAATGAATCTCTTTATAATAAGCATCAGGAATAAATTAATTCCAACTGTGAAAATGTAGCATATATTTGAACCAGTGTATAGGCAAAACATTTCCTAATGTGTTTTCAGGGCATGTAACAGGGTTATTAGTCAGTGGAAATAAGAATGATGACAATAACACATGGAGGTATATGTAGTATTTGATTAAGAGAATCTGGGAAATCAGGGCCCTGAGTAACCATTTGACAAGTTCTACCTTATTCTATTCAGTTCCCTTTCTTAATTAATTATTGATATTTGGAAATCCAAGTTCTCTGAGCTATGCCACATAAAGCCCTTGTTGGTGAATTGAACATATTTTCATAAATTCTGGTGTAATGAAATTAATTAGAACATAACATCATGCTGCTGGTCACCTTTGTACGTAATTACTTAATGCCATAAAATATAATTGCAGACGTTATGCCATTACTCACAGCAGATTACATAAAGTTAAGAAGGTGATAACATAAGACAACATAAAGTTAAGATAACATAAAGTTAAGATGATTTGTGAGATATCTGACTAAGCACAGCCCTAAAGTTTGAGAAATATCTCTTATTAAAATTTATTTCCTTTTTCTTATTTCAAGTATATGCATTCTTACATAATTATGTTCAGTATTCACTAGTTTAAAAAGAAATTTTCTGCCCTAAACTTCTCTTTTTCTGCAGGCAGCTTGCTTGGGTTCATAAAATAAAATTTTCAAAAAAGTCTTTTGATCCTGTATCTAATTAACACCTTTTTGTTTGTTTCAAAGGCCAGCCGTAGACTTTGGCTTGTCTAAGCAAATTTTCAAACAGAAGTAAAATTGTAGCTTACCAATTGTTTTTTCATTCCAGGTGATATCTCTGCCTCTAGGTACTGTGAGTGCCTAACTTTTCTGATCCTTGTTTCTCTTAATTCACTTTTATTTACACATTAAACAGGTTTATGATGAGACAGCTCTTATGGCAATTAGAGACCCATCAAAAATATGTTCCTGGGTTACTTTCAGTTAGAATTGATGAGCTGACTTTAAGCAACATCTTATCTATTTGAATCCACTTTCTGTAAATATATACTTATGCCTCTGGGAATCACGCTTATTTCCATGCAGATATTTCTAAGTCTTTTGCAGAAACACTTCCTCCCTTTTGCATTTGCTTTATTTACTTTGATTTTGATTAATTTATCCGTGAAGTTTCCTATTTATTCTGCTGTTTTGAATGTTGTCTAGAATACTAGGCTGTACATAAAAACTGAAGAAGTCCAAGAGGTATTTTGAAGAGCACATGGTTTGGAGTAGTTTGTTCCCAAGAGATGGTTAAATATATGATTCAATATGTCTTCACTGTACTTCAGTTCATGAAAATTCACTGTCAGCATTTCATTTCTCTCTGAAAGCTTAGATTTAGCTGAACAACTGGTTTTAGTAATACTTTGCTTTAACTGAGTTGAAATATTTTCTTATTTTGGTTTCTCTGAATAAATAGATTTCACTGTCCTTTATGGATTATGCAGTTTTCCTTTCTGACCTTTTTATTTTTAATCTATCCACCTATACAGACATAGTTGTATTGGACTTGAGGATCTGAAAGTTCATTTCAAACCTTAATGATTTTCTCTGATTGTAGTTGTATTTCACTGAGATTGTTATTTGCTGAAATTGTTTCTGTTTAAAGAGTAAATTTAGGTGTTTATTTCTGTATCTGTACTGACATGAGAAAAGTAAAAAAAATAGTTCCTAGTATGCAGAACATTAGCTACTGGAGGGATAAACCTAGAAAATGCCTGTATTTTCCCTTTTTCTTTCTGAAGATCCTTTCTCTTTCATTTGCTCCTTTTTTCTGAGATAATCCTTATCTATCTTGACTATTGTTGATCCCTTATGAATTCCTCCAGCCATCAACTTCTATGTAGCTGTCTTTTTCTAATTTTCTTTTTCAAGTTCCTCTTTGTTTCCTCAATCTGCCTCTAGCACAGTCCAGCAAAGGTCCATAGAGAAAGGAGAATGAGCTTCAAATCATCATCTAATTTTTCACCCAGCATAAGCACATTGGATAATCATATAGTCTACTTGGATTAAGGACAGTTGACAGAAAAAAAAAAAGGTTATAGATTGTGATGGTAATGCTGCAAAACATGTAGTTTCAGAGCAGCATTACTGGCAATCACTTCTGTGTTTTGATATAGAGTTTTAACCAGTATTAATTTTAATGCAGCCCCAAAGAGCCTGCTAACCAGACCTCTCATTTAGTAACATTACAATATCAGAACAGATTTTTAAAGATCTTGGCAGAACCAGTGAACAAAAACAGGGAGGGACATTAATTTAGTCAGGAGACAATGCAATATGATGCTATTACACCAACTCACAGTAAATCTGAGCAGTTAAAAGCAAACTTGTCTGAACCTGGAAAAAACTCCTCTGACTTAGAGCTTGGAACTCTGAAATGGCAGTGGGCTTGTTTTTCAGAGTGACTTGGACAATAAATCTCTTTCTGCAGAGTTAATAACAACTGGGACAATGAAGGTGCAGCTAGGTATGAATATGGGATGCCCAAGAAGTTAGGTTTAGATGGCCTTGGGATTTTATTAATGAAATTAATCATCAGTCACAGCTGAATTTGATGGAGTGTTTGCAAAAAAGCATCTCAGTTATTTTTAGCAGCACAGTCTTTCTCTAACTTTGCACTATCATAGATCCTTTTTCATGGATCCAGATTGATTCAATTCCATGGATTTTAAATGACCTTATATATGATATCTCAGCAGTGCAGGCTTAAAGTAGGGAGACTCCTATAAGTCTAAGAGCTCTGGAGGTTTTTATGAACTCAGAATGGGACCAGTACTGGACTTGTTGATTTTAATACAGATCTCATTTTGATTAATCATATCTCAGCTATTACAACTTTCTCCACATGGAAAATGGGAAATCTGTGTTCATTGCACAGTGTGAGATCCTGTTGAGATGCTCTTGTTTTACTTTCTTCCTGTGTCTTGTAACTTTGCTCTTGCAAGAGAACACAGAGCTAATAATAAAGATATGTTGATTTAAGTGTTCTTTCACTGAAATAGACATAGCAGGATTTTGGTGGGAGAGATCATTAATCAAAGAGAAGTTTCCCAGAAAACCAAGCTATCAAACTGGAAAAGATCATGTGAAAAACAGGGCTCACGCTAAGCTAATAAAAATTCCTAAATGCAGAACTATTAAAATTATTTTACACCTTCACTTACTTATCAGGATCTATTTTTATCTCCATTTCTCCTGCAATGTCTCTTTCACTTCTGAAAAACTGCATTTCCTGGTGGTTATGTACTCTTTACAAACTCCTGATTTGTAGTCTGGGTATAAATTTTTTCACTATAGTAGTAGTGTCTCTAGAAATAAGTTAACAGCTTTTTTAATTTTCTCATGCTTACCTATTTGCTACATCTCTAGTCAGTACTCATATGTCCTCTGAATCTTCTTTTCAGGCTCAAATAACTCAGCCAATTCATAGACATCAGTTTTTAGATATCACCTTTCTTCTATGATTAACCCTTCTTTTGTTCTTCTTTATAACTAGTTCAGTTTGAAAAAAACAAACTGAATATGTGTGACTTATTATGTGTGAAAAAAAGTGTGACTTGACTTGCATCTAATATTTTAGGTGAGGTCTAACCAATATTTTATTTTATGGTATTAATACCTTTCCATATTTATTCACTTTATAATTTTATGTCTTTTTTTCTCCTGGTTACATCATACTGACAACTTACATCAGCAGATGACTAATTAACCCAAGTCATGCTTCTAATGTGTATTATTCTTCTTTCTGTGTAGTGTGATGATAAAAGAAATTCTTGTTTTAAATCTGCTTTTTTTCCCTCAACTGTTTTAATTTCATATAATTTTTGGTATTGCAATCTTCAAGGCAATTCATTTTTCTAAATTATATGTCTACCCCTCTGGGTTGATAATGCCTTCCCATGTACATTTTGCCAGAGTATATGGTTCATTAATGCTAATGTGTACTGCATAGTAATTAATTGGTTGGATTTGTCTGAGGATCTTCAACAGTCCAGCAGCCCAGAATCACCTGGAAAAAGTCATCAGTTGACCAGAAACTGAAACATCTAATGATGGGGAAGGTTATGCTGCATGAAGTTGCATTTCAGAGTCTGAAACAGATTTACATTATCTCAAGTTTAGAAGAAGGAGAAATGTGAGAAAGTTCACATACTGTGTAACAAAGGCAGGCAAATATGCTTATGTTGTGAATATATATATATCTCATTGATAGGACTTTGTTTCCTAAATGAGGAGTAGGATAATGTTCATGCCAGCTCTTTTACTGTGTTTGCTATGATACTTGCCTATTCCTGTGTAGATGTACTATAACTACAAAATCTGTGTATTAACTGGAGTTATGCAGGGAAGGCAAGAGTCAGAGAACCATGTAGAAAGTCTTCATTTCAAGAAAGAAATATTTTGCTGTGAGACTTCAAGTGCCAACAAATGACAAGACATAGTGTCTGCCTGCACATGACAACTTACTCTCATTCCTGCCCTTTCTATAAGTACCATCCATCTTTTTGCCTCCTGTGATCCATTGATTCTTTGCCTACAGTTTTTTCTTCCATCAGCCAGTGACTTTAATCTCCCTTTGCCTAAAACTCTTGATGCAAGTGTCATCACAAGGAGTAGGCACTAAAGTGGAAGAATATAAATGTTGCACTAGTGGTAAATTGGCAAAGAATCTTACTTTTTTCCAGTTTTATTTAAGAATTCTTCATAAATGTTTCTTTTTCAGTTTCTAAAGCTGCATAAATTAGTGAAATTATGCTTTCTATCCTTCATAATTATCATATTTCTGAGGGAAAGTCAAAATTCTTTGCTGTAGCATAGAAGAGAAGATTTATATTTTTCTGTGTTCTTCTTTTATTCTATGGTTTCCAAATTAGTCACGAGTCCTCCTCCAGTAACTCTTAGTAGCATGGGACCCTGTTACTTATGGCTTGCCTCTTTTTCCATATCCAGACTGGGAGCTATAATGAACGGGGCTAACTTCACCCTGTAGGACAGGAAGAGATATTTTAGGCTTGTTTTTTGGTTTTGTTTTTTGGTAGTTTTTTTGAGTGTTTGTTTGTTTGTTTGTTTTTCTTTGGATTTGTTTTTTTGTTTCTTTAGGGTTTTTTGTGTTTTTTGGTTGTTTGTTTCAGCATATCTGCCTCTGTAAGAATTTTCTACTATTAGGAAAACCACAAGGCTAAGCTAAGTGTTATTCCTCATGGCAGTTTGTCAAACTTATGCCTTTATGACTGTCATCTTGTCACTGGATGCTAGAGTGTTTGTGATGTTGTGTCCTGAACACTACATGTATTTGTCATTTAGATTTGTCATTTTTGCAAAGGAACCCTTTCCAGGCAAAAAAAGGAGAGGGGAAGTCTGACTTTCCTTCTTTTCACTAAAGAGCAGTTGTAATACTAAATTATGCAAGGGGGACACCAGATGGACTGTGGAGAGTGCCTTAGGAGTGCATGCAATAATAATAACACAATTAATCATTAATAGCTGCACAGGACTGGGCCTTCCAGCATTGCTTTGTTTGGAACTTACCAAATATTTTTGAATTACGTAGGTTCCCTTTAATACCCAGCAAGTCAGCTGTAAGCTTATTGCAAAATTGGCTCAACTTGGAATGGGCCTGATAATAAATGTGATGTCAGTCACCCCACCAGTGCTGTAGGAAAAAAGTCAATCCATTTTCTTTGAAAGTCTGGAACAGCTGCTAAAATTAGAACAAAGTGATGTGTGATATATGATGCCATACATACCCTTAAGAGTTTTCTTAGTTGTTACTAAATTAAAGAAAATCTTAGTGAGTGTCTGAAATCTTAGTGTGTGTCTGGGAATCTGTGGAGTTTTTGACCATCTGAAAGGCTGACAGAGGATAAAGTTCAAAAAATAACTTAAAATTCCAACGGTCATGAAACATGCCTAGGTTTTAAGTCATCTGCATCTGCAAAGAGGGGGAAAAAAGTATAGCTTCTTATGTCTTGTAAAATGTCAGCAAAATATATTCTAACTAGAAAATAATCGAGTGCAGACTATATTTCAGTTATGATTGCCAGGATAAAAGGACTTGTTTTATCTCTAACTTTGGGTTGCTTCATCTTTTTTTTTTCTTGTGGTTTATAAAGATCTTATTTTGCTTTAGCTGAGCCATTCAAATTTTACTACTTGAGAATTTAAAATCTGACATTATAAACTTGATTTCTGAAGCTGCTGCAGAAGCCTGTAAGCATCCCTGGTGGATAGATTGGAAGTGCTGGGCATGTAGGGGCATACTGCATGTTTCAAGACTGTTGTTTCTTGAGCTGTGTTTTAATATTATGCCAGACAATTCTGTAAGCACTATGGGAGTCTTGTTTTCTGCAAATCTGACTCTTGTCCAAGCAACACTGGTTCCTAAGAAGACTTAAATGCCATTTGATATCTTCTCCACATTTGTAGCAGTTGTAATGATTTTGTCCTTCTGGAGTCTCTGATCTCTTGCACATTTCTGCTTATACCTGCAGATTTCTGTTGAGCGTGTAAGACTCTCAGTGGAAGACTGAGAGAGGAAGGGTCAGTCTTTTTAACTTCTGGAATTTGAGTGACATCATTTGGTTCTAGTCTCTTTTTGGGTTCAGTCTGTTTTGGCTTGCTAAGTAGTTATAAAACTATTTAGAGACAGACATGAAGCATAATCAGACAAAAAACACAGGAACTAAAAAAAAAAAAAACCCGAACAAACAAACAAACAACCCCCAAACAAAGTAAAACAAACAAACAAACAAAACCCTAAAAAAACCCCAACAGTTAGCATTAATTAGCTTCATGGAATCAGTTTGGGGTGGGGGTTTTTGTGTGTGTTCCGTCTTCTCATTCTCAGTCTGCACTCTGTGACTATGGCTGTCTTCCCTATTTCTCTCCTTCTTAATGACTTTATAACCTCATTACCAATTTGACCTGGGGTGGAAATGGACAGTATTTTTTTTTCCATTAATGTTATTACAATAGATGCTCAGGTAAATTGATTTTTCTTCTGAGCAAAAAGATGTAATCATTATCAGAAAATCCACAATGGAAAAAACTCAGACATGTGCTTATTTACTACTGCTGCACACAGAATAAGCTTTTTTCCTACCAATGAAAGAATAAGAAATATTTTTTTAATTTCCTATCTTTAGCATTTCTAATAAAAACTAAGGGTCAGTTTTCTAAATGTGGCAGTGTTGTGCTGTTTTAGCAAGAATGTATTTTGGATAAGATCCTCCCAAATTTAGTCAAACACTGCAATTCAGTGTTTCAACTTCAATATATATTCATAGCGTCCCCTGCAAAAATAAGTAACGACAGCAAGGAAGAGCAATTTCTTTTAAAATATTTTTAAATTTTTTCACTGTGGTAGAATATACAGTTGTGGTTGGAAGCCTCACCATGCTCTGAAGGTTTTGCTTATTACAATTCATTTATATCTGTATATGCATCTATTTACACACAGTTGTTTAATATGAGAATAATCTAATCAGGCGTCTAGGAACAGATAATGATTTTTTGTGGTCAGTACAGTTGTTCTGTGCTGACAAAGAGTTCTCCAGTGCTGCTTTCAGCATGTGGGATGCCTGTTGGCTCATGCTGCTTCACAGCTGCTGAGCTACTGCAATCTCAGGTGACTGCTGTGCGCTGCAGCACCATCCAAGGCAGGACACAGCCGTGCCAATCGCTTGAATCATGCCACTGATGGGGAGGAGATTTAGGTCCTTTCTTTCTTTCACTGGACATCCTCTGCCTAGTTAGCTATCAGGACATAAATTTGTATTTTGATCTTTGCTTTGAACACCATCTTCTCTGTGTGCAATTTCTTTAATATATTTCAGGAATGAAAAGAAAAACCTTCAATATTACTCTGATAATTGGGTTTTTTTGTGGCATTCTTTTATATGGAATTTAGTGGTGGTCTTAATAGTGAAGAGATGTAGCAAAATTATATTTCTTCATATATTAAAATGCTATTTGAAAGTATATATGGGGAAAGATATCCCATGCACCAGAAAAATTGTATTCTGCTAAAAAATACAGGTTATTGTCTCATATTTTTTCCACACTCAGAGAGTATCTTCCTTCTCCTAAAGAGCCTTTCATCTCGCAGTTGTAAATTATTATCTGTGATATGGTACTAGCAGAAAAGTAGGGGTTTTGCATTATTTTGAGAAAAATAAGGTAAATTCTTCCTCCATGTTGAAAAAATGTCAGAAAAAAAATTTAAAAAAAAATTTTTGAAAAAAAATGCAAAAAAATTTTCCTCCAATCTGAAAAAAATGTCAGACATTCCAGTATGCTTTTAAATTTTAAACAATTAATGTCACTTTTGAATGTGAGATGAACTATAATAAGCACATTAGATGTGTTCAGTTTGTATTATTTTTCTAGTGCAATTTCAAAAGTGCCTGAGAGAATTAAGCATTCAGTTCTCAATGAGAGTAAAGGAAATTAAGATGCTCTTTAAAGGAGTTAAGGGAGCTTTTGAAAATGTAACATAACATCTTTGCAGACTGTGAGAGTCTAATTCTTTATATTGATTTTAATAGGAGAGAAATAGCCCAGAAGACTGATTGAATATTAAGATTTCTGATGAAGTGTCCACAAGAATTGCTTTATACTACTATGATAGTTAGGTTATTGGGTTGTTGGGATATAGGTTATTGTTACTTCAGATTTGTTCTGTGCATGGAGAAAAAAATATTCTTTTCTTAAAGGCCTCTTTTGTTTTGGAATTGAAATAGACATCTCTGTGGAAAGCAGAATTGATGGTGGTTGATTTCCTACAATTCTCCAAGTCTCTGGTACTTAATTATCCAGTGAGATATTCTGCAATATTTCCCTCCTCTGAAAGAATTAATGCCTTCTACCTAAGTGCCTTTTCCATGTAATTTTCAGCAACTTAATGATTTTGATACCTCAGTTCTTTTCATCAATTTTGATTGAAAGAGGAGATTTGAGAGATAGACATATGAAGGTCCTAAGGCTCATTTCCTTGGGAGATGAGGTTAACTAGCTAGAATTGATAGAGGGATTGGAAAGGATAAGAGTAAGGAATGAAACAGCATGAGTTTACAGCACAAAGTGTTGAATCTTCCTGAGTACCTGTGACCTAATACATATTAGAAGAAAAACACTAGTTTTGGTTTTTTTTTTCAGTAGTATTATTCCCTTATGGCTAGGTATGCTTGACTTTACATTTTTACTTGATATCTTTATTTTCCCCTGTTCCATGAATTTAGGATTGAAAATAATATGGAATATTTCAGCATTGTTGTTGTTTTACTTAGGGAATTTGCCTGAGTAATAGTGACATGGCCTTCTGATTTCCCCATGTGTTATCTAGATGAAGACCTGTTATATAAACAAAGATAAATAGTACACAGTTCAGATTTATGATTTATGTATGATACTTTGGAATGAGTTAACTAATCTGTAATTTGATATTATTCTGCTACACTACCATCAATGAAATAAAAAGTGAAGTTATATTTTGTATTCATTAACTAATTCTCATATTTTCTAAGTACTTTCTCTTTCTTTTACACTTTAAATTTATCTTGACAAGTAAATTCTGAATGGTAAGATGGAGTTTTTTTTTTGTTTCATCCCAACCCTCCCCTCCACTACCCTGCAGAAATCTCAAGGAGAAATTTATCATCCATAGGTTCCTTTAAACAGTGTCACTGAATCACTGTTTTCATAATAGTGACATGATAGCACAGGTGGTTGTTCTGGGCTTTAAAAATTACCTCAGGATAAACTACAGTCCTCTGGAAGTGCTGGAAAGCAGTTCAGAGGGCCCAGTGAATAAAGATGAGAACTAGAGAGGTCAAAGCATCTCAGAGAAAGCATGGATTTGATGAATACACTGTGTGTAAAAAGAAAAAAACAGGTGGGAGAAAATTCAAGAATAATTAAGGACACTTCCTTCATCTAGGAAAATGTCCAGAAGAGCTCCTGGTCTCCAAAAAGTCTTTCTGGTTCAAAAATGAAATCTTGTCTTAAATGAAAGTATGTGTGGGCAATAGTTTCTTCTTCCAAGTAAACAGTGATGGTGAAGACAACACAGAAGATCAAGTTCTTTCCTAATTATTTCAGTGTGCGAGGAAGGGATGCGCATCACTGAGTTTATGGTTTGACCTAGACTTCACACCTGGATAGACAAGATTATCTCAGTGGAATGTGTCCTGTTTTGATATTTTCAGATTTGCTTTTGATATTGCTTAATACAGAGCTAATTGACTAGCAGAACCACTTGGCAACCCTCACTCAAAGTTGCCTAGTCGTGCTAAAACTGATGACATGAACAATGTAAATATTCAAGTTATGGACATAGAAATGGTAACCAATCTGGAATCTATTAACTGGTTCCAGACCAGTTTTGTACTTTCAGTATTTTCTCCATTGTAATCATTAGTCTGCCAATTGTAAATCACCTTTCTGGAGAAGGTATGCAAGGTAACTAGCTAGGGACTGTCTATATGTAGCACATCAGCTGAGAAATTGTATATATTGACTTCTTAGAATGAGAGCATGCATGAGGCCTTGGTGTGGAACATGGCATATTTTCATAGGTGTCAAGAATTCCACACAGATTTAGGTTTCACAGTTTGAGATTCCTCATCTCTCACTGGTGGAAGTGCTGGAAGAAACCTCAAAGAATCTTTTTTCAGTGGTAGTTCTGTATGGTCAAGCTGTACACCAATAGTCAGTCACTCAGTTCCCTGGCTACTTGTAAGTTAGAGATAGCATTACAAGAATGCAGATTCTAATGAGAGAAAGAAGCAATTTGAGGGAGAGCACCTTGCTACTGAGGAACACAGTGGTGATGATGCTACTTAGGCAGATGGTACCAATGCTTAAATAGTTAAGTTCTTGAACTACTTTCCAAAGTAGGTTCTGAGTTAAATATTGAGGGTGTTAAATCTTGACAGGAAGGACTGCATACTGACAGTTCCTGCTGAGGTATAACTAATTATATGCAACCTCTCTTTATGCATCTCTGGTCTGACTGTGCATTCCCTTCTCTAAAAATATTGCCTTTAAAAGATTTACATGTCTGTAGAAGATATTTATATTTATATAATACATTCTGGGAACATACATTTACTCATCTAGGGCTTCTGTGTGGATTCTGCTGAACGATTGCATTTATCTTGGTTTAAATTGGAGGTAAAAATTCAGAATGGAATGCTCTGCTGTAGTCATAAGTAGGACATCTCAGATAAATGTTATATACACACAACATTACATTATCATTTACTAAAATAGTAATAAAAAAATATTTTCTGGTTTGTTCCATGGATAAATCCTGAGTTCTCTTCTTCCTGAGATGAGCAAAGCCTTTAATATTTATCAGACTATTACTGAACACTTTTCTATGTATTGTGCCTTAGAACCAGTCTATTTCTTTATTATAGATGTTATTACATTTAAATTGTCAGCAAGTTCATCTGGAAATAAACTTAAGCATTTTGTTAGTGTTCTAGATGTAAATAAGTACCAATGAAATATTCATTCTATATAGGAGATACTGGAGGTATAAATCATTATCATATAAACTGCCTCATTTTCAACTTATTAAAATGAAACATTGATTTACTTAGATAAAGTACTCCATATAAATAATTGTAAGAAAAATAGAGAATTTCAAAACAGGAGTTAGTAAAATAATACAGCACCTTTAAATCCCCTTTTGGCTTGTGATCTACTGATGGGCAGAGTATCAAGGCTTTTTCTTCAATAAAAGCTTATAACTTAAAATGACTTGCAAAAAAATTTTATGGATTTTTTGTTTTGCCTGCACAAGTTTTTCAACAAGACATAAATGTTAATATACGAAAAAAGTAGGCAGAGGTAATCACGATGGCATAAAAGGAAGAAGTTGCCATTTATTTCACTAGAAATCATGTTAAATCCTGAAGAGAGATTATCATTTGACAGAGTTCTCTATAGATCAGTATCTGCCACAAGAACTGACTTGGGCTTGCTGGCAGGAAACATGGAAATGTAGAATAGGTCTGAAGCTATATCCACTTACTGAGTTTTGATATCTGTGTATATGCAGGATCCAAAAATGTTCCCATGGGTCGGGACAAAACCCCTACATTTCAAAGTATTCAGAACACTCATCTTTTACTTTTCATACTGGAACTGTCTGGGAAACAGATATTCCTCATGGTAGACATATAATTGGGGTGTTGATCAGACAGCAGTGTTTTGGCTGTCACAGCGCTTGCACGGCATCAAGCCTTTTCCCCACTGGAGTGAGGCTCTGGGTGAGCAATAGGTTGGGAGGGGACACAGCCTGGACAGCTAACAAATTGACCAAAAGGATATTCCATACCATGTCATGTTGTGTTTATCAGTAAAAGCTTGAGGAGAGGAGGAGGAAGAAGAGGATGCTTGTGATTATGACACTGGTCTTAACAAGCAACTATTATTACACATGCTGGGGACTTGATTTCCCAGGAAGTAGCTGCAAATCCGCCTGCCAGTGGGGAGTGATTTGCTTCTGCAAGCATCTTTTGATTTCCTTTTTCAGCTGCCATCATTTTGACTTGAAGATTTCTTGTCCTCATTCTACTTTTGCTTAGTCCAATGAGAGAAGTCAGTGAGCGAGTCTGGGCGGGGGTTTAGCTGCTGGCAGAAGTCAACCCACCACACCTAGTTTCAAATCCATACTGCCAGGATTTTTTGTTCTTTTTGTGCAATAACTGTTCAAATACACAATTTACAAATTATTCCAAGTAAAGACTAGAACTAGAATGCCCTTAGCTGCCCTTTCTGGTGTCATGGACATCAGGTATTAAATAATCCTCTGTCTTGTGAAAAGTTGTTGTGCACTTCTATACATATTATTCTTTAGGAGAGACAGAAAGGGATTTTACTGCTTGCTGCAAAATCATGAAAAGAATCTGACTTAAATTGACAGTGAGATCTGATTCTGCCAATGAGCCCCTTTGTGTGAACCCAGGGGTTTGTGTAGCATCCAGCAAAGCTCCAGCTTAATGAGTGACGCAGCCAGCTTCCTCTGCATTTCCTCTTGAGGCAGAGTGGCACTCCATGCTGATGCCAGAAGAATATACTCTATCCCTTCTGAGTTTCAGCTGGAGACCTTCTTATCCTGATAAAGGGAAAAAAAGGAAATAAAATTTTCATTACAGATAGATCACTCATAAAGTTTGGGCTTTTAGGGAGGCCTACAGTTGCATTGCAATAAATAAGAATGTTTTTTCAAATTATTTTTGCCTTTAGTTACTAAAAACTATTAGTCAATGTAAATCATGGCTGCATTAGCAGCCCTACTATATATGAGAAGTTTAAACTACATAAATAGCAGATTTACTTGCTTTAATTTAACCCTAAAAAGAATAATTCTTGTCTCACTTGAATCTGCAGTAAGAGGAATTTTCTTACAACTCTTCTATTTCTACTGTATTTAATTCTTCTGTTTCCAAAAAATTCTGTTGATTTTAGAGGTTACATTATTTTTTCATTTTAGTGACATTCCCATGAAAAGAAAATGCTATATAAAAAGAGGCAACTATTCTTCTTAGTTATTTCCCTCAGTCAGGAGTACTTACTGAACATTAATAATAGATATTTGCATCTTGAATAAGGAATCATTGGCAGAAATAAATGTATCCAAGAGACACATATGCAATGCTAATTGACAACTGTGTACACAAAGAGCTGCCATTTATTTTATTACAGTCAAACATAACCTTTGTAAATGTCAGCTTTGTGTACTGTTGACCAGCATTTTAATTTAGACATATTGTTCTTCCTTTTTAAGTAATTACTATTTCATTTCTTTGCAGAACATGCTTCATTCTTATTAGTTGCCATTGCCTATTCAGTGATTATTTTGAAAGTAAATTATGATTTTTTATGGAGCAAATTATTTAAAAAAACAATAACAACAAAAAAACCCAACAAACCAAAAAACCAAGCAAACAATGAAACAAAATGGAGAAATTATCTCTTTTAATTACTTCAGTAGAAGCTTTATGGTGAATGCAGAGGATTTAATATTTTTAGTATTTATCTACAGAGTCCAAAATAGGCCTTACTAATAAAGAGAGAATGGTGATAATACCAAATTGCCTTAACAACAAAGAGGTCAGGAACAAAGGCTTGCAGAGTGGGCAATTCAAACTTTTACTGGTGTCTGCCAAGCCTGACTTGGGAAAGGTAACAGATATGAATGGGTCCATGTTGCTCAGACATGGCAGAGTCTCTGTGAGCTGTAATGAATCTTCCATTAGTACAGAAGGAAATCTCACTACAAGTGAGATGATATCAGTAACATCTTCTAATTGTGGCTTTTTGATCCCCAATCTCTTGTCCTTGGAAAATTTAGCAGGGGGAATTAAAAAGAAGATGGTGTGACTCACACAACTCAAGGACCATTTACAGCTCTTTACTGGCAAGCTTCCCTCTTGCTCTTAACAGTGGTTTTGTGGTTTGGAAAAAACATTTCCCAGTTTAGTGCTTCATCCCACCAAAACTCTTCTAAACCATATGCCATCTGCTTGCTTCTCTCCCCACTTCATTGGGAGACATAAAAACCAGAGATTAAGGGTTGAGATGAAAACAATTTACTGGAAACAACAATGCCATATGTAAATGAACAGTAACAGAAATAATACTAATAAAAACTGTGTGAAAAAAAGAGGGGGCAATTAACATGCAAAATGCTCACCAAGATGAGACAATGAACAATGAGTGGTTGGACCCTACATCCACCACGTTTTCCCACGACCAGGGAAACCAGGCACATTCTTTGATGGTCATGATGTAAGATGGTGACACACCCACACATCTCCAGGTTCTGCCCTCCCACAGCTACTGTAAAAAAATAAACCCTGTCCTTGACTGAAACTAGAACAAGGTATCCTTTGTTTTTCCCAGGGGGAGAGCAACTTGCAGAAAGTTTGGGATGTTTGCTGCTTCCTGTTTTCACAGGGAAACTGTGTATTATGAGCTCTTGGGCAAGACAGTACAAGCTCAAAGGGAAGGAGACCCCTCCTATGTTTTACAAATCATTCAGGCAAAATGCTGTTTGTTGTCATGCAGAATGGCCATTGAATTTTATGAGAACCTGCAGAATATTATTTTATTACTCCACATTTATGAGAATAAAAAATGTGCTTTGTGTTCCTTCTTAACTTCTGTGTGACAGAATGAAGCAAAGAATCTCTCTTATTCATATTTAAAAACTAATGCATTGTATTCCATATCTTAGGACTTGAAAAATAAGGCATGTGAAAAGGAATATCTTCAAGATTTAGATTGTAATTTGTTATTTTCCGGTCAGATGTTAATTTGAATTTCACCAAAGCCATCTTTTAGAACCAAGTAAAATTGAAGAAGGGACTGAGTCAACCCTGAAGATAATAGGCTCAAATTTCAAATGAAACACTTTTGTGATGAAAAGATCTTAATATTTTTGTCATTTTTTGATACACTGAATATGGTTTAGATTTTTTTTTTTAAAGACATACTGATAAAACAACTTCTGCTTTACTTCTGAGTATTTCATTAAGTCTGGTTCACATTTTAACTGGAAAAGTTGTAAGTATTTAACAAAACATGTAGGCTAAAATTCAAAATCATTGGAGCAGCCAGAAACACACTGGGATTTAATATCACAGCAGAGCAAACTGTCAAGGTTACATCCTGTTCACTGCTCAGTAGCGTGTAGTCAACATGGGAAGGTATGGAGAGGGGCACTTACGTTCACTTAACTCACTCCTAAAGAATATCTAGCAGGTTCTGGAACTACAGTTGCATTCAAGGTAACTCTTGCCAAAAGCTGAGAATAAGTAGTGAATGAAGCATTACTTTCTTTTACTTTTTCCCTAGGTGTGAACACTTAATTATGCTTGGACAGAGGACTCAGGGTTAGAAGAATCATTGGAAAGGCAGTGCTGGTGCTCTCAATTGCAGATTTTCTACTGGAAAATTTAATTTTATTATAGAAACTGCTAACAATTAAAAAAAATAAACGGCAAGCAAAATATTAGAACAATAATGACTAATGTTTTTTCCTATCATTGAGAAGTTTTACTAAGTAGATTGAGAAGTTTTACTAAGTAGAAGTTGGAGTAGAGAGCTTACAGTAAGGCAACAATATTTGTTTTATGAATTGCATTATTTACAGCAGAATATACTAAATATTTCAACACATTGTTTCTAAAGTTTGGTAAGTAACATTGTTGTTTATGGCTTGCTACTCAATGACATAAAAATTTAAATCATTTATGGGATAAGATTTTGAAAAACATTGTTTAAAAAAATCCCCTATTTCTAAGCACTTGTCTGTTGATTAATGTTGGGGGTCATACAGGCTTTGAAGTGATCACAAATTAAACCATTATCAAAACTAAAATGAAAATAATTTTTTTCTCTATAATTATTTCTCGCACATGGAACACATCCACCCCCACTCCTACATTCCACCTCCATCCAATCAAGCTACTTCTCTTCAATGTTTAGCAAAAGGAGAGAAAATACTTTTTTTTTCTATTTAAAAATGCTGGAATGTTGCTCAATTACAATGGAACTAAACTTCATTGAAGCATTAAAATAGGCAGGAGATGATAGTGACAAGTCATATTGAAACTTTTTTTGTTGCTTAATTTTGCAAACAGTTTTTTATTTTGCACATTCAGTACTGTTTTTTAAAATGTGGTCAGTAAATGGAGATCTTAAAATCTGAAATCTGCACTGAAATGATTGTAAATTACTCTAGATGATAAATGTTGCAGAAAATGGGAGAATACAAAACACATTTGAATTGTGTTCTGAAAGAAATATTGTTGTAGCAATGGAAGCATAAAAATGTAAGAAAATAAAAGATATGCAGAGCAATAATATGATTCAGTAATTTAATATCTAATCTCCTTTGTCAGACCATATGATACCACTGAAGGTGGTGATAGGAAATGAGATAAAGCCAGCACGCTCTGGGCTCTGTCTGTCTTCCATCAGGTCCAAAAAGAGGTCACAAAATCCAAACTAAATATAACTTAGACACAATGTTTTGCTTAATTTTGTTAATTACTAATATTGCCCTAGTTTCTATCCATTTTTTTCACCAAACCCAGTGCAAAACTTGTATGAGTGATGTAAAACTGTGTCTTGTAATTTCTTAAGTGCTATAGCTTCCTTTAATTTAATAATCAAGGTTATATAGTTTGTTTATGATTGTCGGGTGGGGCAAATAATTGATTGTATTTTCAATCAACCCTTCAAAAACCAAGGGATGAGAAAGACTGTTCGTGGTAAGTCAGTAACTGTACATAAAAAGACAAATTTTTTAAAGATAGGTGCACTTCACCTTACACAGGGCAATAGCCTCTCATTAAGCACAGTGGTGAGGACTCATAGGATGCCAGAGGCTGAAGCGTGTGAGTGAAAACCTTGTGTTTGTAGCTCAGCATTTAACTGCAAGCTTCTTGCTGTTTTGGTCATGACTTTTTCTAACGGTAGAGTGGGGCTGTGAAGAGATCACAGAATTAATTTTCTGTTCGACCTTGCTTGAGTATGGGTTCCCAGAGGTGGAAGGCAACTGTGATTATTTACTGCAAAAGTTTACCTCCTGCTTTCCTTCTGTTATCTATGGAAACTTTACTGTTGCACCTTATATACTGTTGTACCTTATGTACTCTCTCTCACCTCTCTCTCCCAAAGCCAAACAAAAACAGGGACCCCCTCCCCCCAAATAAATAACTATTATGGATTTTCTTCCTAGGAACGCAGTTATATTTTATATGGAAGAGGAGTTGTACTAAGTAGTGCTTTGAATTATTTATGCTCAATACTACTAAGAAATATACCATTCATTATCTTTAAACTGTTCCCATACTTCTAGTGTGTTTTCAGGTGAGTAGTTGTTGAGTTGTGACTAGTTTGTGTTGTACTGTGAATGACAACTGATATTTTGTTACTTTATTAATTAGTTATCAAAAGTGATGCCTTGGAGAGGCTGCCTAGAACAGAGGATAGACAAAGCTAAAGAATAAAGTAGGTATTTATTAAAAGGTCTTCAAAGGATATACCTTGGACAGTGCAAAGCCTTGCAGAAGCTTGGACGACAGTCACGAGTTTTCTCAGACAGATATAAGTTTGGTCTATTTCTATATCGGGGTCAATTGTCCAATTATAGCTTTAGGTAATGAAGACACATTTCCCTGGTGTGCTACTCTTCCCGCTCTTTACTTTTGTTTATACTTTCCACGGCCTGAGGCAAATGGAATGACCTTGGTTCCCAGGCCCAGAAGGATTGTTTAGTCTGACCAAAATGTAAAGAAAGCTAACTAGCATTCTATATAGAGTTCAGAGTTTTACATTAATGTAGTAAAGAATCTGAAAAATAGAAAAACTAAAATCTTAAGGCATCAAAATCATATAATAATGCTATGGTTTATTTCTGGACTGTTTTTTGTAGGCCACCTAATAGAGTGAGAAATACAATGCTAAAGAGCAAAAGCAAAAATCATGATATCTTACTAAGATGGTTGTTCGTTTTTAAAGATATGTTTTGGATAAGAAAATGTCAGATACACAGCTGAATAAAGGGAAGTGATTCTCTGCCTACTGTCTTCATCTATATTTACCTTAAAATTGTTTGTTTAATACCCTATTTCTAAAATACTTGGAAACCAATACTTAACCTTCTAGTTTAAATTATTTGCCTGGTGAAAGTCATGTCTTTTAAAATAAAATTACACTAAGAACCATTCCAGTTTCTAACAGTATGAAACCTCAACTACCACTACAATTATTTCCTTTTTACAAAATGTCAGCTTTACTGAAGGAAGATGCTGTTTGGTTTCTTCTTTATTCTCTCATTAAATGTCGATAGTTTAACCTTCTCTGAGAGGTAGGGTGATGCTACATTTCATTCTTTCCAGGCGACAAATAACATTGCATTTACATGTCCACTGAATATTTTCCAACACCTGTTTATATTTTCATAAGAATGTTTTTATCTTATGTTTCCCTGCCCAGATATTACAAACCATGGTGAATTTTAAAAGGATGGATTTATAAATACACACACACTCTCACACATTTAAAAAGACCCTTAAAATCAGGAGCTCTTATAGCATCCTAAAAAAACCCACTGTGGTTTCTGGTAACACATTTGTGTTTTTGTTTGTCATGGCAATGGAATATTCCTCATGAATGGAAAAAAAGGTGCCCTCATAAAGCAGGAACCAACTGAGCTCTAGTTATGCTTTGTTTCTGAAAGACTGAACACACCTCAATTTGTAGCTTAGTTGGGGATGTCTTATAAACAAGAATGTGTTAAAGAAATACATTTAAGGAATAAATTCAGAACAACTGAAAAACAGGCAGCAGGAAAAAAAACAACAATATGACATGGAGTATTTTGGCAATGTAAAATTGCTTTAAATTTTTATTTGGAAAAATCGCTAACCATGTGTTTCTCAACAGAAATTTGAACTTAAATGCTTAGCTATTTTTATAAGAATTATCTCATGTGAAAGTGACATTCTTCATAAAATGTCTTAACTACATGTTGAAATAATATCAAAATAGACAAAATTACTTTCTATTGAAATACTGCTTTAAATTACATTAAAATTTGTCTCTCTTGATTGGAAACCAAAGTTAATTGAAATCAGCAAGAGAAAATTCTGATTTCCATAAAACAGCCTGATGAAGAGCAATGAGATTTGAAAATTTTTATTGATTGACTAATTTGCAAAGGCAGCATACATTTTCTGTCACCTGTAGATAACATGTATTGTTCTACATTGTTAATACAGCAGAGACAGAGAGCAAAAATATCTACATAATTTGCTAATGGTAAAGGTATTTGTTTTTTATCAATACATTATTTCACTCTTATTTGCTCTTATATTTTGCATCTCTATTCTGTTTTAATTTTTTAAAAAAACTGTGTAGTGAATGTTCTTTAGTTTAATTCAATGAAAATTTGAATATTTTATGCAAAAACAAGCAAACTCTGACCTTTCTGTATTCTTCAGAGCAAAAGAAGCCATGCTAAAAAAAAAGCGAACAGTACATCCTTTTAAGTAACTTAGATATGCAGTGATTGACCTAATGATGCTACATCGCAACAATGAGATAAGAGCTTATAACAGGTCCTATAAATTTAATAGACTTTAATCTGTAGTTACTAAAAGTGGCTATGCCCAGGTAGTTGCAGGAGCATAGGAGAGTACAATTACCCATCTGCAGACAAAAGCAGATATTTTCACTTTAGGGGTAAGATTTTTTTCTCCTTAGAATTTCACACTTAGGTGTCGGTTGATGTCTCTATTTTTTTAGGAAAGTAGACAAAAAATGTTAATTAGCTAACAAGTTAATGAATGGCTTGGTCCTTGTGATAAAAACAAAAAAGAAAATAAAACAGTGCCATTTAGAATGTTCTTTATCATTCCCCTTCCTTCCTTAGTCTAAAAAACAGATTCTAATAAGACCACATAAATATCCTAATAATCTAGAAAATATTTTAGACATCCTATCACTGTAGACAAACAACAGCACAAAGATTATATATTTGTGTGATTTATAGGATTAAATTTTAACTAACTTGCAAGATTCTGGCAGAAATGTCTGATCTAAGTTACTCTGAATAAAACAGGAATATCCAATCCAAAGATAAAATATGAAGAGAAATTTACAGTTTGACTGAAATTTGGTCATGGCCAAGATTTGTCATCCACACTTTGAAGGAGAAGACAAAAAAACCAGATGATCTTATGAATGATTTCTTGGGCCAAAATGTTACATAAATAACAGAAATATATTTTGTTGTTTGCTCTGATTTTTTTTTTATAAAACTTTCCTGGTTAATTTTCTCAATATCATTAGGAAAAAAGCTGCCACATAGCTACTATGAATATATATATAAAGTCATTCATAGCAGGTATTAAGAGAAATGAACAGCATAATGAAATGTCCACCTTCAGTGCAATTTACATTGATTGTTTCATTGGTAAATAATTCTGTTCCTGTAAGATATAGCAGCATTTCTATGATAGAGTAATTCAATCAGAATTGAATATTGGGTGCAACCAGAATAAAGGTCTGGAGAACTTCGAATTAATTATTTAACCTGGTAGACTCTTTTCAAGTTCTGACCTTTGTATTCTCATAGAAGCACAGAATGATTTGGGTTGGGAAGGACCTTGCAGGTCATCATTCCAACCCCTGCACCATGAGCAGGGACAACTTTCACTAGAAAAGGTTGCTCAGAGCCCCATTCAATTTTGCTTTGAACACTCCTGGTGTGCGGTGTTCACAACTTCTCTGGACAACCTGTTCCAGTGTCTCATCTCCCTCACAATAAAGAATTTTTTAATATCTGATCTAAACCTACTCTCAGTTTGAAACCACTCCCCCTTGTCCTGTCACCATGCTCCTGTAAAAAGTCCCTCTTCATCTTTCTTGGAAGTTCCCTTCAGGTACTGGAAGGCTGCAATTCGGTCACCCTCAGCACCTCTCTTTTCTGGGCTAAACAAACGAAATGCTCTTAGCCTTTCTTCACAGGAGAGGTGCTGCATCCCTCTAACCATCTTGGTGACCTCCTCTGGACTCGCTCAAATAGGTCCATGTCCTTCCTGTGCTGGGACCCCAGAGCTGGATGCAGCCACTCCAAATGGGGTCTCACCAGAGTGGAGCAGGGGGACAGAATCCCCTCCCTCACCCTGCTGGCCATGATGCTTTGGATGCAGCCCAGGATTTGGCTTTGGCTTTAGGATTTAGATTTGGCTTTCTGGGCTGTGAGTGCACATTCCTGGGTCACTTTCATCCTCTCACCCACCAGTCCTCAGCAGAGCTGCTCTCCAGCTGTTAAACCTTTAACAACTGCTCTCCAGCTGTTAAATTTCCAGCCCAGGAATGTCCCTCCAGGACATTCCTCCTGGTACCAGGGGACTGGGATGTCTTTTCATGACCTTTTCACCTGACTGCCATGACTTTTCAAATGTTGTTCAGAGTGGCTTGATAACTACACAAGGCAGTTCTCTCAGGTTCTGAGATGAACTTATTGAGTCCAACAGGGCTCTGGAAGTTGATCTTTACTTCTATTCTCATCTCTAGTTGTTTTTCCTTGCCTACATTATCAATTGCTCCGTTATATTTTCATTTAGCAAGGTACATGAACATTTTAGAAAGAGAGGCAAGCTTAACCTGATCAGGAATGAGCACTTACTGTGATCAAAGCAGCCAAAAAATACCAAGAGGTTTGGGTTATTAATTTAGTTTTAATTTTGCAAAATAATTCCCAAATCTTTCTGCTTGGATTTTTTTTTTTCATAGTCTTCTACTTCACCTTCCCTAATCTTCTTGGAACTGAGTCAGAGCTTGGGCTGCTCCAAAAGGAAGGGTTAGAGATTAGAGATAGGGCATTTTGGGAAAGGGGTAGTTTTCATTTACTCTATTTTGCTCAATGAAAATGAAAGAGGTCTGCCATGGGAAGCCATAAAAATCTGGCTTTGGGGAGAATTGATGCAATGGTGTAGTTCCTTCACCTTTAGAAGTGGAAGGGAGAATTTATCTATGTCAAAAGGGGGCATTGTTAGCAATTGAAAAGGCTTATCTTTCCAAAACCTATTGAGTCAAAATGTTCTTTATGTTTATAGTTTTGGTGAGATAAAAGAAACAAGGTTTGGACACAAAAGAAAGTTACAGCATTTTGCTTGAGAAATATCTTCTGTCTAGACTTCTTCTAAAGGTAAAAATAAAAGGGATGTGGTGTGGTTTTTTAATTATTTTTTTTAAGAGCAAGAAAAAAATAATATAAAATTACTCAATCAATTTTGTCATTTTGCCATTAAAAAAACCCCATAAATGCCATCATTGTGTTCTGGAAAAAATGTAAGTCAATGGAAATATACATAAACACACATAAGCATACCTTAATTCCCTCTAGTTTTATAATCATAGAATTATTTAGGTTGGAAAAGACCTTTAAGATTATCAAGTCCAACCATAAATTTTATAATACTAAGTCCATGCCCAAACCCTATCCTCAAGTGCCATATCTACACGTCTTTTAAATACCTTTAGAAATGGTGACTCAACCATTTCCCTGGACAACCTGTGCTAATGCTTGAACAATCCTTTCCAAAGAGAAATTTATCCTAATATCAAGTCTAAACCTCCACTGGCATAAGTTGAAGTAATTTCCATTGTCCTATTGCTTTCTACTTGGGAGAAGAGACTGATCCTCAGCTCCTTATAACCTTCTTTCAGGCAGCTGTAGAGAGTGATTAGGTCTCCCCTAAGCCTCCTTTTTTTCCCAGATAAACAGTCCCAGCTCCCTCAGCCACTCTTCATAAGACTTAGTCTGTAGACCCTCCACAAGTTTTGTTGCCCTTTTCTGGACATGCTCTGTTGCCTCAGTGTTCTTCTTGCAGTGAGGGGCATTCACAGATAGCAAAATGAAATCGTTTATTTTAAGACATGGACAGACTTCACAGCAGAAACAGAAGAGTAAGCAAAGCAGTTATCTTTACAAAACCAAAAAATTCTGATAGACAGCATGGAGTAAGCTGAGAAATAGAAGTGCATAGCATAAAAAAATCCATAATGAACTGGAGTACAAAAAAATAAATCCTCAAATCACAAAACATGAATTGACCTTAGGACATTCTATCAACTTGAAAAACAAAGTAATAGCTACTACTTTCAACTACATAGGGAAGAATGAACTTTGGCTGGAAGGTTAGAAAACTGCTCATAAGATAGTAAGCCAGATCCCATAAAATTGAATGTTTTTTCCCTATCAGAAGAACTAAAATGTAGAAATGAATCAGAAAAACATCTACTGAACTCTTTCTAGGGGTTACCTTTAACTCCTCCTCGGTGGTTCATTTATAATTGAAAAAATGCAGGAAAATGTTATACAAATAAAGAACAATTTAAAAACTAGCTAAATATGATTCTGTATATACAATCATAACTGCATATATATAGATACATAACGAGGTTTTCAACTTTGATATTTCAGTAATTTAAAAAAAGAATTTATAAATATTTATTTATTTAGGACTTACTAGAAATCAGCATTTCTTTAGTCTGATTCCACTAAACATTCTAAAAAAATCTTTAGCAAATGTACAAAGATTAATATACGTGTTTAGTGAAGCATTTCATTGTATTACCAGAAAACAAAGAAAGAATTATGAGGCTTTGTCAGCCTTATGTTTTCCCAGTTGATTCTGACTATCTGCAATATTTCTTTAATAGGTGCCAATTTTCAGTTGGAAAGTAAAGTCTATCCCTTTGTTACTTCGTATTTCCTTTTTGTGTATAGTAATGGACAGTGCAAATTTTTCTGACAGAGTGATTGTAATTCTGTAGAGCTTTTCCTTGCAGAAACATGTGGAATTCTCCAAAATGGAATTTTAAGAAACCGAAAGTCCTGCTGGCCTTCATAATTTTTTGCAGAATAAGATTTTCAATAAAGCAAATAAAATTCTGTCCACTGAGTGTAGTTTGCAATGGGGGAAATTTACATTGTCTCTTAGAGCTTCAAATATCAGGGCTTTGATGATAATTGACACAAACCTAGATCTCCCAGAACCAAACTCCTACTGCTGTTAGTACTGTCATGGTCCTCCTTTTGTTGTTATTTTCCTCACATTTGCACAGTATCTCATTATTGATTTTATTGTTCTCTAAGGGCTTACTTCAAAGTCTAGTTTATTGATTCAATTTGTAGATAAGTCTTCTAAATTGCTAGGCATTTTCACAACCTTACCCTCTACCCTACCTCCTATTTTGCTAACTGGTATTGATATGTAAGAATGGGAAAAAAACCCCAACTTCATATGGTTTTCTATGGAAATTAAAGCACTTACATATTCTGTATGGTCACTGATGGATTTTTCTTAAGAGGTTTACTGTTAAAAGTAGAAAAGGGATGTTCTTGGATTTTTTTCTAAATATTTTTATAGTGCATTGGTGCTTTTTGTCTTCATTTTAGTGGATGTATAAGATAATTTAGTAACTAAAGCTGGAATTATTCATGCTTAGGGCTATAAAATCTAAAGGAGAGAATCAAGACTATGATATTCATTACACTTCCCTACATTTACCTACAACCTACTAATATATTAATAAGATTTCATTTAGTTTTTTTCTGTTTGAGTAGAAACAATTTCACTCATTTTTCTATTGCATAATAATGAAACAATTTTCTAGTTCTTCCAGTTCCATCCATGTGGATGCTGAAATGTTGAACTCTTACTGCAGTGAGCAACCACGATACACGCAAACCTTCCTTCCTCTGAATTACTTTCTCTAAATGGTCATTGCTTTGCAGTTTCAAAGTGTCCTATTAATATTTTCTATATAACATCATTGTGATTCCATTCCTTAGGTATCACACCAAAAGGCCTTGAAAATATGTTGTCTTTGCATTAGAGTTCTCTTAGAAATTGGTTTTATAAAACACACGGATTTTTTTCAAAAGAAGTGGAAACTAATTTTATCTTCAGAATCAGGAATCAAAACTCCTTACCAATGCTGTTGGAATTGCAAATGAGATCATTTGCCTTCAAGCTAAAGAACATTGCATTGTATGCCAACAGTGGAGTATTGTAAGAGGAAATATTTAAAAATCAGAATTAGCAGTCATATCAAAGATAGTTACTGACTTAGAATTTAGCTAGTAAAAGTAAGATCAAAATTCATTACCATTTTTAAATTTTTTTTTTCTTCTTTCCGGTACACTCACAGAACTCCAAGGTTTAGAAACTACCATGCATTTTGTCTGCTGCACAAAGATCTTTACATTAGAGACTGCTGGAACTGAAGAATGAAATAGAAACTCAGTAGCAATAAACATTTTGCTTGTTGTGCCATGAGAAATGCTCAATTAATATTAAGAAGACTATTCCAAAAATATTTTAATTACTGAAATTTGGAATGGAAAGTAAAACTCCATAGGCATTCAAATTAGTCATATGAGACTCCTACAGTATTTAACATCTAATATATGAAATGTTTCTACATCTGTCTGAAAACTAATTCAGCCTTTTTCATGGTGTTAATCACTTTTGTTTCATATACTACTTCACAGTATCCAATTTGTCACACAGAAGCTTGTGTTTTACACAGTATAGTAGACTGAAAATAGAAAAGAACCTTTCTTGGAAGGAGAAATGCATTAATTTCTGGCAATTTAAATACCATGTAATTATCCTCTAATACTGCCTGAAAGGTAAAAAATGACAAATGGCTGCAATAAAGAGACATCACACACACAGAATGAAGGTTCAGAAGAGCTCATTCGACCTCCATTTTACCAGCAGTTTGTTTCAGCCACTAAGCATTAATAATAGATTCTTGGAATAATCTAGATAAATGGTTAAAATAATAAGTTATGATTCAAAGAGACTGAAAGGAGACTTTAAAAAAAGAAACCTGGCTTAAAATTGTGGTGAGATTTCTGGTTTTGGGACACTTAGTAAAATGCAAATAATTATTAATAATTACATTTTATTTTCCATATTTCACATACTTACAGCCTTGCTTTTTCTAAAAGCCAAATGCCACCCAGACATTTTGTTTCAGCTCCTATCTTGTAAATGGAATGGATCATTTAAACCATAAGTATAGTTTTCTCTAAAGAATTATACATGTGAGAATCAATTACTGTAACAGTGGTACAGGATATTTTTCCTGCCCTTCTTGTCTCTTTCCATCACCTTGTGTAAGAAGCAATAGAAAACATAATTACCTTCAGGTATTCTATAATTTACAAGACACTTCCATTCATCCAGGTTAAGTACTTGATTTGTAGTTGGGTAAGGAAGGAGCATAGAAATGAAAGAAAGATAAAAATGAAAGAGAACTGTTAAGCTAGGACAGCTGTTGGCACTGTGGAATTCCTAGGTATACCAGTAGTGGTTAAAGAATGTGCATATTATTTATGCTGTGCTTTAGCTGTCCCTAAATCCTGCTCTGTAGGGAGGGTGACCACATTACTGATATGATTAGGTGGATGGGTTTTCAGGAAGCAGAGACTGCCAGTGTGTGGGAGAACTGCTGAAGCTTCACATCTCTCCACAGGAATGATATTTTGTCCAGCCTTGGGCTCAGAGAAGAAGCCAGATCCCAGGAGTTTTCTCTCTTCCCCCCTCAGGTTGAAATTTAGCTCCTCAGTGGGAGTGGCCATGTAGCTATTGGTGCCATCACCATGAGCTTCTGCTGCTGCAAACAATGGCCCTTGGCAGGAGCCTGTTGTCTCTCCTCTGTGACCAGCTGGGCAAAGAGTGAAGCTGACCTCATCCTGCTGCAAGAGCTGACTGCTTCCCATAGCATGACTGGGCTGAAACAGGGATTACCAAGCAACTAGAGTGTGAGTGTTTCAAACTGGTTTGTGGCTCTTGTTTTGAGGAAAAGGGTAATTCTTTCCTGAATCTCTTCTTTCAATTTTGATTCAACTATTAAGACTGAGAAAGAAGGGTCAGTGAGAAAAACAAAATTCACCTTCTCTGTACAGTTAAAAAACAAGTTGTACTTTGGGGAAAGCCAACAACTTCTGACATATGCTCTTCCTTGTAGTGCTTTATGTGAAAGTTATTCACATAAAGTGAAAAGTGGAAGTTATGTTGAAGTTATTTCTCTCTGCACCTGAAAACTCACTATAAATGTTTACCCCTCGGAGTTCACATTTTTACTGTTGCCAATATGCATCTTTTCCACTACGTTTAGTGTTGCTTCTGTCATTACATCACTGGTATGAGCTGTGAGTTTTGAGTAAAGTGCAGTATGCCTCCTTGAAGCACAGTATCTTCTCATTGTCATGTCTAATGGATGGACATGAAAATTTTATTCTTCCCCCAAGTCACTAAATGACCTTGAGGGGAAAAGGGTTGAAGCTTAAAGGCTATTCTTTATATGCCTCTTTTATGATTTAATCTAGCTAGAAAGTATACATGGGCCCATCCTGAGTAATAAGAAACCTGTTGTTTTGTAATCCATGTTGTGTGTTATGGAGTTAAGATTCATTGGCATGTGTCTGATATGGTGGCATTAACACATGGATGGTGAAAAAATGGTAGATGGTGGTGTCAGAAATAACAGTGCTTTAAGGAATACTGTAGCATTTTTATTTTTAGAAACTGTTCAGTTAAACATTTGGAAGGGTGATCAGGGCCTACTTCTGAAATTCTGTCTCAAGGCTTATCGTTCACATACCTGCCTAGACTCAAAGGGATTATTCATAAAATTAAGGATTTTCAGAAGTTTTTTTACATTAATTTGAGTGGCAAATAACTAGAAAAAAATGAAGCTGGTGGATTTTTTTCCATAAAAATATCTAATGTTCTGAGCCTGCACATTACAGAACTTGTATAATAAAATGACAATTTTTTAAAATACAAGATAATTATATGCTGAGTACTGTTTCTTCACTCAGGATAGAATCTAGGCTTCTATTTCCTATATTGTATCTTCACAACTTTCCAGTGAATTTTAACAGTGTGATATTTTGTTATTATTCTCTTCTAGGCTGCTCAAAACACTGTTCTGTTTGGAAGAGAAATGTCTGATTTCTAAACATAACTTATTTCAAAAGGAAATTGTCTAGTAAAAGAAACTGGCCTCTGAATGAGCTGCTCCCATCCCTCTTTAGAGAAAGATGATATTCTGCAACTCTTTGATAGTTTGGACTATAAAGTAGCCCCAGTTTCATAAGCTTCAGCTCTAAAGCAGGCCCATTCAGGTATTCCAAACTAACTGAGATGTCTTTCAAATCAGAGAAACTAGACCTTTGTGCATTTCTATGTGTGGGCAAAGCAGTTTTTTTCATTTGATCATTATTTAATTTCAGCAGATATTTTTGAGACATTAATAAGACAGAAGACATAAGCTGTGGTCAGTTTGTAAGAGTAATTTGGATGATCTATACATGGATTAAATTTTCACTCCTGGGATCCTTCACATATATTTTTATCCTGGTTTCCATCCACAAAGTAAGAAAGCTAATGGTTGTTTTGCAGTTTCCTTTCCTTTCCTTTCCTTTCCTTTCCTTTCCTTTCCTTTCCTTTCCTTTCCTTTCCTTTCCTTTCCTTTCCTTTCCTTTCCTTTTCCTTTCCTTTTCCTTTCCTTTTCCTTTCCTTTTCCTTTCCTTTTCCTTTCCTTTTCCTTTCCTTTTCCTTTCCTTTTCCTTTCCTTTCCTTTTCCTTTCTTTTCTTGGCAAATACTTTTAAGAAAAAATAAGGCCACGTTAAGCACTTGTAGGATCCAAGCATCCCCCCAGTAATTTATACTATTAGTACTTAATGTCTTAATCTTTAGCAGCTGCTCAGATTAACCTAAACTAGTGTTTTTAAAGTTTATGAATAATAGCTTAAAGAAAAGGACTTTTATCTTACAGCTTTTATTTTAAAAGTAAAACAAAAATTCATATAAACCAGGTTAATAGTGGTTTAAATTTTGGCACCAGCTAGTTAAACGTTTTGGCTAAACGTTCCAGGTTATGTACCTGTGTGATTTTGTATGCCAAATGTATGAGACCCTGCAGCCCCCTAGTCTGATGGAATGTCGGACATGTAACAGCAGATAGCTGTGGAGAGGCTGACTTACATTAATTGGATCTGTGTTTGGGCCATCAGAATTATCTCAAAAGATGAAAGACTTCTTCAAAGAGCAGACATAGATGAATTTGGTTAATGGAGTCCTGTGATAAAAAGACTTAAGTGTTCATTACTTTTTCATAGGAAAGCTACAAGGTATTGAGGAGGGTAAACTTTCACCATTTGTTGAAAGTACTTAAGGAATTGAATCTGATTTTGGTGAAAATGGAATATTTTGATTGTTTGTTATCCCAAAGGTTAATTTTAACAATGATTTTTGCCTCATTATCAAGTGGTTTCTTTGATTAATTAAGTATTCAGCTTGATACCAGACAGTAGTAGTCTCACTTAATTTAGTGGGTCATCTGATGACCAAAGTTTACTGAATTTGGAACCACTCCATCAGTGTCTTATAGGCTGTTGAAATTTACATTCAGCTCAGCTTTAGGTATGGACAGCTGGCTGACAGGAAAATACAGGAGCAATTGCCTACTAAAAGGAAACCTTTCTAAAGTAGAATTGCTTGGTGAAACAACTCAAATAGCTCTTAAAGAAAATCCCAGAAGGATTTAACATGACTAAAGCCTATCATGTTCTACAGAAATTACTCTTACTAACCTGTAGGATTGAATACAAAGCACTATCCTGTCTGTTGCATTTTTTTAAATCATATGCTTAATATTCTAGAGAGAAAAAAACCAGGATTTTATCTTACATTACTTCAGAAAAGTAGTAATTTTCTTGTAAATATTGTGTCTTTCTGTGAGTATCTCTTTTCTGTAGGAAAAAAAAGAAAAAAAAGAAGAAAGAAACTGCAGTTTATTTAAACTGCCAAGTTTTTAGGCAAAGCTAATAAAAAGTTAATCTTCTGAGACTGTCTCTTGGTCCCCATTGAAAGGTTCTGTTTTTTATTATTGACAATTTCATCAGAAGTTAGCCATTTTGGTTGAAATGTTCAACAAAAGATATTTACATGAGACTTTCTTAGAAAGTAGGACAGTCAAAATACTTCACCATTTTGAAAATTTTATGCTTTTCAATGGTATGCAAGTAATTTGGAGAAAAAATAATAAAAAAGAAACAGTCCCAAAATTAATCGTGGAAGATTTTGAGGCAGTAGTAGTAAGAGAAGATTTTTACGAGGACAAAAAGATGGAAGCAAGATATGAGGAACAAACTAGGACTAACTGGATAAAGCCAGGTGTGAGAACAGGACCTATAAACTTGGTCCTATGTTTGGGCATGAGTTCTGTGACAATACATTTATTTGTACAGTACAATGAGCCCTAGTAAAAACAAACTACAATCAAATGTGGTTCAGATCATCTGTACATGATAACTACAAGTCTTGTTCACAAAAACATAGAAATTACTTTTCTGTGCCATGGAGGGTTGATGCTGGCTGGATGCCACACACCCACCAAAGTTACTCTCACTCCCTTCTGCAACTGAACATCAGAGAGAAAATACAAAGGAGGGTTCATGGGTTGATATGGGGACTGGGAGAGATCACTCAGCAAATATCATTAAGGCCAAACCACATTAAGTTTGCAGATAATTGAATTTATTACCAACAAAATCAGAGCAGGATAATGAGAAGTAAAAACAGACCTTCAAACACCTTCCCTCCATCCCTCCCTCCTTCTTATCTCTACCTCCTCCCCCTCAGTGATGCAGGGAGACAGGGAATGGGGATATTGGTCCATTCATCCCATATTGTTTCAGCCCCTGCTGGGGGAGAGGAATCCTTCCCCTGCTCCAGCATGTGGTCCCTCCTAAAGGAGACAGTTCTCCATGGACTTCTCCAACATGAGTATATTCCACAGGCAACAATTCTCACAAACTGCAGGAATGTGTCTCACTCTTCCAAGGGGTGCAGTCCTTCAAGTATAGCCTGCTCCAGCGTGGGTCCTTCACAGGGTCACAAATCGTACCTGTTCCAACAGGGGCTCCTCTCTCCACACGTCTGCAGATCCCTGCCAGGACCCTGCCTGGCACACACCTCCCGCAGGATCACAGCCTCCTCTTGGGCATCCTCCTGCTCCGGTGTGGGCTCTTTCATGGGCTGAGGGTGGGTCTCTGCATCCACATGGATCTCCATGGAAGTTTTCTGTTCTAGTGACTTTGCAGACACTGATATCGTCTCCAAAGACTTGAAACAATGCACCTGCCAGGAGAGGGAGAAATTCTGCAGATAATTAACATGTTAAAGAAGACATTCCCAGGAACAGCCACAGAAAATGGGAGGTAATCCCTTAATGTAGCTGTGAATTAAACTGGTTCACATTTGCATGAGCTTTGCTTTAGTATTTGATGTATTTTTATGAAGGAAAAGATAGGAAAACTACAAAAAATCTAGTCCCAGAGCTGTGTTTAAATATCAAATGTTTGAACATGTAATATGTGACCAGAAGATAACCATTTCTCTCAAGAGGTGGAAACATCACCAATTAAAAAAAGAAACAAACAAACAAAAATCAGATCAGAATTTGGAGTTCTATAGATTCAGTCCAAGATGAAATTGGATGCTCTGAAAGAAGAGCTGAGAACTCATTCATCAGGAATCCTCCCCTTCCCAGCTGGTCATTTCTATCCTTGCATATTCTGCAAAAATTCTTGACACCAACTGAGGGTAGCAGGCTATGGAAATGACTGCTTGTTTCTCAATACAATCTGCTGATCTCAGAAATAAACACACATAAAGGTGAGTTGCAAGAGAGAGGATAAACTCTTCCAAATTACAGCTCTGAATACTTTATTGGGGAAAAAAACACAAGTCTGTCTCCTTCAATTTTCCTGGATCTCCAGGTCACAGAACAAGTTACCTGTGCATGTTTCATGATGATATTGATTGAAGGGGAGACAGTGGTTATGACTGACCAGAAGGCTGCTGTAGTCCATTATGTAATAGAAATAAGACAGGTGCTTGTATCTCTCCAGCTATTCTCTGATGACTCTCTCCTGTTATTTCTAATTAGTAGGTACCAATTACTTGTGCTAGTCATCCAATTTTTCTGTAACAGAAGAAGAAGAAGAAAACATTCCTAATCCACTAACCTTTTTTTTTTTTTTTTTTGGTGGGACTGTGCATTAGGTCTGGCCAGGATTTAAGTTTTCCCACAGCAGCCCTCATAATGCTATGTTTTATATTTAGAACAAGAAAGGGGCTTGGGCTACTGTTGTGCAGTGCTTGCTGTTTCTCTAATCATCCCCAAACCAAGGTTAGCCCATCACAGACTGAGAATGGCAATATGACAATACAAACATCTAAGGATGGGTAGTTTTTCTTTTTAGAATGCAATTACTAATATTTTTCAGCCTTTGTGTTTGCTTGTTGAGAAATATTGAAGCAATTCTACCCTATATGAAGTGCTAATGAGGGATAGTACTGCTCAGCAGCATTTCAATCCCAGAAGATGAGGATGAAACTGATTTTTTTCTTTTACTCTTCTTTTTAGTCCTTGCTCCATTATTGTTGATTGTTCTCTAGTATATTACAGAGAGGAGAAGGACCACCAGTGTGCTCTGACATTGCCCAGGCTGTATTTTGGACATGTTTTCCTATCTACTGTTGATTTTTTTAAGCTGCCTAACAGTTTGGTATCTGTGGTAACTCATCAGTGAAACAATATTTCAGAAAGGTTTATAGTATGCAGAATGGTATTGAGAATGAATCTGAATTAAACAAAATACATTCAGTTTTGAGTTTATATGCATTTTTAAATTGGTCTAGAAATTTATTTTTTTAGACCTAATAAGCAGCATATTTCCATGGTTGAAAATAAGAATTACAAAGCTACTGACATATTTCAAAAATAACACTGGGATTGCTTCAGCTGTAATGTTTTGAGTAATAATCTTTGGAATATAGAGAGAAATTGCACTGACGACACTACATGCACTCAACCCAAATAAATCAGAACTTATTTGATCAAAGTGCAATTTCACATGCAAATTTTTTCAGTTTACGCAGTGCACAAAATGACTGTGACCTCTAAAGGATGCATAAAAATGTGGTGCTAATTGATATATTTCTGCCCTGAAAAATGGTGTGACAGCCAATCTCATTTAAGCAACGTAAATGCTACAGGTTCCTGAAATTTAAAAACTTTCAAATATAGTACAAATATCTAGTATATAGATATTTAGGACAGAGTGTGAGAGCCTGAAATGCTACAGTTAATGGCTTAAACATTGTTATGAAGGACTTTTTTCCCATTATGGCAAAACTGTATGAATAAGATGCGACCACTGAAGCACGCTCCTCCCTGAATAGGCCTCCTGACTGGAACTTTGGACTGTGAGTTAAGCCATCTAAGGAGATGTGAGGTAAGATAAAGGTGACACTATTTTCCAATTATCTCAGGTCTAGGGGAAGTAAACAAGGCTGAAGGGGAAGAATGCATCCACAAGAAAGCCAAACCCAGGAGCTGTCCTGAAAATCAGTTCTGGCTGGATTTGGAGTGGGGGAGGCCATAATCCACAGACCCATGTGCTGAGGCCAGGTTTGCACACACACCCACCCCCAGCCAAGGGCAGAGGAGAGTTTTGGGTGTGTGGCATTACCTCTGAACATCCGTCCTCTGTTATGCAAACCGGCTTTTACAACTCCACAACCTTGGAAGACTGCATCCATAGGATATTCACATTAGAGCAGCTGGGGAATGTCATAAAACATCATAGACCCCAAAGTGCTCCCCAGACTCATTCCTGAGGCCTTGCACCATGATTGTCCTGGTTCGACAGTGGCCCAATGCCAGGCACCCACAAGGGTCTCTCACTCACCCTTCAATGCCACGGCTCGGTAGAGGAGAGAGGAAAAGAAAGTAACAAAGGTTTCATGAGTGAGATAAGGACTGGGAGGAACACTTCAAGGGCAAAACAGGCTCAACTTAAGTTGCAAAGTGAAATTTATTATTAACAGAAACAGAGGAGGATAATGAGAAGTAAAATAAGCTGTTAAAACACCTCTTTCCCCACAACCTCTCTCTCCTTCCCCACGACAGTGCAGGGAGACAGGGCGTGGGAGTTTTAGTCAGTTCATCACCAAGATATTTTCTGGTCCTGTTGGAGAGGAGTCCTTCCCCTTTGAGGCCATGAAGTCCCTCCCATGAAATTCTCCGGCATGGGTCCACTCTCATGAGCAGCACCCAAACCATACCTGCTGCAGTGTGAATTCCCCCCCACAGGCAGACAGTCCTCCCAAAACTGCTGTAACATGGGGCTGTGTTTCCATGGGGTGCAGTGCTCCAAGATCAGGCTGCTCCTGGATGCAGAGGCCCTCTGTCTCCACCGGGTCTTCCATTGGATCACAGCCTCCTCCAGGCATTCACCCGTTCCAGCATGGGCACCTCCCCCAGGGGCTATGAACCTCTGCCTCCCCCATGGATCCCCACGGGCTGCAGGGGCACAGCTGCTTCACCATGGTCTCACCACAGCCTGCAGAGGAATCTCAGCTCTGACTCCTGGAGCACCTGCTCCTTTCCTTCTCCACTGACCTTGGTGCCACCATGTTGTTTCCCCTCACATGTTCTCACCCCTCCTCTCTCTGACTGGAAGCAAACATCTTGTGACTTTGTTTTGATTTCCTTCTTAAATATGTCATCACAGAGGTGTTACCAACCTCTCTCATTTGCCCAGTTTTGGCCAGCAGCATGTCCATCTTCAAAGCCATCAGAGATTGGCTCTGCTGGACATGATGGAGGCTTCCAGCAGCTTCCCACAGGAGCTATCTTTGTGGTGCCCCTGGTACCAAAAGCCAGGCCATGCCAAAGCAATACAGCAATGCACAGCTGATCCAGAGTCGGTTGCAAGAGAAAGTGTCAAACTTGTCCCTCCCAGGGGAGGTACCTGGACATTCCCATATGGCCCAAATATATATTTAAATTAATTGAACTCTTATATTTTGTGAAGCCCTCCCCACCAAGAAAACCAGAAGAAGTGGATCAACAGGATGCCATTAGGATTCACATAGTGGTTATATTTTCTAATTAATCTGTCTCTTCTCTCTCATTCACTCCCTGTCTTTTTTGTCCTTCTTGCTCTGTCTCCCCTCACCCCCTTCACATGTAATGTTAAATAAAGTCCATACTATTGACTTTGATATCACTTGTACCTTAATTTGGGCAGAGGTATCCCCTTAAGAATTTTAATAATCGGATCGTAACACAGAGGGAAATATAAAGTATAATTGCTGTTCAAAATAAATACATTTAAACCATTATGAGTATCTATTAATCTATCTAGATTTTTGGTTGAAGAGCAGAAAAAGACTCAAAATCCTTCCTACAGATTTCCTAGAGGTTTCCTCCTATGAAATATAACCAGTTTTCAAAATTGATAAAATGCGTATGCAAGTCTCAGTCAAAGTCTTATGTCCTTGTGGTGAAATGAAGAGCCTTGTTCTTTGTGATAACAGAGGAGGCCATTCCCTGATCTGTCTGTGGTGAAATGGAAAGTTCCTCCAAGATGTTTGTCTCCTGGGATCTCTTGGTGGTGCAAGATAGTAAGGCAAGCTTTTCTGATTGGAAGACCTCATTCTTGTGCCCCTTCTGTGAGAAGGACAAGACTGTGTCAGAGATGAGAATTGGAGAATCGCATACTCTCCCTCTGCCTCTGTGTGTGATTAGACAAAAGATACTTCTTCAGCAGGAAGCTGGTTTAAGAATGTCAATAGGTAGATTAGTTCCTTCATGCTTCATAGAAAGCCTCTCATCTCATTGGTACTACTTTGAACACAGAGTGACTCCACTGGAAATACACTGGTTTCTCAGAGGTTAAACTGTTTTTAATTAATCTGATCACTGTTATTGCCTGTAAATAATATAAATTGCCAAATATCAGCTTACATCACTTCTGTGAGACTTCACTAATTTATTTTTTTTTCTAATGTGTTTGGCTACTGCCCTGTTAATCCAGCGTCAAAATGTATCCAAGATATCCACAAGTGAGAAAACTAATGCTTCTAATCCCCTTCTGTATCACCAGTAAGAGTTTATATGACATTCTGTGGACTGTGCTTGAATGGTTGCTTTCAATTACAGGGATTTAACATCAAAAATGAATTGACTTATTTAAATTATTTGTCTGTTTTAACCACCTGTCATATTTGAAACAATGAACACTTTTCTTTTGGAAAACATAAATTGGAGTGATCAACAAATATGTAAAAAACTGAAGTTTGACTTCAGTATTATAAGGATGAATGTTTGAAGAAAAATGAGACTTCACTAATTTATTTTTTTTCTAATGTGTTTGGCTACTGCCCTGTTAATCCAGCGTCAAAATGTATCCAAGATATCCACAAGTGAGAAAACTAATGCTTCTAATCCCCTTCTGTATCACCAGTAAGAGTTTATATGACATTCTGTGGACTGTGCTTGGAATGGTTGCTTTCCAATTACAGGGATTTAACATCCAAAAAATGAATTGACTTATTTAAATTATTTGTCTGTTTTTAACCACCTGTCATATTTGAAACAATGAACACTTTTCTTTGGAAAAACATAAATTGGAGTGAAGTCAATTGACTATACAAATATGTAACAATATTCTTGTGTACTGAACAAGTTGCATGACTTCAGTATTATAAGGATGAATGTAGAAACACAAGGATGAGTGAAGAAATGCTTAAATGATGCCTGTATCTCAAGTGCTAGTGGTCATGAAGGTGATTAATCTGCCTGGGGAGCAGCTCTGAATGACAAAGAAGCAGTTCTTGTCAGGTTTCTTAGAGGCTTGAATTAAGGGTATGACTCGCTGGCCTCCTAAGAGAGACTGTGGAGCTAGACTGGGGTGCTTACACTGCCAGATGCTTACAAAAAAGTCACATTTGCTACCTGTTCTTGCAGAGAGAAGGGGCTAGTCTTTCTGCTTGACAGCAACTTTCCCCTTGCATGATTCAGGCAAGCCTCAATTTTTCCAGAGAAAGGAAGAAGGGAAGAGAGAGAGATTTCACAAAGGCTGCTGAGTTGAAGTCTTCTCCACACTCTACTATCAATTCTGTAACCCATTTGGTTAGTTTCCACATCAAAATACTGTTATTCTAATATATAATAATTTCTTTATTAAATAAGATTATTTTATTCTCTTACATTATTTCATCTTAAACACAATAACAAATAATTTTTCTTTATTAAGCCCTTTGACATTTCAAATGATTTTTCAGTCACACACTAAACATTGTGGAGAAAACACATGTAAACTGAAGTTTATAGAAGTTGATTATTTCCAAATGTAAAGGCATTAATAGCTCAACAGATTTGGAGTAGTGTCCTAACAAATGGATAAACTTCTATGAAACTGTTGTTGCAGTCACCTTCTTCATGTTACTTAGAACCATAGAAAAGGATGAGCAGTTGTCAAGACAGTCAATGGGCCGGGAGGACAACACCTCCAGAAGCATCATTCTTATAATGTAGTTTAATTTTCTTGGCTCCTTGATAGGAACAGGAGTGGAAAATCAAAAACATCACCAAAGAAAACACTCCAGTATGGGGTGGGGGAACTTTTGGGCATAGCCCAACATCCTGGTCATTCTAACACTGGATATAGTTTTACATGAGTGCATGAGTGCATAGTGCAGCTCTCTTCAGCATCCAGGTTGCCCTCCCACACATGCCGGGGCACAGAGGAGATGGGGCAACATGTCTTAGTCTATGTCCAGCATGTAGGCAATGTGAGCATCTGAACTTGACATTTAAGTGTTTGGAGGCCTCAATTTTTAGGTGTAACTTTTTGCAGTCAAGCTTAAATTTTGCACTTGAACAGAAAGCAACAACTTTATGTTCAGCCAGAGCCCAAAATCAGTACTTCCATCATAAACCCACATTATTTCAAACTGTGTGAGCATGTCCTGTTCACCTCTTCTTTGCTCTTTCTCCTCCTGTGGCCTGAGAAATAAGTTTCCAACCTCAACTGACTTCTGATAAGAGAAAGAGCAAAAGGAAAAAGGCATGAATTCCATTTTAAATCAGTATGTCTGGGTTTTGCTAATCCCAAAGTTCTGGAACTATTTTATTTTAAACATGATGTGATTGCTACTTGTGATTATGCACAATACAGGCTCATTTTAGAAGTCTGAAAAGTTTTGAAAAGCCAGTGCAGTTAGCATTCAGTGAAGAAGAGGTCCAAATAAGAATTGAGCTGCCTGTTCCCATTACACTGGGATCACAATGTATAGGGTCAGATTTCTTCATCCTTATATCAGTTTTATAGACACATAACTCCACTGATTTTATTGGTTACTTGCACATGAAAGAAATGAGGTGCAGCTCAGTAGAGTATTTTGTAAGGCAAGGTCTTGGCTCTCCTCTGCCTTGCATGCACACTGCTGAAATACAAAACCCCTGAAGTCAATATGAAAGTGGCAAAACATTCATCCCACTGAGGTGAGGTGAAAGCCAGAGGTGGCTCTTTCCAATCCTTAAAAGAGATACAGCTTCCCTCAGTGTTTTATTTTGTTCATTTTTTTTGAAAAAAAAAAGTCCTTTAAAGAATTTTAAGGAAAAGAAGAAACCTAGTACTCCTACTTTGCTGTGAGCAGATTTTGACCCTGAACAGAAGAAATGAAGATTAAGATATTCACTTAGTGTTTATAACTTTACTCTTTTTTCCTTGCTGCTGAAAAATTGATGATGTCTTATGTTTAGAAATTGATTCTTTTACAAAAAACAAAATTTCTTTACATATTTTCCTCATTGTTCTGAAATACCAAAAGTTGTAATTTCAGTTTTTAAAAAAGCTGAAAATGAAAATAGGTAGTGCAGTATACAAGTGTGATTCAGAAAGAGTGCTAATGAAAGTCAGGTGAATCAAACTCTTCAACTCTTCTGAAACTGGTGCACTTGTCTTTGTCAACCGAATCAACACAATCATATAATAGGAAACCAAGCATTTAGTATCTCTGTCTGGAATATAGCAACTCAAATTTGGTTAGCTTTGACCTTTGTGAGATTTCAGTTTAGATCTATTTTAACTTGAAAGGCTTGAACTGGAAAGGCCAGATGGCTGTTTGATGGAGCGATATCAGGGTGGAATCTGACATTTTCCTAACCCTGTGTCATTCAAGTTGCAGCACCTTGTCATTCAAATCTCCCTTGTCAAAGTCAAATCTCATCCAACTCTTGCCTTATTATTTATTTCTCTGAGAGTTGATTAAAGTTTGAACAGTGAGGTGCAGGAGGATGCCTCATGACATTTCACCTTATCTCTTGGTGAATTTTGCTTTTGATCTCCAGTTGTTTGAGACTGCAGAGCCAACCACAGTCCAGATATAATGAGAGGTGATTTTCTAAAAATTCCTCCAACCCCAAATATTGGCACAAGAAAACACTAGCTAACAAATTAAATATTTATTATACAGACAGAATAAAGATGAAGTAAAGGAGCAAGTACATTTTTAAATGACTTTCTGCTCTGGGGGGATGGGGAAAAGCTATTGAAAACAGCACCCTTGTTAGCTGTAGTCTTCCCTTTAAAAAAAGCATCATTGTCTAAGTGGAATAGCTTATGATTTCGAGGCTGTAGGAAGAGACTAATGATACTTATTATTTAAATATGAACCATCTAAAAATATTTTTAAAAATACTAAACAGAAAGCCCTTAAATTGAGAGAACTATTATATTTTGAGAATCAATCCATAGCATTAAATTGTGGTGCCACTTATGCTGGGGTAATGCCAAAAATCACAGTTCTTATGCTATGATTTAAATGTAAAACTGTCAGTTGTAGCTACCACAGAAGTGTATCCGATGTTGTAGGGTAGATGAGAAGGGTGTATTTAATTTTTCATAGCATTATCATCCTGCTGTGGTGCATATTTAGCCAGAATAAAATGAAACAGAGGTACATCAAATTGTGTGCAGCCTAAATAGCATCTATACAATTCAAAATAGACGTATATTGTGTTTAAATAGGTAACAAGATTTCTATAAAACTTGCTCATCCCTCACTTCTTAATTTTAGTTGTAGTCTCAAGAGGTGCAGATGTGTGGCTTGGGTTGGAAAAAAGAGATGGTCAGGTAACAACAAATTTTTAATTCATATTTCAGACTGAGTCCATTCACCTGAAGTTTTTTCTCAGTGACCAATCAAAGCTTAGACAAAGCTTAACCAAAGGGTGATTAATTGACAAACAGGAGAGAAGTGACACCAGGGAAATATGTAAAGAAAGGTACTTTTGTCCCATTTTTAAAATTATTTCTTTGTCCTCAAAGCCAGACAGTATCATTTTCAGTAGGCCTTATGTGGAAGTCGAGCTTAAAATGATAAAGTAAGGTGTTCTTTGCTTCGTTGGAATTGATTTTTGTAATAAAATGCATGTTTTTCCCTTTTCAGGATAGTTTGACAATGAACCAGACCTTTTTGGCTTAGGATTTAGAATATTGCAAGGTACTTTGAAAGGGGCAACAAAAAGAAGAGTCAAAAGCTGCATCTACAAAACACTTAGGCAGTGGCTGTTCATCTGTCAGGTAGAAGGAGTGGGAGGAGATTAATTTCAAAATGCTCCAATATTTTTACTAATTTTAACTTTTTTCTGGGTACAGTTTAAAGGACTGCATTTGATCTGGTCCTAGAGAGGATTAAAAGAGGATTAAGAGGATGAACAAGTCAGTTGATGGAATTTTACCATTGATTTCAACAAGGCCAGGGATTTCACCTCCAGTGATTGCCCTCTGTAATCAGAAAAATGTTCTTCCTCTTGGGCCTGTTACAAAGGACAGGATCAAGAGGATTAAATTTTTGCAGTTAAACAATCAAATGCCTAGAAGCATGGCAAACTCAACAGCAGATATGAAACCATTTCCTCTCCTCCCTTATGAATGTAAATAGCAGAGAAGCCTCTGACTGGGTGAATGTGCACAGGCTGGTTTGATACCCAGGAGGGAGACGAGCGGTGGGACCCATGAGCATGGGAAGAAGGGAGCAATGATCCTTGCAGAGAATGCCTTTGTTCCAGAGAGGTAACCCCAGGCTCAGTTAGTGACTAAATAGACGTCCTTGGGCATGAGCAAGTAACAGTAGGTGTAATAGCCAACCTGATAAATTGTAGGAGCTGTATCAGAGAAGTACAAGAGAGGTCAGAGTTATAACCTGAGACCCAAACAACTAAAATCCTCATTTGCTTGTAGGATGTGTCACTTCTTACGTCTTGAGAGATGCTCAACACAAGGGTTTGTCATCCCAGAACTCAGCCTGCAGAAGGATGGTCTGTGGTCTGTCATCCTCTTCTTGTTTGTTTTTTTTTTTTCCTTTTTTTTTTGTGGTAGATGGTGAGATGTCTTTCTCAGGAGATGCCTATATTGGCTAGTGCTTTGTCCTAACCACCCTTTTCCTTTGAAATGGAATAGTACTTTACCCAATGTGTTGTAATGCATTTCCTCAATAGAACAGTCATGTCTTAGATTACAGCTTTACCTCATATCTGGATGTCATAATGTAACTTTATCAGATGTTATTTGGGGTTTTTTTAAGTTTATCAAAGAAATGGAACAAGATTAGTTATAAAATGGTGGGTTGAAATGGGATGACAGGTCCTTCTGGTCAGTTGTTAAATTTAACTATTTTAGATTGGCAGCCTAAAGAGATTGCTTTTTCAGGTTTAGAGAGATTTTTATTTTTTGTCTACAAAACTAGGACATACATTTCTGTTTATAGAGCTCATGAAATCCTGGTTGTATGGAAGTGGGTGACAAAATTTCAAAAGAGACAAGTTGTACCTCGATTTAATTAGATGGGCTGGCACTGTTTATCTTTGTAGAGCATTTTTTTATTTGAATGGAATAACATTTTTATTATTTTTTTATCCTGTGAATTTTGCACTTTTGACTTGATTTGTTTGAGCGTAGCGTGAATAAAAATTCCAAATGTCGGGGAGAACTAACTTTGCTTTAAGAAGATGGAAGAGAGAAAACCTATTTCAGTCACTTATGCCTTCTAAAGAGCACTAGTCTAATTTTTTTCATTATGGAACAAAGAATGATACCTTAATTGAATATATTGATGGGTTAATTTTCTTTATTTGCGTAGTAATAAATTAGAACCTAATTTTTATGTCCATTAATAGAAATGAAGGTAAATGTACTTTCATATTAGTAATGACATCTAAATGCTTTTTCAGTTTTCTCTCCCTGATTATGTATGAATATTTCCTTTTAATGTAATGCATTAATTATATCATTAGAAGAGGATTATTATTCAATTGAAGACAAATATATTTGGCTTTAAAAGAACTTTGGCATCATATTATTTAAGCTTGTCTTAATATGGATGCATGATGTATGACATAAGTTCTTACATGTTTGCTACTCACCCTCTGTAATTCAGAATTTTAATGTTGTTCCAATCCTGTGAATATTTTATTGTACCGGTATTGTTTTGCAAATTTAAGATAAATCCCTTTGTCTAATCTAGCATTTTTTGCTAGATTCACCATGCTGTAAATTAGGAAAGATGATTACTGAGGTGAGGTATTATTTCAAATCTTGCAACCTGGGCCTGGGGTGCCTGTTTCAACAAATTTTATTTGACACAGATTTTTCAGCAATTACTCTGATGAGTTTTATAAATTTTTTTCCAGAGCTGATCAAGGGTTAATTTAAGTAAAAAGTCTATTTGGTCACAGATAAAGAAGGATTTGCAAAAACATGATTATGAGATAAGCATACATCCTCCATGACACCTTTAGGAATTACAGAGGGAACACCTGTATAGACATATGTACAGCTATCTGAATGTATTTGAAAATCCAGCTACTCATTAAGCCAAAAAGCTTTCACATACACAAGACTCTTTGGAAAAATGAGACTAGGCAGAGACCCACGAAGGTGGCTTCTCCTGAACTCAGTGGAAAACAAGCCCACAGGTAATGTACATGGTGAAGGATACTCAGGGTGTAATGGTTTTTCTTGGAGAACTGGGTGGAATGGCAGTGAAGTATCTCAATTTCTTTGTGGGAATGGACCTTACAGACCTTAGGCACAATTGGTTCAGGGGATACATTAAGCTAAGAGTGGGAGGCACAAACATGCAGTTTCTGCAGTTTTCTCAACCTCATTTAGATAAATATATTTGTATGAAATTTCATGTCGGTATCTACAGAACCCTGTGATTTTCACATGGTCTAACATCACCTTGAAACTGCCATGCAAATTTTTTTTCAAATCAGCAGTGGAGAAATTTGACCTCACTTTTATGAGGCAAGAGACAGCCTTTCTGTTTTTTAAGATCTTAAAGCTCATCAACTTTGCTCTCTTTTTGAATTTATTCTCTTGAAGAAAATGAAATTTTTAATGTAAAAAATGGGGAAAACACCCTGGAAGAATTCAGGGATTAAATAGGTTATGTAAAGACAACATTTTTTCTTCTACTGAAAAGTCCAGGGGCCAAGAAAAAGAGTGAGAGGATGAAGGAAACAGCTGTATTTGTCTCATAAGGACTTTCCCCCTAAATACCATGGGAGTTATGAGAATGGAGAAACATTACAAACAGGCCTTCAGGCCATCATTCATTGTCTTGTTCATTAATGTCAGGAGAAAATAGGCAGCACAGTCCATGGCAGATATGTTAAAAACTCCAACAAAATCACATTAGACAAATGCATTACAGGGAGGGAAGTGATTTGAATCGTATATTATCAGGGCGTACTGGGGAAAATACTGTCCAGTCATATAATATACCAACACTGGCAATGCCAACAAATAATGCTGGAGTCTTTACAAAAATCCTCCTCATACCTCCCTGGATTTTGCTGACATCCATAATTAGTTGCATGTTAAGACAAGGCAGAGAGTTCTGCCATGCCTCTGCGAAAGTCTTAAAGCCACAGCTCCATATATTATTTAAACAAATGAATGGGCTTCAGTAAAACATGAAAATATCTCCATCTGGATACATTTAATATAATAAATCACATGAGGTCTGGGGTTTTTTGGGGAATATGATGTCATCACAACCCATCAAGAGAATTATTTTGCTGTATCTCATCTATTATTCTATATATTAACACAGAAACAGCTGTCATTCTGATGAATGTTCTCAGGATACTCAAAATAATGGCACGTGAAAGCATAGCCAAAAATACTTGGCATTCACTGCAACTCATTAGTGGAGTTCAGTATCATGATTAATGTTTAATGAATTATGATAAATTTTAAGTGACCATTTATCATCTCATATTGACTGGCATGCTAAATTTTTGACAGAATAGCAAAACAGACCTAATATGCAACATATTCATTATGGTTGTAGAAATAGAAATTTAAGATTTTGGAGGCAATGAGATTATTTTTCCCACTAAAACCAATTTCTATCTAGCCAATGTCCCATTGACTTTTCTGAAGCATTCTCTTCTCAACTTGAATTTCTCTTCTGTCATTTCATTCATTTTCATATCTTCTTTAGTCATGTCTGCAGCATCAAAACTCTGATTTTATAACCTTGGTGTGTTTTGTTTCACAAGAGATAGATGGATTCCATGACCTACTACTGCCATTGAAATAGTTAGGCTTTTAATAAAAATGGTGGCTTCCCTCTTTGCAAATAAGTCTTTTGAAACACCCAGGTAAAGGAATTGGGACTTGGAAGAAATGCATGCAAACCAGTTCAGCCTTTGTTTTCATCCAGGTGAATGCCTATAGCTGATAATGCTACCTTAAGGCTTGGCAGAGACCTTTGCAAATGTTAAATCTTTCAGAGGCTCTCATGCAAGCTCTTGTTGATGTGGTAGTGGTTTTTATTCATATCACATGTATGTATAATAAAAATTTTTGATGAATAAGTTAACTGGGATTAGATACCCCAGTTATTTATTTAATAAGTACTAGTAATTTATTTTATTTATTGGAAACACCTAAGTGTGCCAAAGTCACTTCATATTACTGCAGCAAGTCTCTCAAACTTGTAAATTGATAATGGCAGTGATTTCTATAGCACTAATTATGGTCATGAACAATCTAAACTCAATCCAAATTCCAGTTTATTCACTCTGTGTGTTACATCCTTAAAGAGTCTTTTCCTAATGCAATATCTGAAGCATGTTTTTAATTGATCTTGGTGGAGGTAATCCAAAAGGAATTTAGTTTACATATTTCCTTAACAATATTGTCAACAAAACCACAACCTTCTAATGAAGCTAAAAACCTTAAAATGGGTGACACAGGAGACTGATGTTTACTGCAAGGAACTGACTTATATGTGCATTTACTTGCACGGTCTTGAAGACAGGAAACACCATTATGGATGGTACAGTGTAGCCAAAGAAAGCCTACCACCAAAAGTGAGGAAAGTGAGGGGCCAGCAAAAGAGAGGAAAAACAGTGATAATTCTCCTGATTCCCCACTGCCAATAGGATGCACTTTGAGAAGTGCATGTTCATAAAAAGCCTCAAAGGTATCTTCTTTCCTGAAATAATTTTCCTGCCATTTACATTCATATAAGTGTTTGGAGCCCACAATACCTTTTGACAATGATTTTACATGAAACATTTAAGCACAGTAGGAAAAAAATCTCTTCTTCATTTGTAACCTGCTGCCTCATCACTTCATATGATGTCCCCATCTCTCTGTTGTGTGGACAGTGATTAATGCTTAACTTCATCTTCTCTATTCTGTTTGCAATTTTATAGATGTTTAATTTTCTTTTCCCTCAGTCATTCTTTTCCAGGCAGGCCACTACTGGTGTATTTGCTATAGCAATATCAGAGAGCATCTCCTTTACCACAAATGGTTTTGTTTGGACACAATAAAACAGCATGGAAACAGATCAGTATGTGCAGGTTAATAATACAGGAGAGAATTTCATAGTTCTGGACTCTATTTTTGTGTCCTGTGAACCGTCAAAGATCAGCTGTGGCTCTGCAAAGAACTATTTGATTTGATATTGTATAACTATTACTGCCATTTACTGCACTGTGAAGCCCTTGCTCATTAAGGGCATGCATCACTGTGTCAACCTCAGGAGGCTGCCAAAGATTTGTTAAAATATCTGTTATGGATTATTACATGGAAAAGCATGTGGGCCATAATGTTTTATTCAGCAAAATTATCTCACAGGTACCTGGGGTTTGAATGAGGTGCTTAAAGAGGAAGATTTGCTTGCTGACAAATATCTTCCCTTTTTTGTGTGTATTAAATTAATGGGAACCATATGGTGAAGTACAGGAAACCTCTGTGCTAATATCCCTTGCTAACTACAGCCACCTGTTATAATGGCCAGCCTAATAGCAGGCCTGTTGGTGGTTGCTGTTAACATATTCAGTGCCTTTCTTGGCTTTTTTTGGCAGTCATAGAGGATTATATGCCATTCTCAAAACTGAAAATCCTGTGGTTAGTTTTTTAACAGATCCTCAAGGCCAACATGGGGCACCCATACATAACCTTATTATTTTAAATGTCTGCTTGTTTTGGTTTTTAATCACTTTATTATAAGTTTTTTTTTATATGGCACTCAGCTTAGAAAGCTCATGCTCACTAATTCTCAAGTTTTGACATGAATATGTTATTTTCCACTGCCATCATATCCCAAATTCCTTTTCTCTGTGCCCCACTCTCTGTGATCATCCCTTAGCAAATTTGATTCTCTAGTTTCAGTTGTTTGTCAACATGCCAGAAAGTTGTACAAGTGGATCAACGGGTAAATTAATAATTGGAACCTATTGAAATTGTGAACTCATCCCTTATAATCACATCTGTTCCATCAGTCTTGTTCTTTTGATAAATAGGCTGCAAAATAATTATGTGTAACGAGTTTCATGTACTTGTTAACCATTATTATTAAGGTAAGCAGCACCCTCTTCAATATATATTTGAAGCAGTAGCTGTGCTTCCCTATCAGACTCAAAAGTCACAGGAATGAATTTCTAAATAAAGAGGGCAAAACCAGTTTATCCCTCTTTTATCTGTTTCCTTGCCTCTGCTCCTTAAGGTCTACTAAAATGAAAGAAAAGGAACAAGCTAAGAATTCCTAAAACTAGCAGGATCAAGAGTGTGGTTGTTTACAGCCCTACCAGTCATTCATTTGCTGTCCAGACATGACAGTACTGAGAAAGAAATAATTAATTACAATTTTTTTTTTTTAATGCTGGAAGAGCAGAGAAGCATGAGCTGGAAAGCTGGAAGTGTGGGGCTGGAAATTCTGGGCAGATGTTCAATTTCTATGTGAATTGGCCAGGTTGCGTTTGGAAGCCTTGTATCTTCATTGAGATCAAATTGCACCCCAGAACATAAATTTGTATAACAACAATGGGAAGGAATAGAATTTCTAGTGGCCATCCCATCTCCCTGGCCTATTTTACATGGGCTATAACAAAGAACAGAGAGAGAATTAGGGACAAAGATGGGAATCTAGGTTTCCTATGTATGATTTTCTTTCACCTTGAAACTTAAATGACTTTCCACCTCTGAACTTCTGCTGGCTGGAGGGATCATATTTTCAGTGAGACCCATAGTGACAGATTCACAGACAGATATTTAGCTGTGTGAGAGATAATTTTGTTCAAATTTTCAGCATTAATAATTGTCTGCCTTTGTTGGTTGCCTCTTCAGTGTGCTGGAGGCTGAATATATTTTTCTTGGCATGTAATTGTTGCCTTTTAACGTACAGAGGTGATAAATTCTTAATTCAGGCATGGAAATTTCCCTCAGTAATGAATATCCCTGGGCTCTGACCCCTCTTTGAGCTGTCCCTTTGTATGTACCAGTACTACTTCCCTATCTTAGAGAGTTATTATGAATATAATTACATTCAAGATTGTGATTTTCTCTGACAGTAATAAAAGCCACACAATATAACAAGTATCTAGAGGAGAACTGGATGAAATAATTTGTCTGCCATTTTTGCATGTTATAGAAAGAAATAATCATATCTTTGGTGATGCTGAAATACTTGCTGAATCAATATTAAGTCATTGAAATATTTATATTTTGGAAAAATGCAATGTAAAAATAGTCAAACTTTTCATTTGGACATTTCCAATTGGAATGTTTAGTTTATTATAAAGTTGAGAATTACTCTTTTATCTTCCAAAATTTCCAAGGCTGCTTTTCTCCCCAGCTTTTCAAATTTCCATATTTTTCAAGAAAGGTAATTGTTTCAGGTTATCTGCAAAAAAAAAAAAAAAAAAAAAAAGAAAAAAATCCAATTTATTTTTTTCAGAACTCCTAGGGAAACAAAATATCTAATATATAGTGAAACCTATTCAGTAGCTGATATTGTCAGCTTGTGCTGACATTGACACTTGAGCTGTGTAATTTTCTGTTCCTCTAAAGGTCTATTATGTTCTCTCTTTTCAAGCATATGTATTTATGACAATGGTGTACAACTGTTAAGGACAGATAGATAATTAAGAAAGGAAGGGTAAAATGTTCCCCCTTTTCATGAGAGTTAGCAATATTATATTCCTGCTCCAAGACAAATACTCTAAGGAGCACACAATTTAAGACAAATATAAGAGAAAATTATTCTTAAGTGTAACTGAATTCCTAAGGTAGTTTATCAACTGTTACCAAAATACAAATATGGTAGATAGCAATTTTCCTCAATGACAATATATATAGTTTTTATTATTGTTATAAATTCATCTCTGCTTCTTTTTATGTATAAACAGGGCATTTTATCTTATAATATTTTCTTCAGATATTGCGATGTTTTTACATGGGTTAGTTTTAAATGTATATTTCCACCTTCATTTTATCATCAACCTTGTATATGCAGGCAAAGACTATTATTACTGCTTTCAATGTCTTTGCTATTTGCCTAATAGCAGGTTTCAGTTGATGTGACCTTTTACTTGATAAAAAGAAAATACAGCATCAATGGATTGCTATCATCAATAGGATACAATTAATCAGGCAATGATTTAATGAAAGAATAATGTCAGAAGAACTGTGTTGGAAAAGCTATTTTAAGACTTGGAGAAAATTTTATGCAAAAAGCATATGCAGAAGGTAGTGATTTCATTAGCATAGTGCTTAGGAGTTGACAGCAACCTTGATTTTCTTCTCTTTTCTCTAATTTTATGCTTAAGTGATCATTGAGGTAAGTGATTTGGAAAAGAGAAGCACTTCTCCTTTGTCTTAAAAAGATGAAGCACAACATTTAAAGAGTAAAAGGAGGTTTCAGTCATCTGCTTTCCCTGATTCTGTAGTTGCCAAATAAAGAAACCTGTGACCTCTATTAACTGCAGCATGACCTTTGACTTGCTATCTAAGTAGTACTTGATCCAAGGAGTTCTAAGCAGGTAACAAAAAGATGCCCTGAGCATTGGTTTTAAGGACATTGTTTTGTAAACTTCATGACCTTTATTTTGAGTTAAACTGCTCAAAGAAGGTAACCAAGGGTGTCTTGACACCAGTGGAAATAGATTTTATTATGGAACTATTGTGTACTGAAACACTACATATAAATACTACATATAAAGCTTTCAATTTCACTTTTAAATTCCTTTTGTATATTATTTTTAACATTAATTTATCATTCATATTGAAAATATCTCTTTGCTTGTATTCATCTAGAAAGACTTAACATCTCATTGCAAAAAAACAAAATACAGCTGGACCAACAACCATCATCCATTCATTAATCAGTTTTTCAAAATTGCAAATACCTGCCTGAAATCAACTGTGCATTTATTAAATTATTCTTCATTATATTATAGCCAGAAAATATTTTAAGGGACTTTTGTTGTAGTAAGATTTGTAAGTAAGCATAATAAGTATAGTCTCAGAGTTCAAAAGCTTGTACATTAAGAGGTTAAATGAGAGAAATACAGCATTAATACAGGAAGATAAAAGTGTATCTGTCTATGACTCTGGAGGAAAATCAGTCGTGCCAAAGGTAGTTTGTGCTGGCACAGGGGGAAGGGGATATGTCATTGGTCTGAAAGGGATAGGTAGTTTCCCCTGCGAAGGACAATGGGGATATGGAGAAGAGAAAGTATACAAAGTGACCAATAAAACTAGTTTCAGTAATTATGTCAAAAGCCAGATCACAGGAGATCACACTCCAACTTGGGTACTACAATGACTGTATTTTTACATATGGGTAATGGCAGAAATATATAAGGAATTGTTATGTAGCTAGAAGAGCACAGAGCCAACAATATTTCTTTTCCCTCTAAATGTATGAGGTTCATTCTGGGCTATTAGAGCATGGTGGATTTGAATTCCAAATTTCAGACTCCTCAATCCCAATTACATACAGAAATATAGGGACAGAAAAATGATAATAAATAGGGGCAAAAAATTGCAAGCAAGCCATGTCTAGATGGAAGTCTTATGTGCATTATTTTGCCTCTCATATTGCCCCCCAAGATAATTGCTTTGGTTGAAGAAAAATTAAGTGCTCTGTTAGAATTTGAGTGAAGATCTCTTAACAGGATATCTTTAATGTACTGAGGTTAAAGCTCAGGAAAAATTGTTGCAATGAAATTTCTGTTCATATAGAGAGCAAAAAACATCCTAAAAGTCAAAATATTCCTCGCAAGTTACTTGTCATATTAACACATTACATTTTGAGTGGTCCTCCCCAAGTCACTTTGGGGTGCTTATGTCTCTTATTTGAATGTGTAGCATTGCTTTCCCCTAAGTATTGAAGTGCTTGCTCTTGAAAATTCTAGTGTAATATCAAAGCAATTGAGATGCTAAGAGCATTTTATTGAGAAAGTGATTTTGTATCATGTTATGACAAATCTTTTACTGTTCTGTTTTGTTTGCTTTTAGTTTTCTCCCACTAGTCCTACTTCTGTCCTAACTTCATAGGCTATTTGTTTCCACTACAGCACTCATGAACTTGGTTAATTGCTGAAGAGTCTTCTAGAGGCTAGTGTGCTAAGTTGTTTAAATTATAGATTATATTTTTAAATTCCTTTTTCTCCTCTGCTACTCTATATGAACTAAGAAATATTGATATGTTGTTGAAAATACAGGCCTGAGAAATGACCTCACAGTTCTGCTTTCCAGATAAAGCTGCAGATGAAGGAATCAGGCAAATTATTAAAACAACCAGGAAATGTCATCTGATTTAAACTTGCTTTACTTTTTTTGTTACTGACCGTGTTTCCATCATAGATTCATCTAATTCATCTGGAGTTTTATACTGGACACCACATGAAATATCATTCTTATATGAACACAGATTCTGACACTACATAAATATTTGCAACATATCAATAACCACTGCAATGGGGACAGGGAGTCATAAAAAGTAAATATTCAGTGCATTACTAAAGAAAGAAGGAAAGGAGAGTATTTTTTTATACTGACATTACATTGTTATGGATCTTGGTGTTGGTAAATAGTACTTTATTTATGCCCAAAAAAGAAAAAGTATATTTATAGAGCAAGGTAAATTTGTATGTCTCAAATGCAGGGATGTAATTCAAAATGTCTAAGTTAAGAGATTGATCTCTCTAGGCACCTGCATAATCAAACACAAGAGAGAAAGGCTGCAATAGTCAGTGACTGGGAGCAGGACATTTAATAGATATCAAATGCACCATTTTATTTCCATTTTTCTGTTCTAATTAATATGTATATGAGGTCACTTCATTTTAATGATGGTGTTCTTCTCTGTTTCATTCCAGTACTGCAACTTAAATATGATAACATTCTTTCTATTTGCTTGTAGTCCAGTGGGAGAAGCAGACAGGCTAATCCTACATAAATTTTACCACATTAAGAGCCACGGGCATTCTATTAAAGCTGTATATTCTGAACCTCTACTTGACCTGGAAGAACAGCTTGTTATTGAAGTAAAAAAAAAGTAAATGCAAAATAAAAAAAAAAAACAAGAGGAAGAAAAACAAGGGGACATTTAATTATCAAGTTTGCTTCTGGCAAAATGAGCTTCCAATTTTTTTCTCTTTTTTTCATTCTCTGGAAACCTGCAGAAATGAGATAACCCTTAATCCAAAACTCATTCTCTTTGTTTACTCCCATAGTATTTACCTTCCCTGTCTTGTATTTCTCCGTTTAACCAAGTATTGTACATAAAGGATGGAAGAAGCTTCAACCCCAATTCTTTAAAACAGGAGGTGGTAATGACTTTAACAGCTGGGGCATGAGAGCACAGTGTACCAGGGAAAGGTAAGTGATACCTTATGCCACCCTCAGTAACGTCTTTAGGGAAACACCATGAACTCATGGGTTCATAGTTTAATTTATGTCAGAAAAGAACTTTAACATCAACAAGTCCAACCATGAACTCAGCACTGCCAAGCCCATAACTAAACCATGTCCCTCAGTGCCAAATCTACACATCTTTTAAATACTCCCAGGGATGTTGACTCAGCCAGTTTCTTGGGCAGCCTGTGGCAATGCTTGATAATCCCTTCCATGAAGAAATTTTTCCTATTATCCAATCTAAACCTCCACTGGTGCAACATGAGGCCATTTCCTCTTATACTGTCACTTGTTACCTGAGAGAAGAGACAAATCCCACCTGGAAACAGGCTCCTTTCAGGCTGTTGTAGAGAGTGATAAGGAGCCTCCTTTTCTCCAGGCTAAACACCCCATCTCCCTCAGCTGCTCCTCATGGGATTTGTGTTATGGACCCTTCACCAGCTTCATTGCTTCGTTCCCTTCTCTAGACCTGGCCATCCAGCCAGCTGTCTACTCAGTGAAGAGTGCACATGTCCTATCCGCGAGCAGACCGTTTTCCCACAGAAATCCTGTGGAAACAGTTTCAGAGGCTTTACTGAAATACAGTTAGGCTACATCCACAGCAGATCAACTTGTCATATAAGGAGATCAGATTATTCGAGCAGGGTCTGTCTTTCATAAACCTGGTTGTCCTGTTCATGTCATACACCTTTAATATTTTAAATAATTTAGACATTTTATTGGTATTTGTCTTGATGTAGCCTTTATCTGAATATACTTAATAAAATGCTAACATGCAAATTCCCATTGAAATGACATACTGTATTCAAGTGTGGCAAAGTAGTAGCAATTATCCAGCAGGAAGAGCAAACTGATTATTTTTAACAGTGCTTTGAAAGATACCTACATTTGTTATTACAAACAATAACTCACTCCAAATTCCTTTTAATTGCTTCAGTCAAAATATCATATACGTACATGATTCATGCAGTTCATTTACCACTTGCTGCTTAATCCTGATGGACATGGAAATATAGGGGAGTTCTTAAAAGATGACCTGAATAGCTTGATTTTAAGGCTAATAATGAGATTGTCCAAAAGTATTCATACTTGGAAAGGAAAAAACCCAGAAGCTTGTTATTCACATTGACTTCAGTACTACAAAACTGAATTTATGATAGATACATTGTAAGTAAAGCAACTTCACATTTCTGAAGAAATTGCTTTTTTAAAAGCATGTATCTGGAAGGAATAATAACCCTGAAAGCTAAATTTGATGCAGATGAATTTATGTGTCTTATCTTCAGTAGTCTATCTCACCGCTTATTTCTATACTCTGAAAAGATTCACTGCAATCTTCATAATGGAATACATATGCTATCTGTAACATATTTCAAAATTACTTCTTATCTGTAGTTAACAAACAGCTCCTTGTGGAATTCCTGTTTAAAGTTGCATTTCAGACAGCTCACATTGAATGTTGTGCGATTCTCAGCACATATTTGAGGAAGAAGAAGTAGCATGTTCAGTGAATGAATCAAGAGCAGTTTGCTAGGAATTGCCTTCTTTCTTTGATATGATTATGGAAAAAAGTTTGTGGATTTTTAAAAATAATTATTTTAAAAGGTAAGGTTTTCTACAATGCTTTCCCATTACTTACATACCTATTAGGATGTATAGCTCTTCTTATGAGGTTCTGTCTCCCTCGTTTAGGGTATTTATGGAAGAGAATTGTTTTTGAAACAATAAGAAAATTCATTATCTAATTGCCAAGATGCCAGTAAAATAAATTTGGAAATCTGATTATAAGAAACACACAGTTTGCATCTCTAGAGTTTCTTAAATTATTAAATCTCACTGAAGATTAAAAGAGCCCAAAATTCATGTAAAATGTCATGACTGTGTTGTGCCTGTTGTCTGCATCACTAGAAATGGCATTGAGGATAATTTTATATCTATCGGCAACATTTTTTAGCAATAAATAACTGACAAATGTAACTCCTCTTAATGACTATATATGATTATATTACATGATTACAATTTTGGAGTTAAATTATTGCTACTATAACTTTAATGTTAAACTTTCATACCTGTTAAACTTTCATACCTAGTACTATGGGTCTTCCTTGCTAGAGATACTAACAAGTAACAGTTCTTGAGCATTGTAAATACTTTTCCCTCATGCAACAATTCAGTAGAGCACTTTCCAAGACCCTTTCCAGAAGTCCTTAATTTTCCAGTTCTGACAAGAGCTATTACAAAGTCAGTGAAAAAAATAGGCATTCATGTGGCCAAACTGCCAGATTAAAGTTTCTGGCTGTCATTTGGGGGCAGAAAAAAAAGGAAAAAAGAAAAAGAGAGGAAACAAAATTCCTAAAGCAGACATGAAAAGTACAGGGAAAAAAAGTTTTAATTTTGGGTGTATTATCCAGCTAGTTTGAGGCAATCATTTATAGCCAGTATATGTACCATTCCATTCCAGATTCCATGAAAACAGCATTCTACTACAGCAGGTACCCAAACAGGGAGAGACAGGTCTGTTTTTAGATTAACAATGACTATGCATTAGTCGTTTTAAGAAGTTAAACATACAAAATTTAAAACTTAGAAATAATAAGGGATTATTTAAAGAATTCCCTTCTTTTTAACAGGGATAACAGGAAATCTGAAATCAAAACAATTTTCAGGAAAGTGTGGATTTTAGTTATTGTTTAAACTATATGGACTTTTTTAAGCCACTAACATGCCCTATTTGAGTAATTATTTTTTCAGTTCTAACAATGAATGTACAGGATAATGTTATGTGAGTCCAACTGAAAATGTCACCTGTATTTTGTAAACATAAAAGAAGTAAATGGGCAAAATTACACAAGAAATATGAAGTTTATTTAAATGATGTGATGTTATCTTTTTGGTATTTTTTACTGTCTAGTTAGAATTTCATGCAACAGGAGTTATATTGGTAAACTGGAGGCAGGAAAACAGGTTTAAAATGTAGTGAGAAACAGCAGGACTGTATTTAAAAATAAAAAGATAATAATCAGAAAGCATTCTGTGTTAAAATATAAGTAGAGATAAACACTACAATCTGGTCTGTGTGCGTTCAGCAAATCAGTTCTTTTTTCTGCTATTTCCTCAACTCTTTGGAAACTCTTAGTTGCTTGAGGGGGGAAAATTTCCCCAAAACCAAGAGCAAATTTAAAGTCAAATTGTCTGCAAAAGCAGAGCCTCTCTCTAGTGATATTGCCTTTATCAGATTTCCAGTTTTATGCCTTCAACTTTTAGCCTGGGTTGTGCACACCTACACTAGAGTTTCTTAAAATCAACTACAGTGTTTCTGTTCCTGAAGAAAATGCTATTCTTTGAGGTACAGACAAACTGACATAGAGCAAAATGAGGAATGATGGCATTTGTACACTGTGACCACACAAGTGAATGTACAGTGAGTGCTTAACAGATTAGATGAAGGTAGAAAAAATTTTAAGCAACACGAAGTGGAAATGAGGAAAAATAACCTGAAGTGGTTTGTGACTAATGACAGTTGTACAACTTTTACGTTTCACTGCTCAAAACACCTCTAAAAACTTCAGTCTGAAAAATTTTCTGAATCTAAAGGTGAGGAATTATTTAGTGAAAAAATAAATAACAAGACACAGGAATTTTCTAGTTTTCTCAAATTGGAACTGGATGTGTTATTTTATGGATTGATTATGAAAACAGCATAGTGACATGCCTATCTGTAGGCCATAAACCCGATAAAATGATCTCCATCTGCCACTTCCCTTCAGTGTTCCAATGACCTTGCAAAAATTGATACCAGTGAGCTAGGAAAGGGAATGGAAAGGTAGAAAGGTCTCCACAGGCAGAGTGAAAGGAGAGTTGATGGGCAGCTCTTAACTTCCCTTATAGGTAATGTTAGAGTGGGGAATGTTATATGGATTTTTGTGCCCAGCTTTAGACCCTTTTTCTGTCTTAACCTGTGCAAGTTTGACTGCAAGGTCTTTGAGGACATCCAGTTGATGCTGTTTGAAGAATTTATACAATACCTAGAACTATGGGACTTCCTGATTTTCTGTAATAAAAAATAGTATGGAGTTGTGGTGAAAGTAGTCTATGACAGGTAGGCTAGTTGCTCTAAACCTTCTGTCTGTGAACATAATGTTTTTTCTCCTCTTCTATGCTGAATGCTGGTTTGTTCATGAGGCAAGTGTGGCTATGCAATGCTGCTGTGTGGCTGGCATCTTGCATGTTCTGATGCAAGGAAATGTCTGACTTCTTTAGATGAAGTTATTGTTGGGGACTGACCTGAGGTAAAACATTGGCTTTAAAATAATTCTGCACTTCATAGGCATGAATTCCAAAGGGTTTCACTGAAAATATTTCCCACAGTTGTTTTCCCCAATAAGAATATAGGGGAATTTGACAGGAACACAAGGAATTAAATCACATCTTCAGCCCAGGTGATTGCTCCACCTCAGACTGTGGTGGATGGTTGAACACCTGCACCAGCACTACCAGGTGTCCTCCAAGGCATGGTGAAGACGATGGTTACATTCTCAGTAATGCAATGAGCATTGAACTAATCTCTGAATTTCCTTTGCTTGGTTCACACTTTGAAAGCTGAATGGAAAGGAAAGACCTGGACTTTTAACTCACTAGTACTGCTATACAAAACAGAGCTTTATTCTGAGAAAGGTTAAAGCGTCATTGGGTCCTCCTCTCCCTCACTAGCATGGCATTTTTGACTCATGCCATTTTTTTCATAAATTGCTCATCAAAAAGCAGGTCATGTGGTCATGTGGAGTGGACAGATACAACCTTAGATGGCAGAACAAACAATCATTGTTGATGGTGTGCAAATTATTTTAAATCTGAAGACTAACAAGGAAAGTTTTAAAATAATGGGATGTGGACTAGCTTGATGGAGATTTAAACTCAAGGTTGCTTTCCTAAATTTCTTCTCTATCACAGAAAGCAAAGATGTGAGGAACAGTTAGACATAAATGCAGATTTATTGGATCTGGCAAGCTTTTTGACTGTGAAACAGTAAGCTCAAAAGCAAATCCTTTCTTCAGCATTATTGTCAATCAGTCCAGAGGGGAAGCTATCCAAGCTGTTCACCTTGAATGAACATCTTTTAGCAGTGCATTGAAAAACAATTCTGTTTCAAGAGTTTCTGTCAGTAAAACAACAGTCCTGAAACAACATTTAAAAGCTGTTAAGAAAAACAATGAGAAAATAATGAATATATGGAAGATGTCAACACAGTTCTTGATGAACAGGACAAATCTTTAAGAAATAAAACTGTTTAACAAACCTTTTTAAACTCTCATTTTATCTTTCCCAAGATGTGAAGGAATAGTGATTTCCCTAAATAATACTGCATTAGGTCAAGTGCTGCATTTTTAGAAATGTTTGGTGTGCAGATTTCACTTAACAAATTACTTTGTCTGCCATGGCTAAAACAAATATTCTATTAATATTTTTCATTAAACTGCAAGTTTATTCCAAAGTTACAAAGTACATTTTCTTACTGAACCCTTCTCTGCTAATCTGGGCATTTGAATGCAAGCTGGTACAGACAAGCAACTTCAAATACTTCAGTGAACACAATTTTTTTTCTTTTTAATGTAGGGTCCTTCTTTGGTGATGTTTACTAAGATCTCCAAGGACAACCAGAATGATTAGTAAGTAGTGTCACAGGCCAGGGTACTGCTCCTATATCCTGATATTTGTGTGACGGTGTTCACAGGGGTTTTCAGGTGAGGGAAGAGACGAGAATGTTGACTCCATGTTCAGAAGGCTTGATTTATTATTTTATGATATACATTACATTAAAACTATACTAAAAAAATAGAAGAAAAAGTTTCATCTCAGAAGGCTATCTAAGCTAAGAATAGAATAGAATAGAATAGAATAGAATAGAATAGAATAGAATAGAATAGAATAGAATAGAATAGAATAGAAAGAATGATAACAAAGGCAGCTGCCTTAGACTCTCTGTCCAATCCAGCTCTGCTGTGATTGGCCATTAATTACAAACAAGCACATGAGACCAATCACAGATGCACCTGTTCCATTCCACAGCAGCAGATAACCATTGTTTACATTTTGTTCCTGAAGCCTCTCAGCTTCTCAGGAAGAAAAGATCTTAAGGAAAGTTTTTTAATGAAAAGATGTCTGCAACATTTAAAAGACTCCTCTGAACTGCAGCAGTAGCTAGTGTAGCATATGTCATGTGCTCTTATTCTGAATCCAAGTTATGGTGCTGCAACCCATATTCTTCATATCATAAGCCTGTTAACCCCTAATCCTCCTTGCCTCCCACCTGCCACTCAGTTCACCATCTCGACCTAAGGAAGTGTCATGTGAACATCCCGTGTAGGAAGAGTTTTACACCAGCCAGAATTAGTTCCTGAAGACTGCATTTGGACTACTCTGAAAGGAGCCCAAGGTATAAAATGCAAAATATGATCAGGCTTCTCAAAAATGGCTATAACAGTTTTGTGTGTGGGGATTGGTTGGACTCTTCAAAAGAACTTTGAATGGAGGACGAAAATTTTGGATGCTGCAGTCTGGCAGGTTTAGTAGTTTTCTTTGAAAAAAGTTTTTTCTTCATTATCTATGGCTAAGACATTCCAGAAAGGGATTGTCTGTCAGTATAAATTAAGAATATATTGACATAATACAAGATTTTGTCAGCAGTGGTGCAGACTGCTTTTCTTGTAAAAACCCTGTTATTAGCTGTTGAGAGAGAATAATAATTGGTCCTTACTGTTATGCCTTTGCTATTGTTCCTGAAAATATGGCAGCACAATAGGAATATTTCTGTATGTTCTGATGTTCAGTAGTTTGCAATCTGTGATTTAGCAGAAAAAAACCAACCAAACAAAAACCAAGTATATTTTATAACCATAAAAATTCTCTGTGGATTTTTTGCACCTGCTAAAAATTTCCTATATTTTCCTTGTCAGATGTTTTAGTATATCATGTTCTCAGAAGATACGTAGATTAAAAATCAGCAGCCTGAATGACCAAATGTTTTGTGAAAGAACAGTTAAGAAATTTGAAACTTTGAAAGGTCTTTCTTTTGTAAATAGAGTAGTTGACTCTGAAATATTAATTACAACAGAAAGATTAAGACATACTTTCAAAAGGAAATGGAAAACTAAATTCCAAACTACTTTGGTAATCCTACGAAGGACATTAATATCTGTTATTTAGCCTGCTATAACCTCAACACAAGGGCTTATTGTAAATGGTTCAGTGATGCATAGGAACAGATGTAAGAAACCTATGTATCAGTTAATGCTGATTCATCGCATGTGTAAGCAACTATTATATCAGTATATTACAAGTTTGAAATGTCAGTGAAAGTTCAAGCTCATATCATCTTCTTCAAACACCAGACCCATGCGTTGATTTATGCTCTTCTGAATTATTCTGTCTACATTTGATCATTTACTGTGACCTAATACTGTTTTAGCTTCAGAGTTCAAAGCTGGGAAAAGATACATAAGGAGAAATTTTCTGAGGCAAACTCTAATCACTTGAGAATTATTTGTTTTACTCCAAGGCTAAAGATTAACATATTTCCAGTAACATAAAAGTAATTATTTATTGACATTTTCTATTTTCTGGGTAGATGTATCTTAAAGTACCTTGCTGCCAAATTTTATTGTAATTATTACTTTTCCACTTATGAATTCTTGCTTTTTCCTGTCTCCTCACCCTTCCCTTTTCCCCACTGTGCTCCTTTTGGACCAGTTGTCTCTTTACTCTTCTGTAGCCAGTGAAAGTCGGTTAGAAAGAGAGAAAAGAAATAAAGAGGTTAAAGAAAAGAAACAAACTATTCTTAAAACTGTTCACTGGGTGAAACTATTCACCTGAAGCCATTCAAGAGCAAATGCTTTGAATCCCTTTGAAATGCCATTCAAACTTTTAGTTGAACTCAACTCAGTAAATAATGCTCTTTGAAAGCCAGGCTCAGGGCACAGATGAACAATGAAAGGAGATGATACCAGGGAAAAAGAAAAAAACTGTCAGAAGCAGAGAAAGGCAGGGCAGGAAGGTATGATCCAGATACTAAAATTTATTTTATTTTATATTATATTTACATTTATATTTTATATCTTTATGTTTATATAATTTTAGATGATATTCTATACATAAGAACTGAATGCAAGCAGCTCTTATATAGATCTATTTTTTTTTTTACACTTTAAAATGTGATATTAAAATCTACTTATTTTCTTTCCCCATCATTTACATTAGAAAATTGCTCTGGAGTTTATTTGTTAAAAAAAAAAAAAAAAACCAACAAAACTTACATTGTAATCTGTATTTATCCCAACAGGAAAAAAATGGGCATATATGACCATGCCCCATTCAGCCCTCCCCTCCACCAAGTCTTCCATATCCTCAAATGTCTACACACAGTGCCCATGCTGTACACATGAAATGAAACTTGAACATCAGACTGCAAATTCTATTCTGAATAAGCCCTCTTATAATAAAGTCCTCCTATTATTATGGCACTTGGAATTGGACACCCTCCATCCCATGTTATAATCCAGTTTAAGCACTACAGAAGTGCCACATAGAACCAGGAGGAGACTGGCCAGTATGGACAGGGCCAGCCTACTCCAGTGGCCTGGGTCCTGGAGAGGCTTCTCTCTGAGGTGACAAATTGGTGACAAATACCTTCTTACGTATATAAGGAAAATTTTGTCAATATTAGGCTTATTTTAGTTGGTCTTGATATGTTTAATTTGGGATTGTCACTGTCTTCACTGTTGCTTATTATAATCTTGGCAATGTTACTGACACCTCAGTGTTGGAATGAATGAACCTGAACAAAGACTTCAGGATTTTTTCTGTGAATTAAGATATCTAATGAATTATTATTGCTGTAATAAAATAACTTGTGAATTGAAATAATTTAATATATCTTAGTGGGTAAAAAAAAAAGAGGGATGAATAGAGAAACTGATTTTTTTGATTTGAAAAACTTTTATCTAAAACTAAGCTTCATAAATTTAATATTATGTTATTTGTGTCAGTTAAAGAAAAAATCCTTAGGGGGATGATAGTCCATTTATCTGATTGCCACAGGTTTTGTTGCATCTATCAATTAATTCTTTTGTCAAGCTGTGCTCATCTGTGTTTGAACTGAACACACCATCAATCAACAGCTCATGCAGTTGAAAGGTTGCTTAGGGGAACTGTCCATCACTGCAGTTGGTAAGCAAGAAAGTTAAAGTGTAGGTAAGAAACAGGAGGAGAAAAATAAAGTGTCTTTAGGTTATTGTTTAATTCATATTAATGCAATTAGGAAGATGGGATGGACAGGCAGAACATGAGCCTCTCTTTCATAATCTGTATAACTAATGGAGAGAAAACTTTTCATCCTTTGGGTTTTGCTCTCCTTAATTTCAAAATGACACAGCATGACTTAAATGAGTTTTTCAAGGCCCCAGAGTAGCCAGCACTGCAGCTCAGCAGAGGCTGATATGTGAAGATGAATATCAACAGTAGGCACCTCTAGAAGGTGTACTTTTTACTTATATTAGACTGGTCCTGCAGACCAGTGATTTTAGTGGCTGTAGCCCATTAGAGAGAATCTCCAGGTTTAGTTTCACAAATTTATTTTTGGAATTAAATACAGTATGTGCATTGAAATGTCAGCTGGAGTGTGTTGAGTGGTGACATTTTGGAACTACACACTAGGAGCATACTTCTGACCTGAGCTGAAATACAGCATAAATGCACCCATAGGTAGGCAGCAAGCAGTGAAGTTTCTTGCAAATGCAGTGTTTTCAGAAAGGCAGTCAGGGGATTACAAGAGCCATTAATGAATTCTGCAGTCTAAGACAGAATCTATATGCAGCAAAGCTGGAAAAGCTTAAAGCTTAGGCAGCCTGAACAAACCACCTGAACAAACTAAATAAACAGCCTTCAAATTTGCATCTCTTTTTTTTTTTTTTTTTTTTTTTTTGTCAGCACTACCTACTTTGCTTCTTTTGAATTGCAGATTTGCAGTTCAATATTTTCCTAAAAACAGCTATGCCATTTTCCCTGGTCTACTTTTTAAAAAATGATACTTCAGATACATAATCAGATTTAACTTAAACTTCTAACATTTCAGTAAAATGTACTGATTAGTTAAAACAATAGTGAATCACCTCTGAGTTAAATAAGAATGAGATTGATACACATAGATAATTTGGAACTGTTATGCAAAGTATTGGTTCTGTTCATGGCTGTTCCCCTAGGTGCAAGAACAAAGGTATTCTGCAACTGTAAATATAATCAATAAATAGATGAAGAAAGTATGTTCATTAGATTATTGAGCATATGAATGACATAATTTACACCTGGCAAACAGGCTAACTTGCTATTTGAACTTTCCTTATGTCAGAGAGGGTGTGGTTTCACAAGAGGTTGTTGAAGGTCTTTTGAAGAAGTCATGTGCCAGAATCTTGTTTGTTGTCACATAGAAGTTTTGTCTGCCAAAAAGCACTGATGTTTTAAATATATTTCTAAGGATATTGAAAAGGAGTAGCCTCTCTATTCTGGCTTTTATTATAGTCTGATAACTAAATTTCCAGTTTCAGTTTGCACTCATTTACTGTTGGTGTGGTCCATGGAACAATTGTATTTGGAAACTTTTGTGAAAAGCCAGTATGAGCTACATTGTTGGGTAATGAGAGCACAAGCCTCTGAAAAGATAAGGTATCATACATGTACTAGCCAGCAGTCAAAAGATTTTGTCATCTTTTTATATCAGAAAAATTCCAGGTTTTATACCCCAGAACTTTTTTTAGCTCTACAGTGTTCTTTTCAATTTGGAATTTCTTTTTTATTCCTTCTAAACTTCTTCAGAAAGTACTGAATGATTTTGCAGTGTTGCAGAGCAGTGCTCACTGCTCATAGTGAACATTGTTGGTATTGAGAATTACAGAAAATAAAATTCCTGCTGCTTCTGGTATGTCTCATGAGAGATGATATTTTATTATAAGGATCAGTTTACTATTATATTTTGGTTTTATTGGTTTTTTTTGTAGGCACAATTCCATATCTATTAATTTTTTCACTTGATCCACAGAAGCTAGATTACTACAGCTAGTAAAATGCTGAGGAAAACCAGCAATATTGAGCCTGTTCTGCCTTTCAAATTTCAGTCAGATTTTTTATAGAAATTTGAGTTATGCATTTGTATAGTTATGTGGGTGTAAAATGCTCACTGCTATGTGTACATAAATATAATAAGTCTCATTATTTACCAGAGCAGTTCTCCAGACCAAATTTTATAACACAGTTATTTCTTTAAAGCTTAATAGGGATCTTACTTGATATAACAGAATGTCAGTGTGGGAAAAAATGAGCATTCACATATTCTGCAAAGTACAATGTATATAGATGAATTTTATGTTTTATCCTAGTATGTTTCAAATACATTAAATCAATCAAACAAGCAAAAAATCATAAGCACAAGCATTGTCATTAAAAATTCACTAAAAAACCCTAAAAATCCTCTTATCCAATCTAATAACACAGGGGTTAATGACTATATTAAGAAGGTGTGTGATACACAGATAGAGGAGTTTGTGAGAAAATAAAATGTTCTTCATGAAGAAGACTTGCTTTAGATTCTTCCCTTGAAACTACTGATGTGTGACGGTAGAAGGATAATGCTTTTTCCTTCAACTTCTCATACAGCTAAATCACAGTTCTTCTGAAATTTTAATACTGATGTGTGGGATTGAAATAATAAGCATCTGTCAGTTTGGGGAAGATACCACAAGGAATCCCCATCCTACAGATGCTGCTACTGCAATATTCACAGCCAGTATCAGCCTACTACATGAAATGCATGGACTGCATTGAAAACTTGCCTCCTTGTATTTTAGTAGAAAAGTGGTTAAATTAGGTGCTCAGAAAATGAGCTTATATTTTTTTTCTGCACAAACATATTAATGGAGAAAAGGAGTTCATTGTAATTTGTGAAAATTGTTGTAGCATCCATAAGTCACATCTGTTTCAGTGGAAGTAAGTTTTTTCCTTCCTCAAGGAACTATTCTTAAGTTTATAAACTAGCAGGTTCTTGCTATAGATGTTTAATTTATTCTGTACTACATTTAATAAGATGAGTCTAATCAAGGCCTGAAGTGGTGTACTGTTGCTACCATCAAAGAAATAAATATTATTGATGTTATATCTGTAATTGAATCTGAATTACTCTGTTCCAAATTTCCCATTATAATGAACAAAACTTAGAATAATTTGCATATTTAGTATTTATGCATATATTGCAATCCTCCCTTAATTAGTGTTAAGAAACTGAGTAGAAAGAGTTAAAGATTTGCATGTCTCTAACAACTATCCTTGAAAAAGGGGCTACATGGATGAGACCATCAGTAAAATATTACATTTGTTTATTATACCAAGTGTATTCGAATAAAGGAAATGTGATGTAGGTGTTTTTGTGTCCTATGCTACCATCAAACCTTGAGCCCTCATATTCTAGTGCATGTGACCATTAGTTAATGGCTAAATCAACCATATATATTTTAATGACTTTTTGTTCATCCCATATTTTATATACAATGTGTTTGCAAATAAAAAAGTGGATTCTAACTTTCAAGTTCAGGCAATTATATTGATGTCAGTGTGAAATGCTGGGCTGGTTGATTTCACCTAGATAAATAGCTTGACAAATTGTTTAACGTGTTCCACAGCCAAGGAACTCTGTATGACTAATATATCTCATGAGATATATACTTTTGCTTTCTGGAAGTTGTTCCAAACTTATAAAAAAATATGTTGTAAGCTGTGTAGAAGAGTCAAGCTGCAGGCCATATTTTGCTGAAATCAATGATTAGGATATGGAAACAGGAACCTACAGTCTTTTGCAGATGTTTTCTGAAAGTAGATGGAAAGGAATATATAAAATGATATCTTCAGGAATAAAAGTGAGAAACTATGGAAATATGGTGAAGAAGGAGAGAGAAAAGAATTTAGAAGGAGAATGAAAAACATGAAGGAATAGACAAACACTTATCCTTATTTTGCTCTAAGGGGAAGGACAAACAACTTTAAAATGTCTTGACATGCACTCTTTTTTTTTTCAAAGATACCTTAAGGGCTTTCCAGCTCTCCCAGAAGACAATTGGAGAAAAAAATTCTCTAGAACAGTGCCCAATATTTTCAGAAAATTCAGAATAAAAATTAACAAAATTATCTTTCCTTTTGCAAAGTGCTGTAAGACATATCAGAGCAAGTGTCTTAGGCTTTCTGATATATACACAGTTCCTGTATATAAACCAGTAGCTTAATTCTCTGGATATACATCAAGATCTCTGTTAAAATAAAGCACAGTCAGCTAGGCCAAACTGGTAGTAGTAATGCAGTGGTGACAGTAGGAGGCCACACTGAACTTGGGTTTGTGTAATTGAGCAGAAAAAGTACTTTCTTTTTTGACATCAAATCAGAAAAAGAGAACTGAATACACTAAATAAACAAAATAAACAAAATAAACAAAATAAACAAAATAAACTAAATAAGAGGGTCTCACTGTATCTGCTGTTCACGTGATTGGCTCTATCCCTGCTTACCTGGTAGTGACTCTCTTATAAAAATATAAATATAAATTAGAGATGAGCAAACTGGTTACTTCAGGGATGTACATCACTTTTTCAAGATTCTATTCATAAAAGAAGAGATATAAGGACAAATAATCCTTCCTTTAAAAAGAAGGCTGAAACTCAGAGACTAATAACCATGAAGCCTTTATCAAGTATCTGTTATATCTTCAAATATACGGTCAATTTGTTAAATTCTTCTGCATCTCAATTGCAGATACCCCTCTTCATTGTTTGCTGAGCCTCAATGCAGGGAAGAAGAGGTTTCTGGGGATCCAGCTCAATTTGTATTGATGCCAATGGGAGTGTCTTCACTGCTTCAGTGGGAATATGATAGCACTTTATTAGAATATCGTTTTTTCCTTGTTGGAATCATATCCATGGCTTGTTTGTCATGTTTTGAATGTAAACGGATCAGGTGTGTGCAAAACAGAGATACGGGGAGAGTGACAGAGGGAGGGTGCAGTTTGTTTCCCAACTGTGAAATAAACCTTGAAGTATCTTTGCTTCCAGTGAATCCTTTTCCTGCAAAAAGGACGATAAACCATCACAACTTAAAAAAAAAGAATTTCCTAAAAATGGCATAATTCATCAAAGAACAGAGGTGCACTGTGTGTGAGGGCCTGTAGTCCAAACATTCGCTGATAATACAAGAATAAAATGCGCAACAAACACTGTAGCAAATTTAACTAGAAGCATCATCTGTTAATTACTGATAAATGTTTTTTGGTATTCAACAGTTAGTTTGGCAATCAGAAAAAAACCTCAGAATATGCTGTATCATGTTACACTGGGCTGTTTTCAATGATAAGATTTTGGCCATAAGTCAAGAGTCATTACTGCAGAGTGTCTCAGTACAATGTGCAACATGTTTGATGTTGTTTGGTTTTGTTTTTGGTTTTTTTTTCCAGATTTTTATTTGTCTTGATGTCAAACATATCTACTGTTAATTTAGACAGGCACTGCCTCACCTCTTTGGAATGAAAAAAACCCCAAAAAACAAACAAACAAAAAGATAGTATTAAAGGAAGAATAAAAACAAAAACAAAAAAAAAAAAAAAAAAAAAAACCCAAAAAACCAAAACAAACAAAAAAAACCACCAAAAAAAACCCCAAACCAGGAACAACAAAAGGAACCAAAACGATTTTCTCAAATTTACAGGGAACTGAATGTTTCAAGACTGCTTTCCCTGTAATTTTGCCTTTACCATTTTTTGTTATTTTGTTAAATGTAAAAATTAGGTGTGCATCATCTTCTATCTGTTTCCTGGATACTCTAGTGCTCCTTGAAGATGTGTCTGCATTTGTGCCTTCAACTTCATTCCCAGGAAAAACAGTAAAGAAGTAACCCTCAAAACAATGAATGCAAATATATAGCCCATATTATGGACTAACAGGGTTAGTTAGGTCTTACAGGGTTAATTTGAGAGAAGTGTTAAAAATGGTTAATCTTGAGGCTAAAAGAGAACAGTTTAAAACTCTTTATTTTCTTTTTCTTTTGCTATGCAAAACATCAATCATGACACACTTGAATTCAGACATGTTTGAATTCTAAACACCTACTTCTTTCAGCAATATTAATATGAGACCAGCAAATCTGACCTGCTTAGAAAAATTACTTGTTTAATCCATTACAGCAGTTCCTAAGTTTTAGGCAATAATTCTAAGACACTGAGGCAGCTATTTGCCAGAAACAGTCATATGCAGAGGACATAAGGCCCCTGAACCAAAAGCCAAACAATAATGTAGGAATGAAATATAGACAGATATCAAAAAACCAAAATAAGCTTCCCTCAAAATCAGGTCACAAAAATGGAGGAAAAATTGCATAGGCAAGCTCCCACCAAGACCCCTTTGTTAAAGGACAACAGTTTAATGGCTCCCACTCTTAGCATCAGGGAATGATTCTTCAGTGAATAATTTTTCAAAGGGAGTGTCAAAAATAGCAAGTTGAACTGGATGAATAATGGAAAATATAATCTCTAAATACTAACTTGAATTTTTAAAAATTTTTGTTCAAACAACATTTATTCCCCCGTGATGTTTGCCTTCAAGAATTATTCCATGGATATGCTTTAATTGTACGGGTGTGTCTGTGCCAGGTAAAAAAGGATTTTGACGGGAAGTTTTGGATTATATTAATCAGAAAGCTAAAAGCAGTATCACAGGACTTATCTCAAATGCAGTAATCTACTTTTAATTTTCTGGTAACCAACACATTTTGCAAGTTACTCCAGAATGGATTCACTGAGTCAATACATTACTAAAAATCAAAAGCTACCCATGACCCTTTTGTAGGCTTGAGAAGGGTCTGACAAAGCTGTTGTGCACTGTACTTAAAAAACAGAAAGGTTGCAGCTGAAGTCACCTTCCCACAGAAACTAATCCCAGCATACCAGTTTTCCATATTAAAGCCTTTCCCATGTCAACATAACTGTGTTTGTATCCACATTTTAGTTCAGGTCTGCAGGTAATGTAAAGGGTTCTAAATGGTTTTAATTTCGCTTTTGAAAAGTGGACATAGAAGGGCAATCAACTTGTTATAGAAAACATATTAATAATATTTATGTAAAATAAAATAATCTTTCCTTTTTCCAGGAAAATATCATGGAAAGCATGCATGCTCTAAAGGCCTTGGCTTCTTGTTGTGTGGACATACAATGGTTCAATTTGCAAGCAGATGAGTGAATGCCACAGTAAAGCAGTAATAAGTCATGCCAGATTATGTGGAAGTTAGGAAGTGTCTTGGGTATCAATATATCTGCAATTTATTGCATGATATGCTGAGAAATTATAAGTGATGCTACTTTGAAGTGTTTATTTTTTTTTCTTTTTTACATAGTTCATTGCCTTATTTTCCACAAAGACAGTGCTTAATCTCTAGAGAGGGGCCCCTGACTTTTGATGAGAAATCTGTCTTTCCACTGAGGTTTAAGTGTGCTATTTTGTATCGACTAACTTCAGTGTTGTTATTTCTGTATTTCACACAGTCATGAATTGGTAGAGTTTGGAGGGTGGGAATACTCTGGAGCTCGTTCAGTTCAACCCCCCTGTTAAGGCATGTTCTGGAACAGCTTGTGCAGGATTGTGTCCAGGCAGGTTTTGAATACCTCCAGGTAAAGAGACTATACAACTTCTATGGGCAGTCTATTCTTGATCTTAGGCACTCAATCTAAAGAAGTTTTTCTTCATATTGAGATTCAGTGTTTCAGTTTGTACCCAATGCCCCTGTTGCTGTGCGCCACTGAGGACAGCCTGGCTCCATTCTCTTGGCACTCTCACTTCAGATATTTAGAAACATTGGTGAAGTTCCCTCTCAGATGTTTCTTCTCAAGGCTCAACAGGCCCAACTCTCTCAGTCTTTCCTCATAAAAGAGATGTTCTCATCTCTTAATCATCTTTGTAAAACTTTGCTGGACACTCTTCATTAGTTCATTTTTTTCAAAAATGAACTGTGGGAACTGGACACCGCACTCCAGATGCAGCCTCACCTGGGCTGAGTGGAGGGAGAGGATTGATAACCTTCCTTAAGCTGCTGGCTACACTCTTCCTAATGAAACCCAGGATGCCATTTGCCCTTCTGGCACAAGGGTGTACTGGTGGCTCATGGACAGCTTGTTGTCCACCAGGACCTCCAGATGCTTCTCCACAGAGCTGCTTTCCAGCAGATACTGGTACCTGTGGTTATTCCTCCCTAGCCTCTTCATATTCTCTTTGTATAGTGTACATTAATTAATGAGTATATGTCTTAAACTTTCTGAGAAATTTACATGAATGATGTTGAAAGACACTAAAATAGGCTTATAAAATTATTTTTTTCTGATATCACTCTCTCTAAAACTTAGTCTTTAAGCAAAATATTAGGGTTTTTTTCTGGGAAAAGGCAAAGACGCTCTCATTCTTCAGCAAAAGAAAAAGGTAAAATAATTAAAATGTATTTAATTATTACAAGATAATCCTTTGAAAAGATGAAGCAAATATTAAAACAGTGAGCATAGCTATCAAAAAAATATTGAGAGAGTCCATCCAGCTTCAGCAGCATTGTCAATTTATTTATTGATAAATTCTAATTCCCTGTAATTATATTACATACCATTTCAGAATATGTGGTAAGACATTAGAAATTTTTACTTGGTGTGAAATTCACATAAGTCTTTAATGCCAATGAGCAGAATTCTAGCACAGTTTTCTATAGGAACTCATTCATGAACATATTTTGTTTTATAACGTGTTATTGTTTCCTGTATAACGTTAAGGCTGAAGTTCTACCAGGTGCTTTCCTTTCACCTTTCAGCAAAGTGCCAAAGTATTTCCATTGTTAACTATATCAGACATCTGATAAAAAACACCTGGCCAAACAGTTTTCTATATAAAGGTTAATACCAGGTCATATTATATCTCGAATGCCAGAGGAATAGCATGTAACTGTAACAATTAACAGAAAAGCCATCTGTGCTCATAGGGTTGGGTTGTCTCACAGTGATTTCTACCCCTGCACATGATAGTGCTGGAAAAAAAAAATATAATATGCATCTACAGTAACCTCAGTAGATAAAATCTAAAAGGAAATATAAGTGCTTGACAAGAGTGATATTTCTCCACATTTTCTGTATTTTTTGGAATACACAAACTACTGAATGTTTAAGAAATATATGGTCCAGAATACTTCCTAGAACAGACTGGTTTAATGCTTCACCACAAACTGGCCATGGGTTATTCTCTTTGCTTTTTGAAACTGATACAACCCTGAGTTTTCATTTCCATCAATAATCTTAACATTTTAATCCATAAAATGCTAATATCCTATCGTCAGCAGCCGGTTGCCTAAAGTGGATCATTATAAACAGGCAGGAGAGCAAGTATTTATCAGCCAAGAAGGGTATGATGGAACATTACATAATAAACAATAGTAGACAGTTAATAACAAATAAAAATCAATATGCTGTCAAATGGGAAGCCAATGCAATGCAGCTAGGTTCAAAAGATATGAGTTCTTTTAATCTGGGTGAATACCTAAGCAGCTACATTCAAATGAGCTAGAATTTATTGACAGCATTCTGGGAGACACCTATAAAGAGGGAATTGTAAAAATCCTATCTGGACAGTAAAATCCAGAGATCATGAGCTACTTTTGTGAGCATTTAAAAGAAAACTATTGGAGAGGTTAATTTTGAGAAAAAAAAGCTTTTCTTCATCAACTAGAATAATGCTGGTTGGACAATGTTCACAATTCCTAGCCTCCTACACTCATGTGGCTATCATTCTAAATGGAAAGTTTAGTCAGAAAGTCCTATAACAGCACTAGGTAAGGAAAACACAGATTACTGTCATCCTCCTGTAACCTACAAGAGTTTAAAGTCACCTGCTAAAATCTAGGTGTACTCTGTTATGTGATTTCATCCCTACACAAAATAGTTTCACATCTCAGTGTGAAGAGTACATCAATTTATCTAGATTTCAAGATTTTTAAGCAAACTTTAAATGGAGAGAGAGTGTCATTAAAGCTTGGGTTTTTTTCTTAAAATGTTTTTTCATTTACAGAAATATAATGAAATAAATCCTCTGGAATAAAGAATAAGTCCTATGGAAATATTATATTTTCTGGTTTTCGGGTGTTTTGCCCCCTGAGGTAGAAAATAACTGTTTTGATTGTAGATGAAAACTTGTCTTAAAATACAGAAAACTTTTTTTTAATAAGCTTGCAGTTGGACTGGTGGAAAAGCTGTGTATGAGAAATGTCTAAATTTTTTCTCTTTTACCCTGTCATTCCTAGTATTTCACACTTTTTTACCTGAAAAGATTCCAACTTACTGCAACCAAACTCTCCCAGAGGAAGTGTACCACATAACTTTTTTCTTCTACATATTCCCATGGGAGAAGTTTTTGACTGGTCCCCCTGGATCTGTGAATATGCAATTCATCTATTAGTTTTCTTTCAGGAAGTATTGCAAGGGCATTTTAATTTTATATATATATATATATATATATATATATATATAATGCATTTATTTTTTGAAATTTAAACGTTTCTTCAGTGTCAATATCAAGACTGAAAGAATCTTTATCTGATATTATTATATTTTAAAAACCTGAGATTTCTCTGTGCTTTTTACTGGAGTGTATACAACTCCAGACTCCACAGAATATTGTTGGTTTTTTTCCTGACATTACAGTGCTTCTTTCCAAAAAAGACAGCAAGGATATAAAGTGTAAAGTCTTTTCCCAGTTCCATAAACTTGGAATTCATTTAATGCTTTTCACCCCTGTTATGATGCTGAGGTGATTTGTTGAAGGGAATATCCCTTTTAGCCCTCATAATACATATAGAAAAGAAAAAATGTGAATGTGATTTGAGTAACTATTTCTGATGATCAGTTTAATTATAGGAATCATCTGATTAAACAGGAAGAAAAACCTTACGGGGAAACATTGTGCAATTTGCAAATGCCAAATAACATTTTTACAAGCAAATATACAAAATTCAGAATGGGCACTCAGTTGGAATATAAATTTGTATATCTATGTCTGTTCAATTGTCTGGTTTATAAATCTTTGTGTTAAATATGTGATATCAGCTCAACTGACAAAGAAAGTTATCCACTAAGGCTGTTAAATATGATGATGGTGATGGAAACAGTCTGACTGCAAGTACTTATCTTGAATATATTACAAATATGTTCCTCTGGTCATTTAGTCTGCGTACCTCTCAGCAATGTAGCATGATTAGGATAGTTTAAGTACTGAATAAATTATAAATAAATATATATATATATGTGCTAGTGACATGCCACTGTGCTAGTAACAGATACCACTGTCTCTCTGATCTTAAATCTGATGACAAAAAGTGTAAAAATAAACAGAAAAAAAAAATTCAATGTGTGTAGTGCTTTGAAAGTCCATTTTCCTTAATAGATTTTCAATTTATTTTCTCAAGGACTGAGGTATTTAGAGTCCCTAAATAGGTACAATATGTAATGATCTCATTAAATATATCCTGTAGAGATAAACAGGAACATCAGGTTATATTTAGCTAGAGGTTGGTTTAAGGAGTTGAAATGAGAAACAGAAGAAAACCAGAATTTTTTGACTTTTTATTTTGTTAATTTATTTATTTCTCTTTCTCTGTCTCCCTGCTTCTCTTCCACTTTCTCTCCTCCTTGCTTCTTCTCTTTTCAGGTGCTGTGACTTTCAGTTAGGTTCTAAAAAACCTCTTGGAGGTCTCAAGCTGCTCTGGTGATTTATCCTGTAAGCTATGCTAATAAAGTTAGGGAGGCAAGCAGGGGCAAAGGGGGAACATAGTCTAAGGTTTATATGCATGCTTTATGCATGTGTTTGTTACCAAGAAGGCAATATAAATCAAGGAAAGAGGTAGACATTAGTTCGTTGTATAGGGATTTGAGATTGCATCTGCAGCATCATTTACATTTTTTTTCTTGTAAGCTGTCACCTTATGTCTGTATACCTCAATTTCTGCACTCTGTCTGAATAATGACACTTGAGACTTCCCTTTCCTATGAAGCACTTTGAATTTTGTTTTGGTGAATAACAGCCAAGTGGTATTTTCTGTATATTATGCCTAGTACAATTTTGAGCATTTGCCAGAATATTGATGCTTTCTTACAAAAAGAAATATATTAATAGGTCTGCTATTATTTACAAAATATCCTTAAAAATATATTAATAGGTCTGCTATTATTTAACTGAGTACTCAAGCCCACTAGAATATGACAGCGCAGTTTATTTTCAAAAGCAAAACAACTTTTCTAAAATGGGTATGTTTCCAGTACAAAAGGATAGAATGGCAACGTTGTGATGCAGAGGTGGAATATGTCTAGGTCCAGGCTGCTGAAAAAAAAAAAACAAACCAAACAAATCTTAAGTAAAATTAACGAATTGAAAATTAACTAAGAAGTTAACAAAATGGGGAAAGGTTATTCTTATGCATTCATAGTACGTCATTCTTCATAATACGCCAGAGAGAGATTACAAGCAGCAACTTAATGTGGGGCTGCTCCATGTACCCTGTCCATGTGCTTGCTCCTTTTGAATGACTTCAGATGGAGTCTAAGCAATGAGCTGGCTAATATAGACAGCTGGTTTGAATGCAGTGAGTACATTCTTGAGTTTGTACTCCAAATGATGCCTGAAGGAGTTGTCTGTCTGCACTGTCTACCCTGGGAGTGGAGACTAGCCTCCTAAATTAGGTGTGGATGTGCGGGGGCTGTTAACGCCTTTCACAATCTCAAGGCAAATTTACTTCTGCGTATATTTTCAAGTAGCATGGGATAACATATGTATGTTCAAAATGACACCTTAGCCTCTTACTAGAAGTTGGGAGACTCTGACACTTCTTTTTTTTTTAAGGTATTTGCTTTTACCTAAGTAAAAAAAAAAAAGCCCTAGTGGCACTTTACAAGTTCACTTGGAGAACAGGCAGTCAACATGAACAGATTTGACAATGAAAATGTATTTTGTGGCTTTTACATTTGCATAGATAAAATATTTTCATTAGAGAGGGAAAAGTGCTATAAGCTCAAAATAGATGTAAAGCATGATTCTGTTGATCACGGTTAAAAAAGTTCCTTTTTGAACTTTATTGAAAGAACTGCCATGACATAAGAATCAACATCATTGATCAGAGTTGTTTTTTCTGTGAACTGGAAAGGGCGTATACATAATGTCGAACTTCAGTATGACATGTATAGTAGCTGGATTCTTTAATAATAGCATATGTGGATTTTAAAACTTAAAAAAAAAAAAAAATTTCACCACGATCAGATGACACCCTCAATTTCTGATTAAATTGGCTGATATCAATCAACAAATCTCTGCAGAGTTTAATATGAATCACAAGAAGTGAAGGTGGAAGTCAAATCACACATTATAGCTTAATTGTATGAGATATTCAACATCTTCAAATTATACTGACTCCATTTTCAATGATACTGTTTACAGTGAATGTAAGAGATAAGATGGAATTAAAATACAGAATACCAGAACAAATGTGGATCTAGAATGAAAGTTAATGTGACAGGGTCTTCTCTCTCTCTTCTCTTCTCTTCTCTTCTCTTCTCTTCTCTTCTCTTCTCTTCTCTTCTCTTCTCTTCTCTTCTCTTCTCTTCTCTTCTCTTCTCTTCTCTTCTCTTCTCTTCTCTTCTCTTCTCTTCTCTTCTCTTCTCTTCTCTTCTCTTCTTCTCTTCTCTTCTCTTCTCTTCTTCTCTTCTCTTCTCTTCTCTTCTCTTCTTCTCTTCTCTTCTCTTCTCTCTTCTCTTCTCTTCTCTTCTCTTCTCTTCTCCTTCTCTTCCCTTCCCTTCCCTTCCCTTCTCCTCCTTCCTTCCCTTCCCTTCCCTTCCTTCCCTTCCCTTCCCTTCCCTTCCCTTCCCTTCCCTTCCCTTCCCTTCCCTTCCCTTCCCTTCCCTTCCTTCCCCTTCCCTTCCTTCCTTCCCTTCCTTCCCTTCCCTTCCCTTCCCTTCCCTTCCCTTCCCTTCCCTTCCCTTTTTTCCTTTCTCCCCTTCCCATTTTGCTTGATCTGCATCATCTACCTTTACATATCTCTATATATACCTAGGTAGCTATATATATTTGTGGTACTAGGATCACAAAATGTTGCAAATCAGACTTCGGGGTATAAATAAATAAAATAATAAAGTTTTAATTTTATGTGGAATGAGAGAAGAAACGCTAAAGGTAGACCTTATATGGGAATGTAAAGCATCTTGTACCTGAAAAGAAGCATTCCTTCCTCACTAGAAGCTCTTAGTTTTTTTTAAAACAAGTCAATTCCATTATTCTTTTCATAACTACCTTTATCTATGTATGAGATGCAAAATATGATAATAAATCTTAGAACAGGCTATTACAGCTAAGTTGGTATTGATCGCAAGGAATGAAATTGCTATATTACATGTTGTAAAACTTATTCATATCCCACAAAAATATTGCATTAAAAGTATAATAAATTGCAATACTTTAATCACTTGGCAAATGATTTGACTCTTTCTTTTCAATTTATAGTATCATTTCAGTAGCACCTGCTTCATAAAATGTGCATATTACTGATACTACTCTGATAGCTTTTATAGGAACGGTATTGGAGTAATTTATGCAATTGCTCTTTTTAACTAATAATTATTTTCTTCCACTTTCTCAGATAGCTTCACTTTTACTTTTTCAAAATCTTTTATCTTATATTATTTCTGCTTGTGCTCACCATTGTCCCTTTTTGAGCTAATGAAGTAATTTTTCTCCAAGTAACTTAATCTTTCATTAGCAAAAAATAAGCTTTAATATTTCTACTACTTGCCTTAATTATAAATCACAAAAATAAAAGTTTATAAAATATTATTGTCTCTGAAATTACACTTTTGTTTCAGCTTTGTGATATTACATCTATTCCTTTTAATTAGGTTCTTATTGAATTTTCCACTGAAGAGTAACAAACAAACCATAAGATGTGAATTATACATCAGCTGAAGCATTCTGCATTAGTCAAAGGGAGAAAGAATTCATACTTATTCAATGTGAATTTTTCTCATAAAGATTATAGATAGAATTCCATCTTAAAAAAGAGATATGATCTATTCCACAATGTGCATTTAAAATCTTGATATCTCATCCATATTCTGTGGCATAGAAGTGTGTGATGTACAGAGAGCTGCATTCAGATTTCATCATGGCCTTCTGGAATAACTTCAGCAACATGAATATCATAAGCACCCTGGAGAGCAGTTGAAATGAGATTATGCCAAAATCCATAGACCAAATAGCAGACCCCAAAAGAAATCAAATCTTAGTACAAGATACTCTCCTGCACATAGGTCTCTTAGAAAAACAATAGAGAGTATATTATTTGGGGTGAAAATTCTTTTAATTGTATGCAAAATTAATATGATTATTACTGAAATAAATATTTTTAAAATTTATACAAGACATAATTTTAAATAATGTGAGCTATTTAGACTAAAATGTCTGAATATCCTTCTGTTCTTTTCTTTTCAACAGTTTTTTCTTGGCAATGAGGTACAGAGAGAAAGGGGACAATGTGATCAAGTAACCACATTTTCACTATAATTCTCCTTATTTCAAAATACCTGCTCCTTAGAAATCATTATCTGAAAAGCTGAAGTGCATCCAATGTACAAAAACACAATTATAAGCATGCCATATTCAGATCCCAGAAAGTTTAAAAAGAAGGAAATAAGTTCTCTCCTACCAGCAAGGCTTGATTTACTCTGACCCCAGAACAGCCAAGAAACATTCAGTACTACAAGTTTTTTAATAAGCCAATAGTCCTGGTACAGTATTAATTTTTTCAGTAGCCAGAAGGGAGGCATAGGTAGGACATGGAGTTTATTCTGTACCACCTCACATCATTGGTAGGGGCAGGGCTAGGGAATCTCTTCCTGGGTGGTGTGGCCATGGCTGTGTATTGTGGGTTCCTGCGTGGTGATCTTTTTTTTTTTTTTTTTTTTTTGTGAGTCATTCATCTTTCTTGTACCCACTTTTATTGATACTGTAGCTGTTGCTGTTACTCTTTGTTTCATATCTCATTGCTGTTTCCAATAAATTGTTCTTATTTCAACCCTTTCAACCCATGATCTTTATGCACCTTCAATTCTCCTCTCCATCCCACCTCACAGGGATGGGTTGGGGAGGGAGGAGAGAGCAACCAGAGCTTGGTTTCCAGTTTTCCAGTGGGGGCACTGAATTGAGGAGCACCATTCCTAAACCATGACACCAAAGCAGGACCTAAAGAGACAAACTATTCCATCCTAGGCTGCTAAGAAGGAAGGATTGGTACTGGAAGCATGGATTTTCAAACAAATTGAAACCAAAAACTGTTCTCATTGTATGAAAGATAGCTATTTCTTGAAAATGAGGACACATGATTGCACTCCTTACCAAGGAATTACTCCTTTAATGATCAGTTGCTATTATTTATAGTGATGAAATTATACAAAGAGAAGAGAAATATACTTTAGCCTGCCTGATGCTTTTTGCTGACACCATCTAATTATATTTTTCACTAAAACTATATGACTGCCTCAGGTGTGGTAATGCTCTTTGCCATGACACACAGTCAGCTCTGTCACGGCATTTAATAACATAAAAGGAAAAAAAGAAAATATACCAAGTAATTAATTCACAAAAAATAGGCAGCCAAAACTTGAGTAATTGAATATTTTAATTAATCACAAGAAAATTGCAGAATATTCCTGTTAAGCTTTGTCTAGTTGAGCAGGAGACATGAAGGAGATCTTGAGGCTTACTAAAGGATGAAGTTTTTACTATTTAGTAATTTAAAATAATAATAGTCCAAGAGATTAATTTAGCATAAGTAAGAGATGCATATCTAGGAAAAAAAACTTGATAACTATGGTAGATTCTTACGCATATAAGTCCATCTAGTATGTTCTCATTTAAAACATTGTGAAATAAACAGTTCCACTGCAGTACTAGCTCTGTTCATGTGTTTGAGAATGTTTGCATGGATAAAGAGACATCAAAAGGAGGCAGATGAGTGTAAACTATACTACACTACATTGCAGTGCTATGTTGGATGGCAGTGTTAAAGATACATTTTGCTGAAAGCTCTGTAGTTAAATAATGCAGATGCTTCTCTCAAGACGAATACATACATATTATAGTGTTATCTATAAATAACAGATAAGATTAAATCAAATGATGGGGAAAATATTGTTCTAAAATGTACTGTTGACTAATATATTGGCTTTATGTGGGAAAAAAATTGTGAAAAAAAATGTCCTAAAGCCTCAGCCATTCTGTTACTTTGAAACAGAACGGAGACAGAAAAAGATGGCAGGAATAGACCATAGTCCTTCAAAATAGCAATAGTCAAAATTTAATAAAAATTTCTAAGAACATTAAGTCCCTGAACTGCGATTCGTTGAACGAGACTGTCAACAACAAAGCAGCTTCATTGCAGTCTGAAGATTTTGCCTCAAGAATAAAAGTTCACTAGCAGCTAATGAAAAATATTACTAACAAAAAAAATTAAGTAGAAAACCCAAGTAAATGAAATCAGAAAATGGAAAATACTTGTACAGAAACAAGGAACTGTTCCAAGCAAAACTGAAAAACTTTATGTGGGAAAAAAATTGTGAAAAAAAAAAAAGCCAAAAACAGAACGGAGACAGAAAAAGACAGGAATAGACCATAGTCCTTCAAAATACAATAGTCAAAATTTAAGAAAAAAAGAAAAAGTGAACTGCGAGTTGAACGAGACTGTCAACAACAAAAGCTTCAAAAGATTTTGCCTCAAGAATAAAAGTTCACTAGCAGCTGATGAAAAATATTACTAACAAAAATAATACTTGAAGCTTGTTGTAGAAAACCAGCAAGTAAATGAATATCAGAAAATGGAAAAATACTTGTACAGAAACAAGGAACTGTTCCAAGCAAGGAGAACCAGTGTGGAAAAAAACCAAAAAACAAAAAACAAAGCAGACAAAGACAATATTCTACAAGTAGAAAAGATGACAAAGTGAGAGTTCAGAACAAGCAAGAGCTCTGAACGAGCTGTTCCTATCCTGAGTTATGATAGAATGGAAAATGAATCAGATTCTAGTTTAAAGTGCTTTAAAGTTTTCTGACACAAGTGAATTTATCTGGATTTATGCTGGATGTGAATAAGCTCAACAACTGATCAATCAAAAAACAAATACTGGTTTGGTTTTTTTTTTTTTTTTGTTTTTGTTTTTGTTTGGAGCTTGTTTATTTGTTTTTGTTCATTTATTTTGGGGGTTTTGTTTGTTTGCTTGCTTGTGAGTTTTTTTTGTTTGTTTTGGGTTTTTGTTTGTTTTTTTTTTGTGTTAGAAACATTAGCATCCTGGGCAAGAGAGAAAGTTTGTGCAGTAACAAGGGGCCACAATTTAATACATTTGGGAAGTTATCTTGAAAATATATCCCCATCTTAGTTAAGCTTCTTTCCATAATATATAGTTATATCACTCCAAATATTTTTAAATCTGTGTTGGGGATGACAAAATGCTGGTTCTTCTGTTCTAGACTATCTGTATTTGCTAATAACCAGGTAAAAAAATAGAGCTGTCCACATGGTCTAGTTCTTCTCTCAGCTTCTTTCACTAACATAATACTACTAACATTAACAAATTTAATGTGGTTTTGATTAACTGACATGCAATGAGAACATAATGGAGAATATAATTCCTTCAGACGAATTCTCAAGAAGATAGCATATATTTCCTCATGTGAGAAATTCATGTGACAAAATTTGGAAACAGAGCTCTGAGTCCAAAATGTGAGTCTTCTGAGCATCTTGCCCAGAACAAGATAATCCCGATGGTAACAGACTATAGAAAATGCAGAAATATGCATTTCAGTTCAGATATTTTAAAGAGACACAATGCAAAGAATGGGTTTCAATAATAATTATTTTTCAGAATTGTTTAGACCCTCTCTGATTCTACAGGAGCTGTCAAGCAAAGCTAAATATTAAGGCTATGCCAGTTTTGACATTTTTAGAGGTGAACAGGTAGACCTTTACACTACAGATGATTCCAACTCAGATTCCCACCGCTGTTGCTACAAATTATAGTGTCAGTTCCGACCACAGTTTTGAGGATGGGCGAGGGACAGCAACTGATGATGAAGGGGCTATAGCTGGGATGGAAATTCAGCTGTTTCCTGTAACACCATCATGTGATTAAGCAACTCAAATTTCTTTGACTTATGTACTATGAATAAGAGGTTTGTGAATTATGTGCTAGATGGGAGACTGATGTTTTAAATTCCTTTTTCCCCAAACAATATCAAACCTATATACGGTTTCCAATATTAGGAAAACAAACACAGTCAACAATGCTTCTCAAAATTGTGTCATTTTCTTTATGCTAAATTACATTGTAAAGTATTTTTCTGCTCCTTTATGTTTTTCTGTCTATTGATTCAGAACAGAGCATGATAGAAGCTTTGGGCCTGACTCTGCCTCCATATAAATCAGCAGAGTCCCATTGTCTCCATTGCCACTATGCTGATTTATGGGGCTGATGATTAGACTCTTCCTCCTAGAATAACAGAGAACTACCAGAGTGTTGTAGATTGTTACAGGGAGACTTTGAAGCAGACGGACCCATCGCTTTCAATTTACTTTGAGCCAAAATTTTCTTCTGTCTCTAATAACACATAATTCTCAAAATGAGTTTGCTATGTGTGTTTCAGCAACATACTGGAAGCACTCTATTTGGAAATTATCCTCATAAAGACCTGATGTTCCTGATTAGACAATGCAAAGAAAATGAGGAGAAATATAACAAAAGAGGTAAGAATTTAGCTAGATTTTGTTCTGAAGCATTAACAATTCTCTATGAAATAGACCTAGAAAGATTTCTTTCAGTAATTTATTATTACTTGTAATAGGTAAATTAGATTGATAAATAGAAAAAAAAAATAGGGTCATTGTTTTGGGAAATTATTTTGTGGGTTTTTTTGTTTGTTTGAGGGAGTTTGTTTTTACAGTTGTTGTTGTTGTTGTCATTGTTGTTTATGAGATCTGTTTTCTAGATGCTAGTTTACTTTTTATAGATTTCTTTTTTCCCAGTGTGCTTTTCTGGTGATTCATTATTTCAATTGGAAAGCAACCAAAATACATAACTTCAGTATGGTCGTTTTGTGCCTGGCTAATGTAGCTTGCTCTTTCCCACTGATTGCTGTAATACGCTCAAGATTTAGTCCTTTCATTTACTTTGTTCTTATTGATCGGGAGAGTTTATAGTGTCATAGTTACTATTTGAATTCTATTTCTAGAATATTCACTTGTAAAACTTGCTTAACCAAAGCTTTGAACTGAGCTCAGCTATGGATTCCAACTACATTCCTTGCTGAAACGAAATGAACATTATGGTGTTATGCTTTCTTCCACTCTACATACCTAAACTTTTAAGTGTTTTATGTAATTGAATGTCACTGAATTACTTATCAGTCAATATCACATGATCCTGTCTCAAACATTGGTCTCTAGAAATATCCAGATATTTTGAGAAAAAAAAAATTGCCTTCCATCATAAGAGCAGCTTTTTCATACTAGCATGGTTTGTTTCATAGTCTAGAAGTGAGTGAAAATTAATATAACCCATTGGAGTAGCTAGGAATTGGTGGTAACTGATGCAGTATTTCTAGGAATGTGATATGATTTCAATCTACTGTTTGGTGCAAAAAACTGAGAGCAAGATACTGTGGTAATGGGAAGGGATGGGGAAAGGGGACAGGTAAAACACAAATACAATAAAAAAAATAAAACTGAGCGTCTTCACTATTGGGAAGACATCATAGACTTGGTGCCTAGAGCTGATATCTTTTCAAATCAAGGTCCAAGTCAAGAGTTTAGTCTACATGGAACTGAAATGGTGGGAAGTTTTGCTTAGTGTCTAGGTTGTGGTGCTAAGCTCAAGGCCCATTCTCAAATCAAATCACACTGGATAAACTTACAGATTTTACTTTGGGATTCAGGGATGTTTTATCACTTTTGCCTACATTTCATATTACCGTACATTGACTGTGCAGAGACCAGACATTTTTCTAAAAATGAAGGAAGCTGGAGCTTCCCTAATGTTTCTGATGTTAGAGTCATACTTGTCTATTATATGCACAAGTATAAATAGCAATAACCCCACAGAAAAAAAAAACCCAATTTTTACAGTGCCTGTTGATTATTCTTGCAAATTTCAGCTGAGAAAAACTCATCTAATGGGAAAAAAAAGATTGATGAGCCTTAAAACTGAATTAAGCAGAAACCATTTGTTCCTTAATCATAGCTGTTTGTTTTGTATAAAATGTCATATCTCCAGCAAGACACTAGGGAATTTTTTTATGAAAGCAAAACAAAATACATTCTTGTTTAATGTTTTCTGGCTATAACCCAGTTTGTGGTGGCATATATTATCTAGATATATCATTCTGCCATATTGAAAAAGAAAAATCAAGTCAGTTAATCACACTGGATTTGAACTCTAAGATATGAAGTCTAGGCTATTTCCTTAGAGCACAGCACTCAAATGTGCTTAGGTGAGACATTTGATTCACTGCTGGATAGAAATGGGTTTGTGTGACTTTTAGGTTTCTTTACTGCTCTCCAAGACATACAAGACAATTCTTCTGTACAAGATGATTTACTGTGTAATCCAGGTCTACATTTTGCTGAGTACAGCACCTGTGAATACTTCCATCTCCTGCTGATAGCAGAGAGGTTACACTTTTTACCGATGAAAAAGTTGGGGTGCACCACTGGTCTGTTGCTCACCAGGGGCATTCTCAGATCTGCTTATGCTGCAAAACAAAATGACTGTGTGGAAATAACTCAGCAAGTAACCACAGGAGCTTGCAAGTCTGTGCAGCAGTGCAGAGAGTAGTGTTATGGTTTCTACATCAGTGCCTCTGCCTGGATCTCTGCTCCAAGACAGGTTCCCTGCTGAGGTGTAAAGCTGTGCTGAAATAGCTATAGTGCTTCTGGTTCTGGAGCAGGCACAGCCTCAGCTTTCTTTAAAATTTCTGCACTGGTCTCTGTTGCTTGATGTAAAAGTGTTGAGGAATATATCTCAGTGTGCAGGTGTACTGTGGGCTGCAGACTGAGCTCTGGGTGGTGGGAGCCCCAGGCAAGAGGCCATAGACTGCCAACATTTTGGAAAAAGGGCACAGGGACCTATGGCCCAGACAGGGCCCTGGACACACAGACATACAGCAGGAGCTGATGGCCCCAGACTTTCCTGAACTTAGACTGTGACAGTATAAAAGCCCAGGGTTTCCTTTGCTCAGGGTCATCCTTGGAGGCACCCAGCTCAAGCTGTCATTTTGTTATTCCACAATGATTAAATTATTTTAAGGATTGAGTTGACTGAGACTCTGCTATGGGAAATCTGGGGCTGAGCCAGTGAGGAAGCTTAGTCTGGCTGTGAGTGTGGGGTGTGCAGCTGCAAAGGGACCTTGGTCCCAGCTCAGGTGCCAAAGTGGCTCCTGGATGGCCAGACAGGGAAATATTCTTGACAAAAGTTCCCAAAGAAGATTTTGGAGGAGTGATAGTGAGGGAATATGTTTTGTAGAGACCCTTTTACCTGGTACTGAAGTTACTTATTGTGAGAGGGTGTTTTCATGGTGTTTGCTCTCTCTCAGAACTGATATTTGTAACTGACTATTTTCCCATGGATGCCACACTGCAGACTTCCCCAGCCTGTCCTCTGCTCCTAAAACTTTGCATCCTATCTTCAATACACACTCTGAGTTCTACCTGATGTCCTTGAGACAGGATTATTTTCAAATTGAGGATTTTTGTCAAAAGTTATTTGCACTTATTTCTTGGTAGTCTTGGCTTGGTTTGATTGAGGTTTTCAGTTTTGGCATGCATTTTTTTGCTTTCATTAGGCTGGATCATTAGTTATAAAATGGAATTTTGTAGCCTGTTCTAAGTAAATAGAGAGTCCATATGACAGTTAAAAGAAGACAAAAGCTTTGTGATTTGTAGGATTGTATTGCTTCACCTTTTCCCCCCAGTCTATCACTCTTCTCTCAACTGATTTTCAGGTTTCTTGCCTTCAAAAGGGAATAGTGTCTTTGAATCTTGACACAAGGCTAGCAGTTTTTCCCTCTTGTACCTTATACCAGTTTCTAGCCAGCTCAGGAACTCTAGCCTACACTAGCATTCATTCTGAAGGCACAGCCTTATACTGCAGTGTGTTTGGACCACATGTGCAAAATTATCTCACTTTGGATCAGGGCTACTTACACTGCATTTAAAGAACCACTACTAGCAATTCAGTGGACTTAAAATACTGTATTTAGTTCAGCTTCTGTGCTTAAACTGTTTTCTGTTAGTGAATCTTTTTCCCCAAAATGACCCAAGACATGTGCACTTTCACAGGAAGAATCTAGAGCTCAGGGTTTCAGCCACATGCTAATATAACTCACTTTTCCATATTTGTACGTAAGTTGTATACATGCGTCCATATGTAACTTCTGGGGTTTTTTTATCTGTGTGGAATGGGAATTAAACTGTAAACAACATTCTATTTGCAGTGTTGAATTTGATATATGCTGAAGTATTAAATTATCTTTGTGTTTTTCAGAGGTTAATATTTCTTAGTGTTTGAACCTATAATAAGACATTCAGAGCAAGAAATGAGTAAGCAAGTGATGAACCTAATGTGTTTATTTTCTATTTTAGCCTTTTCAGTAACAGCTAGTTGATTAAAAAAATCCACTAATATAATTCAAATATAAATGTGGTAAAAGTAATTCCTATCTCTAATATTCCTATGTACATATAAATTACTAATCCTTAAAAGTTTCAGTTTAATCAGATTGCTTTTAGATTGATTTGGGATTATTCATTTCACCCCAAGCATGTTCTTTGGTTCTTATTCTAAATCATGTTACGGAAACCAAGTGATTGAATCCAAACTTTTGACATAATTTGATTTAAATATTGTTGAGCTGTAAATAAATCCAATACTCTTTCCCTACTAACTAAACTGAAAGCTACTTTCAAAATTGAAAAAACAGAAGGCAGTTATTTAAAAGAAATTTTTTCAAAATAGACTTGAATCTCCATTCACACAATTAACTTGTGAACTGTAAGTGTGAAAAAGATTGCAATAGTAATTCCTAGAAAGTGAACTGATAGTGTTTTCAGATCTTTACTTTGGCTGACACTTCTGCTAGGAGGACTTCTAATTCTCAGTTCTTCATACTTATGACTGCTAGACTTGAGATATTTGGGTTGCAGTATTCCGTAGTGGGCGCCTGCCATGTGATGATATTTTTGCTAAATTTCCTCTAATTACTCGTATAGTTCTGGGAATGGAATCAGGAAAAAAAATGTATTACTTAGGTCATGGTAAGAACAACATATGCAAGCTTTCACAGAAAAATTCACTTTGAGGGAAGAACTAAAAGTTTCCAGAGTATTAGAGTTCTGAACTTTACTGCTCCTTTCCAAACATTAAATCCTAAATAAATGTTATATGCTTGTTAAATTTTTGTCAGATGAAAAAAATAATCCACCTTCTCTAAGAATTTTCCAATCTTGCATGACTCCAACACAGAACTGTTCTGATATATCCATAAATTAACTGGGTATTAACTGTTCAAGGCAGAAAGATCAGGACAGAACTTCCTAAGTAAGTTGCTGTTTAGATTTGCTCTTGACTGCTCAAGACAATCTACAAAGAGACAGAAGAATCGAGAAAGGCATCTGGCTTTTCTAAGAGAGGTCATGCTAGGCTTGGATAGCATGAGAGAAAACCAGTTTGACTTGGCCATGGAAAGCACAAGGAAGATGAAATTAATAAGTAAACTGGCCCCAAAGTACAGTCTTATAAGGACTGGGATCAGCATAGGGGTATCAGAAGCAAAGCTCATGGGGAATCTGAGTAGCAATAATTGGTGGGATGAGTTAGATTAAACAAAAAGCCAGGAAGAGAAGCTGGCAGTCAGGTACCAGATGGTGCCTGACACTATTCTGTGGCAACTAAGTGCCCAAGTTTTATTCCAGAGGTGTAACTCCAAAAATGCCACCAGCACAGATAGAAACAAAAGTCCTGGCACAGGTCTGTAGCTGGAAGTCCACATTAATGACATTTCTGCAGTACAAAAATGGAAGTAGTAGCTAGAATTAAAGTCCTAATCAAAAGCTGGGAATTACTTTATAGTTAGATTTTTATTCTGTTGTAATTAATTTTGTGGAGCTGTCCCAAAACATCTTCATGGACTTCAGCTTCTTTAGACCTTAATTAATAGTTCTTATGCTACAGTTAATTTTTCAAAGCTATCTACACTGCCCAACACAAGTAATTTTGGGTATAAATAATTTCTGAATTTTCTACTGGTTTTGTCACATTTGGTCAAACTTTCTGTAACAGGATCTGAATGGACCTTTTCCTTTTTTCAAAGATGGAGGTAGCCTCACTTTAATGGATTTGTTTGAATGCATTCAGATAAATTGATAAAAGAGCGCATGAATTAGACCAAAGAATATGAAAGGGAATGTAGCTGGGGAATGTAGTTTTAGCATGAGCTTTGCTCAAGTTCTATGATGGGAACTTTCACTGAGGACTTAAGCCATCAAGTCTGCTCTGAGACTCACAAACTCATCCAATGACGGAAAAGTTCAGAAAAGATCAGCATGAATCCTCCAAAGAAATCCATCTATTTGGATTTGAAAATAGCCCTCAAAGGTAATGTAGATCCAGAACAGCCATCCTAGACTAAATGATTTATCATTTCTTTATCTGTGACTGTTTCAAAAGTTGGCATTTTGTAACAAGTGAACTTGAAGCTATTTTCGTGCCTTCAAGGACCTGTCTTTCCTACAACCATGATTCATGGTTCGTTAGGATACCAAGGAAATCTTTTTACTGTGGAAAATCCATGCAGTGCTATCAGTTTTACCCAGGCAAACCAAGAACAGCATCAGTCACTCCGTTTAATGATCACCAGATCAGGTCAGGTAAGGTGAGGTGTGCATACTTTGGATGTCATTTGTTAAGGAGACAATAACATTTCCTGCAAGACCCCAAGACTGTGGCTTGAGCAAACATAGCAAATCAAATTTTAAGGCATTTAGGATCTTTTCTGTGGCTGTCTGGGTGATTCCATGTTGGCTGGGTTCAGCTTGACATATCTTAGGGCTGTATAAAAGTTTACCTCTGCACTGTGTTCATTGACTAAATTGGCAAAAATGAGACCATTGTGTTCATTTCTGCTTCAAACCATGTTTGTTCAGCTCTTGTAGTTGACAGATCTGTCACTAGTAATTATGCACCCTTGAACCAATGCAGAATCTGCTAATATTATGGTTTGTCCTTTGCTGTTTGTCTTTTCAACCAGGTAAACCAAGATTGGGTCAACTTTGATCAGAGAGTGACCCCACAAATAGGAGAAGCTGCATAAGCACAGAGAAAAGCAGAAAAGTTAAATAGGAACTTAGGTATAAGTTACTATTTTGCAGACACCAGTATATTTGGTGATTTGTTTTAGAAATCTGTGAGAAGTCTGTGCAGGGGCTATAGCTGTACCAGCACCTGTTAAATTGGGTGAAATGTCTGTAAAAGCAGCTTGTGGTGGTCTTGGAAAGGGAGGCATAGTAAAAGGTGTATAATAAATCACTCCTGGTAACCCATGCCATCATAACATGAAGGCAGTGTATTTTTATGCACAGAAAATGTGATGCAGTGCTGAATCCCAATGAGGCTGAAGGAAGATGAGGTACATGAAAGATACATTGGAGAGAAATCTAACATAGCCTTGGGACACTTATGTGAACTGAGTCTGTAATATTTCTTGCTCTTTTGAAGGATCTTTCAGTCACTGTAACCTGGCAGGAAGCCCACTGAATTCCCACCTTTCTCAGAGTTACGTTGGTGGGGGGATAATAGATACGCATACACTGTGGGCTGGGAACAGAGACCTGAGATCAAAGGTGCTTTACATTTATGATAGTTGAAGGTTGTTTATTATTTATGCATAAACTCTGTTCACAGTACAAAGGAATTAACAATTTCAAAAAACATGAAAAGTTATGTTTATGAGAAGTTTTTGGACCTCTTTGGTTCAAGTGGATCACTTTTTAGATAAATCTATAAAATTCAGATTTCTTTCCAGGTGTTCAAATGAAACTTATAACACTGGGGGGGAGAAACATCTTTCTAGCCTTTGAAAACATCAAAGACATTACTTTCTCCCTGATCTTTGAATATGACAGCCCCAGTGAGAACTGAAAATGAAAAAAATGTCAGCAAACACTGGGACTAGCATTGGAGATTCTAGATTTGAGCCATGAAACAGAATGACAGCAACAGATGGTTATTGATAAATTTGATACCCTCCATGTAAGAGAATCAAGATCACAGGACTCTTAACAGACCTCAAAGGAAATAAAACCAGCCAGGAAAAAGGAATGAAAACATTTCATTTTGTTCCCTTAGAAGTCCATGGGTTTAAAACACACTGAGCGATTTATAACAGCTAAAGGCCACTGTAGCAAGAAGCTTACTGCTGAATCCTGATTGCTGGATTCACTTTTTCTTTTCTATGAAACAGAACTTACTGCTTTCTTTATGCTGCAAAAGAAGACACCTAAAACAACTTCCTGTCATATTAGACTTGAATGGTGATTACATGGAAATTTATGCAATCCCTTATTATTTTGAATTGAAAAACCTCTATAATTTTTCTTAAAAGCCCTAGAAATAGAATGTCCTGTCTTTTTATGCTGTCACCTGAACTATTCTGAAAATAAATAGGTATCTTTTGATTAAATGCAGGAGAATTATTTGCAGCAAACAAATCTTTTCATAAATACAGGGGTTTCTACTGTTCATTAATTGTAAGCAAATGATTACTTCTTCCTCAAATATTTTCATTTCTTGGAATTATTTAACAGCTATTTTATGTGAATATATTTCAACCCATACCTTACTGAGAAAGTGCTAATAGTATTCTGAATTTACAATTTAAACACCAAGCTGTTTAGATTAGATCCATATATCAGTCTTAAAATTCTCTTTAATAATTTTATGAAAGTAGGCTTCAAAATCAAGTTCCTGTGTAACTTTAAAAATACCTCTCACTTAGACTATGGTATAACACAGAACATTGAAGAAAAGGAAGATTTTCTATTGTGTTTCGTAAACCCTAATGGCAGAATAAATTCCACAAAATGGCTCCTGTTAATGAATGATGGTCCATGATACTCTACCAAAAGACACTGCTACCTGGAAGAGAATAACAGTAAAATATATTTTTAAATTACTAATTTTCCTGCTAGATGTAGTTTTTTTGACTGTGAATAAGAGACAAAAGCTGAAATTATATTCAGAAGTTGACAATTAATGGTGGATGTTTAATTTTTTTTTCTGAAAAAAAAAGAAAGCCAATTTTGCTTATTTAACAATAAGCAAATATTGAATAATTAGCCTACAAAAGTCAAAATGTAAGCTTTGTACAATAGTGTGTACAGAAGCAATCTTTCTAGTTCTTAAGATATGGATTCACTTTGCATTAGTTTGGCTCTCCATCATGATTTCAGCTACATGAATAGCCATTATTAGTGCACAGAAAATGCACAATTAATAGTTTTTCAAAGTGAAAGTCTGTGAAAATAAACATTTATCATTTTCATTTGGGAAAAAGAAAGACACTGAAATAATTTCCATGTGTTACTAATGGCTGAATGTCTTGACTTATTCACCACCATTTCTGTTTCTGGAAATAGCTGCAGACAAACTCCAAAAAAGACTTGTGTGCCTTGGAACGTAGTGGAACAGCCTCTAATTCTTTTCTCCGTGGTCTCAGAGCACAGTTTTGAAGTCATCGGGTAAGTCATCCAAATGTTGCTGAAACCTGGTTAGGCGAGTGTCCAGAGCTGGCTGCCCCTGAGCACCTCCTGGGCTGGTGTCCGGATGAGTCCTGGGCTGATGTCAGCTTCCTAAGTTCCCTGCTGGTGATGGTGCAGAAGCTGCTGGGATATTGTCAGAACAGAGAAATTGAGAGATAGATGGGAAAGGGAGAAAGCTCTCCCCTCTACCTCTTCCTCCTTCTACCCCTCAGTCATTCATGCAGTGTGGTCCTCTGATGCATGCCAAACAGCTGTGAGGCAGCTTCTAAACTGTCCAGATTTGTTTGTCCTTGGCTCTGATGGCATTAATATGGTGCCCTTGGGGTCCATGGTACTCTTTTCAGTTCAGGTTGGGACAGACTCCTGCCCTGAGCTTTGTTGTCATTGCCTGGTCTGCCTCCCTGCCTCCTGTAGGGACCATCAGCTGCCTCCTGTAGGGACCATCAGCTGCAGCACACTCTGCTCAGGCTCTGGGAGATGGTATCCTGTGTGTGACGACACGGTCCATGCCTGATCCACCATGGATCCCAACAGAGCCTCCCCTGTGGAACTGCCCTGCTTGCCCTTCACCCTGAGGTAGACTGCCAAAAAAATTGTCTAATTCTGTCCTGCTGAGTTTGGGCTCCTGTGGCCCCTGAAGGATTCAAAGTCCTGACTCAGAATGTTAAAAATCTGTGAGTGAAGATAGAGCTGAAACTCCAGCTCTGGCTTGGGCTTACCACACAACATGAACTCACCCAACGCTGAGGACCTAAGCAGGCCAGACTGTCCCCCAACAACAACTGCTTTGTGTTGATTCAGGGAGTTGGGTGACAATCCCCAGAATCTTTGGGGATCTCCCAGATCCAGCTGACTGTTTGAACCACCACCTTCTATTAAAGAAGCTCCAGCACCTCCAACCCATGGGAATGGTGGCTACAGCTGCAGTCTGTGAAAAGCCTCAGCATCTCCCAAGGGCCAGCAGAGACACATGTCCTCAAGGGGGCATACAATGATGAATGCAGTATTTCTAGAATAAAACTGGAGTTCAGTGATGAGTTAAATTCTTCACCGCAACAGGAATATGCATGCAACACTCTAGTTAGTCACCTGAATTATAAGATCAAAAAGTAAAGCATATGTATAACTTAAAAACAAATTATAAGGGGCTTTCATGGTTATAACTTGGGATTATCTCAGTCTCTCCCACTCTGTATAGCCCTTGGCAGATTTCCAAAACATGATCAGTCAGAGTTTTACTGAACAAAGTGCATTGTAGTGAAGAAAATCTGGTATTAAACCATCACTTGGCATAGCATATCTAGGCACTGTTGTTTTCCAACCAGCATACACACCCAGGTAGTGGGACTAATCTGTCTTCTTAATAAACAGCTGAACATCAACTTCAGAGGATTTTTTATATATAGATGAATTAAGGAAAATGTCCTCATATGATCATTATAGTGAGTACTGAAGACAGCAAAAAGTCTTTCTTATCCATGACTGTTCTCTCAGCAAGACATCTGTTCCAAGAATTAGACTCTTAAAAACAAATCATTCTTCCTTGGCAGCCTCTGCTATTTTTAACAATGAAAGACATGGAGTGTATTTTATATCTTGTGGTAAGACACCAGGCATGATATCTCATGGGTATATTGTCAGGAGATAATGAGGGTTGAGCTGTAAAGAGGAGGTCTTTGACTCTTTGCGGATCCTGTAGGATGAGGCTTCCATATTGACTAAACAAATCATGACATTAAAAACTGCAAAAAGGAGCTACATTTTCCCACTTTTCCATAACGTGTAAGGATGTGTGGGTGAGGCAGAGAACAGCACAACAGAGCCTCCACCCTCTGAATGCAATTAAAGAGGGGAAAAAAAGGTGGTTGTAAACAGAGGCAGCAAGCTAGGGATAAGATTAAAATACTATAGAAAAAAGTACCTCTAGGGGGAAAAAAAGTAAATTTGGAGAAGAGAGCAAAATATATCTCATAAGCAGGAGGAATAGGAAGAAGAAGCTAGAGGAACAAACATTTAGGCAGATAATTTTGTAAACTATTATTTGGTCTGACAGAACCATCAAGTGGACACAGGTAAGAGATAGATTATTACCTAAATTATTTTCTGGGGCAGACTTACTGATGAGCAGCAGAAGTGAAGAGCAGTGTTATGACCATACTCAGAAATTCAGGGTTGCTTTCTTGCAGTAGGGTCTTGGTGCTAATTTTCTATGACTGCATTGACAATGGGTGCACTAGGCAGGACCAGGACCACATGCTTTTGGCTGCAGTTCTTTTTCTGATTATGCCTATAATAAGGCAAACATAACTTATGGGGTAAACTCTTTTAATAAGCCTTTCAAAATCATTCATACAGTGCTTTCCCATGGTCTTTCAGAGGACTGCTCATATCTAGATAGGTAAGAAATCCAAAATCAATGGAAGTTCAGATACAGTTGATTTCTTGTTATTTGACATAAAGGAAAAAACAACTTACCTTCCTTGAATCACTCAATTCAATCAAAGTATGTCTGTTTAAAGTCAGATATTACTTTTTAATTGATTTTTCAAAACAATGCTGCAGTACAACTGTCAATCTATAACTATATTGCTAAGTGTACTCTCTAGCTCCTAAGATAAAAATGAAAAAAAGAAAGGAGTGTGTTACTGATGTAACAAGAAACAAGGATATCCAACAGTTTTCTAGACATATAGTTAATTGTTCTATATACAGATTTTCTAGAGGCTGGCATATATTTTTGTCAAGGCACTGTTTCACAATTAGAAATGATAACCAGCCCAGGGACTCTCACCACAGAATTTGAGACATGGAGAATAGCAAAGAACATTGTCAAAATTCCTTGGACAGGTAGTGCCTGCAGTTTTGTGCAGACCTACTTTTGCTATTTTTCATCAAGGTTTTAGAACAACATATGTAGAGCAATTTGGTCAGTGAAGACTTATGTTAGTACTGCTAGTATTTGATATGCTGGCTCTACTCCTTCTGCAAAATATCACAAACTGTGTACACACAACATGTTTTTTTGAATTTAAGGAGATAAGGGCTAAGCCTTTTCACAGTTACTTCCCATAGCTGCATGCAATAACCTTTGCTCTTTTCTATTCCACTATGTACAGAGCAATATTTTCAAACTGGGATGCAAGTACCTGTTTGCCAATGCCTGATACTGCATCCCAAAGGCCTGGTTCACCACAGGGCTAAACTTGCATTGATATGACTAGTGAGATCTCAGCTGCTGCCCTGCTGCTGCTTTGGACTTTTCCATGAGAGAATTGTCATCTTCCCAGCAAATCTTTTCCATCGCATTGAGACAGAAACATCCAGATTAAGAAAAACTCATCTGTCTTGTCTCCGCAGTCTTGGGTGCATCCTTCCACCATGTGTAGCTGCTGACTTAGTAATCAGACTGACTCTTCTAGGCAAGAAATTTATTTTCATTTGGTGCTCCATAGTAAAGAAAAATACACATGTGTACACAGCGTATAGCAAGAGAGAAGAGGAAAAAATCAGACTGTTTTTCTGTGAGGGTGACCATTCCCAGTTTCAGCATTTGTTCCTCTGTCAGCAATCTTACATAAAGCTGAAGGCATGTGTTTTTTCCCAAGGAGATGAAAAAAAAGCTGTGTACAATTCTCACCCCTGTGAGCATGGGTCAGAAATTGTTGGAGGAACAATAGGGGAACCTTCACTACTGACTTCAACATTCATAAATACAAGAATTTCTTCCTGCATCAGCAGTAGACAAATGGAAAGTTGTATATCGATTATATTACAAAAAAAATCTTTTTTCCTGCAGACTTATATGCTATAGTTTTACATAGAAAAGTTTACAGAATTTGGCATACTATATATTACAATAAAGTCCATGATGAAATTATTTAGTATCTTGTTAGCTACTTTCTAACTGATGTTAAACTCATGTTTTTAGCAGCATGAGAAAATAGAAATTTCCTCTCCTCTGACCAATTTCCACAGTATTGGTCAAGTATCAGATAACTTTGGTTTTTTCATATAAAAATGACTGTAACTTTAGTCTGAAGAACTGTCATAGAGGTACTAAGCCAATACTGCACACACAAACTGCATTAGCAAACTGTGCATATGACTGATACATCACTTTCCTGTAGCATTTTTGCTATCTACAGATAAAAGTACTCAAAAGTATTCCTCACCTAATAAATGAACCATTATGTAAAGTTCCTTTTTTAATTTGCTAATTACTGATTTTTAAAATGCTTTTCTGTTAAAATTAATTCTACCTTCAGATCTAATCTGTTTTTCTGATGTTTTCTCTGGATTTAAAACAAAATGAAGAGAAGCAAACAGTGTTTATGTCATAGGAATTGACAAAAACCAAAAACAATTTCTGGCACCTTCTTTAGGAGAAAAATAGATTTTATAATTTACCTGATGTCTTCCAATATATTTCTGTTCCTAAATGCCTGGTAAGTCAAATATATTTTGTGTTTGTTTGTATTAGGGGCTATGGAAAATAGACCTGTGAGAGACTTGTGCATTGGGACTATATTACTTTTTCTAATTTATGTTATTATAAAACTGATTTCTCTCATAATTCCTAATCCACTGTTACTAGCCAATTAGCGCTTACGCTAAGTGGGGCTCATTCCAGGATATGAATTTGCCTAAAATATGGTATTGATTTATTTGAAATACAATTTTCATGGTAAAATGCACACAGTGGGAAGATATTATGCAGCTGTATGAATACTGGATGACAATAGCACAGGAAGACAACATGTGAATATTGTATAAAAGAAATAAGGTAAGATGCAAGGAGAAGAAAAACAAAATAATTTTTTATGAGGAGGAGGAGGCTAAACAACTTTCTCTTGGCCAATTTGTTTCTTAGTGACCTTTCCAGGATTTTTGTCTGTGTGCCATGTACATGTAGGAATCAAAAGGATAATAGCCAGAAGAACCAGTGGTGATTGAACAAAAACTAATCCAAACTGTAAAAATAAAATTCAAACCAGACTTGAAACAAAGCATTTTAGATAACTGAGAGAAAAAAAAAAAAATCATTACTCTTTACCCTGGATGGTCAGATTTCAATTGGAGTCAGACGCAAAAAACTATTATTGTGCAAGTCCATCAGTTGTTGCTTTTCTGAACTGGACCAGAAAGTTTCCCAGTGAAGCCCAAATGTCAATCTTTTAAGACAATTTGCTACACAGAGTTGTTTGAACAAAGTGCCCTGTGGATTTGTGAACTCTTATTTAGCCCTAAGATGGATAGGAAGGCTGGAAAAGGATAGTAACTCTTTCTGCAGAAAAAAAGAAAAATCCATTTTCTTATGCAATGGCAAACATTTTGCCTTAAAGAAATTGCAGTTTAGGGCTCCAGGAGGAGGCCAGAACAATTTCTGGAGTAACAATCTTTCTCACTCTGTCAATTAAGACAGGCTTTGTTCTGTGATCTGTGTTCTGCTTTATTTTCCCCCACCTTGTGAATTTTATTTAATTATTTAAATGATTAATGGTGTTGGTTTGGTTTCTGTTTGTTTGTTAGGGCTTTTTTTTTTTTCCTAAGGGAAGGGGTGACTAAGAGGAGAAATAAAGAATCCTGTCTTTAACTAGTGGTGGAGCTAGTGGTGCACACGCCTTATCTACATACTGCTGTTTTAGGGTGGCGTTTTTTATCTGCAAAATAACTCAGCAACGGTTCTCTATTTATGAAGAAAATACTTAGGATGGGTCATCATTGGTACAAAAAGGAATCATCAAGAGAGGAAGAGCTAGTATAGGCCAAGAAGATTATATTGACTTTGAGTGAAGCTGTTACATTTTTATCATGCTAGTTTCACAGCATGGCCATGGAGTGGGACTGCTGTTTAAAGATTTTGCTCTGCAAAATCTACACAAGACATGGAAAGCTCAGGTTCATTGTCAAAGAGCTGAGCAAGGAACAGTGAAATCCCTGTTAGACCAACTAAGTAGTGTGAAGCAGTAAAGCATCAGCTCAGTTCCTGCAGTAGCTGCCTCAGCCCTTTGTGACTTTGGGCTGTAAAGATCAGACTCCTTTATTCAGGCCTGTGACAATCATTGTATTTAACCCCAGGAACAAGGCTATGTGGCTCTCCCTGAGCTCTGTATTGATGTCAGGAACCTTTCTTCCAGTATCTGATCTAGCTCAGGCACCTCTGTTTTGTGCTAGAGTTTTTCATTTTTATGTTAAAAGTAAGACTTTAATCATACCAATAAATTTTGAATAGAAAAGGATGACTGCATTCTTAATATAATTTCAAACTTCTAGTGTTTCAGCTTTTATAGACACATAATCACAATGTGGAAAAAAAAATGTATCTTGACCAGGTACTAATAGTGTAGTCAATGAAAAGAAATTGGAAGTCTGAATCATTATTTACACTTTTAAGCACAGCCTTTCTCTTTTTCTTTTCCTCAAAAGCACAGGCTATTTTTTAAATTAAATGTCAGATACAAAGTCCTAGTGCTATCCTTGTTGAATTCAAGACAGTATAATGCTATTCAAAACTCCCTGAACATTTGTTCTCAAAAGGATATCTCCATTTTTTATTTCTGAAACCACAGTATGAGTGCTTATTCTTCCTAGTTGTAAAATCATCATTTGAAACACTGGATGCATAAAAATGGTCTAAGGAAAACTGCTGACATATATTTGGCACTCTGAAGTAATTAAAATTTGTTATCATCAACATATTTGAAGAGCCAGTATTTCCCAGTTAGACTTTTGCACTGATTCTTCAGCATGGTTTGTATTACCAAATTAACCTCTGTACTTGAACACAGAGGGCAAAGAAATAAGAATGCCAGGAAACAAACTTACAATGAACTCACAATGGCACAAACTACAGAGGTTAGGGATTCTATCTTCATACCAATAATTTTTTTTTGAGAATGAGTAGCAAAAGAGCACTTCAGTGCTGAACATTTCATGTGAGTTCAATAGGAGCACAAACAAACCTGGCTGCTGGTTCAATGGTTCCTGTTTTATGATGACTTGGGGGGCCTCCCTCTGAATTTGGAGCTGACACAGTGTACTAATCCATCAAACTAACCTGAAAAAACAAAATTTTGATATGTCTTTCTATACTGGCAAGAAAAAAAACTAAATTTCAGAGCTGGTGCAAAGGATAGGATGAATTTCTCCTGCAAAAGGAAAGGAGGGCTCTGACAACCTGTAGTTGACTGGTGTAGGCTGCTGTGGAGCCAGCCTGCCTGGATAGGAAAAGAGAGATGGAGAGGAACTGCCAAAAACATCCAGAGAGGAATTTCATACTTATTACTTCCTATTTAATCTCTAGCTGTAGGCAAGTGCTCCAGAAAGTAATTCTTGTTTTTTTTTTGTTTTTTGGTTTGGTTTGGTTTGGTTTGTTTGTTTGTTTTGTTTTGTTTTTCTTCCCCATCTTTAAATACTGTGCAATTAAATGACAAATTCATATCATGTGTAAAAGTAACATGTGCATCCTGTGCATTACAGCCTTTTCGCTCTGGAGAAGAGAAGGCTTAGGGGAGAACTTCACCATAATATTGTTACAGCTAAAGGGCTGCTAGAAAGAGTATAGAGGCTCTGTCATTACAAGGACCCACAGAGAGAAGTGGTGACAGGCACAAGCTTCACTGGGAGAGGTTTCATCTCAGTATGAAATTTTTGGAGTCCTCCTCACTGCAGGTTTTTCACAACATAATTTGACAGGGTGCCAGGTGATTTTATCTAAGTTCTCTTTCCCATTAAAGTTTGGACCAGATGATCTCTGGGGGTCCCTTTTAACCTGGGCTTTCCTCTCATTCTACAATTCTCTGATTTTATTTGCTTCTTGACAGGATTATGTAGTAAAAGAGCAAAAGTGAAGACATGAAAAATACTTAAAGGTTTCAGCAGCAATATACAGACCTTTTACAGGCAGATGTATATTGTTTGAAACAAAAAATGAAAAACTTCAAGTAGATAATTCTCCTATGGTAGAACATTTAGAGTTGCTTAGTTTTAATGGAACTTAACGTGCTTCTGACAGATTCTGTGTTTATCTTTTTCAGATTAATGCTTGCAACATTTAAGACTCTTTTTCTCAAAGCCCCAGCTTGCAGATACTTTGAATTGCAGAAGAAACACGGTTTTCACTGGAAAAGAATGACAGATAAAGCTTATGGCTTCTGCCAAGCAGTCTAAAGTCTGCCAGGAGAAGGGAAATAATGCCCTGGTTTGCCCTTGCTTTGCTGGAGGGCTAACTTCATTGACTGTCTCATGTATCATGGGCTTGCAGTTACACTGCACAAAAGTTTTCCATTGCTATAGCATTTTCTACCCTTCTCTTAGTTCAAAAGCTTGATGATATGCCTGGTGGTTTTCTTTCATGCACAAAGAAGCTTTACCTAAAATCCCTCCCTGAACTCTAGATTTTAGAAAAGTGTAAAGTGTTCTCTAAGTCTTTCATAAAACTTGGACCTTGTTCTTTATATTAATAATATTATCACATTTTTCTGTAGCATTACAGCTATCTTAGTTGTTTATCTTAAATTCTTTTAATTTTAGCCAGCAACGCTAGAGTACTCTTCAATAGGCTGTGTTTCATGAAGGCTTCAAAAGTTTGGCAACTGCTGTTAAAATGATTCTGAAGTTCCAGACCTATCCTTTCATCCTGATAATTTTCCCCCACAGGCCCATTTGAAAAAAAAAAGAAAATCAAATTTAAAATGCAGCACTCAGGATACCCACTGAGACTAAATGTCCTGTTTCCATAGTAAAAAGCTGTTAAAGTTTATTTATTTTTCTTGAAACTTATAGTAATGAAACTATAAAGCTACAAAGATAATTTTACCCCCTCCTCCTTCCACACATTTCAATAGCTTTGGGGTAAATGCCACAATGAGTTTTAAAATGAAATTACCTTTCATTTTCAGAAAATAATAACTTCTAGCCATATTAGCCATCCAGCATTATTTTTTCTTTTTAAATGAAAATTGAATATGATAAAGAAAGACAACAGAGACTGAAGAATAATACTAAAGACAAACAAATCATTGTGTCATTGAAGGAAATGACATATCATCTCCAGTTTTTAAGGTGAAATATGCACTTTCAAAGCCAAAGCACCTGAGACCTACTGAAAATTGTTACAGTAATGGTCTTCATAATGGATGCCGACCATGCATTGAAGTTGTGTGATATTTTCTCTTATAATAGATTCTTTGATTTCCAAGTTCTTCTGCCTTTTCCAGTGATGACCACAAACCTTTGGGGTGTTTCTAGCATGTCACATGAAATTCCTTTCCATTTAAACTATGTAGCTATCCCCTTTGTCTTATGTATTAGTGAGGAAAAATTCCCACAATGCAAACGGCAGGCACAGATGTGTGGAATGGTCTGGCTCCACATCAGACAGCCACGACCTTTTACAGAGCAGCTTTCAGGGCTCATAAATTTTGCTGCATTGACAGGGCAGATAGAGTGGGCATCTGAGTTCTGCAGGCTGACCTATCTCTTCTTCATGGTGAAGAATCACACGTGGAGCTGAGGTTGGAGAAAGCAGAGCCTAAAGGCTGCCCTCACAAGAGCCCTGCACATTGCACTTCCCCAGCACTGCCTGTTATTTTGTCTGGGTAAGAAAATGTGGGACATATCCTCTCTTAAGCCTGCAGACCCAAGAGTCCTTTGCTGTATTTCTTCTGAATCCAGTGCACAGTGTGAATATTTCCTCCCCTCTAAAATAATAGTCCTTCTGCTGCTAGTTTAAATAGCATGGCACGCATGTCACTGCAGCTGTACAGAATAGCTGTGCATTTGTATTCCTGTGAAAATAGAAACAAGAAAATGCCTCAACTCTTCTTCTCCCCTGCAGAAAACTACAATATTCCCAGAGCAATAACTGTGAAGAAGGGCATTTAAAGGAAGTCCTGATAGGTCAAGTTCAAATTCAAGCTGCTGCTTGCAGTTAGTTACCATGCATCAACTGGGTCACAGTAGCTGCATTCTTAGCTCAGGGGAAACTGAGGATAATGACACATAGTGTGGTCTGTGACAAAAGACACTTGAGCTAAGTCACCTTACCAGGCATTTGCCATAGTGGCAGAACAAAACACTCTCTAGTTTAGCTGACATCATAACTTTTAAGTGGTGGAAGCTTCAAGCTATACTTCAATCATTAGTTTTCATTAATGTGCTCTTGAAAGAGAATGCCAAGGTTTTGCTTCCAATGTGCCTCAGCATACTTTATATTTTATATAAAATACTTTATATAAGACAGAGTAAAGGCTACTGCTTCACAACTTGGTATCTCTGCTGGCTTGGGAAGGTGCAAAATACACAGTGGCTGCTCTTCCTAGAAGCCTCAGGGTAATTTGGAAGATTTCAAATCTTCCTTGGAAGATTGCAAATAATGTTACTTGTGCATGGTCCGCTGTCTAAGGACTAAGCCGTAGTGGTGGTGTGGTGACAAAATGCAACAAGCTGCTTTTACTTGTCATCATGCTAGAAGAAGATAGAGAAGAATTGCAAGCAAACACTGTAGTCTCAAAATAAATTCTTCCTTTCCCACTGCAATAAAAACTATTATTCATTTCTTAGACTCTGCTTCTCAGTTTGTTACTACATTAGAGGTTTTTAATTTGTCTTATTTCCAACACAAAGCCTATCACTAACTGATTTCCAGTACTGGTGTGCCAACAATACATTGGGGGGAAATACTTGTAAACTTACTGGGAAATTACTGGGCATCTTTCAAAACTTAAATATACCAATAGCAGGAAAGATAATGACTCCTCCAATGCAATGCATAAAGTATATGTGCATATATTAGAGACCGAGTTTCATAATGATCTGGTTTTTTTGCTTCACTTTATATTTTGTTGAGAAATTATATGTATTGGGAAACACAGTTTGTATTGATAGGTCAGTTTTCGTATAGAGATGAAGAAAAAAAATTAGTTGTAATACTGACTTCCAGTCTACAGTAAATTATCAAACTCTTTTATAAATATAAAAATTTTTTGAAAGAGTACAACATTCACTCTGTTTAATTAACAATTGTTGCAATGAATAGTTATTTTCTTTTTTTTTTTCTTTTCCATGAACACCATTAGTTTAAAATAGGACACTTCAGATGCTGAAACTCCTGAGTCTTTCTTAAAGTTACGTACTTTATCTTCTTTCCAAATTTTATTCACAGAAACATAGAAGACAGAAAATCAGGATTTAGGCCTGAACATGATTTGAAAAAGGAATATTCCAGATTTTTCGAAGAAGGCTTTAGAATATAGGAACCAGTTTTTTACTCTGTTTTCATTTCATCCAGCTCTTTTAGAATTGTAGCTTTAGGTGACAATCTTTTAGCAATCACATGAGTCTTATTGTTGTTTGGATTCAGTGAAAGATTTCACATTTAATAGTTTTCTTGAGTAAGAGAAAGTGCTCATGAAGGTTTTTTTTTTGTTCCTTATCCCACAGATGTATTTGTAATGCTTACACCTGAAATAAAACATCATTAAAGCCACTAGTTATTCACAGAAGTTTTCTCAGCCAGATTACTTTAAGCTGCTTTAACTCCACCCAGTTGGAGTTCCTGCATGACCCATGGTAGAGATGTGTGTGTGTGTGAACATAGATTCAGAAACAGCCTTGAGCAATATTCTTTCTGAAAGCATGAGCAATGCTTAAAAACATATTTTGCTCCCATTTGGATAGGTTGTTACTTTGATTTTGTGCTTGTCTGAGAATTTGAAAGGCACTCAAAGAGGCTATAATATGAAATATTTACTAGCTTAATTTTCAGATGGCTTCCTTATGTACAACCAGCAAACTTTTTTCAATGATAGATGTCACTGTTCAAGTTCAAAAATGAAGCAAACAGGATATTTTATAATTATCTCAATTAATGAAAGGACTCTGGACATTTCTGGCACTGAAGTATCACAACAAATATGCATCAAATTCAGTAGAATAAGAGGCTGTCTCAGAGTGTTTGTTTTCTTTTATTCTGTTTTTCAGACATTGAAGAATCAGAACATAGGCAAATCACAATATCTTGGCCCATATCAGTTTCTCTTAGTAAATGTCTTACATTGACATAAAGGGGGTATGTTGTTATATCACAAGAGTTTGTAAATACCCTACTTATCCAGAAAATTATTTTAAGATGTGTATTTAGACCTCATTGCTATGCTTTGAATGAAAAATTAAAAAAAAATTAAAAGGAATGCAAATAATCAGAGGGCAATAGAAATAAACAGGATCTGAAAAGAAACAGGAATGGGAATTTTTTGACAACCAATGAACTACAGCTACTGTATTTTTTTTTCTGAAGTAAAGAGAGAAGACAAAACAAAAAAATGGGGAGAATACATAAGGATTGAGTCTCATCTTATGCCTGACTTAAAGGTTTCAGGTAAACACTTTAAAATAATTTAACTGTGACCAGGTAAAATATCTTATTAAAGCATTATCAAATGAGACAAGCCATGTGATTAGAATTAACACATACTTAAATAATGTGTTGAAATAAGCTTTAAATCTTAAATATACAGCAGTTTAATTTAATAGTTGCATTCAAAAGCAGAGAGCTTTGTTGGAAGACAACCTGGAGGAAAAAACAGAAGATACATTTCCTAGTGGAAACGAGGCAAAATTATAGGGATGCTGGAAGCATAGTTCCACTTTCTAATTAAAGCCCCTAATTACTCAAACTGTTCTGTACAGTTGTTTTCCTTTTTTTCCTATAGTGCTGGGAAGTCACAGGGGGATCTGCTCCTATCCATCAGCTTGCTACATTAGAGTCTAAAATATAGCATGGCCTACAAAGAAAGACAATTCTTTTTTTTTTCTAATCAGCAGCAAAATTGGGGACATTTGGTTTCTACTCTTTTCTGACCCCACTTCTGGCTCAAATTATATTGTTAAAGTCAGCAGTTCCCGCCAGGAAGCAGTGCCAGGAGGTGTAAAAATCAGTATTCAGTAACTACTGCAAGAATAGAATAGCTGTTTTTTTCCAGGAAGATTAATATTGCAGCCATGCTGCATCACTAAATAGCAAAGGGCTCCTTTTGATAAAGGGGTTAACAGAAATTAAAGGAGGCATTGCTCATTCAGCAAGGTGAAGTGGCAGAAAGGACCTGGAACCTGTGGATCAGCTGTAGCAAACCCAGCTAATCACAAGGGCTGCAGTACAGGGTAACCTTCAGCCCTCTCCTACTCCTATTTTACTCAGACGTTGTAGGCAAGCACATGGTTCTGGTTGTTCTTGAAAGTTATAATTTACAAACCTCTTTTGCAGGTGACTGCTTCCAGAACTGCATCAGAAAATAATGGTTTTACTTGTCCTGTCTGATTTGCACTTGAGTGTTTTTCAGAGGGAGGTGGACAATTCAATCAGGGAAGCAGGCAGCTCATATTAATAAGGATCAGGTTTACTCTGGATGTGAAGATTACAAGAGAAAAACTAAAAACTATATATAATGCTAACATATAATATTGTACAATTGTTATTGTATAGTATTATTATTATCATTATTATCATCATCATCATTATTATTATTATTATTATGTAAATATATATTGTAAATAGACAAACTGTATATAATGCTAATGTATAACTATGTTAATATTATCACAAAATATACAGTAGCATAATTCAGGAGCAGGTTTTGTGCAGTGACACTCCAGTGATCTAGTGCTCATTAGCTGTCAGTAATGGGCAGCTCATTGCAAGTGCATATGGGAAGTATATAGACCACCAGAACTATATCTGAGAGACAGCAGAATGCAAGCATATTATAGATACTCTTTTATTTTGCAGTGTTGTCTCCAAGTTGCCTTTGTGAATCTTCATTTTTCTGCCCAAGACTATTTTTGACACCTAAATTAGGCCTTTATGACTTTCTGCCCTTTAATTTACAGTGTTTAATGAAGTATCAGAACAAAAATAGCTTATTAGTTTTTACCATGGAAACAAAATTAAAAATATTGTGGTTGTTTTTGAATTTGAAAACTAATATATAAAGAAACAGAGAAGGTAAGTAGAAGTGTTCAAAGTTTCTTCCTATTTTCTCAAGCACTAAGTCCAGACTAGAAAACTGTGTCTTCTGTCCCTTTCAAAAACACTGAAATACCAGTTTTAAGTGCTATCAATCTCTGAATTTGCACGTGACACGCTTGATGGAAAAGGTAACGTCCATTTATCTAGTAAACCAATTTTATTTAAAAAAATCCATCCAGCTGTCATAGTGAGTGGGCTAAAGATGATGTAACTGTGCGTTGATACCTGCACCACACCTTCACCACTACTAATTAATAATTCTGTAGATAAATATGGTAAAAAAATTAGGAATGTTTATAATAATAGATATTTAATTACATTTTGAAGCCCTAAGTACTAGGACAAATTCTTAAAGAATAAACCTGTTGAGACATTATAGAACTCTGTGTGAAGGGGGGATAGTCAGTAAGCCTTATTTTGAACGCTGTCTGGGGCTACAGCATCCCAGCTGGCCTCAGCTCGCCTGGGGGTGCCCACTGTGCTGCCTGGAGTTGAGACAATCAAGTATCTTCTCCCAGGGAATATAATTGTGCTGAAGTGTGGGTACGTGCTGTGTAGATTAATCTTTCATGATGGTTGCTGAAGCACAGGGCTAAGTCTTTGCTTCATTGATTTGACACAGGACATACTATTCTCATCACTCTATGACATGTTCTGTAAAATAAAGGATGGATGATTGGTCCTGGCAGGAGAGATATTCACGAAGTGCTTTTCTTCCAGTCCCCTGCCTCTTCCCTGCTTTTGAACTGAGGCTTCTCAGTGGCAACTGCATCACAGAAGCTCCTACTAATTCAAGATTAAAGACAGAAGGCCTCCTTTATGCAGCATACGTGTCCTGTATTCTATTTGTACAACATCATTCAGTATATCCAGAATGGAGCCTCAAGTTCAAGTTGAATTTGGAAAAATATACTCACCAAAGAGCTTAAAATACTACTTTTGTCAATTCCGTTTCTTAAAATTTGTTATTTTCAAGAAGTACATTGTAACAACAAGTGAGTTTTATTTGCACTCTACATAGTAATTTTTACCAGTGTAAAATTTCTGATTTTGACCGAATGGGTAAATTTACATTGTCTGTGGACTATAGGGGAGCCAGAATACCTCTGAGAATTGTCATATTGCTCTATTGCAAGACCAAATGAGTATGAATGTATTTGTGATATTGCTAGTAAATTCACTTTGATAAGCTTGATTGACCTTAGGAGTTAGACTTCAATGATCCTTGTGGGCTCCTACCAACTCAGGACATTCTATGATTGAATACATGTTAGTGTGAAGAGTGTTTCTAGGGAAGTTTGGTCTCTGCAACATTGCCCACTTGTTAACCTTGAGTTGTTACTAAAAAAATTGAATTATTGAACACTCTTCTATGTACAGATGTTTAAAATGGGTTTTGTAATTGTCTTGCTCAAATCTTTTACTGTACATGACTGATTTGAGATTTAATATTTGCAACAGCTTAGCCAACAAGGAATTAAAAAATGGCTTTTCACATAAAATGAAAAATTGTTTTTTCTTCAAAGTGCTAAGTGTCTCTGTAATTGTATCAAAAAGAAATACTGCTGCAGCTACAGTATAATGGTGTAATGAAGCGCAACTGATTATGCCATGGTTGTCTTAATATTAACATTTTTATTCAAATGTAAATACTTATGTATCTTGTGGGATATGTAGTAATGAAATTAGTTTATTTTTTTCTTCTGAGTGCTGTGTCTTTTAATTCAACATTTGGTATTAGATCATACTTTCAGAGAGAGAAGTGCCTGCTTTAGGGAGTAATATATATATTTTTTTCTTTTTTTCCACTTTTCTTTTTACAGTGTGTGTGTATGTTTGTGTGTCTCCATTCACCTTGACAGAGTTGTGAACCTGAATGATTCTCACCTGCGATGTTGACCATGTTGACCAACTCTTCCTTGCTGATGGGAAAGGGCTGGGGCAAAACTTAAAGGAAGAATCAATTATGTATAACAACATCTTAATAGAAAAGATAACTGTCGGAGGAACCATCACATAAGAAGGCATAAGGTAACTTTCATAGAATCATAAAATAGTTTGGGTTGGAGGAGACCTAAAAGGTCTCCTCTGGAGCGAGCAGAGACAACTTCAACTAGGTCAGACAGCTCAGAGCCCCCTCCAGTCTGACCTTGAATGTTTCCAAGGATGTGGCATCTCTCACCTCACTGGGAAACCTGTTCCAGTATTTTAGCACCCTCATTGTAAAAAAAACCTTGTCATTGGAAGTCTACAGCCAATATTGTGGATCCTGTGTCAGGTTTCTGGATTTGCAGAGACTAAATATAAAGCTAAGACTTTAATAATCATGGCCATGAGTAAATATCGAAGGACAGTCGTAGAGCAGAATAGCTCAATGTGAACACTCACCGAAATGAAACTGGAATATGTTTCTCTCTGGTGAATGAGAAGTGAGGAAATATGCTTGTAGTACCACAAGTGGAAGGGCAGTCAGAATTTCAGAAGTATTGAATCTCTGCTGATTACATCCATTATAGGAAATTAAATGAACTGGAGAGGGGAGAGGACAAAAGAAAAGAATGGGATGCTTTCATATTTTTTTGCATGTTGCTCTCCTTTGCAGATCTCAAAAAAAAATGATGCAATGATTAGGTAAAGTGTCCAAAGTATTTACTAAATTCAATAGTGTTTTAAAGTCCAAGTATTAAAAAAAAAAAAAAAAAAGAGAGTTTTGAAATTAGTAATATAAAATCAGTGCTAATGCAGAGTAAGGAGATAAATACTTATCAGACAAGATAGTATCAGACAAAATCACACAAGAAACAGATAGGAAGAGGTAGGAAGGAGCCTGTAGCAATGAGGAAAATTTGAGAAACAGCCAAAGAGCAATTAATTTCCACAGGGGTTGAAAGAAAGTACTGGAGGTATTAGGGACAAAGCAGATCCCCAAGTGTATATTGAATTTGAGTAAGGGAAATACTGACACTTATCATCTTACTGATACTTAACATCATCTACAGTAGTCAACTGGGAATCAGTGGATATAAAAAGATAAGAGTATTGAAGAGAATTCAAGTAATATCAATTATTTTTGTTAATCCAACAATTGGATTACCCCAGCTGGATGGGTAAGCTAAAAATAATTAGCAAATTCCAATAAAAACTGCAGCGAGATGCAAACATACTTTTCTATTTTGTAGGCTTTAAAAAGGTAAAGATGACAGACTACATTGGAAATATTTGCCTGTATTATAATGTCTCTAAAGTAATTTGAAATATAAAATAGTAAATTTGCTTATGTTACCAAGAAACTTTATATTTTATGATTTTTTAAGATACATTTTAGGTTATATAATATGACACTGCTCTTTCACAGTTGTGATGCAAATAAAGATCTTACTGACAGCTTTCATAACAAGGAAGTTTGATTTATGAAGCATTCATACATGAAATGTCTGTGGTAGTATAGTATAGCTTGTTGGAGAAATTAAATACTCTGAATGATTGGCTGATTGGCTTTTTTTTTTTTGAAATAGCTAATGAGTTATTAAAAATCACCTTGTGAGTAAAAATCAATTTATTTTCAACAAAAGGAAGAAGTCCATAGGAAAGATTGAGTTGCAGTTCCTTGATACAGTGGAAAAAAGCACTAAAAGCTGCCCCACTCCAACTTCCTCTCCGTCTGAGCTCTGCACATAATCCTCAGTCATCAAAAATAAGGCATTCTTCAAAGCTAAGGCATAATAAAAGAAAAATCCATGGTATTTTCAGATATGTTTGTGGTCCCAGAAACTCCAAAGGTACTTGATCTTTGCTTTTATCATGGCTGATCTTAAGGGTTCCACAGAAGTAAATCTGAGCACAAAATTGAGGCACTTGGTGACTCACTCAGCTAACAAATACCTATCTTTAACTATTTCTAGCTGGACTTATATCTTTCTGATGAGAAGGGACTACTTCAGTAGGAAACATGATGCAGTTTTGCATATTTGGGGTTGGGTTTGGGTTTTTTTAAATTTTTATTAAAGACTGTGCCCATGGCAAATACATGAAATGAAGAGAGACCAAGGACACATTTCTTCTGTAAAAAATGCAGCATTGTATTTCAATGAAAGGAAAGGCGTGAGTAAAGTCTAATCACATATAATTTCCACTGGAATTACAGAAGAGGAGAGAAGCAAATCCATTGCAGGGAACATTTATTTTTTTCTTTTTTCTTGCAGAAAAATTTATTGAGTACCCTCTTATAGCTTTTTGGAGAATTTGCTCTAAAGGCTTTCAGTGTAGGATAGATATTTAAAATTGGTCACTTTCATCCTTTTTCAGTTTAAATGGAAGGCAACTATAGGCCTGGTAAGAAATATCTATAGCTATTATGGTGGAGAGCAGATGAGCAGATTTAATTTATATAGGTAAGGCAGAATCTTTTGCAGGTTTGTAGACTGTGATAGTCCCATGAATCCAGGAATGCCTCCTGGGGATCTGGCTCCAAAGAAGCATGTGCAGAACAAGTTGGTTTAGTAGTGAGCAAAGCAATAAAGGTGTCAATAATTGAACAGAAGATGTAATAATCTCTTACAATAGCTGAAGAATCATACTGAACTTGAATTTATTTAGTATTAGAAACCCAAGAATAGTAGAAACTTTTTTTTTTTGTTCACAGCTTATGGCAATTCTCAATGTTCATGTTGCTTATTTGTATTTATCTTAAAGAAGTGCAATTATAATCACTTTAATCAGAAGCAATAAGTGACAGCTTAAGCTAAATTATTAGTGAATCTCCATCCCATATATCATAACATATGTAGATCCTGTGTTCCAGGATCATCACCAGCAGTTAAGTCTTCACTACTAATAACATTCTCAAAAAGGCAATACATGTTAAAATGTGACAATGTGCTTCTTTTTCCTGAATGTGCATATGTTAACACTCCATTGAATTTGTGTAGTATGTCTGCTGAAAGTAAGATACAATCTTATTTTAAAAATTATTGCTTATATGTACATGGTTCTATAATTCTGATATTTGGGCTTATGCAGTGGGGAAGATATTAAATGTAAACGTCTTAAGTCATTGGAAATTTTGTGTTCTAGAAACAGTGCCCTCCAGAAATGTACTCATTCTTTTCTTTCTTCATTTTCAGTTCACAGGATCATAGAATGATTTGGGTTGGAAGGTGCCTCAAGAGTTACCTAATTTCAAGCCCCTAACCAGGGACTGGGACACCTTCCACTAGAGCAGGTAGCTCAGACCTCCAGGTAACCTGTTATTGAATGCTACCATCCACAGCCACCTGTTACAGTGTCACACTCCCTTCACAGTACAGAATTCTTCCTAATATGTTATCCAAACCTATCCTCTTATTGTCTAAAGCCATTCCAACTTGTCTTGTTGCTGGATGTTCTTGTGAAAAATTCCTTTCCAGCTTTCTTTAGGCTCTCTTTATGTATTGGAATGTTGCTATAAAGTTTCACTTGAGCCTTCTCTTCCTCAGGCTGAACAACCCCAAAAGCTAAGGTAAAACTTCATTGAAAAAATTGCTGTATTTTATAGAACCATATATTTGATAGTTTGTTTTTAAAATCAAATCTGGCATGACTCATCTCTGGATTCAAGTCTTAGTAAACTTAAGGAATCTTTTTAAGAGCTCAGACATCTTCATTTATGGATCCAAATTAATCTTGCTTTTCTCCTTTTTAGTTGATTTTTTTTGACAAATCAAGATAGATTTTTAGTGTGCATTTTTGTTTGTTTTGCATTCAGCTGAAACCAGACAGTAGTCCTTTTGCTCTTGACGTTGGAAAAGTTTGCTTCTTTCTAGGCTGGGTCTGATATTTTGGATTATTCAAACACAAATGTAAGGGGCATAAAATTAAAGGCATATGGAAGCAGGGGAAAATATGAAGTTCAAAAAAATAAGATGCAGGATGGTTTATGTCTGTAAAGTGTAGAGTCCACCTTACTTCTTCTTTTAAAGTGTTGTTTTTTTGTTATGGTTTTCTTTTAAAGAACTCTGGATGCTTCTTCCCCAAAAAGAAAATTTTTGATTTCATTTGAAACACCTTGGCGACAATACATATATATTGAAAAAATTGTTAAACAATTTGATTTCTGAAAATGTGAAGTTGTATATAGGTGCTATTTTACAGTTGATTCAATCTTATGCAGTGTACGATACTTCCATCCCATTTGGAGAAGTGGCATATATTGTATAAGAGTGTGTTTTGTTGTATGCTATTGACTTTATTTGTATTAGTAATGAAGAAAAAATGGAGAAAATGGAGAAAAACCTGTTCTGGAAACAAGTTCAGGAAGCTTTTTGAGCACATATGCTTTCCTTTGAGCAATGAAAGAGAGTAATTTCATAAACATCACATTGACTATAAATCAGCTGCTCCAGGTACCTCATCTCATGTCCCTGTTTGCATAATTCTGCAAACTTTCTTCCCTGATTGAAGTTACTCATGCTTTCAAATGCAATACCAACCTTGGGCCTTGTTTGAGGTTCATTTCCATAACTTCTGCTCCAAGATACATCTCTCTTAGCTTCTGCTGATGTCCAGTATGGTGTAGACTGTCTTGGGGTTTTCAGGATGAGTCTTTAATAAGCAAGGCAGCACTAGCACGGTCAATATAGTCATAAAATAGTCCTCACAAGAATTGGAGAAGGACTCTTCAGTCAGTCACTTTCAATAAGGATTCAGACACACTTATCAAGCAAAATGAGATGAAGAATTTTGGCACAGGACCTCTGAGCTCTCACCTGACATTGGTATAAGTAGTAAGTCACTGCATCTAAGTGAATAGTAATTTAGCATCTTTCCCTAGAGTAAAATTATGCTAACTAAATTCACCAGTAAGCCTGCAAAAGGCCCTGCTTAATAATAAGAAATTGATTTTACACCAATGCAAAATCTCTTTTACAATGATTCTAAAATACTTATTGACACAAGAGGAAGAAGTCAGCTTGATATGCAGAAGACAAGCAAAATGCCGTGATCGGTTACTTGTTAATAAAACACTCATTTGGAACGAGAATCAAGTTCTTAAAGGCTTTGTTCTGGCTGAACAAGGTGGATTTCACTTCTAGCTGCTGCTATGTATGCCTCATTCATGCTCTGGCATCTAAGTTTATAAATGTAGCATCAGATTTGGACTGGTGACTGGGTGTCACTCCACCCAACAGGAAACAACTAAATCTGTTGTCTTGGCTCTCCCTATTGGAAGTGAAAACCAGCTTGTCCAGGGCACCTCATCTGGATTATTTTTGCAATAATGAAAGAATTAATCTTGGAAGACTACATGGGTATTTTGAATAAGTTAGGGATGTCACATAAAATATTAGATGATGTGAATAACCTTATTAATGGTTCATCATTAAGATAATAAACATATGCCATTCCTGGCACTGTAGGAATTTTTGCAATATAATGAAATAGAGCTATCTTCTGGGTTTGAGCCCAGTGGTAATTGATACCTGTGATTCATAACTAAATTTTATAGCTAAGTTCTTTGGTCAGGACAGTGCTCATTCAGCATAATATCTAGACTGTAAAGAGATGAGAAAAAAGTATTCTGAAAAATGAGTGTGACATAGAACTAGATACAACTTCATGAAACTGTCTCAAAAATTCAACATTTAATTTGCCCTAATATAGAAATAGCATTTAAATTCATTGCTTATAAATATTTCATATGCTTCTAATAACCTAATCTACAAATACATACTGTGCAGTGCCACCTCTTTCACCCAAATACATTCACAGAAACACATGCCTTTTTATTTTCTGCCTTCCCATTTTTTTATGGCATATGCTGGTACCTTCTTTTCCTGAAGCAAAACTGATTAGAGCTGTTCTAGGGTGATTGCTGCAAATTTTCATTTAAGTTAAAACATTTTTTTAAACTGTATATATTCATCATTTGCACTACATAGTGCCTCTGTGTCCAGTTAACTTTGTGTTGTGGTTGTCTCCATAGATTATGTTAGAAAAAGAAGAATTTAGTCTCATTTGGACCTGTTCCTAAGATCACCAAAATCATAAGGGAAAGCTGCCAGTGACATGAATTGGCTTTGGACCAGTCCCCATGGCAGAAGATTATTTTGTTATTATGTCAGGGTTTTTTTTCAAATCAGTAAAATACTCTGATCTTTATTTACTCTGCTGTTTGGGATTTCAGAACCTGAAAATTACTTAAACATCTGAAGATCTTCCTCTTCTGTATTGGTAATTTTTATTACAGAATTCTTGTTGGTCTCATTAATTGAGAACTTTATTAATGTTTATTTCAAAGATCTTGGGCTTTTAAGTGGTCCTTAATTGTTAAATTTCAAAGCAAATGTTTATTGATTGACAATAAATGTGACATTCTGTCAAGATTCACCTGCCAAAACCCTTGTGAAGCTTCTAGTTTTGGAATTTGGCAGCCATCTTCATACTGTACTAACAAGGAAATGCATAGTCATTATGGTGGCTATTGTTTTTAATATTTAAACTTTATTTTGAAGAGATTATTCTTGCAATATTATTCCTTCCAACAGAACCCACTACTTAGTTGTTTAATTGCTACATCACTTTAATTTTTATTGATACAAATTGCTTTAAAAGTTCAAACATGAGATTGGTGGCATTAATGGTGTTTCAGTCTGCAGGTAATGCAGACACTACATTATTTAAAAGTTTATGTCTGACTTTCTGTTTGCAGACTTGTGTCCTAAGTGGTTTACCAAAACAATGAAATCTAATAGGGATTTTTAGAAAATACAGGCAATTTACAGAAAAAAAGCCCTCTACCTTGGAAGAACTGACTATTTGTGATTGAGTTCCTTTCAGCACACACACATATATATTATCTAAAACTGGATGTTTCTGAAACTTTATGACTTGAATAGCTCCCCAGGTGAAGAGCTGTTTTATATAGTCATTCAACAACATACATGCCATATGTCCAATGTAAAATATATTTGATTTATTTAAATAGTAGTGTAATTTAAGGTACTATAACTTTAACATGACTTATTGTCTTTGTTATACTACTTTGCTGGGGTATCACTAGTACTTCAAATCTAGCTTTTTTTTACATATGATGTTTGTTTTCATTCCCATTTCAAAGAAAGATAAAGATACACTTATCTTCTGGAACAATAAATGAAGAATAAAGTGCATACAGAAAAAACAGCTTACTCTGGGGTTTTTTTCTTATTAAGAAAACAGGAACTTGACTGTCTTCACAGAAGTCTAAAGCATTGGAGGAAATCCCTACACAGCCCCTCAGCAGGCCTTACCAGATTGTGATTAAAAATAAAGTCTCTATTCCATGGACCTAGATCTATTTTACAAATATTAATGCTTTTCTTGACTGGGAACAGACTGGTACTACTCTGCCAATGCAGTTACAGTCTTAAATCTGTTGTGTAGGCAATTCCATCTGGAAGTATTTCCATCATTTTATCAAACTAGCTCAATTTAAGAGCTGCTGAATTAAGAGTAATAATGTTGACATAGATATGGAAGTTTGCACTGATATATTTAGGCTGGAGAGCTGGGCAGAAAGAAACCTTAAGGAGTTCAACAAAGGCAAGTTCAGGGTCCGGCACCTGGGGAGGAATAACCCCAAGTCCCAGCACGGGCTGAGTCCTGATCTGCTGGAGAGCAGTTCTGCAGAGAAGAACCATTTATATGATAGGATATGATAACAAATTATCTGAGACACAAGAGAACTCCTTTACACATGGGTCTGATTATTGTTTAAAGTCACAATTAGATCCCAACGAGTCCTATGGTCACCCTAGAAACAAAGAAAACACGATGAACGGAGAAACCCTGCCTCTGAAGATGGCAGCCACCCTATCAGACTGTGTGGACCAGAAGACAAAAACAGCATGGCAGAGAAGACCATTTTTGGACCATGCTGTGGAGAGAGAGAAAGTAACAACAACACAGCAACCAAGCCTCTGAGCTGACATAATTCTCTCTTCCTGCAATCAACAACCAATGGGGAACAGGGACAAAACAAAACTTGGGAAAACATCCATATTTTTGTCCAAAAGGCTCCAATGCTGCTGATATTGCTGGAAGAAACTTCCCAGCAAGTTGCAAGTCCAACTCTTCCTTGGCAAGAATGGCAGGCAGCTGGAACTGCGGCAGTGGCTGGGACTTGTGGACAGAGGATCCAATTTTCAGGCATGGTGCTGTGGCTGCAGGCAGCAACTGGAAAAACTTGTGGCATGTATTCACCCAGCAGGCGGTAAAGGTATTGTGAAATTTGCCCCAAAGTAATTTTGGATTGTGAAATGCAGCTTTCTGGGTTTCCATTCAGAAAGTGGACACAACCTCATGTACATTCCCATTTTAAAGGAACAAAGTGCACCACCCCTCCATGAAACCCAAGTAAAGCACAGAAATTTGTTTACCAAGTGTTCAGTTTTGAAGAGACAGGACAGTGATAATCTGGGGCAGGTTGGCATAGAGAAGATATTAAATTCACAAATATTTTTGGGGTACCTCAGACTTCATATTTCTGGGCAAATATCAAAACAAGTCCAGGATTTTTATTTTAAACTGACAATATTGTGTGGTGACTTAAGGTATTTTTTTCTTTTTATGTTGTATGTGCTGTAATAGATGTAAGGTTTTGTATGAGCCTTCATAGTTCTGCCCTTCTCTTTATGTAGTGAATGTGTGCATGGCTGTCTCTACTCAGTACTGATCTCCAGCAGTGTAAAATTTGTATTCAGCCTTTGTCTCTTCAAGCTAAACTGAATTCTAGTCACTAGAATGCAGTGGCTTTGGCTGCCAGACAGCAATTGTTTCCAGGCAGGCATTTATAGCATTGCAATGTAGTTAGTTTGCCTTCAGGGTAGAATCAATGCAGGGCAGTTTTAACTCTGTTGTGCTTGTTACTCATTGAATATGGGGATGCATTTATTACAGCAGGACTCCTTTAATACTGAACGTTAGCAATCTGTACTGTCTCCTACTTTCACTGATTTAATGCTCTGCATTTTACTGGCACACTTAATAATATTGCAAGGGACACAATTATTTAGGACTGTCAGGCATCTAAAATAGGATAATGCCTTCAGGTCTATTTTTGGTTTTAGTCATATATTCTTATTTTGTGGAAGAAACAAAATTATTTTATTAAGATTATTAGTGTTTTAAATCTAGGCTTCATGATAAAGTGTATACACCCCTACACTGAGTAGCCCCAAGTATTTGGCATTTCTTAATTAATTTGTAACAAGGGTTTTCAGTTTATCCAAGAACTTTATTATATGAAGCATATTTTCATTCAGCCAGGAAATGGTCTCATTTAACTTTGTGTTGAGCAGAAATAGCTTCCATAGCACTGACAGACCTATCCTCAAATTGAAGGATTCAAAAGGAGATAGGGAGCAATGAGGTCAATGGGGCTTGCCTACTGAGGATATACTTTAGTTATCCTCATAGCTGTGTGACTTCAGAATTTGTGCTTATAGAATATAGAAATATTCCAGAATAGTTTTAGGGATATTATCAAGGAAGATTTAGTAAAGGAGCTCACAAAAAGGCTTATGTAGGTGATCCTTATCTGCCCACAGGAAGCTCTTTCACTTCAAGATCAAAGTCAGATGTAGGTGGGAGTCGATAATGATAATTTGGTGATGGTTTTAGGGTTTGTTTCCCTCCTCCTTTAAATTATATTCTCATTCAATTTAAAGGGGTGGAAAAAATGATTTGATATATCAGGTTACCTCAGTGGATTACCTAAGGAGAAAATAATTTTGATTAGTTAACATAAGAGTACATGAGAAAGATGCAGAAGTATGCGCCTCAATCCTGAAAAAGGACAGAGAAAATACCAAAGAACAATATACTCAGACATCATTCAGTTTTTAAACTTGACCATTTGATTTGAATCCATCAATATAGTTAGATCACCAGGAGATACATTTGATAAATACTGACAGAAAACTAAAGGCAATTGTTATGCCAGAGCAGGAGCAATATATTACCTATTCAAATATTGTGAGGTAGTTGTGGGGGAAAAAACTACACCTCAGCCTCTACATGCTTATAAAAGTGGATTAAATTAAGGGAGGCCTCTATTTATTTGGTCTGATTTGAGACAAACAGATATCTAATTTAAGATGTGTGAAATCCCCTTAGCTTTCTTAGACACATGGTATCCCAAATGACTTCTAAAATAGTTGGAGTCATTTTTTCAGTCAACCTCTTCCTGAACCATTATTTGGATCCTGTAAGAAGCTGTAGCTTAAATCTTTAGAAAGTGTCTTTTATGAAAGATTGAACTGTATTTTTGTTAGTATTGTGCTCTAAATGTTGAAAATGTTTTGGTGCATAATATATTTTACACTTTTTTTCACGTACCAGTATTAATAGGCACAATCTCTGTTCTAAGGATTTTGCCCTTCAATTGAGAAAGGAAACCTATTTTCCAGGTGTCTCTCAGCCTTTAATTCAGTTGTCTGTTTTGTAAATATTTTGGCCACAAAAGATTTGATCCATAGTCTATAGAAATGATAATGTATACAGAATTAGGTAAGGTATAGAAGTCAGTAGTTTAAGGTTTTGACACTCTTTTTTAGAGATGAGTATTACCTGTTGGTTAGAGTAATGCATATTGGACCTGTTACCTCCAGGGTATTCCCTGAAGCCTGAATATCATGGAAGAAAAGCAATGTTTTATTTAGGTAACTGTGAAAGGTTACTGGACTGTGGTGTAACATACCAGCTACAAATTACAGAACTGAATCTACTGTTATAGGGCATTTGGCTTTGGTGTCATTGTGAAAAGGTCTGGCTTCCTGGAAATCTTGTTACTTTCTATTATAAAAGGGATGAATTAAAAAAATCTTTATTTAATATGTTTTATTTTCTTTCAATGAACAATATTCTTTAGGTTTTCAGCACGTTACTTAAATATGTTCTTGTGATATCTCTCATGCTATGGAACTAGTTAATCACATATTTGCTGCACTGCCTTTTTCTGCAATAAACAAGCTTTAGAATAGTCCAGCGGTTAGACCTTAGGGTGAAAGATGGTGTAGGTGGGGACCTAATTAATTCCTGTGTATGTACAAACCTCATAGAATAGAGTTTTTATCTTCTGTCTAAGGGCAACTGGACATTGTTATACTTATTTATTTAACTGCAAAAGAAAACTCATAGAATCCATTCATAATGCCATGTTCATATTAGAACAACAAGGGAAAAAAGAAAAAGCTCAGAATAACTTCCCAGAGAATCCCCTGTAACTTAATTGTACTTCTAGGGCTGATTTTAAAAATCAAGAAATATTTTTGTCCCATTCATAAAATATTTCATTGTAAGCATTCTAGTCCAATTTCCTCAGGAAGTAATATTTTTCAAAAGGGCATTTCAGTATTCTCTTCACAAAGGAACATTTATTGTTTCCAAAGGAGACCTATTTACTCAAAGCCCCACTGTAAAATTATTCCATGGCATTGGTAGTTCCCTGTTTACCTAGGTGGTGAAAGTCTCCATTCCCCCTAGGTCTCCTCCTTTTCAATAGAGATCATCCATTTCACAGATAACTGAGATGGCTACACGTGTTAATAATATTTCAATAAAATTAGATAAATTGTATTCAAGAAATGCCCAAAATCTGTATGTCAGTTAAAGGAAAGATAAAGAGCTCAAAAGTGAATTAATATAAAAATAAAAATCAAAAAAGACCTCTCTTCTAGGAGGAACCAGCCATCTATTGGAAGGAAACAAAATAAAATAATTGCCGTAGGTGAGAAACTGATTTACATACTATAGTGCCTAAGGGATTTAAGCAAATGCTTCTTAAACAAGCCATTGCATGAAGTACCTGTTTCTTACTGAAGTGTTGAGACCAGTTGCATTTCAGGCTGTCTGGATATAAATTACCATGTTGTGATAACTAAAGCTTTTATTTCAATAGAGAAAACACCACTTTTCAGGATTTAGAAAAAGAGCTTTTCACTGCTTCATGGGCGCCATGTCCACTTTTGTTTAAGACCTGTGGTGTAACATGAACTACTCATGAGCTAATGGTAGAAAAAATAAGACTTTTTTGAAAAAACTCTTCCCTTGAACTTGTACTTATACTAGCAGCAGTGGCACTCTGAACTAGTAGATTTATGACATTGCCTTTAACTCATCTTAGTTCAGGTCAAATTTGATCTAAGTTTCAAGTTAGCAAATCACATGCTTTTAGAAGCTCTCATAAATGTCTATTTCTGTTATGAGCTGACTGTTTAGTAAGTGCTTATTTTACCTACTTTTTTCCAAGTGAGTAAATTCAAAGTCAGAAAGGTGAAAGTAGCATCCACAAGTTGCAGTTACAAAGATGACATACATTACTTTTTTGTTCTGTTCTTCAGTGGTCTTACATGCTTGGGAGGAAAGATAGCAAGGCTGTGGGGTTGCAGAATAGAAAACAATGTGGCTGATGACTGGATTTTTAGTGTTGAACTTGGGCTTTGCTTCTGTGGTAGAGCAACTGTCTCCATTTGTAGAGATTTATCACTTGGCTGCTTTGTCTGTTGAGATATCAGGTAACCCCTGATGCTATTTGCTAAAGCATGCAGCTGGCTGCCAGAGACATCTGCAGGAAATAATGTCTGAATCTAGAGGAAATTTGACTTAACTCAGAAGGAGAATTCACTGACTATATATATTAAGATTTCAGAAAGTGGATTAATTTATCGTTTAGAAACAGACAACTAAGAGACCTTCAAGGCCCTGGCAATACAAATGATGAAATGAGCATCTAAAATCTGTATTACTGTCAATGTCTATTTTGAAGTCTTTTATGCAAAAAGTATGTTTTGTTGTGGTTCAGAAGCTCATCTACTTGGTATTCAACACAAAATATTGTTTTAAACTTGAAATTTCCTGATGTGAAAGGGAAATGATGCAAGAATGCTGCTTTGAGCCCATATTTTTTTCTTCTCTACACTGAGCATTGCACTGAAGTACATATTCTTACATTACCATACACAGTGCTCCCTCTATATCTTACCAGGCACTTCTTCCATAAAACATTGCAACTAATGCATTATGCTTCTGACTGTTGATTATGGGTGATGTTATGACATGTCCCTTTGGGTTATGCATAGCGCATTAATTTTCACATGAGTTGGCTTTGTACAGAACATCTAAATTTCTAGGCAATCTGTCAGTCTGCGAGGATAACTGCAGTGCTGTGAAGAGAGAGAGTTCATGTTTCCATCTTTTCCTGAAATACTCCTAGCTATCTTGGAACTATTCAACAGAGTAACAGATAACAGCAACTGTAGATACTCTGTGAAGGAAACCTGGACTATGATTTGAATTGGCATGAGCAATTCCAGAACAAATCTGATTTTGGCCTTTCTGCTTCTTTTGCTCTTCCAACTAGTATCTCTTGGTTCTCCTTTCTCTGTTTTTGTTTCTTTGTTGCTCATACTCCTCAGGAAAAACATATTTCTTGCAGCCATTTTATTTTGCCTACTTGGAACCAGGGGAGTAGAAGCTGAGCACTAAACACTGTCACTTGTTGGGCGTGTCAGCTGGAGGGATGTCTGACTGGGCAAAGGTCTGTTCAGTGGGAGCCACGCTGTGAGTTCATCTTAGCAGTGACACCAGCATCTTAGTCTTGGAGGAGACTAGGTGTGCCAGTCATGCAAGGCAGTGATGAGTGACTGGGTTTGGAAGACAAGTTTGTCCAAGATAATCCCAGTCTCTAAAGTCTCTGTCTACACAGAGGATGTGAAAATGAAGCTGTGTTCTTGTTTGCAAGGACAGTGTCACATTTCTACCTTGATGCCAGAAGTTTGCTAGGCAATGAAGAATAAAAATCTTGGGAGGAGCTGAAGGTTGATATAAAAATACTTCAAAGGCAATTCAGAAATTGGGTGTGTATGTAGAAAATGAAAGGGCAGGTTAAACCAAAGAGAAGGATATATCATTAGAAAAATGGTGCTGGGAAGGGACAGGGGAAGAGAACAGTGATTTAAAATGGTTTAGTATACTGGCTATGTGATGTGCCATATATGTAAATGTGTCATGACTATAGTTGAGTCTGTGTAGAGGAAGGGATGTGGAAGCATCTCTTTGCACATCTTAATATCTACTTTTGTGTCCTTAACAGCTATATTCATCTTCCTCACCCTTTTAGACTTGTGTAAGTGTAATGTTTTCATGTTTGACAACTCAGAACCTCTTGCAGAAAACAATCTGTAAATCACTTTTGCTACCTAAAGCATTCAGAGTACCTGTGATTTTTTGGAAATGTAAGCTGATGGGCTGCTTCGGTTGCTTTCTGAAAACTATTTCTTTGTACAACCAGTGGAATATACCTTATCCTCTAATTTGTGTCAGGCAATTTTGACCTTTATGGTGAGATGGCATGAGAAAATTAGCTCTGTGCTCCTTCAAATAAGGTTTTAAAAGTTGATATCTGTGCAGATTTAGTTTGGTTTCTCTAGAGGGTGAAGAATTGAGAATAAAATGTAGCACTTAAAATACTGTAAATAGTCATTCTTTGTAATAGACTGATGTGAAACAGTCTTTATTTAGATCATGTTGTTACAGCTAATTTGGAGTAAATATTGCAAATATTTTATTTTGTCTCAGCAGACCAAAAACAAATTGCAAAAAGAATAAAATTTTATTGCTTTATCTTGAAAAACATTTAAAGCCTTGAAATAAAAGATGGGAGGAATACAGACTTCATAATTTTTTGTGTACTTAATGACACTTTATCTGAAAGGAAAAAGAACGACCTGTTGATATCTTTTAAGACTTACATTTGGGGCAAGAGGGTTTTGTGTCTCTAAAAAGGGAAAGTATTGTAGAACAAAATGAGGTAAAAATGGTATATTTATATTTTCAGACTTTAATGTCTATGAGCTGGCTTTTTTCCTGACCTGATATGGACATCATTGACAGTGAGAGACAGGTAAGAGGCAATAGAGTTGAGCAGAACATACAACCATTTAAACATCCAAAGAGCAGGGAGGGGCAAAGGAGGAGGAATGAAAGTACTAACTGAAAAGCAAAAGTTGTTTTCTTTGTTCTCCCATTATCTTGCAGTTTTACTTTTAGATGAGAAAAGCACTAGGGGTAAGGGGGAATAGAAAAAAAGCAGGGAATAGAGGAGGAAAATTGATGTGGTGTTCTGCATCGGGAGTACATGGTGGTTTCCTGTGCCTTAGGAAATGAAAGGTTGTCAGAGGAGGTATTATCCCAAAAATAAGGGAGATGGGCTTCTGTGGATGGTAGGAGTTTTAATAGGCAAGGCTTAAGTATTGATGAGCGGGGTGGAGTGAAATACTCAAATTGTGTGATGTAATATAGCGCAGGTTTCTGACTGAAGCAATTCTAGTTAAACAGATGTAGTAGGAGATGTAAAAATCCATGGTTTCCACTGACTTTCTGCTTACAAAATGGATTTCCCTTAATTTGAATGAATGACAAAGGTTTCTGGGCCAAGCATTGCAGTTCTCAGCATCTGCCCAATTTCTAAATAAGAAATAGTTATGATAGTTGGAAAAGTTTTGGTTTGGTGAACTATGTTTTTAGAATAAAAAAAAAAAAAAGTAAGATGGTTAAGTGTCTGGGGATTGTTTTGGTGAGTTTACTTTTTTTCTCCTCCAATGATATGTCTGAGACCTGCAAAAAATTGTGGATATAAAGAGACCCATTTCAATCAGTGACTCTTCTTGTGATTCTTTCAGCATATAGCCTCTTGCCTTACCATGAATTCTCATGTACATAATAATTGAAAAAATTAATGTATTTCAAACAGTTTAAAAGAGAAAATAAATTTTCAAGTGAAAATACCACTGTACGTGGTAGCTGGTACACTGTACCAAGGCTGCTAGTTTTTGTGGTACTGAAACTGAGTTTTTCAATGCCATTGCTCAAACCATGAAGTGCTATTGACATCAGCATATTTAACCCAGCTCACATTAGGCAGCTTCACAGATGGATAGGTACGAACAACTGCAATTCATTTAATGCTGCCCTTCCTATCTCCATTCTTTAAAAAGCAGTTCTGCACTGTTTGAGAATGCAAAGTAGAAATTTTCAAATGATACAATGGGTAACCAATTAATTATTACATAATAGGAACTTGATGAGATACTGGTAAATTATTAATATGCTAGTTACCCTCCACCAAGTCCCCTGATGAGACGGGTTAGCCTGGCAGTCATCAGCCAGAGGGGAAGACTGATCACTATGATCCCATCCTATGATTGGTCCCATAGGCTGAACATCTCTGCTGATGAGGAGCATTTTTCCAATTACCTGCTTCTTTCCTTAGCATTTTGTATATTTGTATTTTACCCCTGAAATCCTTGAGTTGCTGGCCACCTCTTGCTTCTGTCCTTAATTTTGCTTTTTTCACCTGATGGAGCTCTACTGTATTTGTTTTCTCACAACACTTGCTTGCAGTTTAAAATCTTTTCACCCAAGTTGTAACCCAGGTTATGCTGCTGTGCAGCATTGAAAACCGGGAAATAAACTCTCCAACCAATCTGTTAGATTAGAAAGCAGGTGTCTTATTTTATCTAATTTTTATCTGCAGTTGGATAGCATTTAAGAAGTTTGTCCTTCTAGAGGTGAGACTCTTTTGCTCTGAAGGCTGTTTATGCATAGTAGAATGAAATTATACGAACAGAAATTTTTCCTGGCAAAGATCCTCACTTGTACCTAGCCTTATTCACCTCATTGACAGTAATTGCACTGTACCGTGTAGGCCTGTTGATGGCAATGACAAATCATGGAGTTGTTCCCCTCATCATATTTCTTCAGAAGTATTTGCATTTAATTTTCTAATCACAGTTACTAGCTTTAGTTTTGAACGGGAAAAAAAGGACACACATGGTTTGATACTAGAAATAATTTTGCTCTCAAATCTAAACAAAACCTTTTGAGAAAGTGCATGATAACACATCTGTGTGATAATCAGCTTCAGGTTGACCGGACTGGCCTTGTCCTACTTTCTTGATGAGTTCCTTGATTGAAAGTTACTTATGTAATGATTAGTAATGTAGATTTTTTTAAGGCCTCACTCTACATGCACTCAAATATCCATAGTATTTGGGACTTGAAAATAGTTGGAAGGCAAACCTAAAGGCAGGCTTTAGTGGGATGTGTTGCACAGTGAGTGGAATGTAAAATACAGAACTATTTTTATTTAGGAGTTCATAGGGCTGTTTGTGATTCATTGTGTGCTGGAGTTAAGGCATCACTTATGAGTCCCCTTCAAGAGAAGCATTCATTGTTTCATAACTTTTCCAGGCAATGGATAACATCAGTAAAAAATGTAATACAATGAATTTTGGAAACTACTTAAGACTGGTTTAGCAGTGCTCTGATAGAAAAGCTACAGAGCTTGGGCATTTTTGCTTTTCTCCTTTGCTTCTCCCAGCCTCTCCTTTACATAAATCTGACTGTTATAGACTGTAAATGAACAAGAAGTCTAAACCTTGTGCAGCTGTTTTATGGAGAAGAATATATCAAAGTGATGAGTTAATGAATTACACTACAAAAGGGAAAGAACCCTGCATAGGTTCATACAGGACTCATGTTGAATTCTACTGCTTCTTTTCACTTGAGAATGAGATAAAGATGGTCTCTAGAGTACTTTATAGGATACAAAAATCTCAATTTGTCCTTTTATTTTTCCATCCTTTATCTTTCCCATCTCTGAAATGCATCTCTTTTCAGCAGTTAAGTGAAAAAGGAGTTAGGGAAGCAAACGGTTATAAAAACAGAAGAGGTCTTTCAGAAAAATCCTTGTGTGAAAATATTTCAAGCCCTTCTCAGTTGTTTTTTTTATCAGCTCTGATGAATGTCAGAATCCATGATTTGACTTTGAACTTTCAATTTGTGTACCTATATGGTAGGTTTGTTTGGTTTATGCATCAAAGGACATGCCAAGCAAAGAGTACACACTCAGCTAAAAGAACTCTCTAAGAAGTGAAAAGTAAATTGATACTGCAAGACCTAATTCCAGTTTTATTAAAAATAATCTGTTGATTTAATGGTTATGAAAGTAATAATAAAGGTAAGTTAAAATTATATTGGTGCGTTTTTCCCAATAAAACTATAATATAAAGCCAATGACCGGGCCTCAGAGGACATAGGAAAGTCCATTGTTCAGAAGCAGTAAAGGAAAGAGAGTTTTCTGTTGCTGTTCTTTTTCTTCAGATGTCACCTTCAATGCATATTTTGCATCACTTGTGCATGTACAACAAAATGGTTATTCTATGTTAATGTAGGATTTCTATTATGAAAGTATACAGACTAATGTTTCACCAGGTTGACTTGATGTAGAACTAACTGATGGAGATTTTTGACCTTGTTGAAAAAGAACTTCTGCCAGTGTAAGTTTTCTGTCATGCAAATGACAATTGCTGGGATTTCAGATGTCAGTTGCATAATTTATTAATGAATTCTAATAAAAGAATATCACTTCTGTGAAAGTTTTTGCTAGATCAGATAAATAGGAAAGGAATAGAACAACATCCAAGGGCATGTTCTTTTTAATGCTTGAGACAGATTATTCTTATTGTGCATTCATAGAGTAGCACTGGTTTAGGTTCAGATATGAGAATAAAATGTACACAGACATATTGTGTGCCCATAGAGAATATCAATTGCATTGTCATACAAGTGGTTGCTGCTTTCAGAGACACAAACACAAAAAATATTTAGTACTGATTTTCTATGATGTGAAAATATTAGCTGACTATCTAACATCACCTTGTCAGGAGCTTTATTGCTGTTAAAAATTACATCAGTAGACATATCTAGGTAACAGTCTAAAGAAATCAGATGGAAACCCCTTCAAAATTCTGTGACAAGGAGAGAATTTCTGTCAGCAGGACCAAAGATTGATAGCTTAGTTTACCTGGGCTTGTGGCATCTCTGATTTGTAAGTGCAGATTTGGAAGGATTTAAACTTTTTCACTCCTGGGTTTCCATGTCTTCACCACCACAAAATACAGAGCTTCTGTAACTTTTCTTGACAGACACTAATTACGGTAGGAAATAAGAAAAGGTGCTCCTTCTCTGTGTGTGTTTTTCATGATTGGTTTCTAGTTTAGAGGTTTGTTCTTGGTTTTGGAGTTTTTCTGTTTGGTTGGTTTGGGTGTTTTTGAGAAGGGGAGTTCTAAAGATTTGTCCTGCAACACTTTCTAAAATTGTCTTCTTGTTTGTTTGAATTATTGTTAATCTGAAATGCAAACAATAGAATGAGGCTTCAGTGAGTTGTGTGTTCAGTGCTTACAAGTGATTAGCAGAACACTTCGGAAGTGCAGTGCTTGACAAAGATGGATATTTCTGCTTAGTTGCTGTCTTGAATTCAGTTATTAGTAGGAATGCTTTCAAAGGTTTGTTACCTGATACTGTGGGTTACTTTACGTCAAACACACAGCTACTTTTCATCAGCCAAGTGTAAATTTGAATTAGAGGAGTTTTTTGACCTTGTCAAAAATAGACAGATGAAAATACTCCAATAAACAAAACCTTGCCATCTTTCCAGTCACAGTTTCTATAATGCATTCCTGGTCTCTCTGAAATTAATATTACTGGAGTCAGTAAGAAAACACATTCTATGTAGAGAAAGATTAAAAAAAAAAGTGCTTCAAAAGTTCTATTATACACTTGCCATTCCAAGTATTGCTGTTGAAGTATGTTTTGTCAGCATTTTATTATTGTGTCTAATCTTATGCTTTTGATGACAAATGATCTGTACCATAAGTTATCTCATAAATAACTTCAGGAAAGAACAGATTTTAACATGGAGGGCTATCGAGATTTTGACTAAAGCATTTGGAAAACGAATTAAACATGAACAACAAACTAGTAACACTTCTCTCAATAGTTGTAAAAACCATTTTCTTAGGTTTTTTAATCTTTGTTGTAAACATATTTCCCTTTCCTGGGGCTCTGAAGTATAAGAGGTCCATATTGGAGTGTGATTGTTTACAGAATTTGCCATCTCCAGTTAATTCCATCAATATATCCCATTGGAAGATTTTATGATATTTTAATATTTTTATAATAAATTTCTTAGTGGTTATTAAAAAAATAATTATTCTTCTTGGTAAGGAAACCTGTCTAGTAGAAACTAATGTAGCTTATTAGCTGCACTTATGGAGGCAGGGGAAGTGTGTTGTGCTTCAATTTTTTTTACCAATCGAGAAGTACTGAATCACTACATTTCTAATTTGCAACTCAGTTTAGTCTATAGAAGACTCCTAGATGTATTTTGAAATCTTGTTTTATAGATACATGATATCACATTTAAGATCGCAGACTACAGAAGTAAAGATTATCAGTTGTTTGGTTTTTTATTAGAATTTATTGGTATTAAAAATTTCAAATACCTCAAACTGTTATTTTATGAGGTACACTCTCACTTTTCTCTCCTTGGACAAAACCTCAGATTCAATTTAAACTGGTGCATGGTTTTTAAGAGTCTAGTTTAAAATCATAGGTGCCTTTTTCTTTTTGTGGGAAATGAAATATTTTGATCAGCCATAGCTTACTTTTAAAATTCACCTTATAGGAATTGTTTTTTAACTGTTCTTGTATTTTGTTTATGATTAAGATGATTTCAGGCTATCTCACTGTACAGTTATATAACCTATGCTTCAGCAGCTAGTCCATGAGTATGTCACAGGGCACAGTGTCAAAAGCTTTCCTAAAGCCTTCCTTTTTGTTCAGGAAATATCAAGAGGGATGTTGTGGAAGATTCAAAATTTAAACTGTGTTATGACAAGTATAACCTAATTAGAAATTAACAGGACCTTTTCTTGAGCTAATAATCTTAAATTTATCTATCCTGATCCACATAATGGGTATTTTGTTTATTTTGAGTGCTCTGCTGCTCAAATAGTTTCTTTGAGATTAAAATGCAATCTTTTTAATAGTATAAGTCTGACACTTGGGAGCAGGATGTGTGTAGGGTCAGCGGGAGAAAAGCAGCACTCTAATATGGATGATCAGCAGATCTCCTTTATTGATCGGTAGTCACATACATTTATATTAGATTTAATGAAGTTCATACATATTGCAAAGCTGAGCTCAGGATTGGTTGGTTTACTTATCATTCCAGTTACACCTACTTCTATGTTCTTTTGGGTTTTCATTGCAACTATTGAAACTATTCTTCCTATTCTGGCAGGGCCCTACTCTCCCACATCCTCATGTTGCAGCAAGGTTATTATGGCCTAGTTTTGTCATTGGGCACTGACTGCTGACCCTTAGGCCTGTGTCCTTCTCAGTCTGTTAATGGTACTGTGTCTACGTGCCCTCTCAGCTAGCCAAATGTCTACAAAGCTCTCTACAGTTGTGGAAATTTCTCCTGAGAACAGCAAACCTTTCTTATTGTTTGTTTTGGTGACATGTTTTTGTACTGCTGGAGCCAGCCATACTGAATGCATCAATTGCTTATTAATCCAGTAGTTGATTAATCTGTTTATCTGTTTGTCATTTCTGCAATACTCTGTAGAACCAAAGGTGCATATTGATCTTTGCCCACCTGTGGGTTTCAAATTATTTTTGACTTCAGCAGCCTCATGATCTGGTGATACCCTATGATTACAGCATGCATAGTTCTCTATGAAAAAAATGTCATCTGATTTGGTTTTCCACAGAATAAAATCCTTTTTGTATCAAGATTTTTCACTATACATTTCAGAATGTTCTCATCTTTTAGGGTTGAAGGGAAAAGCGAAGTTAAATTAATCAAGTTACTAGCACTTAAAGTTTCTAAAGAAACACACACACTGAGTAGATTTTCACATTACACTCCCAGCAGGGACTTTACCTCTAGTAAATGCATCAGTTTAACAGATATGAAAGAGAGAACACTATTCTTCTTTGCCGAACAAAACTGTTGCTCAGGTGTTTTAAAAGTTGGTTTGATCTCTTTATTCTGCACATAAAACGAAAGATTAAGGAATATTCACCATTCCCAGATGCAGCTGCTTCTCTGACCTGGCTCTGGGTGAGAGAACATCTTTGCATAGTAGTTCTTTTAAAACTATGGACTCTGGATGATTTTTTTTCCCCACAAAGTTAGAATTCGCCTCTTCTCTTTTGAAATTTTTCTGAATCTCTTACCTAAAAGAATAGATCTTAATAAGGTTCACAGGTATTATCTTGTCATATAAATTGGAGAGAATTGGGAGATTGGGGAATTCTATTTGTCTTGAATGTCGATACCTTTATACAGGGGTGCTCTGTTTGCCTCCCCTTCAGCAAAGGCCTGTAGGTCTCCTGACAGCATCTCTTGCCTCTTGACCCCTCTGTAAGGCAAATCAATACCAAAATCATTAATCACAAAGTGAAGAATCCAACAAGTGAGTGGAATGACTGCAAGGGTTTCAGATCCAGTGCAGAAGTGATGAAGGCCAGATAATTCCTGACAGTAGCACAACACTCATAAGGATCTGTATAGCACATCATGGAACAGGGCTGAGTCTTGTCCTAAAAGTCTTTATTATTTCTTCAACTTAAAATGTCTGCTGGGGATATATCATGTGCGCTTCAAACTTGGGTAAAGCTGGAGCACAAGAGATGACATATATATAAAGTAAAAATAGAAAAGGGGAGTGGAGCAGGAGGAGGGGATGGGATTTAGAAATAGTCTAGAATCTCTTAGCCATTTTTAATCATTGTAAATGAATGAAGAAGCAGGAAGCAAATAATTTAAGATCATTTCCAGGTCACCTTTAACAGCAGCAGTAATATCATTACAATATATGAGCTGAAACGTAAGAGAGAAAGAGCTGTTCATTTTAAAAGCTGAAATAGAGCAATTAGCTGGAAAGGATGTGTCATGCCTTACAATAAAAGTTAAATTATGGTAAAATACTTCCTTGCAAAAATGCTCACCATGTGCCAAAGCCCACACATCAAACCACAGGGAATACATGTTGCAACACAGTAGTTTCCCCATCTGCCCAACTGTAAGAATGTGAGGGGCATTTCTCTGCTGTGCTGTGGCAGCTTGGTGCTTATTAGAAGGCTTTGATTTCACTGAAATTGCTCAGCAAAACTGGACTAATGTAGTATGAGGACTTATGACTTCAAGTAAATCCCTGGTCACCTCGGGATTCAGACAAGCTCTAAATACTGCTGCCCCTCTTTGATTGACTGTAGTGGTTTTGGTTCGCCAGTTTGTTTCCAGCCAATGCACCAAATAATGTAGTGGGTTTTGTGCTGGCCCAATGAAAGTGCACCTACTAGAATTATTTACTTATTTTCTGCTGTGAGATAGAATTAAGAGAAGAGCAAAGCAGGCTCAAACTTTAAAAGCATATAAAGAAAACTTTATTAACAGAACTAAAAGAAAGAATAAGAATCTGAATAAAACTTTCAGAATGCCTCTCCTCCCCCCAACACTCTCTTTTCTTTCCCACTGACAATTTAAAGAGACAAAACCTGGAATTTTTAGTCAGTTTACCACTTCTAGAATAGTTTTTCATCAGTTCTCGTAGGGAGAGAAGTCTCTCTTGTCGTGCCATGGAGACTTCTCCAAAAGAAACAGTTGTCTTGTGGCTTTTAATTTCCACAAATAGCAGCCACCTGAAATCTGCAATCATGAAGTCCTTCCTATCTTTTACAGTCTTCCCACAGCTGCATTTATGGGCTATGTCAACTTGTGGGGTATACTATTTTAAGGATGAGCTGTTCTGAAGCAAAGGTTCTCTTTGTCGATTTCTGAGATCATCTTCATCTCTGGGAACAGAAGTTTTCTTCTTTCCCTGGGGGCAAAAGGTCTTCATCACTCTTATCTCTCTCTGTTCAAGCATTTAAATCATAGCTACTTCAGCTTCAGCAGATGCTTTTGCTCATGTCTAGAGTCTGAACACTTCTTCCCCCCCATGCTTTTTCATCATTTAAAGGGATAATCTAGTGTATCACAGTCCATCACCATGGCCTTACCAAAAGAATTTCAGCTTAAGGCCAAGGCATCTCCCCATTCTCCTCCCATTTGGGACTTCACTCCCTTACTGAACTTGGTGTCTTCATGTTGTTTCCCTGTCAATGTCTTCACTCTGTCCTTTTCTCTCACTCAAGAGAGGATTGATGTTTTGCAAGTTTCATCTGTACGGTGAAAGAGTTAATATAGCTTCCAGGCCTGTGGCTGGTTCTGTGATTCTCTGCTGGGCTGTGGCCGGAACTGTTTATGGTGGAAGATTCTTCGGAGGGGGCCTCACTGGAGGGGAATCTGGGACCTCAGCATCCAGGCTATGAATCAGCAGCCGCATGCTGCAGGCCGATGGCTACCCCTCCCCCTGCCCGGCAGTTTCTGGTGAAACTCAGCAGTGGCAGAATTCAGCTGAGCCACAGGTTGGCCTCGCTGCACTGGGGAGAGGGTAAAACCAGCAGAGAGCTGCTCCTGGGGCCCAACAGGCCCCACTTGGCCTGGGCTGGTGGTGGGGGGCAGGCCTTAGTGTCAACAAGATGTCAACACCCACGGCCCAGCCCAGTCTTGGTTGTGGCCCCATGGCCTCCCCCTCCCTGCCTGGTCACCACTGGGGCAGAGGGCCCCATAGCCTCCCCTCCCCTGCCTGGCCTGGCCCTGCCAGGCTGCACGGGCTGTGGTGGGTCGGGACTGGCTCAACTGATGACCAAGGCCTGAACCCAGAGAGCGATTCTCGGGCTTTGGTTGTCCTTAAATGTGTATCTCACAGAGGCAGATTCTGCTCTTTCAAGTGGTTTAACAGGTTGTCAGCATTCAAAACTAGTAACTGATTGCGGAGGAAGCTCTTAGCAGCTCCTCACAGAGAATCACTTCCGTGGCTTAGGTTTTCCCTCCTCACCACAAATCTATTAATGTAAAACCAGCACATAGTCATGCCAGAAGCTCTACATCACTAATGAAAACACTGGAGGGACTTTGTCCACTCCTAGCTTGGTTTCAATTTTCTTTTCATTTTTCCTATATTTTAATATGTTCCATGCTTGTCTTCAGCAGTCTGTCTGTCTTTTTTCATGGTCAGGTGTCTCAGAAATCACTTCAGAGACTCTCTTATCTGACCAAATGTGGAGACCTTTGCACGGTCTACTTTGCTTTATGTTGTTTATATGTTCTTGCAACATGTTCTTTATCTTGTGCTTTAATTCCTATTCAGTACCCAAAAAAGAGTACTGTGTTCTGTGTGTTACAGATGTCACTCTATCAGGATGGGAGCCATCACCCAGCCTGAGTCAATTCCTAGTTCTTGATATGCTGCCAACTGTACTGACTTCCATCTCAGAATCATATCTACAGAGCATTAATGGACATGGAAATACTGCCTGGGGAAGGCCAGGCAATAACATACAACTCTTCATTTATTTTTTTATTTGATTTACTCAAGAAATACAATTTAAAAAGGAAGTAGCCCACTGAAATGTGCAACACCATTAACTCAAACTTCCCAGGTTCATACTTTCATTAAATTTTTAGTAGAATTTGCACTTAGTCATCAAGCACGTTGAGTTTATTTTTGAAAGAAGTGTATTCTGAGCATATAGGTACATAATTGAAAATAGAAACAATGTAGTTGGAAGCTTCTTTTTGTTGTAGCTAAAACTCATTATCTCTTACTTCCCAAAAAATAACTTTCCAGAACTACTGTCATGAAAAAGCAACTTGAAAGGTGCTTTATATCTGTGTGATGAGTATTAAAACATGATGGATTTTTTTCCAAAATTTTATTTTGGAATGAGAACTTCAGGTATTTAGGAAGCTGTATAAATTTTTTATAGTGAGCATTACTCAATGGTGAGTTCTAGTGGGCATGGTGGTATTTGCTCAAAAAACAGGCTTGATGATCTTGGACATCTTTTCAAATCATAATGATTCTGGTATTCTATGACCATGAACCAGTCTAAGCCTGAGGCAGAGATTAACTGGGGGATTAGGAATTCATTAAGCAGTTGTGCTTCTAGGGGCCAAAAAGTCCTGAAGATAAAGGACAAGACAGGTTATTTGGTGAGGTTTCAAAGGAAAAAAGAAAAAATAAGAGATAGTCTAGAAGGTCTGGATGCCAGTAGCATATATATATATATATATATATATAAATAAAACACAATATATGGGAATGTACAAGCCTTTTGTCTTACAGACACTGAAAAATGGACATTTTATGGTTAATTTGCTGTTCATATGATATGCTTTTTAAAATTAAAAATTAAAATCTAAAATGTCAGTGACTGTGGAAGAAATGTGGGACTTCTCCTGTGGAAACAATTACCATGAAAAAGAGAGGCTTTCACAGTCTGTAGAGAACAGCCTCCTCAAATAGGTCTGGATGTCTGTGGACTGAGAAATTTCTTAGAATGTGGAAAAGGGACTGCTGAGAATTCAAAAGCCAGTTATCACAATCAAAGAAGATAACCTTTCTGGGGACTAGTGAGGACTGGGTTGCATTTGCTAAAATTTGAAGTTGTTGATTCATCTGAAATCAAACCAGGAAGTAAGGACCCACTGGCAAGGACACCGTGAGCAAGAGCAGGTACAGTTATCCCCCATTTAGTTCCAAGCTGTTGGAACAAGTCACTTGAGTTTTCTCAATTTAGAAAACTCAGTGTTATTTCACATTAATATTTAAATAAAGCTTCTCTCTCTTAGAATTTAAAGCTTTTTGGTCATATTTACAGATATTATTGTAATGCTCTTTTAAGTGATGGAGGGGAATTATACTTAGATGTACTTCAAACCTTTGGCTGATTTGGTTCCTATAATGAAAAAAACCCTATTAATTTTCCATATTCTGTGTGGGCATATCAAGTCTGCAAAAACCGTGAATGGTTACAGTGTATAGTGGATACATCTATATGCCTCTTTTCCAAATAAATTAATAATAAACAAAACAAAAAAAATTTCCTCTGAACTGCTTTCAGAGGTCAGGCTATGATGAGATTTGGTGTAAGCAAAACAGACAGACATGTTACTCCTAAACATGTGACATCTAAAACCAATCCAGTTTTAAAATTTCTGTTTCTGAAATACTGAAAAATATTGCTAATTGTAACTATGCAGCTCTATTATGAAAACTCAGTGCTAATAATATTTTTTAAATAATTAATTTAGATTTAGGATTTAGACAGTAATGAAAAACGAGTGAGAGTGGTTGATATGACCAGAACTCCTATCTCAAGAAATGCAGACTAGGGTTTCCCCCTCTGTTTTTGGTGACAGGGCTGTTGGCAGTTTCTGTAAGCATGAGGACAGCAGAACAAGTACTTGTATATTGCCTGTGGCTGGAAAGGACCTTGAAAGTGCCCCAATCTTTCAGATTTTGTAAGCAGGCTAGACCACAAATCTATTTTAAAGATGGTGTTGTCAACAATACTATCTGCACTTCTCTAGGGATGAGCCCTTCTCAGAGCATGGCAACACAGGAAGAAGAGGAAATGAAATCTCTGAATCTTCTTTTAGTGTCTTGCAAACATTCCAATTACTAGGGTTGGAAACTTTATTTCCTATCTGGATATCATAGGAGAGCTCTAATGAAAGAAGTGCAATTCATCATCCTTCCATATTCCATAGGCAGCATTTAACACTGATTTCACTCATTTTCTTTTTCAATATGTGTTTCTCCCTTGCCAAGTTTTTAATAGCAGACAGCTTATTCTAGCTCACCTGTCTCCTGCGATGCTCATGTAACACATTAATCTAGTACTTTATGATGGAATGGGAAAAATGCACTTTTGTCTCATAACTACTTGTGTAGAATTTTTTTCATGTCTAATATTGGAAGATGATACATGGTTAAGTTCATGCAGGTAAGTCTGAGAGTGGCCATGGAAGACCACATTTGAGTTTTTATTTCCTTCTTGCAACAAACAAGCTCATGCCTTTCTGCAGACTGTGGTAAGGAGAAGGCTGATTCTATTTGGTCTGTTGGGCAAATTACCAACCTATTTTGTGTAACCCAAGACTCAGGAATATCAAACCATTTCCTCCCCAGAACTTTTGTTGTGTTCCTTGGATATACTCTACATGGAAAGCACAGGTGTCTGTACCCACAACACTCTTTCAAATTGTCGTTGTTTCATAGCACAGCTGGCATTTAAGCTCTGTGACTGAGCAATTGGAAAAGCTTTCTAGAACAGTAAAAAAAAATTAAAACAAACAAACAAACCAGCTAAATTTGGAGGGAGGATGGCATTCAGTTTTAGCCTTTGTAGGCAGCACTACCCAAATTCAGCAGCACTGTGGTTACAAGAGGCAGAGCCCTCTCAGGCAAAGTTCCACTCCTGCATTCTGCTGAGAGGAAATACAACACAAGATCTGTTTTTGCTGCTGCTACTTCAGCTGCTGAAAGTTTAACTCTGTAATTAGTTCCCCTCATTTGCAAAGAGGAATGAAAGCCAATATGAATGGTCAGAGCAGAAAATTATCAAACAAAACAGACAGTACCTGGAATGTTTGAAACCAAGTTGTATTTTTTCCCAGGCTGCTTATACAAGCAGTTAGCAGTTTAACTTTAGATGTTCATTTGCATTGAAGTGCTGTGAAGTCACTTTTTGAAACAAAGCATGCTTTCATTTTCGTTCTTCAGAGTATCTTTTTGGCTGTTTTTAGCTATGATTTTGAGTGTGTTTCCTGTAATTATTGGATCTAGATGCAGGTTATTTAAAATAATCATTTAAATCCTGATCTCTAAAAGCAGTAGAGGCTGTTCAAGAAACCTGTTCAACTTTGCTAGTTCTTCAGCTCATTTGCAATTTAGTCAATTCAGTAGAATGAGGAAGACCTATCTTCTTCCTCTTTTACTAATAACTGAGCCAATTCAATTACTCATATAGACTTGTTAATTCCTTTTTTTTAGAATTTGAAGTTAAATCTACTTCACAATAGTTTTAAAAAGATGCATGTGAAGGTACACTAAGCAGTTATGTTTTCTGTGTTTCCTTTTTGATTTTTAATTGGTTTTGTCACAGGTTTTTTTATGAATTTTCTTGTGCAAGCATTTGAAAGAAAACATATTTATGAACTGCTGAAGAATTAACAGTCATTATATTAGTTCAACTCAGAATCAGTGGTAAGTGCAAGACTGAATTCCTTAGCAGCTACGCCAGCAGCTGGTTTTTATCTTTAATATTAGTTCAGAATCTGACCTAATGGGTATCTAGATGGTGACAGTGAAAATCATGAAAGATGATCTGCATGCCCTCATGAAATGAGGTGTACTGAATGTTGTGGTAATTCCTCATGAAGACAGTTTACTGAATCAAACCTGTGTTCTTTAGTGCCACTAGTGCTGAAATGTGATTTATAGAGCCAAGTCCTGCTATGCTTGTTAGGATAGAAATAAGAAAGAAAAAATTCAAGACTTTTGTTTCTAGTTGAGTCAATACTGATGTGTTGATCCCTGGGCTAAACTATCTGGTTGTTCCAAATGTTAGTTGCTGTATATGAAAAATGTTTAATGGAAAGGTTGTATGTAGAAAGAATCAATGGAATGCAATGACCAATAAACTTATATGTTGTAATTTTCAAACAACTCTCAATATATATATATAGTTTAAAACACGGTGTTTTTTCATAGCTAGAACATTCTGTACTCTTGGAGAGGCACAGAGAAGGTTCCTGGTAGATTACCACCTACACTTTATAGTCGGTGCAGTGTTTTGAGTAGCTGAAACATTGCCAGCAAGACAGTCTCAGGAACAAATATCTTCCCTTTTAAAACAATAAAGTTTGTATGAGAAGTGTTATCAGAACTGTTGTAATAAAAATTTTACTAATTTTTAAGAATTTCCTGGCAGCAAGTAATTAGGTACAGAACACAGCATTCATAGCAGCATAGATACTGTTGATTCTCTTAGCACAGGAGACAAATCCACTTATAGGAAAATAAAAACTATTTATAAAGATATTAAAAGACAGGAAAGTTTTCTTTCCCCCTTTATCCCCAGTTTCAGTGGTCAAAGACGAACAAAACACCCAGAATTTGAAATGATGATGCTTGGTGGGGTGAGAAGAAGTCTATATCCAGTAACGTTAATGGCAGAATTTAGCATGAATTTTTGAGCTTAGATCAGTTCTCTGAGCTTGACAATAGGGCTCGCTGTGCCTGCTAGATATCAAAAGTAAAAGAAACACTAGCAGAAACGCTTGTAAATCAAAGCCTGAGTTCATGTAGCAAGCCATTAACATTTGCTTTGGACAGTTAAGTCAGACTATCAATCATGAAAACTAGGACTCAAGGAAACATTTTAGAAGCGCCTTTGTTTCTAATGTGAAACGATTTTTGTCACCATACTTGTTCATGGAGCAACACTTGTTCTGAAGTATTATTAGAGTTTAGCCTTGTTGTGTGTAATTGTCCTTTCTCGTGTTTACAATACAATGATTTTTGTCATCTCAGTGGGGATATAAATACTTTTCTGGGTCTTTGGCACTGCATGTGATGCCTGGTCAACTATTCAAGACTATTTTTTAAAATATATTTCTGAACACTTAAAAATCAAACACTGAGACCATGGAATACTAAAAAATGAGTCTTAAAGCACGCATCAAAGCTCAAAATTGCACTTATTATTTCAGAAAGCTTTTGAAAATTTAACCTTTTTACTGAACAAGTATAAAGATTGGGTTTTCAGAGGATGAAGAGAGGCTATAATCAGACTAATATTAATAATTTTATTCCTGCTTTATAAGCATCTAATTTTGTTTTCTGAAATTAAACCCTACTTTGATAACATGTACATATAGTTTTTCTTTCTTATCAATATGTATATCCAAAATATTGTCCAGAACATAAGCACAGATCCCTAGGAAGTTGGTACCTGAGGAATGTGGAACTTTCAATTTCTCAGTATGTATTTTCTTTCTTCAGTGGTAGTGCATCACATATGAGGACACAGAGGGCAAAGCCCCAGGTCAGGCCCATGTCTTCATTAATGTGTTATGTTGCAGAATAAAACGCCCAAGAAATAGACTATGTTTCTGGTGCTGGTGTCTATGCAATAAATTGGACTCATCATATATTCATTTTGCTTTTCATTGTTACCCTGCCAAATAATCTGTTCCTGTTTGTGAACATAAAGATACTCTATGACCATATCCTTGAATAACTAATTTAATTCCCTTTTGTCCATTCTGAGAAATGCAATGTTTGCCTTTCACCACTCACCACAAATATGTGTCTTGTGTTCCACAGTGAAGTAGACTGATCCGAAGGTAAGCTTTAATATCCATGATATCGTGACCCTAAAGTGTTATAAATTTGGAAAGTAGAGAGAATGCAAAAGAGAAGTAGCCTAATTTTAATGGGCCATGCAACATCTTCTTGTCTTGGGATTCTGGAGAGATTAAGTACTTCCCTGTAGTGCTTTGTGCAGAAGACCCCTCTTTGCTTATTGTTAGAGAATGAACTGGGTGTTGATGATTTTATTTTTACTTTTAGTGCGTTTTTTTCAAATTATTTTTAGTTCATCTTTCCTGATGGTTAAATGCACTGAGCTTTACCTATGCAGAAAAGGGGATGACAAGTTAGTCCATTATACCAAAAAGTAATGCTTAAAACTAGAATAATGCCTCAAATTCTAAATTCCAAAAGAAATGCTGTTGTATATGAGGTTTTTATTGGCATCCACTTAGAATGACCTAAATAATTTATTAGTGCCTTTCTGCTTGTCAGCAATGCATTCTGGAACACCCAGAATAAAATCTTAATGTCCTTGCTGGAAATAGTAGTAGGAATAAAAGCATCTCTCTCATATTAAATATATAGTATGTTATAAAAACCTGAGAGTTTCACAGAGGTGGTTATGAATTATGAGTTATGAATGCAGATAGTGGATGACAAATGAAAATCAATGGTAAACTACATCAAACAGGGGTAAGGACAAGAATAAACATTTTAGTATCTCTAGGCAAAAAAGGGCTTGGCTTTGATTTAGATAGGTAGCAAAGAGAGCAAGGATTCAGAAAGCAGATTTGTTTGAATAAATACTAATTTAGTGCTTACAGAGACACTCTTAATGTTGTTTTTGCATCTCTAAATTGAGTGTACTTTCTAGTTCAAAATTATTGGGAATAGGTATCACAGAACAGAGACTCAAGATATGTGTTCAAGGCATTTAATAGAGAGGACCTAAATGCAAAAGGAAGAGTTATTTGGATTCCATACTACTGAGATGCAAAACACTGTGGTGGACGGGTTGCAGGGGAGTGTGAATGTATGCACCTACCCCTCTGTGTCCATAGCTAGCCACATTCCCTGTTGATGGGCAGTTTTTTGGCCATGATACTGATCCCTTCAATCATCATGCCCTGCATTCCATGCATAGGTATGGCCACATGGGCAACTTAACAGCAACAAGCTGGTTGGTAATGAACATACATTGCAGCCAAGAATCTTCAACACACACGTGGCACCCACCCAGTGCCTTTCAGCTCTGCAGTGTTTACCCAGCACCCTGATCAGTGTGCTTCCCATCCTTCTGATTCTCCTCGATTCTTCAGAGAACTCAGGACCAAGGAACTGACAGTGGAAGCTAAAGTTGGGAAAGATGCTGATTGGTTTATTTCCCATCTGACATCAGGCCTACAGTTTTTCTATTCTTCTACAAAATTAATCAATTCTTAAGGAATCCGGCATTGAAGGATTTGAAAAGAGTTAGCAAAGTAATTCTCTAATTTAGGGCTGGCAGTGTTTAAATTCTACAATACTGATGATGTTTCAGCAAATGAGAAATAAAACCTCTGCAAGCTGAAGAAGAGGATGTCCTGAGATGTCTCTGTCACACTTTCTTCTTGTTGCTGAAGCCTGTTGGCACAACAGAATAAATATAGGAACAGGAGAAGTTGTTGCTATAATATTATAGCTTGTCTGTGGCTTTTTTTTTTCCTGAGAACAAATTTTAATCAAAATACATATTATTGATTTTTGTGTTTTGTTAAATAGAGATGGTTTTTGACAAAACTAGATAGCTATTAATAGGTTAGAAAAAAAAGCAGGAGATATTCCCCCACCTTCATCTCATGCAAAACTGTAAGGTCAAGTGGCATTTCAAGAAATGGTGGAAAGACTAAAGAAAATTAAAATTAGAGCCCATTATACAGTGTCTTTTGGTTACATATGCCTCAAAATCTTAAAAGCAAACAATCTCAGTAACAAAATCCACTAAACTTTTAAAATGTCAGAAGATGGCTTCAGTTGTGATCACTTCAAACATTCACTTTAATTTTGTTCTAATACAGTCTGTATAGTTGCCAAGATTTGACTTGGCAAACACTTGTGGGAAAAATAAATTTTCAAGAGTATTCAATGACAAAAAAATATTATAGCATTTTTGTCAAATGTTACAGGTAGCAGATAAGCAAATACTTTTGCTATCATAACATGGACTTCATAGCATGAAGTCAATGCTCAACTTTAAATTACTATTCTTTCTTCAAGTATGAAAATAAACTTTGATAAATGTGTTTGAGGTACCTTCTAAATAAAAAAATATATACCAAAGGAATTAGAATTCAATTCTGCAAAATAAAGTTAATTAAAGAACAATTAACCATTTAACCAATATTTTAATTTATAAAAAAAAAAATCTCATAGAAGACCCACAGTGGAGTATATAAAATTTATTAGAGACTTACAAAGGTGTAATTTACATAGTTTGGTGGGGACTTTTTATTGCTTCAGTGTCAGAATATATCAGAAATAAGTAGATCTCCACCTTAGAGAATAGTGAGTTTTAAGTCCATGGAATTGTGTAGAGCTCTAATATTTTTGTTCTGAATTACTGTGCACATGAAATGAAAAGGGCAATCATATTACAGAGCAATATTACAGCCCACAGATAAAATACTTAAAAGTAAATTTTATACTTTTTCAGGGAATTCTAAGCAAAAATAATAGAAATTCCATAACAGTGGTTTTCTGTGAAATTTACAAAAAAGAGAGTGGTGTTCTTTATATCTATCATAGCCATGAGGAAGGGTAAGAGTGTAATTTCATGGAAAAATGAGAAAACACATTTTCAGGAACAAGGTTTAGCTAAGAATGTTGCACTCTCTGATTGAAACCATCCCTGCTGTACAAGGAATGATTCAGGGTCTGGCAGACAGTAAAGAGAAAAGTTGTTGGTTTTTTTCATTACTAAAAGCATTTTATATTTAATCTTCTCTCCCAAAAGCAGCAGCAAAACATGGAGAAATGCTGTAAGAAGCCATTTTAATTCTCTGGAGAGCAAGATGTGCATTGACAGTGAGACTAAGTTCTATGTCAAGCAACAAATAAAGAAAGCATTACACTGTTTGAGTTTGAAAAAGTTTAGATAGGAGTGCTGTGGTTAGCACTAACATACACAATGTCTATACTTGGTATCCTGTCTATTCTTCTTTCTGACACACTTGCCTTTCCATGGAAGGCAGTGAATTCATTCCTTGATTTTCTTTGCTTGTGTGTGCAGTTTTTGCTTGCCCTGTTAAACTGACTTTATCTCAACCCATGAGTTTTCCAGTTTTTACCTTTCCAATTCTCTCCCTAATCCTACTTGTGGGGGGAATGAACAAGTCACTGCTGGTACTTGGTTGTTGGCTGGGGTTAAACCTTTATAATCCGACATGACAAGAAAATAATTTTACAAAAATTGCTAATCAAAGTTATTTCAAATTAAAAAAACCCAAAAAACTGTAGTCAATGAAACAACAGCTATTTTGCTGCTCACTTTGAATTTCAAATAACTATTTTGGACCACCATTCCATTACTTCAATATACGTGTGAGCATAGGGTTGGAATAATGAGGGGAAATGTGTGTTAGTATATTTTTCCCAGTGGATTTTCTTGATGAAATTGCAATCCATCTAGCCTGTGTAGTGCCTTCTGTTTACTTAAGGTAACTGCTTCTTTCCATTATTTGGAAACTAATCTGAAATCTCTCAGTTTCCAGCTGGTTGCTTTGATATCTGTTTTGGTTTAAGAACTTGACTACTTTCAGTTGCTTTCCACTGATCTGTGTTGTGTTATACCCCTAGAGCAGAGACATCTAAACTGACTTTTCCTTGTAATTTCAGCTTAGCATATTAATATAAACTGGACTTTTTATACAGTTGAAATAAATACCCTAGACTATGAACTTCAGCAGCTAAGTCTGATTGAAATTCTGATCTGAAACCATAAATTATTCAGAATGTGATGAATGATTTTTAAAATATCTGGATGACCAAGTGAGAATGCCAGTGGTTGATTATATACTGTAGAAAAAATGTTATGGGTGTTGGAAGCCCCTAATGTTCAGATATAAAATAGAAATATCAGGCCTTCTGTGAATCTTATTATTTTACTTTCAATTACCTGCTGCATATAATAGTCTGCTTTGAGAGCTGAATAATAGCTCTGTTTGGATTGGAAATGTTTTCTTGTAATGTTTTCTTAGTGCCCTTTACATGCAACCATTAATCATCTCTCTGAATTGCTCTTTTGGTAGATAAAAGAAATTTTCTGTGCACACCCTGATTTCATCTCTATGCTTTAAATAGCTTCTGTTTTTCTTTTCTGAATGTTGCTTTAAAAATATTGAAAAGACTGTGTGATCACTGTATTTCTCACATGTATGCAAGCTGAATTCTCAGGAGCATTTAATGTCTTGGATTATAGAAGAAGCTATTGGCAAAAAGTCATACGTGTGATAAAACCCAAGATGCGAATCTTGCTGCCTGTGCAAATCACTCATTCTGTGTGTCATGGATTATCTTTGGCATTAATTGATAAATCATCAGTGAGAAGTCTATTTCTATGGGAAGAGACCTAGTACTCCTCATCAAAACAATTTTCCAACCAGTGACTTGCTTTAAATACTGCTTCCTGCTATTCTTTAACAGTGCTCTGGCCTCATTGTATGAGAGGACAGAAAAAAAGTGTCTCTGTTGGATGCATAGGAGTCAATCAAAACATCATTTTAAAATTAATGTATAAATACTAACAAACTGGAAGAGTACACTAGTTTGTTTAATGTGATATCACATTAATGTTAGAGAGCTACTGTTTTATAAAGTACCAGGGTGTGCACTTTGAATTTGTGAAGTAAGAGCCTAATGGTATCAAATTTAAGAAAAGAAGAAATCTTCTCTGCAGTAAAACATATGATCCTTTATGTAGAGTAAATTCACTGTCCTTTCTTAACATCCATTGCAGTCTTTGGAGGCGTGGGTTTTCAGTGAATTACTGTGTCTGCGTCTTTACTTCTATAAATAATTCTATTCAGCCCTTTCATTCTTAAGTTTTAACACTTTACATTAAAATTCATTGTACTTTTGAAGATGTGGGGGAACACTAATGTACTGAAAGCTTCTTGCTTCCATGTTTTATAATAGAATATATATTCCTATTCTTTCTGGTAACTCTTTTTACTTCTAAAAGTTTTTTTCAGATTTCACATAAGACATATTTTTTAAAGCATAAAAAATAATATATATTCCATATTTATGTATATATGAACAGTGGACTTACTTGTTGAACGACAGAATTAGTAGACAAGTAGGTGTTTTCCTCTTCCAACAGAGACAATTTCTCTAGACAGCCATGTTAACTGCACTCTAAATAGAAGGGGAAATTGCAGATAAATTACTTGTAATTTTTTTTTTTCCCCAGTTTTTGGTCTTCTTTCCAGCTGGTTCAAATTGAAGACAAAAAAAATTGTTATGGAATTATAGATGCTTAAGTTTGAATTGCCATTTACTTTTAACTATTGCAGACGCTATTAGGAATAAAAAAAGAATATATAGATAGATTTCATGCAAGTTGCAAGAAGGTACAGGGTTAGTAAGACTTGTTTTAGGTTGAAGGAGTAACTGAACTTGGTTTTAACTTAGATAAAGGGGACTATATTGATGCTACTGAGAACAGAAAAAATCTTAGTTCTCACAAGGCCCTGAATTCCCAGATTAACCGTACTCTTTTGCCATTGGATTCCTTCTCTCGTTGGGGATTGGACCACCATGTACCAGATTTCATTCATACATTCCAGGTAAACTGCATCCTTAGGGGGCAGGAGTTGTGATTATTCAGGGCTAAGAAGGAATAAAAATGTGCTCGACTCACCTCCCCGTCTTTCTTTCCAAAGGTGTACAGGCGCATTAAGAGTCTTTTTTCTGATTCAGTGCAGTGCTCCACCACTTTCTCTCTCTCTCTCTCTCTTTCTCTCTCCTTCTCTCTCTCTGTGTTTGTCTCTCTCTGTGTTTCTCTCAGTCTGATGGAGTCAATACCACCTGTACTACCCCTAAATGGGTCTGAACACTCTTTTATTACATTCTTCCAACTGGTTTGTTGGTTAGTTTTTTTTTTCTTCAGCATAACCCAAATGAGGTTTGTACCAAGCCTGAAATATTTTTGTGTGAATAATTTCCATTATGCCAATGTTTTTTCCTCTTTGTGTGAAACTAATTTGCCTAGATTCTGTTTGCAGTAAACACTCTGCTTAACTCCATGTCAGGCAGTTGTCAGATGTGTTGTGCTTTTTTTGTGTATATTAAAGTGGGGATTATTCTTCTGGAAACAACAGAATACAGCATGCAAAAATGTGAGAAGTAACCTCTTACCTCTTACACATGCAGATTGAAAATTTGGCTTTTGTTATAGGTTGCCATGTTCTAATACTGGGGATGATACAAATATTCCATGTTCTCATTTGGTTAGTAAGTTAAGATCCCACTGCTGGAATATATTCCAGTGCTTAAAAAAAAAAAAAAAAAATGTTTTTTTTTTCTTTTGCATCTTCGATAACAATAATGATGGAGTATTTCTGTCCAGATTTACTATGTCCTATTTACTGAATGTCAGTTTTATATGATGTTCCTAAAAAAATGGGGATGATGGCATAAATGTACAGTTTAGCATGTAGTAAAATCCATCTTGGTACAAATTTGTTAAAACTAAATCATCTTTGTTGGTTCATGATGACAAACAGTGGCTGATCCCTGTGCTCAAAACTGTTTGTGGAGCTGTAAGGAAAAAATCGTTCCTGAGGCTGGTCACACGCAGCCCAGTCCTTTCTGTGTACCTTGCAGTGAAGCATTCCTGCCCTCATCTGCAGGTGTGAGTGCAGTCTTTCAGAATGACTGCAGCGGGTCTACAGTTCAAGATACTTGTAGAGATAATTTATGTGACCAGCCAAGAAGACAAAAGTGTTGACTATTAGAGCAAGTGAAAAAAACCTCAGGCCCTCACTGTAAAGCTTTTTATGAAGAGCTGGTTTTGGCCTCTAGATGACAGTGTGCACCTTAGACTGTACTCAATCTCTAAGCCTGAAATACTTTTCCATCTACCTCTTCCCTTCTCATTGTAATTAAGAGCAGTCACTGTCTGATTTTGAACAAGCATTCACAACCCTGAAAGAAGTAAATGGAAGTCTTCTGTTGTTATTCAAAACAATTGCAAAAAAAAAAAAATCTGAAAGGTAAAAGCCAGTAGTGCTACCATCATGGCTATTCTAATGCTCAGTTTGCTTTATCACCAAGTTTGGGATTGATGCAGTAATTCCTGCTTCATTTGACATTTCCTCACAATGCCTGCAATGCTGGGAGGCTGGAATAAAGGTTCTCCAGCCTTTCTCTTCTTGAATGAATATTTACACTCTGGCTTTCAAAAATTATCTTCGAGCCAAAAGCTGGCATTTAGGATCAAAGCATATGTGTAAATATTCAAAACTTGTGTTGAAAACAGATGGGTTGAGGAGGATTTTGCTTTTGGATTTAGTTCATTTGTTTTTCCTAAGCTAATGGCTGAGTAAAAAGGGAAAAAAAATCAAATTGACCAACCAAAAGAAATTAATGTGAAGATTTTTTTTGTGGAATTTGTTTGCCTAGTTCAAAATAATTGCTGGTTTTTCCTACTGCACTGAAGAGACAGTCCCATGCATCACTAGGACTGCTCCTTTCACTTATCTTGGCAGTTATGATTGGCAGAGATGGATTGCAGAGGGCAGCATTTAGGACAATCATTAAAGTGTTGTACAAATGGGATAAATTCTTACATCATTACATTTCAATGATATCACAAGCAGAAATGCAAGTGGTAATCCTCACTGACACCTTTTGTGAAGAACAAAACAGCAATAAATGGAAGAGTGATAACTCAAAACCTGAACTCAAAACCTGAAAAAAAACCCTAGTGGAATAATATGTAATATGGATTTGGCTCATGTAGAGTAATGTTACAGCATCAGTTTTGGGAAAGTGACTGTCAGTTTTCTAAGAAAATTGAAGCTTATGTACTGATTTGCTCCAGGTTATATCAGCTGTAGTTTTGTCAGTGGGATTAACATGTCCTATATCTCTCCTTCTCTTTAAGGTATCTGGTGTAATAGATGTGGTCCTGGTTATATGATGATATGGAAACATCATGCAGTTGCAGTCAACCCAGAGTTTGCACATACCAGAAGGCCTGGGATAAAAAAATTCATAGCTGACTTAACTTGTGCAAGGAAGAATGTACACTGGCAGGTAGTTTAGTCACTGGTTGTTTAGTTTAATCTGTGGGTGTTGGGAAATAGGAACCTAAGCATCTTGCCAGAACCCCTTTGGTCTTCTCCATGTTTGCATGTGAAGGGGTTCATGGTACCTGGCTTGGATCTATGTTCAAATGTAATACCTTGCATTTTTTGCATTAATAGAAAGTAGCAGTTTCTGCCTGAGTGGGAGGGGATAAGGGAAAGAATTGAGCTTTTATTCTATTATGATGAATACAGTATGCATATGGCTCTGATATGATGTTAGTGAGTTTGTATTAAATCCCTCTTCTTGACTTGCGGTATAGGTTTACTGCATATTTAGCTTCTCCGACAAGAGCAGCATCTTTTTAATTAAAGAGAAAATACCTGGAAATTTTTTCCTCAAATACTTTATAAAACTCTGCTCTTTTTTTTTTCTTTTTCCCTTTCATACATGTTACTATTACATGGTATTTCTATTTCAAATGACCCTGACTTAACTATGAAGAGTTGTTTAGTTTTTGCATACTGGTAACAATAGGTAGAAGCAAGAGAAAGGCTGTTGGAAATTATGTCTAACTTCTTCAATCTCATATTAATAATTATTAATAATTATCTTTTTGGGTGATTGGGAAAAGACAGCAGATCTTCAATGGAATGCCTGAATACTTATGCTAACTCAAGAGCTATTGAAGTTAAAACTAAGTACAGAACATAATAAAAAGGTCTTGGAGAGATTAGAAAGATGGGCAGGAAGACAACAAAAGGAGATTCATCTCTTGAAAATGCAGACTGTGGGGAAGTGGAGAAATCTCAGTGGAAGGCAGGAACCTTAAGAACTGTGGTGACAAATGAGATTTGTAGCTGATAAGAGGCAGTAAATTAAATACAGCCTCACAATGAGATGGGTAGGCCTCCTTAGGAAGTGCTGGCATATTTTGCAATGTCATGATGTAGGACAGTAATAAGTCTATGGATCTCTGCTGCATTTCAAATGAGGCAAGAAATTTGAAAGCATTTAAATTCAGCCCTGAACGGGAAGGGGCACAACAATACCAGTTTTTCTTACAGCGAATGATATATCCATGTAAAAATATCTTATAACTCTTACAAAGTGCTTTCTTTTCCCCTCCTTCCTGCCGGATCCTTTGAGCAGTGAAAGTGGATAGGAGAGCAATCTCATTGCATATAATCTTTCTCCCCATTTGTGTCATCTTAAATTTGTCACTCTTCCTTCAGTTATACTTTTAGTTTTGCTACAGAGTCACTGCCTATCAGCACTTCTAGTGCTAGCCCTGTCAGACCTGTAGAGTTCTTATTTATGGCCCCTTCTTAGGATGTAATCTTTCACTTGATTGCTCAGCTTCCATTCCCCGTGGCTCTGCAGCACTTGGGAGTTTGAATGGCAATGCCAGTTCATTGTTGCTCTCTAAATTTGTAAGAAAAGTCCCAGGCCTGCAAAAGACAGGCTGGGCACCTCCCTTGCTGAGATGTGCAGCTCATACCATGCTGCACAGGACAGAAAGGCTGCACCTCTAAGGATGGGTTGGTACCTGCACGTGTGGTGGAGAAGAGCTCTTGGACGTGGAAAAGAGTAATCCTGGCTTTTCCTTCAAGTGACAAGTCAAGGTGTTTTAGAGGATATTTCGATTTGTTGTTCACATGTTATTTTGTTTTTCTTGCTCTTGCAGTTCACTATTTTTTCAGGGATTTTCACAAGTTTATAAGAGATGTATTCTTATGTTGAACTTGCCCAGCTTCTTTTATTGGCTTTTAACATTGAAAACATACAATTTTAAGGGAAATCTGTTGCCTTTTCAGGTTTTCAGTCTCACAAATTTTAAGTTGTGTCTTACATAAAATCACTTAGAACTGCTAGGCTTCATTTCATACAGGAATAAGGGGAAATGGACAGGATTTTGCTTATACTGTATAATGTAAAGGCAAATGTGTTTTAAAACTGTTCGGCCATTAAAAATTAAATAGTGCCTAGGCTATGGATAAAAGTTGCGCACTCTTTTTCTCAGTATTTCTGTTAAAATGAAAGCTGTTACACTCTTTCAAGTTGTCCCTTGGAAAACCCTTGACCTCTTAATGTAAACAGGGGAAAAAAAAGGAAAAAAGCGTAACCATCAACATAGCCCTTGACTTTTGTATGAGATGTATTTCTGCTAAGCTTGGGTAAGTCATAAAACTAAGAAGCTTTCTGACTCAATTTTCTGTTTTAAAAAAGAGCATGAGTGAGTAACAAAAATGAGCATGAGTGAGTAACATGATATTTCTGGATTCTTGGGACTGGGAACACTTGACTAAATTTCATGAGTGCTGAAATTTTCTTACAAAATTTTAGTTTGAATTTTTTCTATTTTTTTTTCCTAGGAAATAAATTTTGTCTTTAACAAAGATTAAAGGATAATGGGAATTTTAATGTACCTGGTTTTAAATTAGCATGAGTTTTGCCTTAGGCACAATCACTTTCTGGGCTCAAATCTGAATTATTTCTACAAACTATTTTAAAGCTACCTACATTATCAATATAGCATATGTGTTAGTTTTCACTTATTTGAATTCTGATTTTGAGCTTCCTTTTAATTGGTTTTGGGATTTTATAACTAAGCCCAAATCTCAACTTAACTTGATTTAAACTGCATTGTTTAGTAATACTTTGTTCTTTGGTGGTTTTAATACACAAACAAAAAGCTTATGCTTTCCTGAAAAATTGTTATATTTGTATTTGCCTATAAAAATAAGATTTACCTTTGAAGGCAATTATGGGATATTACTATAATATCGTACCCACTTACATTTTTCTAACTGCTTTTCACATGTTCTGAATTCATTAATGTGTTTGTCCACTTTTGAACATTTGTAAAATGTTAAGGGAATTGAGCTAAAGCTGGATGTAGGCCATATTTGTCTGACCTTTTCTTTCTTTTACAATTATTTTGTCAGGCAGCTATATCATATCTTTAGTGTATAATTTTACATTGATCTTGTTCTGTGATTTCCAATCTTTTCAATAAAAACAAGCAGAATATAATTTTCAATCAAGTGAAATTCTGAAAATGCTCCTTACTATACTCAGTATAAGTTTTCCAATTCACTGTACATTTTGATATCTGCCAGTCAAGCTGAAAGAGTGAGCATGCAGGTAGGTAGCTGTAATAAGCCATCATCCTCTGCAAAGGCAGGCTATTTACCTCTTCAGACAGAGCATACATTTTGCAAGGTAAATTGAAGTGGGGATACTGTGAGTCTCAAGTACTTCCTGTTCTTTGGGAAATGCTTTTTAACAGTAAAATAGTTCTCCATTCCTGCTTATAATTTGCTGCTCAGTGGTGGGAAAGGTGTCCCCAGCCCCACACAAAATACCCCTCTGTGTATAGCTTCCTTATATTGTACTTTCATTATCTTGTCTGTTATGATAATCTCAACGTTTTTTCCTCTCTCTTTTTTCAGTCTTCACTCATGTTATTTGTTGTTGTCTCTCAGTATCCTAATCCACTTATTGTACCAGGATAGACAGTACCTCTTTTTCTTGCGCTGAGCCTATGCTATATTCACCCCCTATTGGCAAAGATTAATTAGGGGGAGAATTGTCCCAACCTCATTAACCACCATGGCCATTACATACTGTTATTACATTTCCAGGAAGCCTGTGATGGGTAGTATTTATTTTTCTTTGTATTTTCACTGTTGTGTTATGTAATCTCAAGAGAAAGTGACCACATTGTGTCAAAATGACTGGTGGCAAGGAGATTGCATAGCATCCTCTGTCTTCTGGGGAGCTCCCTGGAAGTCCATCATCTTCTCTTGTCTGTCCCTCTGCTCCTTCTTCTGTGTGGTCATTCACCTCTGTAGCTTTTCTACCTGCTACTCTTGTGTATCAGGGGAGCTTTTCTGCCTACAACAGTCTTGGCTGCTCCCCAGGAAATGAACATTGTTGTTTGCTCTTCAGGAAATTACAGATTTTACTGAAGCAAAGCTTAGCAGCAAGTACTCAACTGCAAGGACATGCTGGCCCCAGGGAGAACTGATTTTAAATCTGCCTCACTTCCCTTTATTCTCTCTCGTCATGTTGCTTGAAGTCTCTGTATTTAAAATATGAATGTGCTAGAATTACACTTTTTTGAATAAAATCCAGATGTTTGGGTTATCTGTGAGAAAAAACCTGCAAGAAGAAGCTCTAGATAGCTTGCTTTACAGCTCTGAATGACTTAGTGTCCCATTACAGAGTCAAAATGTTGCACTGTGCATGTGGAAATAAAAATTTACAGCTGTTGGTAGCTAGATAATATTTTGTAGGATCATGTGCCTCTTTGAGAGGAGATTAAATGCCCATTTTCACTAAAGTGAAGTCTCACTTGCAGGGTGTGAAGTGACCACTCTTAGCAAACTAAGTAATTCTAGACTGGGATAGAACAAGATAAATATGTTTTCACCTGGATTTTTTGCAATGTGCCGTGGCATTTCCCAGGTGGAGTCTGAGGGACTCTTTCAAACTGATGCCTGTTCTATTCTTATTCCTTTTAATTATCTCTTTTTCTTTGCATGGAAACCAAGGCACTGAGATAGGGGGAGAAACCAGCACTTTGCTAGGTTTCATCTCGAGTTATTGTCATTATGTGAGTATGCTGTGATAGGAGAGGGAATTAAGGCAGGTGTTTGGGTATGGACAATTTAGTCTCAGATGGCTTAATTTACCAAGGTTAAAGCCTTCTACAGTGTGATCTTATCAGTAAGAGAGCAGTACTGCTCTAATGGTTGACATTTTTACCTGCTTTCTCAATACCTATTTACAACCCCTAGGTGGGTATAAACACTGTAGTTGATTCAGGTAGAAGCTCAAACACTTATCTTTTAGGTCTGTGAGTAATCCAACACTGATTTTGGTGAAACTCAAAACTTTTGAATGCTTCTCTGGACTGGAGCCTGAGGTTAAAATCATGGTCTCAAAGAAGTGACTGGGAGTGTATGCATAAATATTTCTCCATATCAAATGAACACAGAAGGCATAAAAAGCTACTCAGAAAAAAAAAGTGTAGGGTTAGTTTTGCTATTTCAGCTGTTTTCTCCTACTTTGTTACTGCTTCCTTAGTATTACTGTGTGGATGTTCTTTCCTTATTATGAAAGATGTTATAAATTATATCTGAACAAAAATTTTTGGCATTTGAATAAAAAATACTGGAATTGAATAGATCAAGAATTTTGCCTTATCTTTAAATATAATTAATTCATAGATTTCAGAAAAAAATGTGTTAAGAAAATAGTACTTTTTTGGGATAAAAGAAAGTACTCTTACTTTTTTACTAACGATTAAATTTTCTGATATTTTTGTGTTCTATTGACTGCATGCTGAGCCAAAAAAAAAAAGATTTTGTGGAGAAAAAACAAAAAGTATACCACAAAGCACCATGAAAAAAACATCCAGCCAACCAATAAAAAGCATAAACTGTCAAATAACATAAGATTCCAAAACTAGGACTTCACTGGCAGAAGAAACCTATGAAGTAGGGTTAGCATAACCTTCATGCACTGGAAGGCAAAAAATTCACTTTTAAAAGATCTTTCATAAGTTAGCAAGATAGAGTATAAATTGTAATCAGGCATCTTGTCAATCAGGAAATAATTATGGTGAATTGGCTTGATTGAAAGCAGCATTTTTCTGCCCTACTTTTTGGTGATGAATATGAATAAAATGCCAATAATTCTAAAATATATAAGCAACAATTTAATTTTCTAGTACAGGGTTTTATATCTAGAACTAATTAACTTGCTTCAAAGCATAGTAAATTTTGTTGATCAGTAATCATTTAATTCCTAATGTAACACATACATGGATATTTCTATTAGAGAGATAAGAACCAATTGGGTTAGAAGACACTCCTACTATTTATATTGTAGGAGTGAATCCTTTATATTGCAGCTGTGAATCCAGATGTACTGACATATCATCATCCTTAACTGAAGGTCAGGTTATGGACTATCAAAGGCAGTTGAAGAAAGTTTCATATATTGTCATTCCTCTCAGTATGCTTAATTTAATCTTGGCTATATGTATGTATTATTAATTTAACCAAACATCCCTAAGCAGAATGAGTTCTTGCTAGTGCAAGTTCCTCTAACATACAGCTACTCTGAATGTTGCATAGACATGGTCTTAAGAAGCTTTTACCACTTTACATGGAGTACTTAATCCCTTTAAATAAAAGTATTGTGTATTATGAACAAATTCACATATTAAAAATTACCTTAATTCACATTAGATTATTTAGATACAGAAGCACACCTGTTTATGTTGACATAAAGTCAGAATGTAGGACTAAGTTTATTTTTCCTCTCCCTATATCCATACCATTTTAATATAAAACATTTATATAAATAAAAGCTATTAATGTTTTTTACACTGCATAAATAAGGGGGCAAAAAAGTGTAAACTCTGTAACAAGCAAATAGAAAATGCAAACCCATCTGTCCATGTGTGATTTATCTAATAAAAGAGAAACAAATACTTTGTGTACATAAAATCCTAAGTATTGCTGTGATCTGTGACTTCCAATGCAATCTACAGTGTGTGATTGTGCTATTTTTATTTCTCTTTTATAGACTACATTTCAGTTAATAAAGTTTGAAAAAACTTCAATTAGAAAAAACTCCAAAATAATTACATAACTACAGTGCATATTTTCATTGTGATCTCTTTGAGTGTCTTGGCTTTTACTTAGGGAATGAAAGGGCAAGAAATTATCATTATATGACTGCTACTGATACCCTCTCTCTTGATTCTGGTGACTTAGAGTTATCAAAACTACTCTTTGATAAGGTTCAGGCAGCATATCAGCTACTAAGCTTATCAGACTTGAGCTGGCTCCACTGCGTTCGCCGTTGCTGTGTGCAGCCAGGAGGGGATTAAAGCAGCCTGCAGCTCAGTGTGCACCTCTGGGCTGGCTCTGGGGATCTGAGCAAGGCTCTCACTCTAATGTCTAGTGCAGCATCTTTCTGAAAGGTGCACCTGGGTATCTCCCAAGCACATGCGGGTTGGTTTTAAAACTTTACTGTTTTTCTCTGATCTCAGTGAGGGAAATGGCAACCTCTCTAGGGCAGGAAAAAGCACTTTTTGGTATGTTTCTATAGCCCTTAGCACACAGAGTACCTACACTCCAGTGATATTTAAAGATGCTCACACTTGCTGGTATAACAAATAAAGGAAGTAGTTTTAGCCCCAAAGGAAGGCTGGTTGCTGCTTATCTCTCAGCCTCATATGGCTTGGTTTTCTGATACCCCACACTGAGAGGGAGAGCACCAACAGAGATGTTACTGCTCTTGAGACATTCTTGTAATGTCTTTCCATAGTGCCTCAGAAGGATGGCCTTCAACTTCTCCCCAGTTAGGGATTTTCTTGCATTCTTTTGCCAAACTTGAGGGAACCTCATATCTTTGGAAGCTCATTTTCTTATCTGTTTTGGTTGAAATTTGCTAAGAGGCTTCAGAGGGTGAGAAAGCCAGCAACATGTGAGTGCATGCACATGCACATGTGCCAAGAGATCAGTCTCCAGAGCTTATGTAGCAAACCAGGTTTATAAGTGAGCTACCATGACTGTACACCTTGTATTCAAGCCAGCTTGTTTTTTTGTTTGTTGTTTTTAATTTCTTTTACCTGAGACATTTATTTCACACTCACTGGCACACTTGTAAGTGACTGCCAGAGAACTTCTGACTAAAATATCTGTAGTAGTTCAGAATTACTGGGTTTCATGTTTTCCATGTACTGAACTCTGTTATCTCCTACTATTTCTGCAAGGGGGTTTTTAGGTTAGAATCTCTGCAGTTATTTCAAATTTTAGGATATAAACCCAGTTGTTGTTCATTTTCTTTTAAGAGAGAAACTGTCACTTTGATGTGTTATGAGTTTTCCACATTGAAAAGGCTTCAAAGCAAAATGGTTAGACTAGCTCGTGACTCCTGTCTTATAGCCTTTGTTAGATGTAAAAGAAAACCACAGTCTTCGCTTTAACTTTGCCTCATGGGGCACAGAGAAAACTGCTGTTCATCTGACCAGTCTGAGGCTATATATAAAATACTAGTTCTTCTAAAAAAATAAAATCTTCATTATTGGTATCTTCCCAGGGTCAGACTGTGATGGAAGACACAGTGCATAAGGAAAGGAGGAATGGGCAAACAGATAAAAGGGATAGGAAAGAAAAGTAAAAAAGCAATCCTTTCTTGCTGTCTTTTCTCCAGTCTCCCTTCATGTGAAGACCAGGAGAAAAATAGTACGCAACTCCTAAGGGCACAAACAGTGCATTTATTTGGTCTGTGGCATTTAAGTAAAAAGGTGAGAGATTTTAGAAAGCTTTTCAGAGAAATGGCTCCATAAGGTTCTAAGGGCATGGATGGAAGAGGTTAAAACTAACCCTTCACCTCTTTTTTCTGAGTAGCTTTTTATGTCTTCTGTGTTCATTTGTAGGAAACTGTTGCCTTCATATTAGGAGGATGGTCATGTGAAAGAAAACTGAGGCAAGAGCCATATTGGAGGAATCCAGGCAGTTAAAGAACTGGAGACCACATTTAGTAGGCCCACCATTATGTTTTCAGTAAAAATGCTACTGTATTAGCAGGACCTTGTTCTGACTCAAAGCTCCCAGAAATATAGCTGTTACCATCAAAGGCTCTGGAAGTAGCAACAACAGCAGCAGCAGCAGCAGCAGCAGCAGCAATGCAATAGTAGTAGTAGTAAGTAGTAGTAGTAGTAGTAGTAGTAGTAGTAGTAGTAGTAGTAGTAGTAGTAGTAGTAATAATAATAATAATAATAATAATAATAATAATAATAATAATAATAATAATAATAATAATAATAATAATATAGAACAGAAGTAATATATTTCATGGTACCACCATCCCAAGAGGGTCTAACATATGGAGGAAGAAGGAAAAATTAATCCCAAACCCCAGCATGATTGCAAAAGCTAAGGGTTTGGGTTTTTCCCCTCAGGAGCAACAAGTAAGGTTGAGATAAGTGTGCCAGGTCAAGATTCACTGGGTTTTATTGAATTGCATTGTGTTCTGTAATGTGCTGAAAGAATGAAAACCTGCTGAAACTTGAAAGGCATACACTCTCCTTTTGACTGTAAATAGCTTATGTTCACTCACAAATGCACATTGAAGGACAAGATGAAAAGATGACCTATGGAATGGGCAGAAAAAAATGTCAGAAGAATATTCATTCACATTTCACTCTACATGTTATTTACCACAAAAAAAAAATTGCTTTTTTATTACATGGAAGTTTTTCATCAAGTATCACTCAGGAACACTAGTCTATATATATTTTTATTGATAAAAGAATTTTTGTAGCATTCACGTATATTACTTTTCCCACTTTATTTTGCATAGATAAGATAAGTGATTTTAATTGATCTTGCCTGAGTTAGAGAAAAAAAACCCCAACAAAACACAGGATATAATGTTAGATTAGGGAGAATGGTACAAAAGGTGGCCTGAAATTTAGTGATGACTTACCTGGTGTGCAAGACTGTCCTGGAGCTCACATATAAACTAACATGCACATTTAAAACAGGAAGAAGATTTTACATGAAACACAAGTGAGTGAAGCAGTACATAAAAATAAATTCTATCCTATATGTGCAGTTCATACAGTGTATAAACTTGCACACACATGTCTTTGTATAATATGTGAAATGTTGAGGAAATTTGAATATGTTTTTCTGTTTACCCAAGTCTGGAACAAATTGGGCTGAGGATGACTAGAATAGCTCACTTTAGGGAGGTTGTTATAATGTAATTATGTCAATTAATTATGAATTATTGTCTTTCATTGGCAGCACAAAAACAAAGGTCGAATCATCAAAGGTCAAATTACATCAGATGAACAGACACGTTGTTTTATATGATCCAAAAATGGGGTTTGTCATTTTGCATGTTTAATGAAAAATAACCCTAAATTTAGTTTTAAAGCATTCTAAAAAACAAGATTGAATGTTCATGTTAAGAAATGTTAAAATGAAGCTTCTCTCCTTGACAAGCCTAGCCCCGCAGCAAAACCCACAACACACAAACAAGCAACAATAATAAAAAAGAAAAGGGAAACAAAAAATCCAAAAAAATAAAATATGGAAAATTAGAATGCTGGGGCATCAGAAATGAGCATTTAATCAGACTGAACTGGGACAATTTCTCTCAAACCATGTTTATCATCAGTATAAAAGTAAAGAGGTTGTAAGGACCACAACAAGAATAATGAAGGAAAATTTGATCTTCATTGTGATGCTGTGTGTGCACATCTTAGACTGGGAAACACAAATGAGGCAAATTTGCTTCCACTGATCTCCTCTGTACTTTAAAAGAGAAATTAAAAAGGGATCAGTGAATCTTCATGACTGGTGAGAAGAGCCACATCTTGGTGGCATGTCTTTCACTAAACAAAAATCACATGCTTAATCTTTGGGGTGTAAGGAATACTTGAAATCAAAGTGTATGGAACAAACTCTATGTTTGAACACAACATGATGAAGCACAGCTCTTTGCCTACCCTTCTGTGTGCTGAAATTACTCCTACATAGGGAGATAACATAATGCCAGACAGTAACAGGTCTTTAACAGCCAGGGAAATATCTGGCTGAAGGAAAAGTGGCCTCTGTGGTCAGTTTGCAAAAGACTGTTTGGTAAAGAAAAAATAATGTGCTGAACATAACCCGGTACCCCACTGCCCACTGAACCAGAAGAAAACAGGGTTTTTGCAGTGGCTGTTTTTGGTACCAAGGTCACAGGTATGACACTGACACATTTTTTACACTGAAAACTGTGTGAAATTTAAAAGGAAGTATTGTCTGGTACTTGGCAATAATTAAGACTCAAGAAAATCTTTAATGTAATTAATGTGTTGACAGTACCTTCTACAGTCAAAATATTTGTTTGGATAAATGAACCAGCTAAACACTAATTCATCTCATTGCAGTAGTGTGCTTCAGGCAGTGAAAGAATGGTGCCTTCTGTAATGCTAAGTGAGTGGAACAAATTCTTGGACTTGGGTCTTCTACAATTAAAGCTTCAAGGGAATTTAAGGCACTAGCCCTAGGCTCTGTTTTGGGCACAGTATATCATGTTAATGAGATCATGGTGTTCATTAGGGGACCTTATTCCAGCAATGCACTTGACAGTCGGGCATGTCAGAGCACCACCAATAAAATAATTTCATTAAATAGCTCAGATGAAATGACCTGCTGATAAAGGTGAAGTATGAGCAGAGAAGAAGCTGTAATGGAGTTGCATAGTGAGAAGGAACAAGGCAGCCATATTTTTGAACCAGAAGTCAGATGGTGCATCATGAATATTGCTATAGGAACCTGATGATGCTGGTAGCATGAACTTTTTTAATCTTGTGCTTACTTGGAGCTGTAATATTATCTGGTAATGTGTGGAGCTTTGAACTGGTTTTCAGTGGTTTATTTCATTTTTCAGTCTTACAATTTTGCTCCTAACTGACAGAAACAGGATAGTTTTAGTGTTTGCCCCATTTGGTAGCATAGAAGATTAAAATTTAAAAAAAAGGCATGTTCAGTGGGGTGAGAAGATGATGTGTCAGTGCTTTCATGCTAATCTAGGATTTGCAAGACTTGGTTTATTCCCCTGACTGATCCCATGCTTCCCAAATAAACAAATTTCTATGCCTGATGTTCCATACAGAAATAAATAGTGGAGTTGGGATGCTTAGGACATCTAATTAATCCTGTCTGAGTGCAGGACTAATGATGCTTTTTTGACTTGTAGTAATAAAACTAGCTGCCATGTCTTATCTCTAATTACCCTTCCTCTCTGGCCCAACCCTTCTGGCTAGCAAGTCTATGGACAGTGGATTGCCTGGGATGTTTTCTCTTTCTATCTGTTCTCAGATTCTGGCTTTCCTTTTCTCAAACTATCTGGTTTTCGGCACACTCCTCACAACATTTTTCATGAAGGTCTCTGAGTATGTCATTAATCCTTTGCTTTGCAAACCTGCTCTTTACTCTTCTCCAGATAATCCACCTCTTCTCCACCTCATCAGCTAGGCAGGAATCATGTTGGGGTAAAAAAAAAAAAAAAGCAAAAAAAAAGCAGATTTTATATCTTATCTCATGATCTTGTGCATGGTCCAACTGTCTGGTGAAAAGATTACTTCCTCCAGTGAAGGCACTTTTGCTGTGGAGTTTAGTGAGGGAGCCAACAAAGTAAGAGGACTATAGAGCTGAGCCCTTCAGATGTGTCCAGATAGATCTTGATGCAGCTTGTGAGTGATATGTTCAGAAAGAAGGAGAGCAGTAACTCAGACAAAAGATGCCAGGGGACTTTACATACTTGTAGAAGGCTTTTCACAGTTTCACTATAGGGTACTTTGCTGAAATTCCTCCAAAGTCCTGTTTTGAAGTTGGCCAGCTTTATTCTTCCCTTCTCTGTCTGTGAAAGAAAGTGCTGTCTGTTCTATTCTTTTACCATGAGGGAGTTACAAAGCTAAGATAAAAAATTGGTTTTGTTGTGATTCACAGTTTTTAGTTCTTTGCTTGATCTTGGGAAGGTAAAACTTTTTTGAAATGCATGATTTGTTTGCTATGAATTTAGAACTACTCATTGCTTAAAGCTAGCCTATTTTGTGATATGAAGCTTCTGTTCCACATGTCAAAAGAATAAAAAACCCAGTGTACTATTGTTTACTGATTGGTGCCAGCTTTAATTATATGCTTGTCTACATGGGAAAGTCAGCCTCTATGAAATGTTAGAGAAATGCTATTTGACCTCAAAATGTTCTTGACTTTTTCTTCAAAGATGTCTTCTCATGAGACCTTATTTCTAGTCTATTTTCACTGTTTGCCATAGGGGAAAAAAATAGTCTTCCAGTTATGTTTCCCCCACTATCCTGGAGCAAATTAAAGATAAGTTATGAATTTTTCCAGCAAGAAATCTTTTTTGCTTTGTCTTTGAGCACCTTTCTTCCACAGATCTTGCCTTCAACTGTTTTCTCATTTTCAGAGATACTAAACTATTCTTTTGAGAAATGTCTCAAAGCGGCATTCTTTTTCTCCCTTGTCAACTTTATTTCTCTGTGTATTTTCCTTAGAAAAGTATAATTATGAAAGATCTTAGGTAGAAATAGAACCTAGCCAATATTCTAAAGGTCCAGAAGGGTTGCCAGGAGGTAATTATAGAATAAAACTCACCAAATTTCAGCGTTAATCAGCTATGAGAGATTTGTTCAGGACCCTCTATCTGCTGAAAAACTTGATTATTCCTTTAGAGAGTGGTAAAATCAATAGAGCTGCACTGTTGTGAAACCACCTAAAATGAAAAAAGCCTAGAAAAATAACCCATTTTCCATTTACACTGTACACTTAATTTTATCTTGAAGGATTTTGTTACTTTTGGGTCCCTTTCTGTATACAAATGGAACTGGTAATTTTCATTTATACTTCTGAAAATGTTTCTTTCTTCTGTGACAAGTATCCTAGCATATCATCTCATGCCAAATTTTAAGACCTTGAGCTGACACTGAGCTATCAAATGGATGTCTCTGTAGAACATCACCATGCTGGGAAGAGATTCTCAATCACAGATTTTGTACAGTCTGTGCAGTCACATTCATTTGAGGCCCACACTTATGAGGTGCAGAACTAATTACATCAGGTGTAGACTCACTGTGATTCAGGCATGCAATTCTTCACACTTAGCTCCATAAGGGACTAGCTGCAAATTCTTCAGTTAGCACTCCATTTAGCACTACATAGCAACTGGACCCAGTAGGTTCTTGTATTTGGAAATCTAATAAATGTATTCTGTGTTGATTAGTTTTGCTGCTATATTGCATCAAAAAGCTGCTTAACTTATTCCCCACTTTCAGTCCTGGATCTCTTTCGTTAGAAATTTCTACTGCATAGTAGAAATGAGAACCTCTGAGATTTAGCATAAAATAGGTGATTCCTGCTGTGATTATGAAGCTGGATAATTTTTGTGAATGATCCCAGTCTTTGGGTTGTCATTTTTGCTGTATTCCTTCAGGAAATTTATTCCCGTTAGCTTATTAGTGTCAGAAAATACTGATAAAAGCTTTGGAAGCTGTTATTTGACCTCAGAGCTGAACTTAGGTCTTGTTTCACTTTATTTAAAATTGAATCACACAACTTTGCTGTTTTCTGTGGCTTTTTACATGCATTTTTTATTTCAACTGAAAGAGTTAATAACCAGCATATGCCATGAGCTGCAGGAACTATGTAATGCTGCTGAAATTTTCCAAAGCAATTGTCTCATTGCAAATTTCTTGTCTGGAATATTTTAAAATCTGTTTACACTGATATGCAGATGTGGGACAAGGTCTTCACTTGGGGATCCTTCTCTGGGTCTCATGTTAGTGTATGTTTATTAGAACCAGAAACTGACTCTGCTTGTCAAGGCCAATGAGTCTTCAAGTAGCACGTGTGTCAGTGTGGGAGTAGGGTTGTTATGATGGTATATTTTGGAATATAAAAGCCTACTGATGTTACAAAAGACCTTAATTATTTTTCCTTACCTAATTAGCAATGACCACTTATCCTATATTTACAAATACTTTTAAACTTTTTTACTGTGAATTTTATGAGATTAACCTTAATCAAGAGTTTCAAACTGCTTCCAACAGTGATTTTAGGAAGTCTTTTTAATCTAAACTAGATGTAAGTGACAGTGTTCATTCACTCAGTTTTGACATCTCAGCAGGGTGGTGTTAATTAACAGTCAAGACAAAAGCAGCTTCTTAAATAATTGCTTAGGCATAATTGACCTGTGAACTAAGTCTGTTTTGGTGCAGCTGACAGAGTGCAAAGGTTCTTGTTTGACACATAATATATTTTTTCACAGCAAAAAAACCAGTATTTGTGTTTTGTTACTGTAACTTTTTTGTTGTTGTATGAATTCTACATATATCAAACTAAATTATAACTAAAGAAAAATACCAACATTTCTAGAAATTATTTGAAGTACATCATTTTACCAGTGCAAGAATAGTACTTAAAAAGTTTTCCTTAAATTGTCATCCAAATTCTGATTTCCTATTTTCAATGGACTGAAATCAGTAAAAAAATGACTGAAGACAGTAGTCATGTAATAATTTCTCAGAGAGTGACTATCAGAAAAATCTTATAAAATATGGTACACAGGTTTGTAGTGCATGTTAGAAGGTTCAGGAGAAGGTGGGGAAGGAAGGATAGCTTGTGAGTAGAAACTGTGGGGAAGATTTACTATGTTAATATCACATTTAAATGTTTTTTCAAGGTAGACAAGTTCTTGATTTTTAGGCTTTTGCCTATTAAATGTATTGTTACTTATTTTACTGACACATGATAAGTCTTACTCCAATGCAAGTATGAACTTTTACTTCTTGGGAAAAAAAAAAGTAATTTGTTTAGGTTTAAGGTTTTCAGAAGATGATGAGTTGGAGCAAAATTTCTCAGAGTCCATAGCAACACCATGAAATTGCATTAGTTAAAGTAAATTATACAAGCATAAGCAGATTTTCTTGTATTGCTAAATTATTAGTCTTAAATTTGTTATTTCTCTTTTTTCTCACATTTTGAGAGTATTGGGAGGTGGCATGCTCAAGCATTAGGAATTGTCTAAGAGAAGAAAATATAAGCTTTGCTTGTGTGCTGATAAGGTGATAGGATAGCATGCCCATGAAAATTGCTAAAGGAGACTGATGGACTTTAACTCTCATCTTCCAGGGCCTGAGAGAGGTTGTTTTGCTGAATAAGGTAATTTTGGGATGAAAGGCGAAAAATTTACTTGGAAGTTATAAATTGGCTTATGTGCAGCTGTGAGCTTCTCTACCACCATACAGACACTGAGCAAAGGGCAAAGAAATCTCTTTATATATATTTTGGCGTTGTCACTTTTGGAAACGACTGCTGAACCTGCTAATGCCAGTCTATTACTACATTGTAGAAAATCAGTAGTTTAAAATAATTGGCATTTTGTAAGATAGATTGAATTTCTGCTATTTTTTTCATTGCTTGCCTGCTGTGAGCATAATACTATATGGGTTTTCTTTAATCAAGAAGCTTCCAGTCACTCTCCATGTCTGTCTGTCTTTCCCCTCTCTCTCACACATGGACATGCACGCACAGACAATATCTGAAAATTACTAGCACTGCCATCAAGCCAAGGAGGCTGAAACACTTTAATTTGTAGCCTACTCTCCTTTTCATACCAAAGGCAGCATTTCAGGTAAAAGAGCTGTCTATCAATTTTGCTGTTTCAACTTGCTTCTGAAATGAACTTCCAGTCTCTGGGGCAGCTGCCCATTGCAGGGATGTCTTGTGAAAGAAACAGAAATGTGCCAAAACTCAGTAAACAACATAGCAGTCCTTCTTTCAGTAATGGTGGAATCTTCTCTAACACAGACAGTTTGAGATCTGATAAAATTAAGATTAAATTACATCAGTATTCAGCAGGTTGTCCATATAACCTCCCAAAAAACCCCAAAAAACCAAAACAAAAAAAACAAACCCCCCCCCAAAAAGCCAACAAAACAAACAACAAAAAAAACAAAAAAAAAACACAACATCTTTTGACCTTCTAAACCCTCCAAGAAAAGCACAGTGCTGAGAAGATTTAGTTATTTAATTTCCCTGACCAGTGAAATTAGTTTCCTCCTGCTCAGTGCTTTTAAGGATATTTATCTCTTCTATAGTTTGTGGTTTGCTAAAATATGGGAACATAAATATTTTTTTTATTTATAAACAAAAACCTCAAAAAAGTACCTTAAATCCTAGATTTAAGGAAGTAATAACATTTAGGTGGGCTGAAATAAAATCAAATCAGAGACTGTCTTTGTTTTATTATGTTATAAAGGAAGCAGCTGAAATTCTGCAATTATACTGCTACCAGAATTTAAGTAAGTAATAGAATTACTCCAGATTTATGAGAGTAGCTAAATGTTAACTGTAGGTGTAATAGAAATACAGTACTGTGAGATTACATAGACCAAAGGAAGTTTGGATGCTGTCTGTAGTCGGTGAAACCCCTTTATTTTACATAGGTGGAATCCAGCAGAATTTTGGAAGAGTCACACTATTCCCCCTCTCCTCTTTACAGCTGCAAAACTTAAATCAAATGCCCTGGTCAAAAAAAAAAATACATCTACTTGAACTTTAGTCACCAAATAAAGTGAAGTTTGAGAGTTCTGTCTGCTTTTTTATTGTACAAGAAGTCAGGAAATATTAACTTTGTTAATTTCTTGTATAGACTGTATATCATTCTAGTGGGAATTGTTTTATGCACTCACTGTTGCAATGTATATGGATTGTTTAGGAAAACTGAGCTCTAGATAGCCTATTTAAACTATAAATAACCAGGTTTTATTAGCTGCATGTTAAACTTACTCAACCTTGACAATAAGAAGAGTATCAGCTTTCTGAGAATTGTATGTCATGCACCAATTGGAGTACACCTTCCTTTCCTCAGACTGAACAGTCCCACTCAGCCCAATTCTACGAGCTGTAATTGACTGAATTTCTGTCCATTTCCCTTTCCCTAGACTGAGCACACACAACTTTTGAGAAGATCGACAAGAACTTGAGTCAGTGAAGGAAATCTCTTGGAATCCAGCATTGGGGAATGGCACAACTTATTTCTGTAGACTAAAACTTCAATCTTTGCAAAATTTTAAGTAAGATAGATGAGAATATAAAATTTAGCTAAATACTAATATTCAACCATTTTATTTGGACTTGAGCAGTACTATGCTAATGTGAAATACAGTACATATTAATAAAATACCAAGGGAAGAATCAGGAATTATGCAGAGTGGGTGGATATGAACCAAATAATATGTTAGAAGTAGCTGATGGGTATCTGAGGGTCATGAAAATTAAGATGTATGATTTTAGGAGAATGTTTGAATAACTGATAGGAATAGATGTTTACTGATCGTTAGCAGAGACAGGAGGGAGAGGATGACACACCACTGATGTTTTCAGGATGTGTATGTAGATGTTTTAGGGGCACCTTGAGATAGCTGGGGGAAGTCCAGTCATAAATATTTGAGGGTGACTATTTGGTCCTAGATGAATAATATGTAGTGCAATGAATGGGAATGGCAAGGGAAATTACTGTCAGGAAAAGATGATAAAATGTCCTTGGCAGGCTCCAGTACCTATAGCTGGAAAGAGTCAGAGCTGAGTGGACAGCTGGGGCAAATGTACCCTGTGGTCAGTGGAGGACACATGCAGGTAAGAGTGACCAGTGGAAGAAGCTGACCAGTTTGTTGTGCAGAGAGGTCTGGGCTGATATTAAACATTTCTCAACTTCTGTCCCATCTATGTCTGCATACACTTTCCAGATGATTTTTGTCTGTCAAAATCAAAAGGGAAATAACAAGATCTGAGCTCTCTGGCATTTTGGGGATGTCAGGATGAAAGCACAGGCCAGCAGCATGCCTGTCATTCCATGCTAAAAGTCATAAAGGCAGATCAGCCTGCATGTGTGAATATCCTGTGATGTGTCTGAGAGTTGAAAACTTAGTTGTTTTCTTACTTCATAGCTTTGTAACTGCTACACTGTCAGTTTGAAGTGATTTTGAAAATGTCACTTTTGTACTTAGGAGGTAGGAATGGGATTTATTTAGTTTTAGTATCCCGTAATTGTTCATGAAAACATATATCAAACATCTCTAACTTGTTAATTTCAGAAAGTTGTGATCTGTATGCACATGGATGCAAGGAAATGATGGAGACACAAATTTTGCTTTTTTTTTTTAACAGGAAAATAATCTATTTAAGTATTAAATACCAGAATAATAGCACACTGTTAGGACTGAATGAGATATATTATCAAACAATGGAAACTAGGGTAATTTATAAAAAAAATGAAAGGTTCCATGAGAAACTTGGTAGTATACTATTCCTAACCATGAAACTGAAAAGGTAAAGAAGTCTTTGGAGAGCAATAAAACCCCTCAAAACAAATCCCAATGTTTAGTAAAACATTATGCCTGTGTTTTCATAGACAGCCTTTAGGTATGTAGGCAGAGTTCAAATGCTGGTCCTTCATTCCTTTAGGGGACAAAGAAGAACTAAGCTCCCAAGTTGCCAGGGCCAGCTACAGCTTGTGAGCCATGACCATGCACTGGAGTTGTCCACTGCTCTTACAAACTGGTGATTTCTCTCTTCTTAGATTAATCAAATGATTAATATATGATGCTGAACAAATGGCATTCTAGAAGCTGAGAAGAGTATGATATCCAAGCCTTTTTATGGGCTTCCAGGAAGATTGGAAGCCCCTATATTTCCTCATGTATTGCCTAGGTCTTGAAAGCACAAAGTTGTCAGGCTGAAATGATGAAATGTTTTTATCCAGCTCCACTGTCCTTCTCTGCTGTTAAATTGTTCATTAACAACTTAGGAGCATGTAACTTTGAAGTTGATATAAGGCAATATTTTTTAAAAACTTGATTTACTATCATGTCTGAACATGATAAACCATTCATTTTTATAAAAGGGCAAGGATGTATCATCAGGAATCTCTATATTTTTGCTCTGAAAATATAATTTGTCATATTTTTCAACACATATAAATCAGTAAAGCTTTAAACCATTTTTTGTAGTCTGCCAGTGAACTCTAGCTGAAATTCTATTGACTTTTAACTGGAATAAAATAAAATGTATGGGAAAAATGAGTTCTATACACTGTATTTGCTCTTTGAAATGTCTGAGAAAAATAAAATAATGAAACAATAATTTCTGGACATTGAGAAGCTGCAGCTACTACATTACAAGGTAGTAGCAGGTCCTTTTTATAACACTGGGTTGGATTTTTCAGCAGATATATACTGATGATATTAACCTGAAATGAAGTTGTGTTTGATTTCTCAAGCTTTAAAGTTTTTATAACTTTTTGGGTCTAAACCAAATATATGCTTTGTAGTACATCTTCTGTTTTTCTTTTTCTTCCATATCTCTCAATCCTCCAGCTGTAAATTATTTGGTGGTAGAATCGTTGGTAGGGGATTGAGTAATTCTGAATAAATTTAGGTCTTGAGTATTTCTGAATAAATTAGTAAAAACCTGTGAAAAGGCAGGGTAATAGATTGAGCTTCTTGTCTTTATTTACACATGTAGTTGAATATGTTCTGAAGTCTTTGCTGTCATTGTTAATCTTTAGAATAAAACCATCAGAACTACCAGAAGGAAAAAAATACAGCTGACTCACCCAGCACCAAATGATAAGCATATTGATTTTCAAGGCTGCATATCTTAAACAATCTAACATCTTTACAGTTGAGCTGATTTATAAATACAAATCAATTAGAAAAAGCTAGATCTTTACTACATTGAGGTATTTAAGTGAGAGGTAAGATTCCTGCGACTTAGGTACTGTCTCTGTTGCACCTATTCACCCTGAACTCTTTCCATAGTTGATGACCACCAGTCTAGTCAACAAAATACAAGCTATGAGTTGCCTTATCCCAAAGCAGGTTTCTGAAACAGACCTGATGAGCCATTTATTAAACAAGACTGTTTCTCTTGTGTGTCTCTAAGGAAAACACATCTTGAATAAATTATTTGTAAGCATTTACTTTAAGTGTTTAAATTAATCTGAGATGTGTAGTATACAGTTCTGTCAGTGGGGTGACAAATGTCCTTGTGTAGATACATGCTTTTTCTCTCCCTAAACAGAGGCACTTTTCATAATCAGTTTTGTAAACCAGGCTAGGTACTGAAATTCTGCATGACTGAAGCTATATGGGTCTCTCTCCCATGCACTCACTTTCTGTAAAAAAAGCACACCATATGAAAAATGCAATAACTTTTTGTACCAAGGTAAATTTCATGTCATTGTTACCCAGTACTTTTTGCCCAGATTTCATGAGAAGAATAACCACAGAATATTTTTATCCCATTTTGGCAATCACGCGACCACAGCAAGTGAAAGAACTTCTTGAAAAGATGTTCCTGGATCTCTCTTATTCTGACCTTTATTTCACATTGTACTAATACCAGTTGCTGTATGGAAAAAAAAATATTTAAGGTCACACTTTTACCCTATACAAATCAAAAAAAGCTCATTGAAGGTCCATCTGAAAAGTCAGTCTTCTGTAGAATTATCATCTGAGTGCCTTGTAAACTCAATTAAATTGTATTGTGTTTTAGAATAGAAACTCATATTAACATGGTAGCACACCTTTAGTTTCTGACTTCATTGATATTGTAAATCTCAAGTGACAGAGGTCAGCAGAGACCTTCATTAGAGTAAGAGGGATTTGGGATACTCTGTAAAAATGACACCAAATGGAAATTGCTTATCAAGCTTAATTTAAATATTAGCTGGCAAGTGTGCAGTCTAAGAGATGCAATATATCAACCAAAAAAAGGAGTAGCTAAAGGGCTGAATTTCTGAATAGCATCCATGTAGACCATGCTTTTGCTTTCCAGATTGCACAGCAAGAAAAAAAAAAAAAAACCAAAAACAGCTAATGGGAAAAACACTTCTGGGGAAAAAAACCATAAAAACAAGTAAGCAAGCAAGGAAGGAGAAAAAAAATCACCTTTTCTGAGCATCCTGGATGCTTTTAAAGATGGGGAGGAGCAGGGAGCTAAGTAGTGACTCTTGATTTTGGGTAGAAAGTAGCTATGTTTGATGGATTATACAGATCTTAGCCTCTTTAAAACTCCCCAGTAACCTTTCTTCTTTTTTACTTTTTTAAATCAAGTTTCTCAGAATTCTGTATTGAACTTATTTATATATCACAGCAGAAATTTGTTTGAAGTTTTGTTTCGGGGCTTTTATTTTTATTGATATTGTTGTTACCAAGAAAAATCTTCTTTTGTTCAATTTTTAATGAAATGAGCACTCCCAAGCAAACTTAAGCATGGTCTTTTTTCTTTTCTAGTAACCTCTGAGGTTTTCCCTCTCTGCCTAGGGTTAATGTAACCTGCAAGCATCTTGCTTATGTCAGAAGTATATTTACTTACTGTTATGCACAAGCATACAAAGAAACAACAACAATAACATGGACAGTTACCTAACTAGACCAGCACCTAATTCTGGCACTTGAATGGTGTTGCATGTACCATTTTTTCTTTTTCTGTTTATAAATGAAGGTTCCTCCAGTTTCTTGATGAAAAAAAAAAAAAAAAAAAATCCCATCCTGTATGAATATTTAGCTTCATCAGAGTTTTCCCTCAATTCACATGTCATCTGTGGTTTTGAAAATTCAGACACAGCTTCATCTTGCCCTAAGTTCAGTAAATGTTTCTAATAAGTATTTACTTTGTTTTGTAACACAAGAAGGTATTCATAAAGAAAGATTATTTTGGCATTGTGATGAACTAGAAGTGTATATATTAGCCTCATTAGGCTCTCTTTTATGTACATGGCCTGAGATGCTATCCTTTTCATGGCTGTTGAAATAAAGAATTAAAATATTAGACAGCAGGAAATCAGAAACCCTTAAAACTCCCCTACTGCATGACCTGCAGCAGCTATTTTCAGTGTCTCCAATAACACTGCTTAGGATTGCAATGCTGAGAAACTCTGTGTCCCCTAAGATGAACCCACACAACTATGACAGATGTTCACCAGCTGGAGGACATGATTTTGACATGTATGTCTTGAAAAAAAATAAGAAAGTGAAGTTTTTCCTGGTGTGATATTAATGAACATGGAGAGCTGAAGCAGTTGTAGAGAAATATTAAAATTCTACATCTTATAATTTATTTTGGGAACTTTTTTTCAGTTTCAAGCTGATTAGATATGATCATTCAGACACTAATATTTTTCAGTACAATACATATATACTTAAAACACAATATTTACCAGTTTGGAGAATTTAACAGGATTAAGAATAGCTTTTATTTGACATTATATGGTGTTTGAGGAAATTAGACAAGATTTGACCCAAATTCTTAATACATTAATAACAATTTCCCATTGATTACTAGTGTAGAGAGGCTTTTCAGCACTTTTGTTTTTGTAAAGTGTCTCTTCTCTCTCCAAGTTCTTTACAGCAGACGGCCCTCTACAACTCTATGAAGAAAGCAGAGTACTGCACTTCCAAAGAGAAACCCAGACTTGAAAAGCAATTTCTTCCTGCGAGCTGTTTGGTACTTCAGAAACAATTTGCATTGTTCAGCTTGTAGAATTGAACAGATCTTGCTCACAGTTTGACCATGACTGACAGATACACCACTCTGTCTTGCTCTTGATATTGAATATGTATGATTTTTCCAACCTGTGTTACTCTATTTAGTTTATGAACTCAATATATTTTTTATCGGCATTAATTTTCTCTAATTCAAATTCAGTACAATAACTTTAAGATAGCTGGAGCCAAATTCTGGTGCCCTTTGAGCCTCAGTGTATGATAGATTATGGTCTAATTAATATTTTAAAGTGTCAGCTCTTTTTAAGAAGCCACAGCTGATCATATAAACAGATGTAAGATGGTATGTGTCTGTAAATGTCTGAGGTGAAGGGTTTAAATAAAACCTCTACTGATGAAGTTTAAGCTAGCATGCTTTATCTTTGCAAATGTATGAACAGATAGCTAAAGTGTCTTAAATTTTGCTTATTATGCTGCTCTAGCTTGACTGCATTTCATGATCTGTTAATAACTTTCTTCATGCTGAAAGGCGCAATGTCAACATTATTTATTACTGAAATGGCTGTACTTGCCACAATCTCTAATATGAAGGGGCCAATCTCCCTGTATTCTGCTCCAAATTAAGGAGAAATTTTGTTTCATCAAGCTTTATCTTTTTATATTTCTTTGGGTTTTTTCTTCACAGTGTTTGCATGAATGAATTTGGGAAACTTTATCAAATGGCCATTTCATTGAAAGTTAGATAATAATTTATAGCTGGACTCATCTATTTGGTTTGTGATAAAGAGATCCAATGTGATTTTGTTTTGTGCACAATATTTTGATGTCTTTTGCTATTTTATCCCCTTACAAACTCTTGTCTTTCATAAGTTAAAGGTACATATGAACTATAATGACTGAAGAAGGCAAAATATATATCCTTTGTATTCTTTATATATTGAATCTGCCTTCTGATTTTTCAATAAGCTGTCTTAATAAATAATTCAGAGGAAAAGGTCAAAGTGTTCTGTGAACATTGGGAGATGATGGCTGTTCTTAACACCTGTCATTTCAATACCAGTATATCGACCTCATTTGGATGGCTCTCTGGGATTCCAAATAACCAACAGGACTTTTTTTCTGTGCTAGAGTTTTTTCTTCCAAATGTAGATACAATCAAAATTTACTAAACTCACTTGCCCAAATGGTGTTTAAAAGAATTAATCACTCTAACCCCTAGAAATCTATTTTCTATCAAGACTGGTTGTCAAATGCAATGATTTCATTTTGCCCTACTTGCTACACTCAAAACATAAATCATAAAGTCTAGAAGGAATTCTGAAATGAAAATCTGATTTGCATTTTACTATTCAGAGAATCACAGTGCAAGTCACAGCAAATATTCATTTTGGCCAATATGCTGTCTCTGGTGGTGTCTACTAGCAAGTGTAGGTGTATCCCTGGAGCACAAACTTCCCTTGGGATACTTTTTAAGATCTTGGCAAGCAGTGATTTATCTTGGAGATTCTCTGGGTTGCTGTACTTGACACTCCCAGTGTATATGTCCTGTGGCATTTGATTGATGTGTTTTGAATCCATTTATAAATTTAGTCCTCACTAATCCTGCAACGACTTCCTCTGCTAAAACTTGTGTGCTGTATAAGTACGCAGCTGATGTATTCCAATGTTACCCTGAAAATGTTTATCGCTATGAAAAGCTACTTCCGTAAATGTTTGTTACTTTCTTTTTTGCCTTTTTACATTTCAGCTGGATAAAATCTAAAGCTTTTTTTTATATAGCCACACACAATTTCTGGTTTTGGAAACATTTTTCAAACATTTTCTTCTATTCTTTAACTAATCTGGAATTTTGAGGTGGCCTTTTTTTTTTTAACAGATGACCTACATTTTTTCCAAACAGTCCTTATACCACCAGAAGCTGCTATTTTTTTAGTGTTTTATTTTTTCTGTTTTTTTTTTTTTTTTTTTCCTCATAAATATTATAGCTGAATAATGGCTGAATAGAGCCTTTTCATGGAGGAGGAGAGAGAAGAAATTTTATAATGAAGTTATATGATATTGAGTTTATTTGAGATGCAAAGTCAATTTTGCATTCCATATCCCTTTCAACACCTATCTTTTTCATAGATTAATTCAGACCCATGGTGTTCTACACTTTGCACAACTTAATTCCAGACTTTAATGAATTAACACTGCAGAAAACAAAATTGTATGTACTCCTGCAATTTATTTTATAGTACAGTTTCATTTTGAGATCTTGCACTCAGCAAGTGGGCTTTTAATGGCTTGGGATTTCAGAAAGCAAGATAGGAAATAGACCCTTAATACTTCTCAATAGGATCCTTATTTACATTTCTAACGACTGGCTGTGATTTGTCTTAACTGGCATCAGTTAAAAGGGACAAAAACCAGAGGAAACAATGAGAGCATTTCCACATTAATTTCCTGGTATTAAACTCATGCAACCACTTTGTATGTGTTTTCATACTTCCAAAACTTTTTAATGTCCAAACTCAGAAATCTGGAAATGAATTCAATTAATGTGGAACATAAAATGAGGATATGGATTTTACTATCATAAATATGAAACTCAAATTTCGACTGAATTTTCAAAATGACACATTTTTAAACTTTAACAGAATATATCATAAATATGTACAAGCTCTCTCTATATTTTTCTAAGCATTTAAAATTCAGTGGTGCTAAAGTGACTACAGGAAAAAGGTTCTGAAGGATGAGTGGTTCATTGGCAGTGAAAAATGTAAGAGGGCAAAAAAAAAGTACATATGCTTATGTTAACTCAGTCTTGGACATAAAGATAAATATTTTATTGAATTTGCATGAAATTCACTGTGCTGTTTAAAACCTTTTATTTCTAAAGAAATATTCTTTATAGAGCAGAAGTGTGTTATCTCTGAGAGAGATGAAGTAAAGATTGAAGGAAGAGACAGCTTGCCTTACTCTCAGTCTTATCAGACAGCTCTTTAGAAGTGACTAATGATTTGAAGGAACCTTGGTGATTTTAGGAGGTCTGTTGCTCAGTATTACTAGAAACTATACATGCTTGGACATACACATGACCAAACTGCAGCAATTCAACAAAGCTTGTCTGTTAAGTATTCCCTACAGATTAGGTATAGATTGGGCTTGAAGAACAGGAAAGGATCTTCAACACACACAACTGAATCACAATTTGGAAGTTTTCCAAACTGCCCATCCTATGATCATGCAGCAGGTCTGTGGACTTCTGTGAAGCTGGGCAGCCACACAATTTCAGACAAGGCAGGGGACTAAATGTGCATTACTGCACAGCACTCACAGATGTGGAGAGTACCTCGCCCCTCTAGGGAAGTGTCCCATCCCTGAAGAAACAGCCTGCTTTGCCTCAAGGACACAGGTGTACAGCCCAAGGATAAAGACAAGCTTTCCTGAATGCTGTGCCTGCCCTTAGTTTTAAAAGACTTCTAACAGTTTAACTGAAATATGACATAAAATCTCTTAGAAATTAAGCCACAATACGCAAAGTTCCAGTGACCTCTCAGCTGGGACTTGCCATCAGGGTAAATACTATACCATCCAGTGTGGCACATGCTTTGCACATAGATACACTAGGTGAGGTATTGAAGCCCACCACATCCCTTTGGGTGGGACTATGATTACATTTGGCCCTGTTCACCCTCATCAGCAGACCCACAGTTTTCACAGAGGAGGTAAAAAATAAAATAAAACTTTTCACTTTTAAGTACAAACTAGTCTCTCTAATAAGACAATTTCAAACTGGGGAGTCTGATTTTTTCCCTCATTACTCCAATCTCACTCTGGGGTCGACTTTTTGAGTTCTGAAGAACTATTATTGATTCACATACTGGCATATATGAAGAAAAGCTAGGCCCAGAGATTGTTCTTTGCCAATGTCAGATAACATTTGAGCACTGCCACCAACTAATAATATGTGCTCACAAAAAGGTTCAGGCTGCTGGAATAATAGATAATTACAGCCACAATTGTCCAAGCAAAGAAATATCCAAATCTCCTGTAGGAAACCATGAATACATTGGGACCCATGAGTACAAAATTAAATGCCTAGCTTCAATAAATATGGAAAGAAAACTTCTTAAAAGTTTAGAATGTCATTAGCGTGAGATCTTTTGAAGAATTTTTTTCCTTCTACTTTCTCCAAAGACCACCTATTTAAGGCTCAGAACAATCCAGGGGACTGCTGCTGCAGTGTGTGGGTAGAGTTCAAAATGCAAAAGCTCTCTTAATTTCACAATGAAAGTGGAAAATAGAATTTCTGATGATTTTTCAAACATAGCACTTTCTTTAGGACAATGTCTAAAGGTGAAAATATTACTTCAGCAGCTTTCTATTTTTTAAAAACTTTTTAAATAGCCATGAAAAAGAATAATAATGGCTTCTACTTTCAAGGTGAATTGCATATAATCTTTTTGTTTTGTACTATAGTTCAAATAGATCTGTTCATTATTTTAGTCTTTCCTCAGGGTTCCTGAAGTGATGCTTAACATCATCAAAAGAATAGCAAAAAGAGGGACAAAAATGTAAAAAAGAGGTATGGAATCATAGAATAGAGTCACAAGAGATCCTGTGTCAAAAGGGACCTATGAAGATCATCAAGTCCAACTCCTGACTTCACAAAGGGCAACCTAAAAGTTTAACCATGTGTCTTACACCATTGTCCAAATGCTTCGTGAACAGCTGAAGACATTACCACTCCCTTGGGAAGCCCTTGCAGGAGCAGGCGCCTGGAAGGGAACTTTGAACCCATGGAATGAGGAGCCCAGACTAGAGCAGTCTTTATGGCCAGGCTTGTGACCCTGTGGGTGACCCACATTGGAGCAGGCTGGTTTTGAAGGACTGCATCCTGTGGAAAGGGACCCACATTAGAACAGCTCATGAAGAACTGCAGCATATGGGAAGGACTTATGCTGAAGAAGTTAGTGGAGACCTGTCTCCTGTCAGAGGGACCCACACTGGAGCAAGGGAAGGACTCCTCTCCCTGAGCAGCAACATAAACGACCAGCCGTGGCCTGACCATAGACCCCATTCTCCATGTCCCTGCACTCCCAGTGGGAAGGACATGGACACCAAGGAGGGTGGGGGGAAGGTGTTTTTAAGATTTGGTTCACTTCTCATTATCATGCTCTGGTTTGATTGGTGATAAATTCAATTAATTTCCCCAAGTGGAGTGTGTTTTGCCCATGATAATGCTTTCGCCTTAATGAACAATCTCTCCCTCCCCTTATCACAGCTCACGAATCTTTCATTATCTTTTCTCTCCCTGTCCAGTTGCAGGGGGAGTGATAGAGCAGTTTTGGTGGGTACCTGGCATCCAGTCAGGGCCAATCAACCACACAGTCACTGTTCTACCATTGTCCCACTAGTACTATCACCTCCTCAGAACAAGGCCTCATGTTGGTCCCAGCCCAATTTGTCTTTGGTGAAGCTGTGTTGGCTAGTCACTGATGTCACCTTGTTCTTTGTGTGCTTCCAAGCCATCTTCTGGCAGATAAGGACAGGAGTTTATTCCTGGAAACCTGCCTGAAGTCTGCAGTTCAGGATCTGCTTCTGATTCTTCCAAATCAGTTGGAAGAAAATGTGAGAAATATTCCTTGGAGTGGGGAAGAAATAGACCAATAAAGTGATGAGAAGCTTTGCTCTTCATAAGAACAAACAGAGCAAGGGTGTGCCTCAGACTGAACCACCACCATCTCCACAATCCAAAGTCATCTCTCCATGGCCTCCAACAAGGTTCTTGCAAAAGAATGGAACAGCCTCCCAAAGGATGTCAGGCCCTCCACTTCCCTCTGTGCAGAAGAAAAGGCACCTCTCCACACTCCAGGGCCAGGGCCAGGGGACAGGAAACAAGAGCCTTTGGACCATTTAACAATAAGCAGTTCTTTTACTGAGCGCAGGCAGAGACTTTATGCAGGTTGACTGAGCCTCCTTTTCCTGTCAGTGGGACATCTGGATGCTTTGAAGCCCCCAGCATCTGCTGAGTGCAGGTGGCTGTGCTCCTTGCAGGGTGCCAGGTAAGAGGGAAGGATCACTGAGGACCCCAGCCCTCCTGGAATGTTGTTTCTGGTCTCAGGCATGGGATACAGAGAAGGCTCATGGGCTCAGGAGGGGAGGTGGAGCATGGTCCCTGTGCACAGGGGCCATGGGAGTAGTTCCTGGGAGAAGCACAAATAAGAAAGCCACTTCCCAGGAGGAGAAAGTGGAATCAGAGTAGGTGGAACACCACCCAGAATCACATGAGAATATTTGTGGTTCCTCATGGGACCAATGGTGTGCACTAAATGGATGGGGCTCTACTGCATGGGGCCCAGGTGTGTCGGTGTGCCAAAGGACTGATGGAGGAGAAGCACCACCCCTGGGAATGATTGCCATGTGACTGATGGTGTGGAGTCCATGAATATAGATCCAGTAAGGAACAGTGAGGGGCCCTGTTGTGTCAATCTATCAGAGAGCTGTGTGAGACCCATGCATATTACCCATCAAAGAATGGCGAGTCCACACGTGCCAATCTGACACAAAAGGACATGGAGCCCACAGATGTGGACCCACCTTAAGATGAAGAA